>JALPQD010000590.1:0-623712 GCA_023101885.1 Typhlomys cinereus | reverse complement strand
TTATCTCCCTTTTTGAACCATAAGCTGAAAATATGTCCTTTTTTCCTTTATGTCACTTGACCTTGAGTGTTGTCTCATGGATGCAGCAGAAGAATAACTGGTACAGTATCTGATTTTGCTCATGATTAACAGCCTATTGCCTAGCATAGTGCTTATATTTCAAGCTATTTAATGCTTAATAATTACACATAGTTGAATAATCTTATTCTCTCTTTTCGAAGAAGCACCTGGTTGCTTTCAGGCCTGTGGCCACACTCCGTAGGCTCATGTTGCATGTTTATCAACAAGCAAAGGCAAGTGAGATCTCCTTTCACCAGGGTGACAAGGAGGAAACCCTGAGATCTGCATTTGCAGAGCATGGGCTGTCACTTCTTCCTGAGACAGTGGTCCTTGTTGCCATGTCCCCCAGGTCAGCTTGCAAGCAGACTCCACCAATTCCCCCCTGCATGGATCTTATAAAACCCTCCAAGAACTTAAGACTCCACATAAACCACAAGCCAGGGACCAGTGGGCCAACACCATACAACTGAAGAACCCAATAATCTTTCCATCATACAGAAGGGAATCTTCACATAGAAAACCAAGATAAGTAATACTTTTTACTTTCCTTTTAATCTCAATTGATAGTTACTAAGGATGAAAATTTCTATACAATGTACCAAAAGCCCCATACAGCCAGCCACCCGTTACAGTCTTAACTATGCACTCTCACCCCTCCTTGAAGGGACTAAAAGCTGCCATATAACACTAAGCCCTGGCTATGAAACCCATCCACCTTTATAATCTAAAAGCTGATCTGATAAGTAACCCAAACCTTGAAAAACAAGCCTTGACATCAAATCATAAAGCTCCCAGTCAAATCTAGACCTGAACTCTGTCAACCTGCTAACCAGAGCAGGGTTTACACACTTTTTCAGCAGCATAATAACCTTGCACTAGCACCAAGGAACCCTAGACTGATGCCTTTTCTACCGAGGGAAACAACAACAATAACCATCTTAATATAACAATTCTGTCTGACTCACAACAGTCAAAAATACCAAGAAAGACATTAGAACAAACACAAAATTCCCAAGTCACAAAAACCAAAGCAGCAAATATCTTATAAAATGTGTAGATACCATAATGGTGGATTCCAATAAGAATAACTCCTTGGATAAAAGCCAAGAAATCAATAACCAAGGTAATTATTTATTTTTAAAGCTGTGATCAAAACAATGAAAGAGGAAATCTGAGAGGAGTTAAATGACTGCATAAGTCAGTATGAACAGGCGCATAACAGGCAATTGGATGAAATGAAAAAGGCAATTGAAGAAAAAAACTATACATAGAGTAGTTGAAACAAACCTCATGTGGAGAATAAAATTTAAAGTAAAATCCAGGTAAATACAAGCCAAAACTCAAGAAAGAGTCTTACCAACAGAAATAATGAAGCATAAGACAGAATACCAGAAATAGAATATAAGATGGCAGAACAAACTGGTTCAACCATAGAAGTTTAAAAAGAAAAAAAAAATATATATATATATATATATATATACACTTGCAAGGAAAATTAAGAGTTATGGGATACCTTGAAGAAGCAAAATCTGAGCATTCATGGAATCCCAGAACAAGGAATCCAAAAGCTACACTGTAAAAGAATTTTCACATTGGCATAAATGAAAATTTTCTGCATCTAAGAAAAGAGATCCCTATCCACTTATAAAGGTGTATGGCACAACAATTAGATATAAGCAAAATAGAACTCTGTACAGCAAGTAATAGTCAAAACAGCACAAATACATGACAAAAAGAATGTGTTGAGTGCTGAAGAGAGAAAATTCAAGTCACATTTAAAATAACCACTGATTTTTCAATGTAAACAATAAAGAAGAGCTTGGAAAGAGGTACTTCAAGTCACGAATGAGCACAAATGCCAACTCAGGCTGTTATACCCATTAAAACTTTCAGTGATAATTGAAGGTGAAAGAAAAGTTTTCCACCATAAGGACAACCTGAAGCCTTATGTGACTGTCAAGCCAGGCTTACAAAAGATGCTAGAAAAGATACTCAAGCTTGAAGAAAAGAACAATCATATCTAAGAGGATAAAAGAGAAAAATAAAACCAAAACAACTTATAAGAAAAGAAATTCAAATATAAAAACTATAAAACTCAAAAAAAGGGGGAATCAATAGACCTTTCTCAATTATAGACCTAAATGACAATGGAATGAATCCATAATTAAAAATCACAACCTATCAATGTGCTGCTTTCAGGAAACATTTCAAAATGAAAGATCAGCACATTCTCAGAACAAAAGGCTAGTCAAAAGTACTACAAGTGATCCTCCCTTCCCCCACTCCGCCACCCAGAATGCTTGCGCGGTCCAGCCCGGCCTCACTGTGAACCTAGGTAAGCTCCAGGCCTCCCCCCCAGAACCCCAGACAGCCCAATGGACCCAGCTCCTCCCGCCATCCAGCTGGAGCCACCCCCTCTAAGCCCCGGCCCTGCCCCAGCTACCCCCAGGATAAATAGCACCCAACGCCCCATTCTCCCTTCCCCCACCCCGCTGCCCAGGACGTGGGCGGTCCAGCCGGGCCTCAAAGCGACCTAGGTAAGCTACGTCCCTGCCCACCCCCAGAACCAAAGATCAAATAATTCAGTTTAGTGAAAAACGCACAGATTGAAAAGACCTAAGAGTAAACGGACAATGCCAAAGTCAAAGTGCAATCCATGAGAAACAACACTCAAGTAAAACAATCTCCCACTGAAGGATGTTAGACTCCAACCAGAACAACCCATGGAAAAGGATGCAAAGACTGACCCAGGATAACGACTTTCAAAATAGATCATTACCATGTTCAGATACTATGAAAGTGGAAATCCGGGAGGAATTACATAATCGATCAATTGCTTGAAGAGGAACACAACAGACTCTTGGAGGGAGTGAGGGAAAAAGTGCAAGAACAAAAAACTGGCATAGAGCAGTTAAAGCAGACTCAAGCAGAGTTTAAAACTGAGCTAAAGACAAGTTATCTTCAACCCCGAACTCCACAGAGAGTCTTATCAACAGAACTAATGAAGCAGAAAACAGAATTTCAGACCTTGAAGTTAAAGTGCGAGTATTACCAGCTCAATGGAAGAGGTTGTTAAAGCCAAAAAGCATACTTGAGAGAAATCCAGGACATATCTGGGACACCCTGAAGAAGCGTAACATGTATTTCATGGATACCAGAGCAAGATCTCAAAATACCATCCCTGAGGAAAATTTTCACAACGATCCTCAAGGAAAAACTTTCCTCATCTAAAAAAAAGAGAGCCCATCCATATAAAGAGGCATTCCGCACCCCAAACAGATTGACCCCAACAGAAGCTCGCCATGGCAATAATAGTTTAAAACACTCCACATTCAAGATAAAGAACTGGTGCTGGAGCTTCAAGGGAGAAAAAACAGTCACTTTTAAGGAAACCTTTTAAAAAGAACAAATGACTTTCTCAGTCGAAACAGTAAAACAAGAAGAGCTTAGAGAGACATACTTCAAGTATTCAATGAGCAAAACTGTCAACCCAGGCTGATTTATCCTGAAAGATATCAGTCATGATCGAGGGAGAAAGAAAATCTTCCAGCAACAAAGACAACTTGAAGGGATCATGTCTAACAAACAGGCTTCAAAAAATGCTGGAAAGATACTCAAGCGTGAGAAAAAAAAAACAGGCATATCCAGGGGAGAACAAGGCCAGCATAACACATCAACAAGCGAAGACATATACTATAAAAAAACCACTACCCTAATAAAGGTCTGAATTCCAAATGTTTCTCCATTATAACATTAAATGTTAATGGAATTACTCACCGATCAAGGACACAGATTACAATTTGGATTAAAAAATCAGAATCATCAATCTGCGCTGCAGGAACCCATTCATCACAAAAAGATAGGCATGCCCTTAAAATAAAAGGCTGGTCAACAATTCTAACAGTATGGAAGCAGAAAACAGCAGGGTAACCATTATGATATCAGCAACAAGTAGACTTCAAACCAAAGAAAATTATAAACGACACGGATGGATGCTACATTTTAGTCACGTACAATTCACCAGGAAGACTTACAATATGAACATATATGCACCCAATACAGGCCCCTCCACATCTTAAGAAAAAACCCTACCGCATCTAAAGCAAGAAATCAACCCCAAAAGTAATTCTGGGACTTCAACACTGCCCTCTCAACATGGGATAGATCAACATGTCAAAAGCTTAAAAGAGACAAGTTGGACCTTAATCAAACCCTTAAAGAAACAGACCTTACAGATCTCTATCGAACTTTTCACACACTCAACAAAGAATACGCATTTTTCTCAAAAGCACACGGAACTTTCTCCAAAATAGATCACATATTGGGCCAGAAAACGAATCTATATCATTACAAAAAAGTTGAAATTCTACCCTATGCCCTATCAGACCACCACGGCTAAACGTGCATCTACGATACAACAAAACAAAGAAAATACACGAACTCCTGGAATCTTAACAATATCTGAATGAGAACTGGATTCAGGAAGAAATTAAAAGTGAATTCAAGATTTCTGAAAGAGAACGATAGAAAAATACAACTTACCAAAATCTCTGTCTTGGACACAATGAAGCTGTTCTGAGAGGTAAGTTCATAGTCTTAATGCCTACATCAAAAAAATGGGACAACATCAAATAAACAACTTAACGATGCAGCTTAAGCTTTAGAGAAACTAGAGCAATCTGATCCCAAAAGTAGTAGAAGAGAGGAGATTGCAAATAGGGGAGAAATATCTGAATCGAGATTAAGAAAACGATAGAAAAATCAACCAGGCAAAAAAGCAGGTTCTTTGAAAAAATCAATAAGATTGATACACCCCTAGCTAAAATAACCAATGCAAGAGAAGAAAAACCCAAATTAACAAATTAAAATGAACATGGAGTAATCCCTACTGATACCCAAGAATCCAGAGAATGTAACATCATATTTCAAAACTTATGCTCTGTGAAAGTTGACAACACAAAAGAGATGGATGAATTTCTAAGTAAACACAATTTAACCTAAATTGATCAGGAAGTTGTGAATTTTTAAATAGTCCTATAAAATATAAGGAATTGAGGAAGTAATCTTGAATCTCCCACAAAAAGTACTGGACCCAGATGGTTTCAGCACAGAGATCTACCAGATATTGAAGGAGTTAATACACACGCATACTCATTAACTGTTCCATCAAATAGCAAAGGAAGGAAACTACAAATTCTTCTATGAAGCTAAATCGTTTTATCTCAAAACTGAATAAAGATTCACTTAAAATAAAAACTATAGCCCATCTTTGATGAACACAGACGCAAAGATTCTCAACAAAGTCTTAGCAAATCGGATTCAAAACATATAAAAAGATCATTCACGGGGACCAAGTAGGCTTCATCCCCCCCCCACAAGGTGGTTCAACTACGCAAATCAAAAATGTAATTCATCAGTAAACCAGTCCAAAGTCCAAGACCACATGATACTCTCCTTAGATGCAGAAAAAGCCTTTGACAAGATCCATAGCCTTTTATGATCAAAACGCTAGAGACAGTAGGAATGGAAGGAACCTTTATAATAATAAAAGCTGTATACAACAACCCACAGCAAGGATTATGCTCAATGGGGAACAATTGATAGCATTCCCACTTTGATCAGGAACTAGACAAGGCTGTCCACTCTCACCACTCTATTCAATATTGTACTTGAATTTAGCCGAAGCCATAAGACAAGAAAAGGACTAAAAGGGATTGAAATCGGCAAGGAAGAAGAAGCTATCCCTATTTGCAGATGACATGATTTATACCTGAGATCCCAAAAAACTCCACCAGGAAGCGCCAGGAACTGATTGAGAAGTTCAGCAGGGTGGCAGGATACAAAATAAATGTGCAAAAATCAGAGCCTTCCTAATGGCCGAATGAAGAAGGTGAAAAGCCTGAGAGAAACAATCCCACACTATTATCCCAAAAAAATGAAACACCTGGTTATAAAACCTAACCAAGGAGGTTAAGACCTTTACAATGAAAACTTTAAAACTTAAAGAAAGAAATAGCAGAAGACATCAGAAGGTGGAAAGACCTCCCATGTTCCTGGATTGGCAGAATCAACATTGTAAAAATGACCATCCTACAAAGCAATATACAAATTCAAGTATACCAATTAAAATCTCAGCAATTCTTCAGACATGGCAAAAATCTCAAAATTCATATGGAGCACAAAAACAGATAGCAAAGAATCCTGAGTAAAAAACTGCTGGAGGATTACCATACCAACCTTATCTATACTACAAATAATAATTGTAAAAACAGCCTGGTATTGGCTCCAAAAATAGACACTCAGATCAATGGATAAGGGTTTAAGTTCCAGATATAAGCCCACAAAAATACAGCCATTTGATCTTTGATAAAGGGGCCCAAAGAATGAAACGGAAAAAGAACAGCATCTTCAACAAATGGTGCGGGCACAACTGGATCTCCACATGCAGAAGATTAAACCTGGACCTGTACTTGTCACCATGTACAAGACTTAATTCCAACTGGATCACGAACCTTAATATAAGGCCAGAGACTATAAAAACCATAGTTGAAAGGATAGGGAACGCCCTCCACTGATAGGGCAAGGCCAATATTTCCAAAACAGACATCCAATGGCACAGTCACTGCTACACACTCTGAACAGTTGGGACCTGTGAATTAAGAGCTTCTGTTCAGATAAAGAGATTGTAACATGAGATCAAAGGCAACCCAAAGAATGGGAGAAAATCTTCACTAACCACATATCTGATAGAGTCTACTGTACAGAGTGCAAAGAACTAGAAAATAAACACCAAGGAAACCAATGGCCCATTAAAAAATGTGCCCTGAACTTAAAGAAACTTACAGGATGACATTAAATGTCTAACAAAACTTAAAAAATGCTCCACTCTTAGACATCAGGAAATGCAAATCAAAACTATCCTAAGATATCATTCAACCCAGCAGGATGGCAAAAATCCACAACACCACCAAATGCTGGAGAGGATGTGGAGAGAAGGGAACTCTCCTACATTGCTGGTGGGAATGGAGGCTCATATAGCCACTCTGGCAAGCTGTCTGGATATTCTTAAAGAAATTAAAGATTGAAATGCCATATGACCCTGCTATCCCACTTTTGGGAATAACCCCCCCATTCAGAAGAGGTTCACTTCGATAGCACAAGCACGACCATGTTCATAGTAGCACTGTTTATAATAACAAAGTCATGGAATCAACACAAATGTCCAACAGTTGACGAGTGGATAAGGAAATGTGGTACATCTATACAATGGAGTACTACTCAGCCATCCAAAATGATGAATTACTGGAATTTGCTGGGAAATGGATGTCATAAAAAAATTATATTAAGTGAAGTATCCCAAACCCAGAAAATTAAGCGCCGTATGTACTCCCTAATAGGTGGCTCCTAGTACCATACTCACCCAGCCCTCATGAGACACTCAAAGGTAAACCTATGTAATACAGTAATTGCAAGGATATGAATAGGAGGGATGGGTTCGAGGGCCACACCAGACACAAGGAAGAGGGGACCATGTTACAGCAGAGAAAATAGGCCTCCATCAAGGAATGCAAGTAAGTAATGTGACACCCGGTAAGTTCACAGACGTTCGTTCCTGATCATGTACAACTGAGGGGGTGGTGTTCACCAGAAGGGGAGGCATATAGTCTGACAGATAAAAAGTAATCATTTTGCAAATGGATGATTGACCCCTCCCTCACTGAGGTTTCCTACTTTTATTACATCTACCCTTGAATGTGCTATTATAACAAGACTCCAGTTTAACAGCTTTTTGTCTCTGACTAGGGGGTGACATACAGTGCCCATCAGGATAGAGTGAAGGGCGTTTCAGGAGCAGCAAAAATGCAAAAGATAATCAACAAACCACAATCCAGAACTTCAGAGTCTCTATATCAACCACATAGAACTAGGCCAGCCTAATCTCTCCCCATACTGAAGCTCAGGGACATTTGTGGAAAGGGTGGCGGTAAGATTGTAAGAGCACAAGGATGGGAGGAGCAATTATTTGCAAGATTCTCACTAGTTATGGCCAAAGCAATCATAATAGGACTTTGCATGCCCTGCTCAATGTCCAACACACTATTGATCTGACAAAGTCTAGCATCAGCTAAAGGCACCAAGATCCTTGGAGGCAAGGGATTGACAGCCACAGTAGTGTTCCTATGCTTAAGGGGAACATGAGAAAGGGTTCACGGAAATGCCATTGGGTCCTTGTACATCATCAGAGATGGAGGACCCAGAGGTGTTTAGACATTACACAATAAAGGACTCTCTGGAATTGGGGGGGAGGTACTGGGGGATGGGGAGGGAGGGGAGGGGAGAGCGGGGTTGTCGGGGGGGGGAGGCGGGAGGGAGGAGGGAGTGAACTTGTCTACCTATTAAGTTTGTATGAGCGGAAATAATAAAAAATGTATTTAAAAAAAAGTAGTTCAAGATAACGGGAACAAGGAAACAAGTGGGAATAGCAATTTTGGTATCTGAAAAAATAGTTCTTGAACCAAAAGAAATCATAAGGTATATAATAGAATACTACACATTAGTCAAAGGTACAATTCATCAGGATGACTTCACCATTCTGAACATATACACACCTAATATAGGCTCATCCTCATTCACTAAACAAACACTACAACATCTAAAAAAATAAATCTACGTGATAATACTAAGGGACTTCCACACTCCATAATCACCAATAGATAGGTCAACAGACCAAAAATTGAAGCGAGATACACTGGAGCTGAATCAGTCCATATCCACGATGGACAGGATACAGAAAAAGCCTTTGACAAAATCCAACATCCTTTTATAATCAAAGTCCTGGAAACAATTTGAATGAAAGAAATTATATCAACATAATAAAAGCTATATACAACAAGCCTATAGTAAGGATCATTCTAAATGGTGAAAAACTTGAAGCATTCCCACTTTGATCAGGAATTATGCAAGCCCGTCCACTCTCACCATTTTCATTCAATATCATACTGGAAGTCTTTAGCTAGAGCCATAAAACCAGAGAAAGATAAAAGGGATATAAATAAGAAAAGAAAAAGTGAAGTTATCCCTGTTTACATATCCCTGTTATGACATGCTTCTATACCTGAGAGACCCTAAAAATTGCACCAGGAACTCCTAGAACTAATTCGGAAGTTCAGCAGAGTGGCTGGGCACAAAATTAATGTTCAAAAATCGGTTGCTTTCTTATACACTAAGGATGAAAAAAGTGAGAAATTTCTAAGAGAAACAATTCCATTTACCATAACTCCTTAAAAAAATGAAATCCCTTGGTATATACCTAACCAAAGAAGTGAGACACCTGTACAAAGAAAATGTTAAAACCCTAAAGAAACAAATTTCAGAAGACATCATGTGATAATCTGGGCAACAATTTGATCACACGTGGTATTAAGATCAGCTGTAAAATCACCTAAAGAGATTATCCAGATCAACACATTATGATACAAGACCAATCCTAGATCCCATTGGAACCTATTTAGATCTCATTGGAACCTCCCAGTAGCACACCTGATAAAAGGAACCATAGAACAGGAGACTGAGAAGGAGACTTTCCGGGAATCCTTCAGCCCTCACCTACTAGCCTCTCAGATGGATGTGTCATAGCGATCTCCAGCTTCGGCCAGCCATCCATGCTGCTTCTGCCATGAAAGACTATATACCCCCTCTGGAATCATAAGGTGAATAATTTCCTTTGATCCCTTAAGTTATTTGACTTTGGGTCTTCTCTCACAGCAATAGTTAAGAGTAACTGTGACACACCAGAAGGTGGAAAGACCTCCCAAGAGAAATATACAGATTAAATGCTAGACTAATCAAAATTCCAAGGCAATTCTTTATAGAAATTGACAAAACCTTCTCGGAATTCACATGGAAGCAGAAATGACCCAGGATAGCAAAAACAATCCTGTGTAATAAAATCTCTGGTGGAGGGATCACCTTATCAGATCTTAATCTATATAGCAAATTCATAGCAATAAAGACAGCATGGTACTGGCTCCAAAAGAGACACATAGATCAATTGATAAGGACCGAAGGCCCAAACATAAGCCCATATACTTACAGTCATCTGTTATTGACATAAGGGCTCAGAAAACCTAATAGAAAAAGAATAGCATCATAAACAAATGATGCTTGGAAAACTGGGTATCTATATGGTGAACACTGAAACTGGATCCTTTCTTGTCACCATGCACAAAAATAAACTCCAAATGATCAAGGACCTTATTATTTGATGTGATTGTATAAAATGCCTAGAAGAAAGAGTAGAGATTCTCTCAAACTTATTATCCTAGACCCTTATTACTAAACAGTACCCCAATTTTACAGAAAATAAAAACAACATTCAGCAAATGGAACCTCATGAAATTAAAGACCTTCTGTTCAGCTAAAGATATTATCTGACCAAAGAGGCAACCCACGGAGTGGGACAAAATCTTCTCTAAACACACATCTGACAGAGTGTGCATGTTAATGTACATTTAATAAATTAATATGAATATTTACTAAACTAAACGTTATAAATGAAGCTAATACCACCAGAATTTCATTTGAAATTTTTGTGTAATAAGTCTTAATGTTATTGCTCTTTTTTCATTTCAAATCTTCAAACACTGGAAATATGTGTGTCTCTTGCCAAAACCCCTGCCAGGCTGTTCTTTGTGGTTCTCCCCTATTCTTTCTGACTTTACAGTACCTCTTCTGTTCTAGCCTCTCCTGTCTTAATTCTAAACTGTTGTTTCCTTGAACATTAGGCCTTCAGTTCTAATAAAATTAATATTCTCAGACTATTGAGATGATTCAATAGTTGGAGCCTTTGCCTTGCAAGCAAAAGGACCTGAGTTCTGATTCCAAGTCCCAAGTATAAAATACCAACCAAATATGGCAGTAGCCTGTAATTCTGTCCCTGGAAGGTGGAGTCTTCCAGGTGGAAAAGCAATCCAGGGTTGATATCCCGATATTACCCTTTAGTTTCTACAGTGCCCACTTACACACACACACACACACACGCTCAAGCATGCACACACATACACACAAAAAAATTTTGTATTCCTTAAGTAAAAAACGAACTAGAAATACGTTACATTCAGTGGGCCATAGCCTGGGGGCAGAGCACTATAGGAGGGGCCCTGGGTCTTCATCATGGGCTGCAGGCTCTGGTAACTGTCTCCAGACATGTAGAAGCTGGAGGTGGACATCCCAGTCATGTAGCAGGAAGGGGGTGGAGGTGGGGGCTGGTGTAGCAGCGGTGTGGGCTGATGCACAGGGGCCAGGTGGGCCGGAGGAGGAATCTGGACTTTGGGGAGGTCACTGTTTTCCACTGGACCAGGCGGCTCAGCCTTACCTAAAGCAGCAGCGAAGGGAGGCTTCCGTTCTGCAGAAAAGACACAAGTCAGTCCACAGCACCAGCTCGTTCTAAGCTGCTTGGTGCAGAGGCGACTCCTTTGGAATTGGGATGTCTCAGTAACCCTCAGCGGCAGCCTGGCCCTGTTACGGGCACTGGTGGCCTGCTGCCATCCTCCCAGGGCCACTTTACAGAAGAGTAAAAAAGGCCACCTTTGTGGTCCACCAAGTCTAGAGGCCACTAGGTCTTGCCCCTGATCGGTACCACAGGCTTCTACCCTATCCCAATGACCCTGCTTCCTCCCACTCATTCCTGGGCATACCAGCCACAGGCAGGCTTGAACAAGTTCACTGCTCCTAAAAAAAGCGGGGGAGGGGGGGCCTCTTTCTGCTTGTCTCTGCCCCCAAAGCCCCAGCCTGTTAAATGAAGGAAATGAAAATGATATTAAAATCCCATGAAAACAAAAAAGGACATTGACTTTTTCTTTATTCCTAATTTAATTTCTGAAAGCATATATATATATATATATATATATATATATATATATATATACATATATACTCCACCTTGAATCTGTCTAATTTCTATCATAAAATACGTGTTTTCTGAATGTTCTTCATACATTTCTGAAGAATTTTTGCTGTCCTCTTGTGTACTAAAATGTTCTATAACTGTCAGGTCTAATTATTTAATAGTGTTACTTAAATTTGTTATGTTTTTGCTAATCATCATTTAGCCTATCAATTAGTTAGAAACTGGGTTTTAAATTTTTGATGACATTGTGGATTTATTCATTTTCCCTCCTAGTTATATCAGATTACTTTTGTCTCCCACATAAAACCCAGTTATATGTTTATTGTATGTTTAGGATTGAACCAGAACTTTATAACTATGGAAGTATTTTTGTCACTTCTTCTCACTTTGTAACTTCTTTAGTCCCATGTTATATTAATGAATAATAATGTTGCCCCTCCTTTCTGTTGGATATGATTAGGATTAGCATCGTATGTATTTTCCCATTATGAGCTTTCAAATCATTTATGTCTTTATATATATCTTAAATTTGCTATATAGTTGATTGGTACTTTTTGTCCAGTATGTAATATTCTGACTTTAGAGTTTTGTTCTTTATATTTAGCATGATTTTGATAGCATTAGATTTGTCTGACATCTTGTTTTGCTTTATCTCATCTGTTTTTTACGTCCTCTTTTCAATCTACCTTCAATTTATAGTTTGTTGTACATACTGTAGTAATGCTAATAGTATACTTTGATTTCATCCTTCCTAACATTATGAGATACTTTTTGATACATTATAAGTTCCACAGTAAATTTTCTGGTTGCTTATATAATTATACAATTATATTTTTACAAAACTGCTTACAAAATTTCAATGTAATAATTTTATAAAAATGTTTTCTACATAGTTTACTGTTTTGTGATTATAATTCAACCATATCGACATCTGAATTTTTTTTATTTTGAAAAATTGAACATTTCTTACATTGCAGGGTAGTCATATAAAATTTTGGCAGCAATTTTATGTGTGAAACATTTTGTTTAAACTTTTCTTTTGTTTTGATGTGATATTATACTGAAAATTTTTTTTCATTTCTACTCATATAACTTTAACAGGTACACCGGTTCCCTCCCTTCCCTCCAACCTCCCACCGCCCTGTGCCCCCTCCCCTTCCCCTCCCTCCACATCTCCCAGTGCCTCCCCCCCATTCCCTGGAGCATCCTTTAATGTGCATGCCAGACTCTCCTCTGGGTCCTCCTCTCCGATGAGGTGCAAGGACCCAGTGGCATTTCCCAGAACACTTTCCTGTGTTCCCCTTAAGCATAGGAACACTACTGTGGCTGTCAATCCCTTTCCTCCATTTGCCTTTAGCAAATGCTAGACTTTGTGGGTTCAATACTGTGTTGGACATTGCGCAGTGCATGCAAAGTCCAATTATGATTGCTTCGGCCCTAACTTGTGGGAGTATTTTGCATATCATTGCTCCTCCCATCCTTGTGCTCTTACAACTTTACTTTTCAAAGTTATTTTCACTAAGTATATAATTCTCTAGGTTGATATGCATTTCTTTTATTTCATTCATTCAAACATTGCTTTACTGTCTACTAACTCACATTATTGGTAGTAAGAAACCTGGTGTATTGTCTTTACTACTATACTTGGTTCTCTTTTGTTTACTTTAAAATTTCTTTCGTCATTTGTTTAATTCATTTGATTATAAGTTTTGGTGATGTTTCTTTTTATATTTCTGATGCTTCAGATTCACTGATTCTTCAATCAATAGTTTTAGACTTTTCATCAAATTTGGGTAATTTTGTCCTGTGTTTGCTTAAATATGTATTGTTTTCCCATTGCTCTTTAAATGTGTACAATTGTATGTACTGAAAAATATTTGAGATTGTCCTGTTGATGTATGATGTTCTTCATTTTTAAAAATATCTGTCTCTGAATTTTACTTGGGAATTTTCTATTGCTAGCTCTTCATGTTGTATAATGTTTCTTCTACATTTTATATTCATAAATGTCTTAATTATATGCATTGTATTGAGTCTTATGCATTATAATTTTCATCTCTACAGATTTTGAATACCTTTTTTTTCACTAAGATTTTTTCCATTTTTTTAACAAGAAAAAGTGAGTTTTTGTCGCTGAAAACTTCCACCCTTCTGCTTCCTCTTCCACCCTCCCTTACAGTCCCCAGTCCTTCCCTGCCTCTTCTATCCTCATGGTTCTTTGTTTGTGTCAACACAGGGCTCCCTTCAGGTTGTCTGTACTAGTAGGGGACCAGGCCTCTGTGGCAGTAAAGTGGTCCTTCTATTAGGTTTACTAAAAATCCACTAGATTTTTAGAACACATAGATTGTGTAAAAAGTGTGTTTGTTTTACTCTGTATATAAAGTTATAATAATTATTTCATTATTTTCCTAATGTAGCTACGACACAGGTATAAGTTTCATATCACTTTTTATTGATTGTGTTTACTTGCATTAAATGTTTTCTTTTTGCTTTTTCTTCTTTTATAATCATTTGATTGTATACCAATTACTGCAAATTTTCCTCTTGTTAGTTACTATGTCTTTATGCATTAATATGCATATTTTAAGTTTAGTTGTAGGAAAAAATGATTAAGAGCAGTATGTACCTTCTAGAATATATTTGGTTGAACTGTCTTGCTCCAAATTTGGGGATACTCAAATTCCAAAATACAGTTTTTTCTAGAAATAATATCTCTTCCGTTGTAACTAAATTAGATGAGATTATAGCCAGTTAAGATTTCTGTAATTTCTGCTTAATAAGGTCATGTTGATTGGCATAGTAGCATACTGCAATTTCAGGATCTGAGGAGTAATATCCTCAGCTGTTCAGCAAATTCGAGACCAGCTGGTGATTCCTGAGATCATTTATGAAAAAAGAAGAAAGAAAGAAAGAAAGAAAGAAAGAAAGAAAGAAAGAAAGAAAGAAAGAAAGAAAGAGAGAGAAAGAGAGAAAGAGAGAAAGAAAGACAGAGAGAAAGACAGAGAGAAAGACAGAGAGAAAGACAGAGAGAAAGACAGAGAGAAAGAGAGAGAGAAAGAGAGAGAGAAAGAGAAAGAGAGAGAAAGAAAGAGAGAGAGAGAAAGAGAGAAAGAGAAAGCAAGAAATAAAAAGAAAGAAAGAAAGAAAGAAAGAAAGAGAGAAAGAGAGAAAGAAAGACAAAGAGAAAGACAGAGAGAAAGAGAGAGAAAGACAGAGAGAAAGAGAGAGAAAGACAGAGAGAAAGAGAGAAGAGAGGAAAGAAAGAGAGACAGAAAGAGAGAAGAGAAAGAAAGGAAGAAAAGAAGAAAGAAGAAGAAAGAAAGAAAGAAAGAAAGAAAGAAAGAAAGAAAGAAAGAAAGAAAGAAAGAAAGAAAGAAAGAAAGAAAGAAAGAAAAAGGTTTACTTTTGAGTGTCTCAATGTAGGCTGGGTGAGTTTGGTACTAGGAGCCACCTATTAGGGAGCACACACGGCGCTTAATTTTCTGGGTTTGGGATACTTCACTTAATATAATTGTTTCTAATGACATCCATTTCCCAGCAAATTCCAGTAATTCATCATTTTGGATGACTGAGTAGTATGTATAGATGTACCACAGTTTCCTTATCCACTCGTCAACTGTTGGACATTTAGGTTGATTCCATGACTTTGCTATTGTAAACAGTGCTGCTATGAACATGGTTGAGCTTGTGCTATCGAGGCGAACCTCTGCTGTATGGGGGGTTATTCCCAAAAGTGGAATAGCAGGGTCATATGGCATTTCAATCTTTAATTTCTTTAAGAATATCCAGATGGCTCGCCAGATTGGCTGTATGAGCCTGCATTCCCACCAGCACTGTAGGAGAGTTCCCCTCTTTCCACTTCCTCTCCAGCATTTGTCATTGTTTGTATTTTGGATTTTTGCCATTCTGACCCCGGTGAGACGATATCTCAGGGTAGGAGGGCCACACCAGAAACAAGGAGAGAAGGGACCATGTTACAGCAGAGAAAATAGGCCTCCATCTAGGTCTGCAAGTAAGTAATGAGAAACCTGGTTAAGTTCACAGACGTTCTTTCCTGATCTCACCAGAAGGGGAGGGCATATAGTCTGGCAGATAAAAAGTAATCATTTTGCAAATGGGTGATGGACCCCTCCCTCACTGAGGTTTCCTACTTTTATTACATCTACCCTTGAATGTGCTATTATCACAAGACTCCAGTTTAACAGCTTTTTGTCTCTGGCCACGGGGTGACATACAGTCCCCAGCAGGATGGAGTGAAGGGCATTGCAGGAGCAGCAAAACTGCAAAAGAAAATCAACAAACCACAATCCAGAACTTCAGAGACTCTATATCAATCACATAGAACTAGGCCAGCCTAATCTCTCCCCATCCTGGAGCTCAGGGACATTTGCGGAAGAGGGGGCGGTAAGATTGTAAGAGCAAAAGGATGGGAGGAACAACGATTTGCAAGATTCTCAACAATAGTTGGGGCCAAAGCAATAATAATGGGACTTTGCATGCCCTGCGCAATGTCCAGCGCACTGTTGCCCTCATGAAGTCTGGCATCTGTTAAGGGCACCGAGATCCCTGGAGGGAAGGGATTGACAGCCATAGTAGTGCTCCTATGCTTAAGGGGAACAGGAGAAAGGGCTTATGGAAATGCCACTGGGTCCTTATATGTCATCGGAGAGGAGGACCCAGTGGAGAGTCAGGCGTACACAATAAAAGACTCTCTGGGAATTGGGGGGAGGTACTGGGGGATGGGGAGGGAGAGGAGGGGGAGGGGGTGCAGGGGGAGGAGGGGGGAGGGAGGGAACTGGTAAAAAATTTTAAAATGCATAATTACATTTTTAATAAAAAAAAAGAAAAAGAAAGAAAGAAAGAGAAAGAAGGGAGGGAGAGAGGGAGGGAGGAAAAACAAGAAGAGAATTTGAAAGGAAAAAGAAAAAAAGTCATTTAAAAGATATGTAGAAGAACAAATTGTGAAATGGAGAGATCTGACATTTTCTTTCCTTAGTTATATGATAATAAACTTATGGTTTTAAACCATGCCGATTATATTATTTTTGTCAGAATATTATCAAGAAAACAATACATAAATACTGCTTTTAAGATTTGTTATGTAAGGGAATAAAAGAGATTTTTGGTATTTATCTATTCCCCATGGAATCCAATGGATGGTGTCTGAGGTGGATGTTTTCCAGTTCTAGACCTCTTACTCAAAGAATAGGCTGATACTAAGTACAAATACAGCAAGGGAACTTTATGCAAAGTAAAGTGTTTGAATGCATGACATTTTACAGTAGGCCACTTGATGTAGAAATACTTAAAGGCCTGGAGTTGTAAGAAAGAAGACTATGTTTACTAGGCTCATATTTTGGGTGTTTTTCTATTTTGAAGTTAAGTTACAGGACCTCTTATCTATTTCACATGGACATTTACATAATGCACAAAAGTACAGCCAGGTTTAATAATCTAATACTTAATTATGTACTGTCATCAGATGTTAAATAGAGCATTATCCCTAACAGTTCACTTTGAATGTATTTGCAATAATTTGCATACATCTAAAACCAGTGTAAGCCAGAACTTCTCCATCTACTCTCAGACACAACTGGGGTGTGATTGAATATGATCTTTCTGATATTTTCAAGGGGCAAAGAAATATGTTCCAATGATCATAGGTTTGTGTGAGACAGTCCTATTTTCCTAATAGTTCTCAAGGTCAATTGTCAGATAAGAGTGTGTGCATAGTAGTGTGTAGAATATGGTTTCAGATTACCAAGTACATGGTTAGAAGACAGATGTGAAAATATCCCAAACCATGTGTAGTTCAAGGTTACTAAACTATTCACTTTGCTTGCCTAACTGAACACTAATTACATAAGACTTTTTTGACTACATGGTGTCTGAAGTATTGTGAGGTCTTAAATTAGGTTTGCTGGGAATAGAAATTATTCCTGGCTCTATGGAAAAATTTTTATCTCCCTAAATATTTAAGTAGTTTCTCCATACTCATGTACTGATAAATTATCTATAGAAAACTCCAAAAAGAACCTCTGAAGATGCTTGGGTGTTCTCTTTTTGG
This sequence comes from Typhlomys cinereus, assembly GCA_023101885.1. Classification (NCBI taxonomy): domain Eukaryota; kingdom Metazoa; phylum Chordata; class Mammalia; order Rodentia; family Platacanthomyidae; genus Typhlomys; species Typhlomys cinereus. The sequence goes on along the minus strand of JALPQD010000590.1, from coordinate 605,677 downwards.
TCAACTCTCTATTCTTTGTTACTCTTCCCATGAAATCCAGCTGTGTTAGCATTCCTGGATTATCAGTTATTGACTCTGAGATAATATTTCAGGTTCCTTCTTCTTTCTGGGTTATGTACATGTTTCATGTAAATATGAAATATTCCCACAGGATCATGCATTCAACACTTTGTTGCCAATTTATGCTGTTATTTTGGAGGTATTTAAAACATTAAGAGGTAGAAAAAACTGAAAGGAATAGATTAGTAGGAATATGCCCTCAAAGGTAATATCTGGTCCATTTTCCTTCTTTTTCTACTTTCTATTTGTCATGAGGTGATTAGTTTCTGTCATACACTCCCAGTGTTTTGATATTCAATTTCACCCTAAGCCCAAAATCAATGAAGCCAACATCTATGTATTTAGTGCTCTGGATACTCTGAGCTGCAATATTTTTTTCCTTACAAATTTTTTGCAAAAATGAAGGACTAATTCTTTCTGGTATCAAGTTGGGACACCAATTCATTTATTTCTCATTTTCATGTCTCTTTATTTTGTAATACCTAGTATATTTAATAACTATGATTACATAGGTGTTTGCCTCTTATTTATTATAATCTCCAGTCCTTATTTCTGTATCGTGTATGGAAGTAGAAGTCTTCTTCAGCCAAAAATTATGGTAGCACGAAAATAATATTTTAAATATCTCCATGTGATTGAAAGGAAGAAGAGTACATTGTCTAGTGGTGGTCAAGGATTTAAGTCATGATGGCTTACATACTTGTGGAATGCAGCTTCTCAGAGAAACTTCTCAGTGATAAGAAGACTTGGAGCAGGTGCCAAAGTTCTTTGATCAGAAGTTGGTCCATTTCACTGTAAAACTTTGATACCTGGCTATCAATCCAGATTAGCCTTGCATAGGAGCTCATACATTTGTTTTGAGAATTGGCATACTCAAACACTCTGAAGGATTAAAAGAATAGTTTTAATAACTCTAATTCTATTTTTATGTGGTATAAAGATTCTTTTGAATTGCAGCTTATTCATTTGCTGTAAGCAGGTAGTATGTGGAAATAAAACCTCCCACGTTTGTATTCACATAGGTTTTGCTAAATAATTTGTTTTCTTGATCTGGTATCGGACCAAACATCATTCCAAGCTGTCAATGCCGCATGCTCGCATTCTCAAGTAAGATAATTGCTGTGTTTTAGCAATGCTAAGGAGTCTAGTGTGATGGTGTGTGGCAAATTTAAGGCTCTTTCAAAGGAATTGAGCCCACAGTAATAGATTTTTAAGGGAGTATATGTCATGGTTCATTCACAGAATGTTAATAAAATTCAACCATTGTTTCCTCAAAGCAGGACACTCAGAGACAGGACAACTTTGCAGGGAGTGGAAAGGAAAGAAGCAATATAATCCAATTTATTGTATTGGGTAGAATTGCTATGAGAATTATATGCAATAAAATTTAAAAGATATGGATATTAAGAATAAAAATAGGAGGGTCTCTTACCCCTTGCAGATTCATGTTCATGAGTTCCAGTCTTTCTATTCTCTAAAAAAAACTCTACCTTAATCCTCAAAAGAAAAAAAAGGATAAAAGCAGGAAACCTGAACCAAAGGGAATTGTTGATAGATTAGATACGTCTTGTGACAGACAGGATACAGAAAGAAATATGAAATTCTAAGAATAATTTCTTTAAGAATCGCCAGACGGCTCACCACAGTGGTGGTATAAGCCTGCATTCCCACCAGCAATGTAGGAGAGTTCCTTACTGTCCACATACTCTCAAGAATTAGGTGTTGTTTGTATTGTGGATTTTTGCTATCCTGACTGGGGTGAGATGATATCTCAGGGAAGTTTTGATTTGCATTTCCATGATAGCTAAGGATGTGGAGCATTTTTAAAGATATTTGGTAGACATTTCGATTTCTTGCCTGGTAAAAATCCTTTTAAGTTCCAAGGCCCATTTTTTAATTGGGCCATTTGATTCCTTGGTGTTTAGTTTTCTAAGTTGTTTGTGCATTCTGGATAATAGAGCTCTATCAGATATGTGGTTAGTGAAGATTTTCAACCATTCTGTGGGTTGCCTTTGTGCTCGAGTTACAATCTCTTTATCTGAACAGAAGCTCTTTAATTTCATAAGATCCCATCTATGGAGTATTGATTGTATTGATTGTGCTACTTGATTTTTCATTAGGAACTGTTGGCCTAGTCCAATCAGGTCAAGGGAGTTCCCTACCCTTTCAACTAAGGTTTTTATAGTCTCTGGCCTTATATTGAGGTCCTTGATCCATTTGGATGTCTTGTACATGGTGACAAGTATGGGTCCAGTTTTAATCTTCTGCATGTGAACAACCAGTTTTGCCAGCACCATTTGTTCAAGATGCTGTTCTTTTTCCATTGGATTTTTTGGGCCCCTTTGTCAAAGATCAAATAGCTGTAATTGTGTGTGCTTATATCGGGGTCTTTGATCCTTATCCATTGATCTGTGTGTCTATTTTGGGGCCAGTACCAGGCTGTTTTTATAACTATGGGTTTGTAGTATAGACTAAGGTTCAGTATGGTAATACCTCCAGCAGTGTTTTTGTTACTCAGGATTTCTTTTACTATCCTGGGTCTTTTTGACCTCCATATGAATTTTGAGATTATTTGATCAACATGTTTGAAGAATTGCTTTGGGATTTTGATTGGTATAACATTGAATCTGTATATTGCCTTTGGTAGGATGGTCATTTTTGTGATATTGATTCTGCCAATCCAGGAACATGGGAGGTCTTTCCACCTTCTGGTGTCTTCGGTAATTTCTTTCTTTAGGGTTTTAAAGTTTTAATTGTAAAGGTCTCTTACTTCCTCAGTTAGATTTATACCAAAGTATTTCATTTTTTTTAGGGGCTATAGTAAGTTGGATTGTTTCTCTCAGGGCTTTTTCACTTCTTTCATTATGGGCATATAGGAAGGCTACTGATTTTTGTACATTTATGTTTAATCCTGCCACCCTGCTGAACTCCTGTATTAGTTTTCCTTCCTCTGGCCCTGAACACATGCTTGCTCGTGTGGTCCAGGTAAGCACACTGCTTCCCAGGTACTCCCCACCAGAACCCAAGTCACAAGCTCCTCCCAGCCCCTTCCACTATCCAGTATGAGCAGCACCAAAGCTGCCCAGCGCTTGGGTGGAGTACTGGCCATGCCCCAGGTCCCAGGTGAAGCCTGCTAATCATCCTTAGCCTCTCCTCCCTCTTCTGCTTCCTGGGAACACATGCAGGTAAGGCAACCCCTGTCTACTGAACCTGATTTAATTGATGTACTAACTGTCTAAAAGCCTTATTTTGGAATTAACAGTAATAACAGACAAACACAACCAACTCCAAGGCAACCACTAGTAATAACTGCCAGAGAGCATTTATACCAACTAAATCAGTATAGTCAAAAACACATAGAAACTGGGGACTGGAGAGGTGGCTCAGGGGTTAAGCCTCTGCATTGCAGGCGGAAAGTCCTGAGTTCGGATCCTAGACCCCACATGTAGATGTCAGGGGAAGCGGGGCGGCTTGCATTTCTAGTCCGGGTAGGGCGGAGCCTGTGAATACTGGGGCAGAGTAAAACAAGGAGGAGGTGGAGGCTTCCATGGTGGTTACCAAATTCATCCGTGGTTCTACACACACACACACACACATACACACACACACACACATACATACACACACGTGTACACATGCATACATACACAATTGAATAAATAATAAAAAATTAAAAAAAAAACACATAGAAACTCTAAGGACCCAAGAGACAAAACAGCAATGACCAAGTCAAAGTGTAGATACATGAGAAACAAAACCCAAGAAAACAATTCTCTCACTGAAAGAATTAATCCCATAGCTACAGATTACAAGCAGAACAAATACACAGAAAATAGTGAAGAAAGTGAGGCCCAAGATAATGACTTTCAAAGCATGAGTACCATGATCAACACTCTGAAAGAGAAAATCCAGGAGAAGATAAATAAGCACAGGAGAAGATAAATAACCACATCAACCCTGAAGAGGAACACAAAAGACACTTGGAGGAGTTGAGAAAAACAGTTTAAGAAACAAAATTAGGGGTAGAGTATTTAAAACAGACTCAAGCAGAGTTTAAAACAGAACTAAAAGACAAGTTATCCTCAACTCAGAACTCAACAGAGAGTCTTATTAGCAGAACAAACGAAGTAGAATATAGAATTTTAGACCTTGAAGACAAAGTGGGAGTATTAACCAGCTCAATGGAAGAGGTTCTTAAACCCAAAAAGATACTTGAGAGGAATATTCAAGAGTTATGGGACACCCTGAAGAAGCCTAACAAGCACATTCATGGAATACCAGAGCAAGAATCCCAAAATACCACACTTGAGGAAATTTTTCAAACTATCATAAATGAAAACTTTCCTCACATAAAAATGAGAGGCCCATTCAAACTCAAGAGGCATTCCACATCCCAAACAGATATAACCAAAACAGAATCTCGCCACAGCAAATAATAGTCAAGACACTACACATTCAAGATGAAGAAAAGGTGCTTAGAGCTTCAAGAGAAAAAAAAAGTCACTTTTAAAGGTAAACCTATTAAAATAACAAATGCCTTCTCAATGGAAACAGTAAAAGCAAGAAGAGCTTGGAGAGATGTACTTCAAGTATTAAATGAGCAAAATTGTCAACCCAGGGTGATATACCCGGCAAAACTATCCATCATGGATGAGGGAGAAAGAAACATTTTCCAGCTCAAAGACAACTTAAAGGCTTACATGTCTACCAAACCAGGCCTGCAAAAAATGCTAGAAAAGATACTCACGGTTGAAGAAAAAAACAAGTGTATGCAGGAGGACAGAAGGGAAGTATACCACCAAAACCTAAAAGCCAAATAATACACTTAAAAAAGCCACTAAACATAAAAAAGTCCAGAATTAAAATTAATTTTTCCATTATAACATTAAATGTCAATGGAATTAACTCACTGAGCAAGAGACACAGATTACAAACTTGGATTAAAAACCACAACCCATTTAAACCCAAAAAGATACTTGAGAGGAATATTCAAGAGTTATGGGACACCCTGAAGAAGCCTAACAAGCACATTCATGGAATACCAGAGCAAGAATCCCAAAATACCACACTTGAGGAAATTTTTCAAACTATCATAAATGAAAACTTTCCTCACATAAAAATGAGAGGCCCATTCAAGGCTTCTGCCTTCAGGAAACTCATCTCACTACAAAAGACAGACATATCCTAAAAATAAAAGGCGGTTCCAAAATTCTGCCAAGCTAATGGAATCAGAAAACAAGCAGGGGTGGTCATTATGCTGTCAGACAAAGTGGACTTCAAACCAAAAAAAAAATCATGAGAGACACAACTGGATACTACATTTTAATCACAGGTACAATTCACCAGGAAGACTTCACAATTCTGAACATATATGCATCTAATATGGGCTCCTCCACATTCATTAAAAAATCCTACAGTGTCTAAAGGGAGAAATCTAGCCCCAAACCATAATTTTTGAGATTTCAATACTGCCCTCTCAACATGGGATAGATCAACAGGTTAAAACATAACAGAGACACTGGAACTTAATCAAACCCTTAATGAAATAGAACTTATAGATCTCTATCAAACTTTTCATCCACGCATTAATGAATACACATTTTTTTCAGCAGCACATGGAACTTTCTCTAAATAGATCACATATTGGGCCGCAAAACAAATCTCCACATATACAGGAAAGTTGAAATTCTAGCCTGTACCTTATGAGTCAACCATGGTCTAAAGCTTGACATCCACAACACAACAAACAGAAAATACACTAACTCTTGGAAACTTAACACTGTGATGCTGAAGGAGAATCGGATTCAGGAAGAAATTACAAAGGAAATTCAAGATTTCCTGAAAATGAATGATAATGAAAATACAATTTATCAAAATCTTTGGGACACAATGAAACTGTCTTAAGAGGTCAGATCATAGTTCTTAATGCCTACTTAAAAAATGGAAATATCACAAATGAATAACTTAAGAATGCAGCTTAAAGCTTTAGAGACACTAGAGCAATCCGATCCTGAAAGCAGTAGAAGAGAGGAGATTAGCTAAATGAGGGGAGAAATATCAGATATTGAGATAAGGAAAACAATACAGAGAATCAACCATTCAAAAACCTGGTTCTTTAAAAAAATCAATAAGATTGATACACCCTTAGCTAAATTAACCAAGAGCAAGAGAGAGAAAACACAAATTAACCAAATTAGAAATGAAATGGAGTTATCACTACTGACACCCAAGAAATTCAAGGTATTTTAACATCATATTTCAAAAACTTATATTCTGTGAAAATTGACAACACAAAAGAAATGGATTCATTCATAAGTAAGCACAACTTACCTAAATTGAATCAGGAAGTTGTGAATTATTGAAATAGTCCTATAACATATGAGAAAATCGAGGACGTAATCACGAATCTTCCCACCAAGAAATGTCCTGGACCAAATGGATTCAGCTCAGAGTTCTACCAGACATTTAAGGAGTTAATAACACCAATACTTTCCATAAATAGCAAAGGAAGGAACACTCCAAATTCCTTCTATGAAGATAATATCCTCTTAATCCCAAAACCTAATAAAGATACACTTAAAAAAGTAAACTATAGGCCAATCTCTTTGATGAACACAGATGTAAAGATTCTCAACAAAGTCTTAGCAAATCGGATGCAAAAACATATCAAAAAGATCATTCAATCCTTATCCATTGATCTGTGTGTCTATTTTGGAGCCAGTACCAGGCTGTCTTTATAACTATGGATTTGTAGTACAGACTTAGGTTTGGTATGGTAATACCTCCAGCAGTGTTTTTGTTACTCAGGATTGTCTTTGCTATCCTGGGTCTTTTGTGCCTCCATATGAACTTTGAGATTGTTTGGTCAACTTTTTTGAAGAATTGCTTTGGGATTTTGATTGGTATAGCATTGAATCTGTATATTGCCTTTGGTAGGATGGTCATTTTTACGATGTTGATTCTGCCAATTCAGGAACAAGGGAGGTCTTTCCACCTTCTGGTGTCTTCTGCTATTTCTTTCTTTAGAGTTTTAAAGTTTTCGTTGTAAAGGTCTTTTACCTCCTTGGTTAGGTTTATACCAAGGTATTTCATTTTTTTAGGGGCTATAGTAAATGGGATTGTTTCTCTCAGGGCTATTTCACTTCTTTCATTCTGGGCATATAGGAAGGCCTCTGATTTTTGCACATTTATTTTGTATCCTGCCACCCTGCTGAACTTCTCAATTAGTTCCAAAAGCATCCTGATGGAGTTTTTGAGATCACTCAGGTATACGATCATGTCATCTGCAAATAGAGATAGCTTGACTTCTTCCTTGCCGATTTGAATCTCTCTTATGTCCCTTTCTTGCCTTATGGCTTCAGCTAAGACTTCAAGTACAATTTTGAATAGAAGTGGTGAGAGTGGACAGCCTTGTCTATTGAAGTGGGAATGCTTCCAATTGTTCCCCATTGAGTATAATCCTTGCTGTGGGCTTGTTGTATACAGCTTTTATTATATTGATAAAGGTTCCTTCCATTCCTACAGTCTGATATAAGCCCACAAAATCACAGCCATTTGGTCTTTGACAAAGGGGCCCAAAGAATCCAATGGAAAAAGAACATCATTTTCAACAAATGGTATTGGCAAAATTGGATCTCCACATGCAGAAGATTAAAGCTGGACCCGTACTTGTCACCATGTACAAGACTTAATTCCAAATGGATCAAGGACCTTGATATCAGGCCAGAGACTACAAAAACCATTGTTGAAAGGATAGGGAACTTCCTCGAGCTGATTGGGCTAGGCCAACATTTCCTAAACAGACATCCAATTGCACAGTCACTGCTACCAACTCTCAACAGTTGGGATCTTGTGAAATTAAAGAGCTTCAATTCAGATAAAGAGATTGTAACATGAGCTCAAAGGCAACCCACAGAATGGGAGAAAATCTTCACTAACCACATATCTGATAAAGCTCTACTGTCCAGAGTGCACAAAGAACTTAGAAAACTAAAAACCAAGGAAACCAGTGGCCCAATTAAAAAATGGGCCCTGGAACTTAAAAGAAACTTTATCAGGGATGAAATTAAAATGTCTAACAAATATCTTAAAAAATGCTCCACTTCCTTAGCCATCAGGGAAATGCAAATCAAAACTTCCCTGAGATATCATCTCACCCCAGTCAGGATGGCAAAAATCCACAATACAAACAACAACAAATGTTGGAGAGGATGTGGAGAGAGGGGAACTGTCCTACATTGCTTGTGGGAATGCAGGCTCATACAGCCACTCTGGTGAGCCGTCTGGAGATTCTTAAAGAAATTAAAGATTGAAATGCCATATGACCCTGCTATCCCACTTTTGGGAATAACCCCCCATACAGCAGAGGTTCATCTCAATAGCACAAGCATGACCATGTTCATAGCAGCACTGTTTACAATAGCAAAGTCATGGAATCAACCCAAATGTCCAACAGTTGACGAGTGGATAAGGAAACTGTGGTACATCTATACAATGGAGTACTACTCAGCCATCAAAAATGATGAATTACTGGAATTTGCCGGGAAATGGATGTCATTAGAAACAATTATATTAAGTGAAGTACCCCAGACCCAGAAAATTAAGCGCCGTATGTACTCCCTAATAGGTGGCTCCTAGTATCAAACCCACCCAGCCCCCTAATAGGTGGCTCCTAGTATCAAACCCACCCAGCCCACCTAGAGACAGTAGCTGCAAGGATTATGAACAGGAGGAATGGGGTAGGAGGGCCACACCAGAAACAAGGAGAGAAGGGACCATGTTACAAGCAGAGAAAATAGGCCTCCATCAAGGACTCAAATAAGTAATGAGACATCTGATTAAGTTCACAGACTTTTGTTCCTGATCATTTACTACTGAGGGGGTATGATCTCACCAGAAGAGGTGGGCATATAGTGTGGCAGATAAAAAGTAACCGTTGTGCAAATTGGTGATAGACCCCTCCCTCACTGTAGTTTCCCACTTTTATTACATCTACCTTTGAAAGTGCTTTTATCACAAGACTCTAGTTTAACAGCTTTTTGTCTCTGGCCGGGGGTAACATACAATGCCCACCAGGATGGAGTGAAGGGCATTGCAGGAGCAGCAAAACTGCAAAAGAAAACCAACAAACCACAACCCAGAACTTCAGAGACTCTATATCAACCACCTAGAACTAGGCCAGCTTAATCTCTCCCCATCCTGAAGCTCAGGGAAATTTGCGGAAGAGGGGGCGGTAAGAGTGTAAGAGCAAAAGGATGGGAGGAGCAATGATATGTAAGTTACTCCATACAAGTTAGGGCTGAAGCAATCATAATTGGACTTTACATGCCCTGTGCATTGTCCAACACACTATTGACCCCACAAAGTCTAGCATCTGCTAAAGGCACCAAGATCTTTGGAGTCAAGGATTGGTAGCCACAGCAGTGTTCCTATACCTAAGGGGAACACGGGAAAGGGTTCAGGGAAAGGCCACTGGGTCCTTGTACCTCATCGGAGAGGAGGGCCCAGAGGAAAATCAGGCATGCACAAGAAAGGACTCTCTGGGAATTGGGGGGCGGGAGGCACTGGGGGATGGGAAGGGAGGGGTATGGGGAGGAGGAGCATGGAGTACGGAGAGAGGAGGAGGGAGGGAGGGAACTGGTGTACTTATTAACTTTGTATGAGCTGAAATAATAATAAAAAATGTATTAATATAAAAAGATCATTCATGGGGATCAAATAGGCTTTATCCCAGGCATACAAGTTAGGTTCAGCATACGCAAATCAAGAAACGTAATTCACCATATAAACCATTCCAAAATCCAAGACCGCATGATACTCTTGATGGATGCAGAAAAACCTTTTGGCAAGATCCAACAGCCCTTTATTATCAAAACTCTAGAGACAGTTGGAATTGAAGTAACCTTTGTCAATATAATAAAAGCTGTATACATGCCTACAGCAAGGATTATGCTCAATGGGGAACAATTGGAAGCATTCCCACTTCGATCAGGAACTAGACAAGGCTGTACACTCTCACCACTTCTATTCAATATTGTACTTGAAGTCTTAGCTGAATCCATAAGACAAGAAAGGGAGATAAAAGGGATTCAAATTGGCAAGGAAGAAGTCAAGTTATCTCTATTTTCAGATGACATGATCATGTCCCTGAGTGATGCTAAAAACTCCACCATTCCTGGAACTAATACAGGAGTTCAGCAGGGTGTCAGGATACATAATAAATGTTCAAAAATCAGTGGCCTTCCAATGTGCCCAAAATGAAAGAAGTGAAAAAGCCCTGAAACAAAAAATCCCATTTACCATAGCCCCTAAAAAAATGAAATACCTTGGTATAAACCAAACCAAGAATTTCTTAATTCTTACAGTAACAAAGGTGACCACTAGATTTTCCTTATAGAAATGTTTGAAAGGATCATTTCAAGAGGAAACTAAATGATACTAGATATTAAGAGATAGCTTTATATCTACATAAAGCTTTACAATTTAGGCAGATACTGGAATAATTTGGAATTCCATTTTCTTATTTTCTTCACAATTTAAAACACAAAAACTACAGTATAAATCTGCATTAGTGAGTACACAATATATGAAGACATATTTGTACAATGGAAACATAGAAAATGACACACCAATGTAAAAGCCATCAATTGGGTTAAAATGATATTTATACACAAAAGACTTCCCAAATTTTGTTAGATTAAGTACAGTACCCAATGTAAACTACAAAGTAATATCTTAACATATGATAAAAGAAACCAAGAATGGATTCAATATTTCAAAGGATAAGTAAATAATTGTAAAGTGTGTGAGAATGCAACTGACAAACAGGAGCATGGCTTATAAACATACAGAAAATAAATAGCAAAATGACAAATTATACTTTCATTTCAGTATTTCTACAAATGTAAATTTATTAGAATTCTGTTGAAAATATATAACTTGAAAGAATAGATTTTAAAATGTCATTCACAAGGACTGCTGATATAGCTCAAGTAGTGGAGTGCTTGTATAATATCATGAAGCCCTGAGTTGGATAGTAAGCAACATATTAACTGGATATGATATTCATGCCTGTAAGCCCAGAAACTCAGTACTTGGGAAGTATAGACCAGATAATCACAAATTCAATATCATTCTTGCTATAAGGAATAACTGTGACTAACATAGAGTATATGAGATCCAGTTGCAACAAACAAAACACAGTGATTTCCACATGCAAAAAGAAATGGATGTACTTCATTTAAGGCCAGAGACTATAAAAACCATAGTTGAAAGGGTAGGGAACACCCTCAAGCTGATTGGGCTAGGCCAATAGTTCCTAATCGAAAATCCAATAACGCAGTCAATACAACCAACACTCAACAGATGGGATCTTATGAAATTAAAGAGCTTCTGTTCAGATGAAGATATTGTAACTCAAGCAAAAAGGCAACTCACAGAATGGGAGAAAATCTTCACTAACCACATATCTGATAGATCTCTATTATCCAGAGTGCACAAAGAACTTAGAAAACTAAACACCAAGGAAACAAATGGGCCATTTAAAAAATGGGCCTTGGAACTTAAAAGAAACTTTACCAAGGACGAAATTAAAATGACTAACAAATATCTTAAAAAATGCTCCACATCATTAGCCATCAGGGAAATGCAAATCAAAACTTCCCTGAGATATCATCTCAACCCTGTCAGGATGGCAAAAATCCACAAAACAAACAACACCAAGTGCTGGAGAGGATGTGGAGAGAGGGAAACTCTCCTACATTGCTGGTTGTAGTGCTGGCTCATACAACCATTCTCGCGAGCCATCTGGTGATTCTTAAAGAAGTTAAAGATTGAAATGCCATATGATCCTGCTATTCCACTTTTGGAAATAACCCCCCATATAGCAAAAATTCACCTTGATAGCACAAGCACGACCATGTTCACAGCAGCACTGTTTACAATAGCAAAGTCATGGAATCAGGCAAAATGTCCAACAGTTGATGAGTGGATAAGGAAAATGTGGTACATTTATACAATGGAATACTACTCAGCCATAAAAAATGATGAATTAATGCAATTTGCCGGGAAATGGATGGAATTAGAAACAATTATATTGAGCGAAGTATCCCAGACACAGAAAATTAAGTGCCATATGTACTCCCTAATAGGTGCATCATAGTACCAAACCCACTTAGAGACACTCAAAGACAAATCTCTGTAATACCTGCAGAAATTGTAAAGATTATAAACAGGAGGGATGGAGAAGGAGGGCCCCACAGAAACAAGGAGAAAGGGGACCATGTTACAGCAGAGAAAACAAGCCACCATCAAGGACTGCAAGTAAGTAATGACACATCTGGTTAAGTTCACAGACTTTCCTTCCTGATCATTTGCAACTGATGGGGTATGATCTCCCCAGAAGGAGAGAGCATATAGGCTGCCTGATAGAAAGTAACCATTTTGCAAATGGGTGATTGACCCCTCTCTCACCGTGGTCTCCTACTTTTATTCCATCTACCTTTGAATATACTCTTACAACAAGACTCTAATTTAACAGGTTTTATCTCTGGCCAGGGGGTGACATCCAATACCCATCAGGATGGAGCCAAGGGCATTGCAGGAGCAACAAACCCGAAAAAAATCAACAAAACATAATTCAGAACATCAGAGACTCTATATCAACTACCTGGAACTGGGCCAGCCTAATGTCTCTCTATCCTGAAGCTCAGGGAAATTTGTGGAAGAGGGTGTGGTAAGATTGTAAGAGCACAAGGATGGGAAGACTAATGATATGCAAGATAGTCTACACAAGTTAGGGCCAAAGCAATCATAATAGGACTTTGCATGACCTGCGCTATGTCCAACACATTATTGTCCCCACAAAGTCTAACATGGACTAAAGTCACTAGGATCCTGGGAGGCTAGGGACTGACAGTCACTGTAGTGTTCCTAAGCTTAAGGGGAATACAGGAAAGGGTTCTGAAAAATGCTCCTGGGCCCTTGCACCTCATCGGAGAGGAGGACCCAGAGGAGAGTTTGCCATGCACATTAAAGGATGCTCCGGGGATTGCTTGTGTGTGGGGGAGGCACTAGGGGATGGGGAGGGAGGGGAGAGGGAAGGGGGAACGGGGGGGGGGTTGGAGGGAAGGTATACCTGTTAAGTTTTTATGAGTGGAAATAATAATAAAAAAAGACTTTATCATGAAGAGTTCACTAGTGGATGCATGTGGGTACTAATGGATCAGCACAATTCTTGCAGTAAATATAGAGGGTGATGCACTGACAGAGGGGAAGAAGGTGCTAATATTGTTGAGAAAAGAGATTGGAGTGATGTGATGCAGGAGTCATGAGCTTCAGCATGGAGGCCACATCTAGAAATAGAGTAAGTAAGGAAAAGGAAAAAGTAATCTCTCTTAGGGCTTTTAGAAAGAACCAGCTATATTTTCACCTTGATTTCAGCCCTGTAAGCCTAATGTTAAACTTTGATCTCCAGAGCTATAAAGGAATAACACATACATTGGTTTAGGTCCTAAAAAAATACCTCTGTTGGATGATTTAAGAAGTAGATAATTTAGCTTAATAATACATATAAGTATGCATATATACATGTGTGTTTACAGTTTCATGTATATAATATTTGGCATACAGTATTTAATTAATGTATTTTCTTTTATCTGTTTTTCTAACACATGAGAAAAATGTTCCACAATAGTAAAAGAACTCACCAAAACTGAGTCTAAACGTAGATTCTTAATTTAGTGTACATTTCCCTGAAATTTTAAGATACTAATGTATTAAATGACTTGGGTTTAATAAAAAATCAAGACGGGCCCCTCTCACATAGATTTTCTGAAGTAATTCCACTTAAAAGTACACATAATTTTTTCAAACTAGAGAATCAATCTCAATAACTGACTCTTAAACTCTTTCAATTTAAGAAATGATAGAAGGAATTACTATATATACACCTATACACAGGTATACATTTCACTCAAATACATATAACACAAAATTTATACTTTAAGTATTTTTACTGTGGTTCAGTGACATAAAGAACATTCAAATTATAAAATAGTATAATTTTGATATAATCTTTGATCTAGAGAAAATGTATACAGTCTAGTTTTGGAGAAAACAGTGATGTTCCATTTACAATATAGCTAACCAGCATCTTGTAAAATCTTTGGTCAACTTATGACTATCTAAAGCCACAGTCATAAGCACTTATTAGAAATGTTTCCTCTTCTATACAGTTTATGAACTTTAAGTGCATATTTAATTATGCATTGCTCACTAAAATTTTAGTTGAAATTAAAGCTGTAATTTGTTATGTTTTAAATCTATGTGATAAGAATCTATATGATAAGTGCTTATGTAAAAGTCAATAATAACTGAAAGTCAAATAATATATGTTTCACAGAACGGTGGCTTGTAAAAGACCTGTATTTCTTGCAAGACCCTGAAAAGTACTCATGATGGGGGTTTAATAAAGATCAAAACTGGACCCTCTAAATTCTCTTGGGTTTTCTGAATCACTATGTAGTCTCTTCCCCTCAAACTGCCTTCATTTTCATATCATAGCTTTCAGGTCCTTAACAGAACGACTAAACATTGAGGGGAGTTCTTACCAACTTTTTCAGGCTAAGCCTCCAAAAATGTGAACTAAATAAACATTTTTCTTCATGAGTACCCAGCTTCAGATATTCTGTTGTAATAATGAAAAATAGAATAATAGAGTTAGGATCCAACTACATTCTTTACATGTACATATTCATTTATCTTAGACTACTTATTCCAATCACACTCCTTTCTCAATTGAAATGAATTCAGCAATTGCCTTGAAAATCATTTAACTATCTATGTAAGATTACTTTGAAAATTTTGCTAGCTGCTCAAACATTGCTGCAAAATGTCTTTGTCTCCGCATCATATTTTTGCATAGTATAGATTTTCATTTTTATGAAATTCAGAAATTTAAGCTGTACAATTTTGTTACTTTTCAAATTTGGCTTGACAATTCTCCATCTCTTCAAGATTCACATAGGATAGGTTTCCTATTCAGAAAAAAAACTTGGCATTTTCAAAGGAATTGAATTTAAATGGTAGATTGCTCTAGTTAGTAATGACATATTAACAATATTAAATTATTCATTTACTTATGCCTTCTTTAGCTTCTTCCATAAAAGTTTTAATTTTTTTCAATTTGTAAAAGGTTCATTGCTTTGGGTAATCTTCTTCCAATTTTATCTGATGTTTTCATTAATTGAATTATTTTCTTAATTTTCTTTCCAGATCTCTCATTGTGAGTATGTAGAAACAGAACTGCCTTTTCACAACTTGAATTTGTGCTCTGAAATTTTCCTGGATTCATTTATTCATTATTGAATGAAGTTTTGAAAAAAAAGAAATGTGAGAAGGGGACAGATATTATTTGGATCCTGAACTTAGAGAAGTAGTGTTAAAAAATTACTAACAATTTTCTGTTTCTGTTATATGTTTCTCATATAAATTATTATTTTGAAGACTTAGCCTTCTGTTTCTAGGTTGTTATTTTTGTTCTGAAAAGAAATATGAATTTTGAAAGTTATGTTCTGCATCAATTAAGATAACTATGTGTTTTCCTATTATTCTGCTAATGTATATTGCATGAACAATTTTTGTATGTGGAAACATTTTTGTTTTCCAGGAAAAAAATTAATATAGTATGCAGTCTTGAAATATGCTACTGAACTAAATCTAGTGTTATCATGTTTAAAAAATGTACACCAATGTTCACAATTGATACTGGCCAAATTTTCTTTCATTTTGTGTTTTTTTTGTCTTTGCTATCAGGGCAAAATTTATGTCTTAGAATCATTCATAAACCAAGGACTATCTTCAAATTTGAGGACAAATTGAATCACCTAGCTCATGACTAACTTTGTTTGTATTATTTAGCTTATTGATTCTCATTATACATCCATCCAGAGTTTCAATTTTTATGAGTCAGTCTTGGTTCTTTGAGAGACTCTAGGGACTTGTTTGCCTCATCCATAAAAATCTAATAGTGATATTAAAAATACTGTTAAACGTGCCCCCACGTTCTTATTACTCTAGCAACAAGAAACATTTATTATTCCCTTTATCTATGTAGCTAAATGGTTGTCAAATTTTGTTATCATTTGAAAATACAACTTTTCATATTGTTGAAATTTTTGCCATTTATGTAAAGGTAATATTTTCTTCCCATCAGCTGTGAGTTTTCGCCCATTTTTTTTTATTCAACTGTGCGTGTGTGCATATGTATGTGCCCGCACGCGCGCGCGCGTGCGTGCATGCGTGTGTGTGTGTGTGTAGAACCACGGACGAATTCGGGAACCACCATGGACGCCTCCACCTCCTTCTGCCCCGGGATTCACAGGCTCCGCCCTACCAGGACCAGAAGCACAGGCCGCCCCCGCTTCCGCCCGGCCTCTATACGTGGGATCTGGGATCCGAACTCAGGACCTTCCGCCTGCAAGGCAGAGGCGTAACCCCTGAGCCACCTCTCAAATCACATAAGTTATTTTTCTGATGCTTTTCTTATTTTATGCCCACTTCTATAGATATAAAATTTCCTTAGTATTGCTGATTCCTCTTAGTTCTGCTTCACCATGTTTTAGTTACTAATATTTTTTGATTTACCTTATGAAATTCTTATGAGCTAAGAATATGGTATTTAATTTTTAAATATTTGTGAATTTCCCATTTTCCTTTAGTTTGTGATAAAGTTCATCACATAGTTTTGATATTTTGGTATCTTTGGTTGTTTGAGAAGGACAGAGAGACTTTTTCTATATAGCACAGGTTGACTTCAGCTTCCTGAGTGCTAAAATTGTGTCTGCCAAAATGCCAGATCATAATTTTAGTATTTCCAAGTTTATTTAAACTTTCTTTGTGGCTAAAGAAGGGTTTCCATAGACATGATAATCTTGTATACTGATGTAATTGGATTCTGTTTATAGTGTTATTCAAGTACCGCATTTCCTTATTAAACTTTTGGCAAGTTGTCCTGTCCATTATTGAAAAGTCATATTAAGCACTCACGCTGTTATTGCAGAGGTGTCTATTTCTCTCTTCTTACAATATTCGTTTATATATTTTGGAACTCATGTTTGTTACAATATAATTATTACATTTTATGACATTTTTGGTTAATAAGTATCCATGACTTTTTAATCTCTTGTAACAGTTTTTACTATAGTCATACTGTCCTCTATTTGTACAATAACTCCACCTCTTTCTTGGTAAATATTTGGTTAGAATATTTTCTATGTTTTCACTTTCAACTTATGGGTGTTCATAGAATGAGTTTCATGTGTAAGGCATAAAAGTGGGTAATTGTTTTAGTATTGTTTGTTTCATGTGTATATATTTATTTTTA
Organism: Typhlomys cinereus; assembly: GCA_023101885.1. NCBI lineage: Eukaryota > Metazoa > Chordata > Mammalia > Rodentia > Platacanthomyidae > Typhlomys > Typhlomys cinereus. The sequence goes on along the minus strand of JALPQD010000590.1, from coordinate 588,234 downwards.
ATTTTTATTTTTCTATATTCAACATTTTCATATAATGACTTCATGTGTTTTCACTCTTTACTGCCAAATCCCAACCCCTTCCTTTACCATTTTCTACTTTCTGCTTTTTATATAATCTTCCTCCTATGTCCATTTCTTTTTTTCATTTATTTATTTATTTATTTATTCATTTATTTTTCTGCTCATACAAGCATAATAGGAACCCCTGTCCCCTCCCTTCCTCCACCTCTCCCTAAACCTCCCTGTTCCCTCCCCCTTTGGCCTTTTCTTCCCCCCTCCCTCCCTTTCTCCCAGTGCCCCTCCCTTTAAATCTGAAGCATCCTTTAATGTGTATATCAAACTATCCTCTGGGTCCTCCTCTCTGATGAGGTGTAAGAACTCAGTGGCAATTCCTAGAACACTTTCTTGTGTGCCCCTTAAGTATAGGAACACTATTGTGGCTGTTAATCCCTTGCTTCTAAGGATCCTAGTGCCTTTAGTCCATGCTAGAATTTGAGGGATCGATGATGTATTGGTCATTGCGCAGATCATGCAGAGTCCTATTATAATTGCTTCGGCCCTAACTTACATTACACATTACAGAGAGCCCTAATTGGCTTATAGGAGACAACATAGATATATGTTTAGTCTGACCTATGCAGACTGTGTGCTGTACTGACCATTAAGGTAATTGGCTGCCTGTTTCGTGTGCTCTGATTCTTTATCTATATAAGCAGATTTGTTACTCCCAATAAACCGAGATCTTGCTCTGACAAACTCCCCGTCCATTGCCGAGTCTCTGGAGGGCTGAGGTGGAGGTGCTGGTGGTCAGGCTTTACATCACAGCCAGCAGCTGTGTAACTGAGTGAGTGAATGAGTGACTGAATGAGTCTTGCCTTGACAGACTCCCTGCTGTGTCCAGAGTCCCCTGGATTTGGGTGAGGGTGTAAAGGGCCTGCAGCACATTGGCCTTTCTCCACTCCGATGGCTTGGAGTCGTCACAGTGTGTGCCTGGGAAAATCAGCCCAGCAGAATCTGTATATTGCCTTTGGTAGGATGGTCATTTTCATGATGTTGATTCTGCCAATCCAGGAACATGGTAGTTCTTTCCACCTTCTGGTGTCTTCTGCAATTTCTTTCATTAGGGTTTTAATGTTTTCATTATAAAGGTCTCTTACTTCCTTGGTCAGGTTTATACCAAGGTATTTCATTTTTTTAAGGGCTATAGTAAATGGGATTGTTTCTCTCAGGGCTTTTTCACTTCTTTCATTCTGGGCATATATGAAGGCCACTGATTTTTGCACATTTATTTTGTATCCTGACACCCTGCGGAACTCCTATATTAGTTCCTGGTGGAGTTTTTTGGATCACTCAGGTACATGATCATGTCATCTGCAAATAGAGATAACTTGACTTCTTCCTTGCTGATTTGAATCCCTTATATCTGCCTTTCTTGTCTTATGGCTTCATCTAAGACTTCAAGTACAATAATGAATAGAAGTGGTGAGAGCCAAAAGCTTTGTCTAGTTTCTGATCAAAGTGGGAATGCTTCAAATTTTTCCCCATCGAGTACAATCCTTGCTGTGGGCTTGTTGTATACAGCTTTTATTATATTGATAAAGGTTCCTGCCATTCCATCCTTCTCTAGAGTTTTGATCATAAAAGGCTGTTGAATCTTGTCAAAAGCTTTTCTGCATCTATCGTGAGTATCATGTGGTCTTGAACTTTGGACAGGTTTATATGGTGAATTGCATTTATTGATTTGCGTATGTTGAACCAACCATGTGGGCCTGGGATAAAGCCTATTTGATCTCTGTGGGTGATCTTTTTGAATCCGATTTGCTAAGACTTTGTTGAGAATCTTTGCATCTGTGTTCATCAGAGAGATTGGCCTGTAGATTTCTTTTTTAAGTGTATCTTTATTAGGATTTGGCATTAAGACGATATTTGCCTCATAGAAGGAATTTGGTAGTGTTCCATCCATTGCTATTTGATGGAACAGTTTAAGGAGTATTGATGTTATAAGCTCCTTAAATGTCTGGTAGAACTCTGTGCTGAATCCATCTGGTCCAGGACATTTTTTTGGTGGGAAGATTTGAGATTACTTCATCGATTTCCTGATATTTATAGGACTATTTAAATAATTCACAACTTCCTGATTCAATTTAGGTAAGTTGTGCTTATTTAAGAATTCATCCATCTCTTTTGTGTTGTCAAATTTCACAGAATATAAGTTTTTGAATAATTCTCTGGATTTCTTGGGTGTCAGTAGTGATAACTCCATTTTCATTTCTAATTTTGTTAATTTGGGCTTTCTCTTTCTTGCTTTTGGTTAATTTAGCTAGGGGTGTATATATCTTATTGATTTTTTAAAAAAATCCAGCTTTTGACTGGTCGATTTTCTGAATCATTTTCCTAAACTCAATTTTGATATTTCTCCTCTTATTTTGCTAATCTCCTCCCTTCTACTGCTTTTGGGATCAAATTGCTCTAGTGTCTTTAAAGCTTTAAGCTGCATTGTTATTTATTTCTGATGTTTCCATTTTTTTGATGTAGGCATTAAGAGCTGTGTACTTACCTATTAGGACAGCTTTCATTGTGTCCCAGAGATTTTGGTAAGTTGTATTTTCATTATCATTCACTTTCAAGAAATCTTAAATTTCCTTTGTAATTTCTTCCTGAATCTAATTCTCATTCAGCATCATAGTGTTGTTTCCAGGAGTTAGTGTATTTTTTATTGCTTGTTGTGTTGTGGATGACAAGCTTTAGGCCATGGTGGTCTGATAAGGTACAGGCTACAATTTCAATGTTCCTGTATATGTGAAGATTCGTTTTCTGGCTCAATATGTGATCTATTTTGGAGAAAGTTCCACGTGCTGTATTTTTGGTGCGTGGCTGAAAAGTTTGATAGAGAACTGTAAGGTCCATTTTAGCAACGGTTTGATTAAGCTCCAAAGTGTCTCTGTTAAGTTTTTGACCTGTTAATCTATCCCATGTTGGGAGGGCAGTGTTGAAATCCCCAAGAATTATCGTTTTGGGATTGATTTCTCACTTTAGATGTTGTAGGGTTTGCTTAATGAATGTGGGAGAGGCTGTGCTGGGTGCATATATGTTTAGTATTGTGAAGTCTTTCTGGTGAATTGTACCTGTGACTAAAATGTAGTATCCATCCGTGTTTCTTATGATTTTTTTTTGGTTTGAAGTCCACGTTGTCCAATAGCATAATGGCTACCCCTGCCTGTTTTCTGGTTCCATTAGCTTGCATAATTTTTGACCAGCCTTTCATTTTTAGGATGTGTTGGTCTTTTGTGGTAAGATGGGTTTCCTGCAGGCAGCAGATTGATGGATTGTGATTTTTAATCCAAGTTTGTAATCTGTGTCTCTTGATCAGTGAGTTAATTCCATTAACATTTAATGTTGTAATGGAGAAACTCTTTTTAATTCTGGACATTTATTATGTTTAGTGGCTTTTGTAAGTGTATTGTTTCACTTTTACATTTTGTTGGTATTATACTTCCCTTCTGTTCTCCTGGATACGCCTAATTTTTTTCTTCATGCTTGAGTATCATTTCTACCATTTTTTGGAGGCCTGGTTTGGTAGACATGTATCGCTTCAAGTTGTCTTTGTGCTAGAAAATTTTTCATTCTCTCTCGATCATGAAAGATAGTTTTGCGGGGTATATCAGCCAGGGTTGACATTTTTGCTAATTCAATACTTGAAGTATATTTCTCCAAGCTCTTCTTACTTTTGCTGTTTCCATTGAGAAGTCATTTGTTATTTTAATAGGTTTACCTTTAAAAGTGACTTGATTTTTTTCCCTTGAAGCTCTCAGCACCATTTCTTTATGTTTATTTGCAGTGTTTTGACTATTATTTCCCGTGGCAAGTTTCTATTTTGGTCATATCTGTTTGGGGTGCGGAATGCCTCTTGTATATGAATGGGCCTCTTTTTTTTTAGGTGAGGAAAATTTTACTTGATGATAGTTTGAAAAATTTCCTCAGGTGTGGTATTTTGGCATTCTTTTTCTGGTAGTCCATGTATACACATGTTAGGCTTCTTCAGGGTGTCCCATAACTCTTGAATATTTCTCCCAAGTATCTTTTTGGCTTCAACAACCTCTTCCATTGAGGTGGTTTATACTCCAACTTTGTCTTCAAGGTCTTTAATTCTATTTTCTGCTTCATTAGTTCTGCTGATAAGACTATCTGTTGAGTTCTGGATTGAAGATAACTTGTCTTTTAGTTCAGTTTTAAACTTTGGGGTTTGGGGTTGGGCTGGGGGAGCTTACGTAGGTTGCCTTGAGTCCTGGCTAGACTGTGTGTGTCCCGGGTGGGTGGGGAAAGAACAAGAGGTATATTTTAAATGCCTCACTTCAACTCAAATGTCTGACTGCAATATTGTTCCTCTTTCCTTTGAGAGTTAGTACTATCTTTCAATGCAACACCAAGAGGCAGGTATTTCATTTTACCTGAGAGGGATTAAGTACACTAATGCTTTAGCCACCAGGTTGAGGACTGTTTTCATTATATTATTTGATGTGGAAAGGCTCTTTCCATTGTAGGGAAGAGCTGTTCTCTAAATGGGTGGTCTGAGGCTATATAAAGATGGAGAAGGCAAACAAGTTTGTATGCACTGCTCCATACGCTCTCCTCTTGCTGTGCTGGTTATGCTAGCTCCAGATGCTGTGATTTTCTTGCAGTGGTGGATTGTAATCTATAATTGAAAGTTGGAAAAAAATCCTTTACTCTCCTAGTTGTTTAAATCTGGCATTTTGTTGCAACATGTTAGAACACTTCATTCTCTGACTTGAATGAGAAATGATATGCTCTTGTGTTTCCTGCCTTCTCAGATATTATAAAATACTTCTATGTCTAATAAGTAGAACTCATAATAATTTACTTCATCAGTTTTGGTATGAATGTTTAGTTTAGAATTGACAGATATAAAGTTTAAATTACGTGGAGACCCATGAAATATTGGTCAGATTACTAGTCAAATCCTCAAAGGCTGAAAAAGTCTATTAATAAGCAGCAATGACTATAAACAAACTTTATTTATCCATTCCTTTTTGAGTTCACTTATCTGAGAAACCATCTACTTTTGATGTTTGTCAAATGAATTAAACATCTTCTGAATACTCAATATAATTTCTGATATTTACTATATTCTATATCATATGATAGTTATTTGGGGTTTCTCTATAAAAATAGATAAGCTAATTAAAGGGAAGATTGATTTAATTTGTGCCTCCACAAGCCATAGCACATTCCACATATTATGTACTCACAAGTATTAATACTTGCTTACATTATGTCTTCTTTCTTTTCCTCTACTCTATATTTTATATTGCTTGGCAATACCTGCAAGTACATTGCAGAGACTCTAAACCTGTTTGATTAAAGGCAAAATATAAGAACTTACACTGGTTAAAAGATTAGGACATTAAAGATTTTTTACATGCCTGCAAGGCAATCAAAACACTCAAGTCACAATTATATATGTTATTACTGCATGTTGGCTGAAATTACAATTCATTCTTCTTATATATGCCTGTTACTAGTTTATAAACTAATTAATAAACTAATAAACCAGTTACATTGGTGCATGAAATAATAAAGTCTTTAAAATATTTGGTTTAGTAAACAAAATTAATGTTTTTATTTATATTTATTTATTTATTTTCCCCAATCATACAAGCTCAATAGGTACCCTAGTCCCCTCTCTCCCTATACCCTTCCCCAGTCCTCCTTGCACCCTCTCCTCCTTTTCCCCTTCTTCCACCTCCTCTCTCCCCTTCTTCCAGTGCTTCCCACTTCCTTCTCCCATTCCCTGGAGCATCCTTTAGTATGAATGCCAAACTTCCCTCTGAGTCCTAAACTCTAGTAAGATGTAAGGACTTATTGACATTGCCCAGAGCACTTTTTTGGGCTGCCTTTTAGTATGGGAACACTATTATGAGTGTTAATCTCTTGCCTTTAAGGATCCTAGTGTTTGATATCCATGCTAGACTTTGGGGGGTTGTTGACATGTCAGTTATTGCACAGGTCATGCAAGTCCCATTATGGCTCCTGCAGCCCTAACTTGTGTGGGGTATCTTGCATATCGTTGGTCCTTCCCATGTTTAGGCTCTTACAATCTTGCTGCCCCCTCTTCTGCAAGTTTCCCTGAACTTTAAGATCAGGAGAGATTTTACTGGTCTGGTTCCAGGTGATTAATGTAGAGTCTCTGGTGTTCTGAATAATGGTATGTTGTTTTCAGTTTTGCTGTTCCTTCATCACCCTTGGCTCTATCCAGATTGGTATTGGAGGTCACCTCCTAACCAAAGATAAAAGGCTGTTTAAATGAAATTTTACTATAAGAGAAAATTCAAAAGTAGATGGAATAGGAATAGGAGACCGCAGTGAGGGGGCGATCAGTCTATCATTTGCAGGATGGTTACCATCTGCCAGACTCTATAACCTCCCTGATTGTTGAAATCAAACCCCTCAGTCACAATTGACCAGGAAGGAAAGTGAGAGTGAGCTTACCCAGATGTCTCGCTGCTTACTTCCAATACTTGATGGTGACCTATTTCCTCTACTGTAGCATAATACCCTCTCTTCTTATTTCAGGGGGCCCTCCCTTCCCCTTCCCTCCTGTTTATAATCTTTACAATTACTGTAGGTATTACAGAGATTTATCTTTGAATATGTCACTAAATGGATTTAGTACTAGGATCCACCTATTAGGGAGTACATATGACTCTTAATTTTCTGTGTCTGGGATACTTTACTCAATATAATTTTTTCTAATTCCATCCATTTCCCAGAATATTTCATTAATTCATCTTTTTTGATGGATGTGCAATATTCTATTGTATAAATGTACCATATTTTCCTTATCCAGTCGTCAACTGTTGGGCATTCCATGAATCTGTTATTGTAAATAGTGCTGCTATGAACATGGTTGTGCTTATGTCATTGAGGTGAATTTTTGATTTAAGGGGGATTATTTCAACAAGTGGAATAGCAGGATCATTTGGTGTTTCAATGTTTATTTTTTAAAAAAATCTCAGAATGATGGCCAGGTTTTTGTATAAGCCTGAATTCCCACCAGCAATGTAGGAGAGTTCCCTTCTCTCCACATCCTCTCCAGGATTTGATGTTTGTATTGTGGATTTTTGCCATCCTAACCAGGGTGAGATAATATCTAAGGGAAGTTTTGACTTGCATTTCCACTATGGCTAAAGATTTGGAACATTTTTTAAAATATTTGGTAGACATTTCAATTTCATCCCTGGAAAACTTTCTTTTGAGTTCCCAGGCCCATTTTTTAATTGGGCCGTTTATTTCCTTGGTGTTTAGTTTTTTAAGTTTTTTGTGCACTCTGGATAATAGAGCTCTATGAGATATGGGGTTAGTGAAGATTTTCTCCCATTCTGTGGGTTTCCTTTGAGCTCGTATTACAATCTCTTTATCTGAACAGAAGCTCTTTAATTTCAGAAGATCCCATTTGTTGAGTGTTGCTTCTAGTGACTGTGCTATTGTATTTCTGTTTAGAAACTGTTTTCCAAGTACAATCAGCTGGAGGGAGTTCCTTATCCTTTCAACTATGGTTTTTATAGTCTCTGGCCTGATATCAAGGTCCTTGATCCATTTGCAATTAACTCTTGTACATGGTGACAAGTATGGGTCCAGCTTTAATCTTCTGCGTGTGGAGATCCAGTTTTGCCAGCACCATTTGTTGAAGATGCTGTTCTTTTTCCATTGGATTCTTTGGGCCCCTTTGTCAAAGACCAAATGACTGTAACTGTGTGGACTTATATCTGGGTCTTCAACCATTATCCATTGATCTGTGTGTCTATTTTGGAGCCAGTACCAGGCTGTTTTTATTACTATGGATTTGTTGTATAGATTAAGGTTTGGTAAGGTGATAACTTCAGCAATATGTTTGTTACTCAGGATTGTTTTAGCTATCCTGGGTCTTTTGTGCTTCCATATGAGTTTTGAGATTGTTTGATCAATTTCTTTAAAGACTTGCTTTGGGATTTTGATTGGTATAGCATTGAATCTTTATATTGCTTTTGGAAGGATGGTCATTTTTATGATGATGTTTCTGCTAATGAGGAGCATGGAAGGTGTTTTTACCTTCTGATGTCTTCTGTAATTTCTTTCTTTAGGGTTTCAAATTTTTCATTGTGAAGATCTCTCACTCCCTTGGTTAAGTTTATACCAGGGTATGTTTCATTTTATTAGGGGCTACAGTAAAGGAAATTGTTTCTCTTAGGGCTTTTTCATTTCTTTTATCCTTGGCATATAGGAAGGGCACTGATTTTCACATGTTTATTTTGTACCCTGCTACCCTGCTGAAATTTTGTATTAGTTCCATGAGTTTTCTGGTGGAGTTTTTAGGATCTCTTAGGTATATACTCATGTAATTTGCAAATAGAGATAACTTGATTTCTTCCTTGCTGATTTGAATATCTTTTATCTCCCTCTCTTGTCTTATGGCTCAAGCTAAGTATTCAAGCACAATATTGAATAGAAGTGGTGAGAGTGGACAGCCTTGTCTAGTTCCTTATTGAAGTAGGAATGCTTGAAGGTTTTCCCCATTTAGTATAATCCTTGCTGTTGGCTCCTTGTATACAGCTTTTATTATGTTGATAAAGATTCCTTCCATTATAACTGTCTCTAGGTTTTTGATCATAAAAAGATGTTGCATCTTGTCAAAAGCTTTTTTTGCATCTATCGAGAGTATATGTGGTATTCAAATTTGGATTGGTTTATATGGTGAATTATTGATTTGTGTATGATGAACTGACCTTGTGTGCCTGGGATAAAGCCTACTTGATCATAGTGAATGATCTTTTTTATATGCTTTGGAATATGATTTGCTAAGATTTTGCTGACAATCTTTATATCTGTGTTCATGAAAGAGATGAAATATAGTTTTCTTTTTTTAAATTTTTTTTATTATTTATTCAACTGTGTGTGCGCGCGCGCGTGTGTGTGTTTGTGTGTGTGTGTGTGTGTGTGTGTAGAACCACGGACAAATTCGCGAACCACCATGGACGCCTCCACATCCTTCTGCCCGGGGATTCACAGGCTCCGCCCTACCAGAACCAGAAGCGCAGGCCACCCCCGCTTCTGCCTGGCGTCTATACGTGGGATCCGGGATCCGAACTCAGGACCTTCCACCTGCAAGACGGAGGCTTAACCCCTAAGCCACCTCTCCAGCCTCAGTTTTCTTTTTTTTTAAAACATATTTTATTATCTCCGCTCATACAAACTTAATAGATACACTGATTCCCTCCCTCCCTTCTCTTCCCCCCCCACCCCTCTGCTTACCCTCCCTCACCCCTCCCTCCCCACCCCCCAGTGTTTACTTAATGAATGTGGAGAAACCTCCCCTCCCCCAATCACCAGAGAATCCTATAATGTGCATGCCAAACTCTCCTCTGGGTCCTCCTCTCTGATGACGTACAAGGACCCGGCGGCATTTCCCTGAACCCTTTCTTTTGTTCCCCTTAGGCATAGGAACACTATTTTGGCTGTCAATCCCTTGCCTCCAAGGATCTTGGTGCTTTTAGCAAATGCTCGACTTTGTGGGGTCAATAGTGTGTTGGACATTGTGCAGGGCATGCAAAGTCCAATTATGATTGCTTCCGCCCTAACTTGTGTGGAGTATCTTGCATATCATTGCTCCTCCCATCCTTGTGCTCTTACACTCTTACCGCCCTCTCTTCCGCAAATGTCCCTGAGGTTCAGGATGGGGAGAGATTAGATGGCCTAGTTCTAGGTGGTTGATATAGAGTCTCTGAAGTTCTGGATTACAATTTGTTGATTTTCTTTTGAGGTTTTGCTGCTTCTGCAATGCCCTTGGCTCCACTCTGATGGGTATTGGATGTCACCCCCTGACCAGAGATAAAAAGCTATTATGCTAGAGTCTTGTTATAAGAATATATTCAAAGGTAGATATAATAAAAGTAGGAAACCATAATAAAATAGGAGGGCCACACCAGAAACATGGAGAGAGGGGACCATGTTACAGTAAAGAAAATAGGCCTTCATCAAGGACTGTAAGTAAACAATGAGACATCTGGTTAAGTTCACAGACTTTTCACTCCTAATCATTTACAACTGAGGGGATGTGATCGCACCAGAAGGGGAGGGCATATAGTCTGGCAGATAATAAGTAACCATTTTAATTTTCTTTTTTAAGTGTATCTTTATTAGGTTTGGGGATTAGTATGATATTAGCTTCATATAAAGAATTTGGCACTGTTCCTTCCTTCACAATTTGATGGAACCGTTAAGTAGTATTGGTGTTAGTTGTTCTTTAAATGTCTGGTAGAATTCTGTAATGAATCTGTGTGGTCCAGGACATTTTTTGGTAGGAAGAGTCGATGTTACTTCATTGATTTCCTCATATGTTATAGGACTATTTATATAATTCAAAACTTCCTAATTAATTTTAGGTAAGATGTGCTTACTTAGGAATTCATCCATTTCTTTTGTGTTATCAAATTTTACGGAGTATAAGTTTTTGAAATATGACCTTATAATTCTCTGTATTTCTTGGGTATCCATTGTGATAACTTCATTTTCATTTCTAATTTTGTCAATTTGGGTATTCTCTCTCTTGATTTTGGTTAATTTAATTAGGAGTATATCAATCTTACTGATTTTTTTCCAAGAACCAGCTTTTTGACTGGTTGATTCTTTGTATCATTTTCCTTATATCAATTTCTGATCTATATCCTCTGATTTTGCTAATCTCCTCTCTTCTACTGCTTTTATCATTGGATTGCTCTTTTGTCTATAAAGCTTTAAGCTGCAGTGATAAGTTATTTATTTGTGATGTTTCTATTTTTTTGATATGGACATTACGAGCTGTAAACTTACCTCTTAGGATGACTTTCATTGTGTCCCAGAGGTTTTGATATGTTGTATTTTCATTATCATTCACTTCTAGAAAATCTTGAATTTCTTTTTTGATTTCTTCCTGAACCTATTTCTCATTTAACATCATAGTGTTTTGTTTCCAAGGATTAGTGTATTTTCTGCTGTTTGTTGTGTTGTGGATGTCAAGCTTGAGACCATTGTTGTCTGATAGGGTGCAGGCTAAAATTTCAACTTTCCTGTATATGTAGAGATTCGTTTTTTAACCTAATATGTGACCAATTTTGGAGAAAGTTCCATGTGCTGCTGAGAAAAGTGTGTATTCCTTGGTGCTGGATGAAAAGTTTTATAGAGCTTTGTAAGGACCATTTCGGTAAGGGTTTGATTAAGTTCCAATGTGTCTGTTAAGTTTTTGGCCTGTTGATCTATCCTGCGTTGAAAGTGCAGTACTGATATCACCAAGTATTACTGTTTTGGAATTGATTTCTTGCTTTAGATGTTGTAGTGTTTACTTAATGAATGTGGAGGAACCTATGTTAGGTCAGTATATGTTCAGTATTGTGAAGTCTTCCTGGTGAATTGTACCTGTGACTAAAATGTGATATCCTTCTTAATGATTATCTTTGGTTTGAAGTCCACTTTGTCAGATAGAATAATTGCTTCCCCTGCTTGTTTCATGGTTCCATTAGCTTGAAGAATTTTTGACCAGCCTTTCACTTTTTGGAATGTCCCTGTCTTTTGTCATCAGTTGTATTTCCTGAAGGCAACAGATGGATGGGTTGTGATTTCTAATCCATGTTTGTAATCTGTATCTTTTCATTTGTGAGTTAATTCCATTCACATTTAGTGTTATAATGGAGAAATTGCTTTTAATTCCTGACAGTTCTTGTGTTTTGTGGCTTTCATAAGTGTGTTATTTGGCTTGTAGATTTTAGTGGTATTATACCTCCTTTTGTCCTCCTGGATATGCTTATTCTTTTCTTCAAGCTTGAGCATCTTTTCTAGCATTTTTTGAAGGCCTGGTTTGGTAGTCAAGTAAACCTTCAAATTGTCTTTATGTTTATATCTCTTTCACCCATGATCATTACTGACAGTTTTGCTGGGTATATCAGCTAGGGTTGACATTTACTCTCATTCAATACTTGAAGTGCATCTCCCCACACTCTTCTTGCTTTTACTATTTCCATTGAAAAGTCATTTGTTATTTTAACAGGTTTACCTTTAAAAATAACTTGCCTTTTTTCTCTTGAAGCTCTCAGCACTTTCTCCTTGTCTTGTATGTGTAGTATTTTGACTATTATTTGCTGTGACAAGTTTCTACATCAGTCATATCTGTTTGGGGTGCAGTATGCCTCTTGTATTTGCATGGGCCTCTCTTTCTTTAAATGAGGAACGTTGTCCTTTATGATAATTTGAAAATTTTCCTCAGATGTGTTATTTTTGGATTCTCATTCTGGTATTGCATGAATGTGCATGTTACGCTTCTTCAAAGTTTCACCTAACACTTGAATATTCCTCTCAAGTATCTTTTTGGCTTTAACAACCTCTTCCATTGAACTGGTTAGTTCTTACACTTTGTCTTCCAGATCTGATGTTCTATTTTCTGCTTCATTAGTCCTGTTGATAAGACTCTCTGTTGACTTCTGGGTTGAAAATTACTTGTCTTTTAGTTCAATTTTAAGCTCTTTTGTGATTGTTTTAACTGCTCTATGCCTATTTTTGTTACTTCAACTGTTTTTCTTATCTCCTCCATGTGTCTGTTTTGATGCAGTTATTTAACTCCTCCCAGATTTCCTCTTTCATAGTATTGACCCCAGTAAAGATAATGCTTTGAAAATCCTTCTCTTGGGTATGGCTTTCTTCGTTATTTTCTGTGAGTTTGTTCTGGTTCAAATCTATCATTTTGGGGTTAATTCTTTCGGTAGGAGGTTTCTTGTCTTAGTTTTTATTTTTCATGTGTTTGCGCTGTGACATGGGCATTTTTTTAAGACCTTTTTTTTGTTCCTGAGTGTTTTTTGACTGAACTTAATTAGATGGTATTAGAACTCTTGAGCAGTTATTACTAGTTTTCCTTTGGATTTGCATATGCTTATCTGGTATTGTTATTTCCTAGATGAGGCTATTAGACTGCTAGCATATCAATTAAGTCAGGTTTAGTGGACAGGGAATGAAGATTAGTATGATATTACACTTTTCCTGTTTAGTACCTTGATGATATATGAGGGTGATTGGTATATTCCCTAAAGTTGTATGCATTTTGGGATGGCTATATGGAAAAGTTAAACTACAGTGACTAATAATTGAAGTGAAAAAGATGGTAAAAGGATTCATTTATCTCTGAGCTGGATGTGAGTATTCTCTCCCATGTGATGGCATGATATTAGAGGACTTCAGATGTATGGTGTTTGTCCTCTAGAGTTTTGTTTGTGTTTTCTCTAGGTATGTTGAATTCTGAGGAACAGGGAGTCTGCCTTGGTCTGGGTCTGGGACAGGAGGACAAACTTGGGTTTTATCTTGGCATCTTCTTATATGTGTAATTTTGCATTGACCTTAATCCTTCACTTCTTCCACTATCATTGCTTGGCTTCTAGTCCCTTTCATATGGCTCACTTTCTTCTGTAAGTTTCCTTCCAGTTTTCTTTCAAAAATATTCTGTTACCATTTCAATTTGTACCTCCTATGTGATTCCTTCTTACTAGTTCAGAGTTTACTTTCTAGTATTGAGATATTCAAATGCACACATATGAATACAAAAACTTACATATACAATTCAAATTAAGGTTTTCAATGTGAAAGAAAACATACTAGTCTTGCTGAGACTGGATTATCATTTAATATGATTCCTAATTAAACACATTTTCAGTTTTGTTTATGCAGACATAAAGTTCCATTGCATATATCTACTGTATTTCAATATCCATTCATCTATCAGTGGACAAAAAAGTGATTCCATTACTCTTCTAAAATATTTTTTAGGTCTCATAATTAGAACTTTATTCCTTCTATGTAGATAGTATAACTTTAAGTGGCTTCTGCAATATTGTCTTATGTTTTTTGCTGTCTCATTCCATGTTTACTTGAAATGTCCTTATTTTTCTCTCAATTTTAAAAGATAGATACAAAAGTCATTGATCGGTGTGGAAATATTTGAGGGTTGTTAATGAGTCATCTCATGTTATTCTGATGTATTTGTTTTTTTCAAACTTTTCATGGAATTGGGAAGAGAGAGAGGGAGAGGGAGAGGGAAAGGAGAGGGAGAGGGAAGAAGAGAGAGAGACAGACAGACAGTGAGTACACATAGAGGTCAGAAGAGAGCAAATTTCAAAAGCTGGCTATCTCTTTCTACCATTCAGTCTCTGGGAACTGAATTCAGGTCACCAGGTTTGCACATGGGCACATTTACTCCTGGATTATTTCAATGGTGATGCCTTTATAAGTGAGTTGACACTTCACCTTCTAACTTTCTAATATCACTTCTTTGCTTCATTTTTTAAACTTTGACTATAACATATCTCAAAGCAAATCTTCTCCATTCATGTTTATGTGATTTTCTTAATATTTCTCATATTTGGATATTTTTGTGAATGTGAAAGGTTCGTAGTAGTATAGATGTGTGTGTGTGTGTGTGTGTGTGTGTGTGTGTTTGTGTGTGTGTGTGTGTGTGTGTGTGTGTGTGTGTGTGTGTAGGTGTACATGCACATGTAAATGATTGAGGATAACACTGCATGTTCCTTAACCAACCTGTAGATTAGTTTGTGAGATGAAATCTTTTACTGAACTTGGAATTCACTAATTTTGCTAGACATGATCAGTGAACTTTTTAAATCTTTGTTTGACCTTCCTGCCTATTACAGACCTTTGAAACCATGTCTGGATTTTTACCTGGGTGTTTGAAGTCCAAACGCAAGTCATCATACTTGAATAGCAAGTGTTTTACTGACTGAGCTATCTCCCAGATCTGAATGTTTGTTTCTTTCACTAGATGTGGGGAACTTTCTCTATGCTCTTATACTCAAATCCTTTTCCTTATCCTATGCATTCTGTGGTTGATTTCCTTAATCATTATTCAGAATTTTTGTATGTTGTGGCTGTATTTTTTTCTTGTGGTCATTTGGATGGCTTCTATCCACGATAATATTTTTGGGCTTATTCAAGTCCAATAATCATACATTCTATTGTTTTTATTATTTGATTCATTAAGTTATTTTTCCTAAAATTTGTGGGGTTTTCTTTTAAAAACTGTACTTGCTTGTTCAATTTTTCTTCCATGTTGTTAATTTTCTTATCCATTTTTCTATCTTTTACCTCTGTGTGGCTAATTTTTTCCTTGGTGTTGAGATTGAATCATCTTTCTGTTTATATACTCTTTCAGGCAGTTGACAATTGTAATGTTTTATGGAGAATTTTCATGTACACAGATGCAAGAATCCTCAATAAAATACTAGCAACTCAATTTAAAAAATGCAAAAGATCATACATCAAGTTGTGTTCATACCAGGATTGCAAGAATAGTTTAAGATACATAAATCAATAAATGTGATTCATCATAGTAACAGACTCACAAACAACAAAAAATGATCCTCTCAATAGATGTAGAAAAGGCCTTTGACAAAATTCAATATTCCTTCATGATAAAAATTTTGGACAAAGCAGGAAAGGATGGGGAAATATAACAACTTAATAAAGGCTATATATGACAAATCTAAGGCAAACATCATTCTAAATAGGGAAAAATTGAAACATTCCAACTTAGATCAGGAAATAAGGCTGTCCACTGTCAACACTCCTGTTCAATATTATGTTTGGAAACTTAGCTAGAGCAATAAGACAAGAGAGAAAGATAAAAGAGATACGGTAGAAAAGAAAGAAATTAACGTATCCTTATTTATAGATGATATGATTCTATACTTGAGAGATCCACAAAAATCCACCAAGAAAGTAATAGAATTATTAATTCAATAACAATTTCACTAAAGTAGCAGGCTACAAAATCACCATACAAAAATCAGCTTACTTTTTATATACCAGAGACATACAAGCTGAGAAAATTGAAGGAATCAATCCCATTAACCACAGCTTCAAAGAAAATAAAATAACTTGAAATAAATTTAACAAAGAAATAAAAGGCTTATACAATGAAAATTACAAAACACTACTGAAAGAAATTCCTTGTTCATGGATTGGTAGGATCAATATTGTGAAAAATGACCATCACATCCAAGGCAATATACATATTTGAATTCAAATCAAAATACAATATAATATTTCATAGAACTGGAAAAAGTCGGTCTCAAAATTCATATGGAAGAACAAAAGACTCTGATTAGCAAAAACAATCTTAGGTAGTAAGAAGACTGCTGCAGGTATCACTATACCAGATTTCAAACTATACCTCAAAGCCACAGTTATAAAAACAGATTGGTATCAGCTCAAAATCAGATACATTGACAAATGGATTAGAATAGAGAATTCAGATATGAGCTCCATACCTACAGCCACTTGATTTTTGACAAAGGTTTCAAACACACATGCTGAGAAAAAGACAGCATCTCGAACAAGTGATGTTGGGAAAACTGAACATCTACATTTAGAAGAATAACAATTGACTGTTGCATCTCCCCCTATATAAAAATCAACCCTAAATAGAGCAGAGACTTTGATATTAAACCCCAAACCCTGAAAATAGTAGAAGAAAGAGTAGGGAGTACACTTGAATTGATAGGCCTAGATTAAGATCTTCTAAATGGAACCCCAAATTCCAAGGAACTAAAACCAATAATCAACAAATAGGACTTCATGAAGTTAAAAAGCTTCTGTTCTGAAAAAGAAACTGTTAATTGGCAAGAAGACAGCTTACACACTGGGAGAAAAATCTTTATTAGCTATGAATCTGACAAATGATTACACTCCAGAGTATACAAAGAGCTCAAAAATCTAAACATTAAGAAAGCAAATTTTCCTATTAAAAATGAGCCCTGGAACTAAACTGGGATCTCGCACAAAAAGAAATTGAAATTTCAAACAAATATCTTAAGAGATCATTAACTTCTTTGATCATCAGAGAAATGCAAATTAAAACTACCCTATGGTATTATCTTATCCAGTCAAAATGGCCAAGTACAAGAACACAAATAACAGAGTATGCTTGCAAGGATGTGTTGAAAATGGGACACTTACTCACTACTGTTGGGAGTGTAAGCTAGTACAACCTCTTTGGAGAGCAGTATGGTAGTTCCTCAGAAAGTTACAAATGGAGCTGCCATAAAACCAGCTATACCACTCTTAGGAATATTCCCAAAGACTCTACATTCTGTTACAAAATTGGGAAAAATTTTCCATCTATGTTCATTGGAGCTGTATTCACAATACTGAGAAAATGGAATCAGTCAACATGTCTATCAATAGGGGAATTGTTAATGAAAAGGTGGGATACATACACAATGGAATACTATTCAGCCATCAGAAAGGATGAGATTATGGAATTTGCTGGTAAATGATGGAAATGGAAATTTTAATTCTGAGCAAGTAACATCAGATTCAGAAAGACAAGCACTGCATATTTTATATGTGGATGCAAGCATTGATACTCTCACCAAGGTATTTGACTTGAAACTACTGTAAGAGTCAGAAAATTCAAAAGTGATTAATGAGGGAGAAGGAAGAAATGATGAGGATAAAACTTTTTAAAAAGGAGATTTAGGATAACAAGGCAAATAGGATAAAGGAGGGAATAAAGCAGAAAAATACTTAGAGGACATGAGGCAATAAAATAGAGGAACAGAGGGACTTACAGAAAAACCCTAAGATTGTGGAAATAACTCCACAAGAACCTCCTATGCTAGTAATATGTCAAAAAAAAATCTTTAGAGTACCAAGTTTATATTTCCTTGCAAAAAACAGAAATTAGAACTCCTTCAAAGAGTATTTGGTTACTTATGATCCTTACATATCACCACTGATCTACTGAAATCTTGCCAGAGCTGTAGCTACATTGTAGCGTTCATAGCTGGATTAGTCCATTGATCACTTTTTTTCATGAGTTGTTTGCCTTTTTATCTCCCCCTCCAATTTCTTCTTCTTTCTTCTTTCCCCTTAAAACTTTTTCTTATATATATATCACTTGCATATATATTTGCCTATTACCCAATGACTGGCCTTTACTTTTTCCTCTTTACTACCTCACCCCTTATTAAGTCTTATCCCCTGTTTTACCTCCCCTTTAGGACTTTTCATCCATAATTTCCTTATTTGTCTACTTGCCTGTGTTCTTTTGTCTTGAATCTTTTGGGATCTTCCTTCCTTTCACCTGATTTATGTCCCTTTGTAATTTGAGGTTTGAGTGTTACAAAAGTATCCCTTTGGCTATATCATTCTGAAGGTTCAATTCTGGGAACCACTTATAAGGGAGAACTACATCTGGAGTAATTCACTCAGTATAAATTTCCTTCAACTTATTTATTAACAAATTTCATTAATTCATTTTTTGTTTAGTTTATTTTTTATAAATTTATTAAATTAACATTTTATATACATGCTTCTTGCCTGCCTTGTTTGCCCCTCTCTTTCTCCCTCCCTTCCCTCCCACTCCCATCCAATTCTATCCTATGATTTCTCCCATCCCTACATGAGTCCAGTCTACTCCCTCCTATTCTCCTGTCCTTTGGTTTTACAGGTCCTGGGGTTCCCTCGGTATCATCTGTTCCCATGGGGTTTCATGCATCTGTGGCAGACAGAGAGGCCCTTCCTTGGGCAACCCACTGATACGGGTGCTCCTCTCCTTCTGTCTGTCCCCTTGCCACAAAGGATTCCACTGCTTGAAACAGTTTCTCCTGAGAACCACACCAATCCATAGAGACATGCTGACATGTTTACTACTATACAGAGCTGATGAGATCAAGTCCCATTGACATAATACTGGCTGTGGTTGAACTATCTTGAGTGGAATTATCTGTCAAGCGATGGAACTCTCCATATTTAGTCTCTTACATTCTTACTGTTCCCTCTTTCACCAGGTTCCCTGAGCCTCTGGATGGGGAGAGATTTGGATGGCCTGGTACCAGGTGATCATTGTAGGTTGCTAGTGTTCTATACTCAGGTTGTTGTTGTACATTTGTTGTACAAGGCTGTATCCTATCTGGGTTTTGAAATCCTCTTCTATCCAACAATAGAGAAATTATTAGAGAGAGGCATTTTTATATGAAAAGACTTGAAGTGGAGGAAAGTGTTTGGCATAGTAGTGAGTGGGGGTAACATAATCCGCCTATCAACTAATCACTAACCCTCACTACCCCCATGATGGGAAACACATGACCAGTGCTTCAACAAATCCAAACACCAGTGATTATGAAGGAGATTTACTTTGGATTGGATCAGATATCACGCAAGTTATAAGTCTTACTTGAAATTGGCCTTGTTTCTCTATTGAACTTTGTTCCTTTGTTTTCATTCTCTTTGAGTCCTCATTGTCCTATCCTCTTATTTTGAATACTTCATGGTTATAAAGGGTAATAAAAAAGATTTCCACTTGGGTGTGTCATTATGAGGGCTTGTGATTAGCTTTCCCTTAAAAGGGAGAACATGTAATATCTTGTTTTGTGTGATTGAGATACATTGCTCAGTACAATTTCTTCTAGCTCCATTTAGCATCAAATTTCATAAATTCATTTTCTGGTAGCAGTGTAGTATTTCATTGTGAATATGTGCCACATTTTCATTATGTATTTGTCAACTGTCAGACATCTAGACTGATTCCATGACTTTACTATTGTGAATAGTGCTTCAATGAACACGAATGTACGTGTCAATATAGTATGATGAAGTTTTTTGGAATATTCCCAACAGTGGCATAGCAGGGTCATATGGCATTTCAATTGTTTTACATTTTTAGCCTTAGTGGTTGTACAAGTCTGCATTCCTACCAGCAATATATCAGGGTTCCCATGTAATGTGATATCTTAGGGTAGTTTTGATTTGCATTTCCCTGATGACTAGGGAAGGAAACTTTTTATAGGTATTTGTTGGACATTTCAATTTCTTCTTGGAAAAATTTTCTTCTAAATTCCATAGCTCACTTTCTAATTGAGCTGTTTATCTCTTAGGTGTTTAATTTTTTGAATTGTTTGTACACTCTAGGTATTTGTATTCTATCAGATATGTGGTTGGTAAATATTTTCTTTTATTCTGTGTGTTGTATTTTTACTAGGTTGATAATATCTTTAGCTGAACAAAAGCTCTTTAATTTCATGGCATCCCATTTGTTGAGAGTTGGTTCTAATTCCTGAGCTATTGGGGTCCTCTTTAGAAAGTGTTGACCTAGGTCGAGCAGTTTGAGAGAATTACCTACTCTTTTATCTAGGATTTTTATAGTCTCTGCTATAATGTTAAAGTCTTTGAGACATTTGGAGTTTATTTTCATTCATGGTAACAAGTAAAAGTCTAGTTTCAATTTTCTGCATGTGGATATCCAGTTTTGCCAATACCATTTGTTGAAGATAGTTATTTTGCCTTTGGATTTTAATGGCCCCATGTCAAAAACCAGATGACTGTTATGTGTAGGGACTTATTTCTGGGTTTTTGACCCTTATATACTGATCTATGCATCTGTTTTGAATCCATTACCATGCTATGTTTATTACTATCAATTTGTAATATAGATAAAATTCTGGTATGACGATTCCTCTAGCATAGTTTCTAATTATTAAAGTTTACTTTTGTAGTCCTTGGCATTTGGGGCTTCCATATGAATTTTGAGATTGCTCTGTCAATTTCTGAAAAATTATCTTGGAATTTTGATTGATATAGCCCTGAATCTGAGTATTGTTCTTAGTAGTCTGGCTACTTTTATGATGTTAAGTTTATGAATACGGGAGCATGGGAAGTCTTTCAACCTTCTAATGTCTTCTGAAAATATTTCTTTAGGTTTTGAAGTTTTCATTTTATAGGGCTCTCACTTACTTGGATAGATTTATACCAAGGTATTTCATTTTTTGTGGTCTATGGTAAATGAAATTGTTTCTATTAGGATTTTCTCATATTTCCATCCTTGTGTATAAGAAAGCCACTGATTTTGAACATTGACTTGTACCCTGCCACACTACTGAACTTATGTACTTGTTCCAGGAGTATCCTGGTGGAGGTTTTTGGGTCTCTCAGATAAAGGATCATGTCATCTGTAGATAGGGATAACTTAACTTCTTCTTTTTTTATTTATAGCCCATTTATTTCCTTGTCTTGTCTAATATCGCTAGCTAAAACTTCCAGCATGATACTGAATAAACATGGTGAGAGTGGACAACCTTGTCTAGTTTCTGATCAAAGAAGTAATACTTCGTGTATTTCACCATTTAGAATGATCCTTTCTATAGGCTTGTACATAGCCTTTAGTATATTGACTTTGATCATAGAGGGATATTAGATCTTGTAAAAAGCTTTTTCTGAATTTATCAAGAGAAGAATGTGAAATTTGAAGAACACTTAACACTTAGCCTAGAATACTTTGATAATAGAGATAGAGGATCTCAACACCTTGACAGTATTCAGGCAAGGGCAATAGGAGAGCAGTGAATGGACACCAACAGTCAGTCATAAAGTAGAGTACCTAGCACTGCTCACTCAGAATAAGGCTAACCTAATTTTGTCCCATCCTAAGGTTTGGGGAATCTCAGAGAAAGAGGGAGCGGTGAGATTGTGTGAATCTAAAGATGGAAAAGTCCACCATTGGACAAGACATTCCATTCAAGACAGGACTGCTGCATCTAGGAACTCACTACAGTGAGACTTGTCCTTGCTAGGCTTGCATAATAATTGATGTACCACATCTATACAATGGAGTACTACTCAGCCATCAAAAATGATGAATTACTGGAATTTGCCAGGAAATGGATGTCATTAGAAACAATTATATTAAGTGAAGTATCCCAGACCCAGCAAATTAAGCGCCGTATGTACTCCCTAATAGGTGGCTCCTAGTACCAAACCCACTTAGAGACACTCAAGGATGAATCTCTGTAATACCTACAGTAATTGCAAGGACTATGAACAAGAAGGATGGGGTAGGAGGGCCACACCAGAAACAAGGAGAAAGGGGACCATGTTACAGCAGAAAAAATAGGCCACCATCAAGGACTGCAAGGGAGTAATGAGACATCTGTTTAAGTTCACAGACTTTCCTTTGTGATCATTTAAAATTGATGGGGTATGATCTCACCAGATGGGGAGGGCATATAGTCTGGCAGATAAAAAGTAACCATTTTGCAAATGGGTGATTGACCCCTCCCTCACTGTGGTTTCCTACTTTTATTACATCTACCTTTGAATATACTCTTATAACAAGTCTCTAGTTTAACAGCTTTTTATCTCTGGCCGGGGAGTGACATCCAATACCCATCAGGATGGAGTGAAGGGCATTGTAGGAGCAGCAAAACTGAAAAAAATCAACAAACCATAATCCAGAACTTCAGAGACTCTATATCAAACACCTGGAACTAGGCCAACCTAATCTCTCCCCATCCTGAAGCTCAGGGAAATTTGCAGGAGAGGGGGTGGTAAGATTGTAAAAGCACAAGGATGGGAGGAGCAATAATATGCAAGATACTCCATACAATTTAGGGCCGAAGCAATCATAATTGGACTTTGCATGCCCTGTGCAATGTCCAACACACTACTGACCCCACAAAGTCTAGCATTTGCTAAAGGCATTAAGATCCTTGGAGGCAAGGGATTGACAGGCACAGTAGTGTTCCTATGCCTAAGGGGAACACAGGAAAGGGTTCTGGGAAATGCCACTGGGTCCTTGCACCTCATCGGAGAGGAGGACCCAGAGGACAGTCTGGCATGCACATTAAAGGATGCTCCGGGGATGGGAGGGGGAGGCACTGGGGGATGTGGAGGGAAGGGGAGGGGATGGGGGAATAGGGCAGTGGGAGGTTGGAGGGAGGGAAGGGACTGGTGTAGCTGTCAAGTTTGTATGAGTGGAAATAAAAAAAGTTACATTCACTGCTGCTTTGATTAATAAAATGCATTTTAGCATTAAAAATAATTGATGTACCAATGTTCTCCCATAGACTATTGAGGAACTCAAGAGAGATAAGAACATAGAGTGGAAACCTGAGGAACTAAAGCTGGATGAATGAAGGGAAATGCCTCTTTCAGTGAGATGGCCAGAAGACAGGCATATTGGTATGACACAAAAGGCTTGAATCCCCACAGGAGTAGTCAAGGCAGAGGGAACCCTGGGATTCATAGAAGCAGACAGGCAGGAGGAATGAAGGGAGTGGGATGGATTGACAATGAGAAGGTGGGAGGGAATGGAAGGGAGGAGGATGGGGAAAGCAGGGATAAGTACTCAGTATACTTATAAAATTAGAAAAATAAAAATAAAAAGAGAACAATGTGATTTTCGTTTAATTTGTTTATATGATGGATTACATTTATTTATTTGCATATGTTGAGTCAACCTTCTGTGCCTGAAGTAAATCTTACTTGATCATAATGAATGATTTTTTTGATATGTGTTTGAATCCAGTTTGCTAAAATTTTTTGAGAAACTTTGCATCTGTGTTCATCAATGATATTGGGCTGTATATTTATTTCTTATTGTATTTTAATTTGATTTTGAGATTTGTGCAATATTAGCTTCATGGAAAGAATCTGGGAGTGTTCTTTCCCTTGCTATTTTAAGAAAAGTTTAAGGAGTAGTGGCTTTAGTTGTTGTTCAAATGCTCAGTAAAATTTGCACTGAATCTATTTAGTCCTAGATTATTTTGGTGGAGAAATTTGTAATTACTTCTTTAATTCCATCACTTGTCATAGTGAATTGAAATAATTTAATTCATCCTTATTCAATTTTGGTAAATTGTACATATTAAAATTTCATTCATTTCTTTCTGATTGTCAAACTTTATAGATAAAAATTTTTGAAATATGAACTAATGATTCTCTGAATGTCATTGTTTTCTATTGTAATGAGTCTCTTTTCATCTCCAATTTTATTAATTTGACTTTTCTCTGTTTTGGTTTTTTTTAATTTGGCTACGGTTTTGTAAATCTTGTTGATTTTTTTTCAAAGAAGCATTTCTTTATTTGGAGGATCATTTTCCTTATTTCACTTTCAGATATTTGTCCCATAATTTTTCTAATTTCTGCTTGTCTACTGGTTTTGGGATTGGATTGTTGCTGTCCCTCTAAAGCTTTGCATCGCATTGTTAAAAGGTTTATTTGTGAAGTTTCCATTTTTTTGATATAGGCATTGAGTCATATAAACTTTCCTCTTAGGACTGCCATCATCATATACCAAAGATTTCCATATGTTGTGTTTTCATTATCATTTACTTCAAGAATTTTTTGAATTTCCCTTTTGACTTCTGTCTGAACCCATTCTTCATTCAGTGTCGTGTTGCTTAATCTTCAAGAATTTGTGTATTTTCTGAGGTTTGCTTTGTTATGGATGTATAGATTTATTCCATAGTGTTCAGATAGGGTATAGGATATTATTTCAACTTTCCTTTATATGTGGAATTTTCCTTTGTGCTCTAAAAATTGGTCTATTTTGGAAAAGATTCTTTGAGCTGCTGAAAAATATGGTTATTCCTTATTGTTGGGATGGGAGGTTTAGTATATGTCAGTCAAGACCATTTGGGTTATGGTTGGATTAAGTTCCAGTGTATCTCTGTCCATTTTTTGGCTTGTCAACCTATCCAGTGATGAAAGTGGGATGTTAAAGTCTCCTACTATTATCATGTTTGGGCTGATTTGTGTTTTGCATGTTGTAATGTGTTTAATGAATGTGGCTGATCCTATATTAGGTGTGTACATGTTAGTATCATGAAGTCTTCCTGATGAATTGTTCCTTTGACTAATGCATAGTGTCCTTCTATGTCTCATATGATTTGTTTTGGTTTGAAGTCTATTTTGCCAAAGATCAGAATTTCTACTCCTGCTCGTTTCCTTTTTCCATTAGCTTGTAGTACTTTTGATCAGCCTTTTGCTCTGAGAATGTGCTTATCTTTCATGGTGAGATGTGTTGTCTGAAGGCAGCAGATTGCTGGGTTGTGGTATTTAATCAATGATTTAAGTCTATGTCTTTTGATTGGTGAATTAATTCCATTAACATTTAGGGTTATAAATGAAAAATGCTTTTTGATTCCTGTTATTTCTGTGTTTTATGGATTTTATGTGTGTATTTCTTGGATTTGTTTGTCCTTTTCTTTGAGCATGAATGTCTTTTCTAACATTTTTTTTTTACAGGCTGATTTGATGTTCATGTTAGCCTTCAGCTTACATGAAAGATTTTTCTTTTACCCTCAGTCATGACTGATAGGTTTGATGGGTATGTTAGTCTGGGTTGGCATTTGAGCTCACTCATGACTTGAAGTACATCTTTCCAACCTCTTCTGGCTTGTACTGTTGTCATCGAAAAATCAGCTTCTGTTTGCATAGGCTTACCTGTAAATGTGACTTGTTTTTTTTTTTTTTTCTCTTGATGTTGTCTTTGACACAAGTCTGTGCTGTTTCTACTATAACACATTGTAGCAAGTTTTTATTTTTGTTATATCTTCTGAATGGTGTACCATATACCTTTTGCACTTGGTTGGTGATGTCTTTCCTTAGATTTGGAACATTTCAATAATGATAGTGTGAAAAATCTCTTCTTGAGTGGCTTTATGGGTTTCTTCTTCCAGTATTCCTTAAATGTACAGGTTGGGGTTTCCTCAAGGAGTCCCATAACTCATGAATATTACGCTCCAGTAATTTTTTGGCTTTTTCAACCACTTTAATTGAAACAGTTTGTTCTGCCATCTTGTCCTCTAGTGCTGATATTCCATTTTTCACTTCATTGGTTCTGCTGGTAAGACTTTCTGTTGAATTTTGGATTATAGCCAGCTTATTTTTAATTTCAAGAATCTCCGTGAATTTTCTTCAACTGTTCTATGCCTAGTTTTGTTTCTTCACCTACTTTAGGGAGTACCTACGGTATCTAATTTTCTGTGTCTGGGATACTTTACTCAATATAATTTTTTCTAATTCCATTCATTTCTCAGCGTATTTCATTAATTTATCTTTTTGATGGCTGAGTATATTCCTTCATATACATGTTCTATGTTTTCCTTATCCAGTCATCAACTGTTAGGCATTTGGGTTGATTCTATGACTTTGTATTAGAAATAGTGCTGCAGGGAACATGATTGTGCTTGTGTCACTGTGCTGAATTTTTCATTATGAGGGATTATTCCCAGAAGTGGGATAGCAGGGCCATATGGCATTTCAATCTTTAACTTTTTTAGAAATTGACAAACTGACCGCCACAGTGGTTGTATAAGATTGCATTCCCACCAGCAATGTATGAGTTCCCTTCTCTCCACATCCTCTCCAGCATTTGGTGTTTGTATTGTGGATTTTTGTCATCCTGACAAGAGTGAAATAATATTTAAGGGAAGTTTTGACTTGCATTTCCCTGATGGCTAAGGATTTGGGGCATTTTTTAAGATATTTGGTAGACATTACAATTTCGTCCCTGGTAAAGTTTCTTTGGAGTTCCAAGGCCCATTTTTTTAATACATTTTTTATTATTTCTGCTCATACAAACTTAATAGGTAGACCAGTTCCTTCCCCCCCTCTTCCCCCCGAACCCCCTGTTCCCCCTCCCTCCCTCCTCATCTCCCGGTGCCTCCCCCCCAATTCCCAGAGAGTCATTTATTGTGTATGCCTAACTCTCCTCTTGGTCCTCCTTTCTGATGACGTAAAAGGACCCAGTGGCATTTCCCTGAACCCTTTCTCGTGTTACCCTTAAGCATAGAAACACTACTGTGGCCATCAATCCCTTGCCTCCAAGGATCTTGGTGCCTTTAGCCGATGTTAGACTTTGTGAGGTCAATAGTGTGGCGGACATGGCGCAGGGCATGCAAAATCCTATTGTGATTGCTTCAGCCCTATCTAGTGTGGAGAATCTTCAAATCATTGCTCCCCCCATCCTTTTGCTCTTACAATCTTACCGCCCCCTCTTCTGCAAATGCCCCTGAGATTCAGGATGGGGGGAGACTAGCCTGGCTTAGTTCTAGGTGGCTGATATAGAGTCTCTGAAGTTCTGGATTGTGGTTTGTTGATTTTCTTTTGCAGTTTTGTTGCTCCTGCAATGCCCTTCACTCCATCCTGATGGGCACTGTATGTCACCCCCTGGTCAGAGACAAAAAACTGTTAAACTGGAGTCTTGTTATAATAGCACATTCAAGGGTAGATGTAATAAAAGCAGGAAACCACAGTGAGGGAGGGATCAGTCACCCATTTGTAAAATGATCTCTTTTCATCTGCCAGACTATATGCCCTCCCCTTCTGGTGAGATCATACCCCCTCAGTTATACATGATCAGGAACGAACGTCTGTGAACTTAACCAGGTGTCACATTACTTACTTGTATTCCTTGGAGGTTGATTTTCTCTGCTTTAACATGGTCCCCTCTCTCCTTGTGTCTGGTATGGCCCTCCAACCCCATCCCTCCTGTTCACAATCCTTGCAACTACCGTATTACATAGGTTTACCCTTGAGTGTCTCAATGTGGGTGAGTTTGGTACTAGGAACCACCTATTAGGGAGTACATACGGCGCTTAACTTTCTGGGATTGGGATACTTCACTTAATATAATTGTTTCTAATGACATCCATTTCCTAGCAAATTCCAGTAATTCATAATTTTTGATGGCTGAGTAGTACTCCATTGTATAGATGTACCACATTTCCTTATCCACTCGTCAACTGTTGGACATTTAGGTTGATTCCATGACTTTGCTATTGTAAATAGTGCTGCTATGAACATGGTCGTGCTTGTGCTATCGAGGCGAACCTCTGCTGCATGGGGGGTTATTCCCAAAAGTGGAATAGCAGGGTCATATGGCATTTCAATCTTTAATCTCTTTATGAATCTCCAGACGGCTCGCCAGAATGGCTGTATGAGCCTGCATTCCCACCAGCAATGTAGCAGAGTTCCCCTCTCTCCACATCCTCTCCAGCACTTGTTGTTGTTTGTATTGTGGATTTTTGCCATCCTGACCAGGGTGAGATTATATCTAAGGGAGGTTTTGATTTGCATTTCCCTGATGGCTATCGGGTCATTTATTTCCTTGATGTTTAGTTTTTTAAGATTTTTGTGCACTCTGGATAATAGAGCTCTATCAGATATGTGGTTAGTAATGCTTTTCTCTGGATTCTGTTATTTGCAGTTTTGCTTGATTTATAATCTTTTTATCTGAACAGAAGCTCTTAAATTTCATAAGATCCAATTTGTTGAGTGTTGGTTCTAGTGACTATGTTACTGGATTTCTGTTTAGGAAGTGTTGGCCTAGCCCAGTCATCTCAAGGGAGTTCTCTACCCTTACAACGAGGGTTCATATAGTCTCTGCCCTAATATTGAGGTCTTTAATCCATTTGGAATTAGTTTTTGTGCATGGTGATCAGTACAGGTCATTTTTAATCACTGCATGTGGACATCCAGGTTTGCCAGCACCATTTGTTGAAAATGCTGTTCTTTTTCCACTGAATTTTTTGGCTCCATTGTCAAAGCTCAAATGGCTATAATTTTGTGGGCTTATATCTGGGTCTTCAACCCTTATCCATTGATCTGTATGCCTTTTGGAACCAGTACCAGGCTATTTTTATTACGATGGATTTGTAATATAGATTAAGATTTGGTTGGGGCTGGAGAGTTGGCTGAGGGGTTAAGCCTCTACCTTGCAGGAGGAAGGTCCTGACTTCGGATCCTAGACCCCACGTATAGACGCTGGGTGGAAGTAGTTCTACACAAACACACACACATACACACACACACACACACACACACACACACACACACGTGCACAATTGAATAAATAATAAAAAATAAATAAATAAAAATAAGATTTGGTGTGGTGATACCTCCAGCAGTGTTTTTGTTACTTAGGATTGTTTTTGCTATCCTGGGTCTTTTGTGCTACCATATGAATTTTGAGATTGTTTGGTCAATTTTTGTAAAGAATTGCTTTGGGATTTTGATTGGTATAGCGTTGTATCTATATATTGCTTTTGGAAGGATGGTCATTTTTATGAAGTTGATTCTGCTGATCCAGGAGCGTAGGAGGCCTTTCTACCTTCAGGTGTCATCTGAAATTTCTTTTTTTTTTTAAACATTTTTTATTATTATTTCCACTCATACAAACTTAATAGGTACACCGGTTCCCTCCCAACCTCCTCCTTCCCCCGAAACCCCTGCTCCTCCACCCCTCACCCCTTCCTCCCCATCCCCCATTGCCTTCCCCCGCCCCATTCCCCAGAGAATCCTTTAATGTGCATGCCAGACTCATTTCTGGGCCATCCTCTCCGATGACGTAAAAGGACCCAGTGGCATTTCCCTGAACCCTTAACTGTGTTCTCCTTAAGCATAGGAACACTACTGTGCCTGTGAATCCCTTGCCTCCAAGGATCTTAATGCCTTTAGAAAATGTTAGACTTTGTGGGGTCAATAGTGTGTTGGACATTGTGCAGGGCATGCAACGTCCAATGATGATTGCTTCGGCCCTAACTTTTATGGAGTATCTTGCATATCATTGCTCCTCACATCCTTGTTCTCTTACAATCTTACTGCCCCCTATTCCACAAAGTTCCCTGAGCTTCAGGATGGGGAGATATTAGGCTGGCCTAGTTCTAGGTGGTTGATATAGAGTCTCTGAAGTTCTGGAATATGGTTTGTTGATTTTTTTTTGCAGTTTTGCTGCTCCTGCAATGCCCTTCACTCCATCCTGATGGGTATTGGATGTCACCCCCTGCCCAGAGACAAAAAGCTGTTAAACTAGAGTCTTGTTATAAGAGTATATTCAAAGGTAGATGTAATAAAAGTAGGAAACCACAGTGAGGGAGGGGTCAATCACCCATCTGTAAAATGGTTACTTTTATCTGCCAGATTATATGCCTTCCCCTCCTGGTGAGATCATACCATCTCAGTTGTAAATGACCAGGAATGAAAGTCTGTGAATGTAACCAGATGTCTCATTACATACTTGTAGTCCTTGATGGATGCCTATTTTCTCTGCTGTAACATGGCCCCTCTCTCCTTGTTTCTGTTGTGACTCTCCTACCCCATCTCTCCTATTCATAATCCTTGCAATTACTGTAGGTATTACAGAGATTTATCTTTGAATATCTCTAGGTGGGCTGGGTGAGTTTGGTACTAGGAGCCACCTGTTAGGGAGTACATACGGCGCTTAATTTTCTGGGTTTGGGATACTTCACTTAATATAATTGTTTCTAATGACATCCATTTCCTGGCAAATTCCAGTAATTCATCATTTTTGATGGCTGAGTAGTACCCCATTGTATAGATGTACCACAGTTTCCTTATCCATTCGTCAACTGTTGGACATTTGGGTTGATTCCATGACTTTGCTATTGTAAACAGTGCTTCTATGAACATGGTTGTGCTTGTGCTATCGAGGTGAACCTCTGCTGTATGGGGGGTTATTCCCAAAAGTGGAATAGCAGGGTCATATGGCATTTCAATCTTTAATCTCTTTATGAATCTCCACACGGCTCGTCAGAGTGGTTGTATGAGCCTGAATTCCCACCAGCAATGTTGGAGTGTTGCCTCTCTCCACATCCTCTCCAGCATTTGTTTTTGTTTGTATTGTGGATATTTGCCAGCTGACCAGGGTGAGATGATATCTCAGGGAAGTTTTGATTTGCATTTCCCTGATCGCTAAGAGAGTGGAGTATTTTTTAAGATATTTGTTGGCCATTTTAATTTCATCCCTGGAAAAGTTTCTTTCAAGTTCCAGGTCCCATTTTTTAAATTGGGTCATTAGTTTCCTTGGTGTTTAGTTGTCTAAGTTCTTTGTGCACTCTGGATAATAGGGCTCTATCAGACATGTGGTTAGTGAAGATTTTCTCCCATTCTGTGGGTTGCCTTTGAGCTTGTGTTAGCATCTCTTTATCTGAACAGAAGCTCTTTATTTTCACAAGATTCCAACTGTTGAGAGTTGGTAGCAGTGACTGTGCCATTGGATGTCTGTTTAGGAAATGTTGGCCTAGCCCAGTCAGCTCGAGGGAGTTCCCTACCCTTTCACCTATGGTTTTTATAGTCTTTGGCCTTATAGTAAGGTCGTTGATCCATTTGGAATTAAGTGTTGTACATGATGACAAGTACGGGTACAGTCATGTGGAGATCCAGTTTTTCCAGCACCATGTGCTGAAGATACTGTTCTTTTTCCATTCAATGTTTTGGGCCCCTTTGTCAAAGACCAAAAGGCTATAATTTTGTGGGCTTATATCTGGGTCTTCAGCACTTATCCATTGATCTGTGTGTCTATTTTGGAGCCAGTACCAGGCTGTTTTTATAACTATGGATTTGTAGTACAGACTAAGGTTTGGTATGGTGGTACCTCCAGCAGTGTTTTTGTTACTTAGTATTTCTTTTACTATCCTGGGTCTTTTGTGCCTACATATGAATTTTGAAATTATTTGATCAACCTGTTTAAAAAATTGCTTTGGGATTTTGATTGGTACAGCATTGATTCTGTATATTGCTTTTGGTAGGATGGTCATTTTTGTAATATTGATTCTGCCAATCCCGGAATATGGGAGGTCTTTCCACCTTCTGGTGTCTTCTGTAATTTCTTTAGGGTTTTAAAATTTTAATTGTAAAGGTCTCTTACTTCCTTGGTTAGGTTTTTACCAAAGTATTTCATTTTTTAGGGGCTAGAGTAATTGGGATTGTTTCTCCCAGGGTTTTTTCACTTCTTTCATTATGGGCATATAGAAGGTCACGATTTTTTACATTTATTTTTAATCCTGCCACCCTGCTAAACTCCTGTATTAATTTTCCTTCCTCTGGCCCTGAACACAAGCTTGCTTGTGTGGTGCAGGTAAGTACCCTGTTTCCCAAGTACTCCCTACCAGAACCCAGGTCACCAGCTCCTCCCAGCCCCTCCCACTATCCAGTCTGAGCAGCACCAAAACTGCCCAGAGCTTGGGGGGAGTACTGATCATTCCCCAGGTCCCAGGTGAAGCCTGCTGATCATCCTTAGCCTCTCCCCCGCTCTTTTGCTTCCTAGGAACACATGCTGGCTTGCTTTCAGACCAGGTAAGACAACTTCTGTCTACGGAAACAGTTTTAAATGATGTACTAACTGTCTAATAGCCTCATTTTGGAAATAACAGTAACAACAGACAAACACGATGGAACAGTTTAAAGAGTACTGGTGTTATTAACTCCTTAAATATCTGGTAGAACTCTGTGCTGAATCCATCTGGTCCAGGACATTTTTTGGTGGGAAGATTCGAGATTACTTCCTCAATTTCCTCATATGTTATAGGACTAGTTATATAATTCACAACTTCCTTATCCAATTTAGGTAAGTTGTGTTTACTTAGGAATTCATCCATCTCTTTTGTGTTGTCAAATTTCAGAGTATAAGTTTTTGAAATATGATGTTATAATTCTCTGTATTTCTTGGGTATCAGTAGTCATAACTCCATTTTCATTTCGAATTTTGTTAATTTGGGTATTCTCTCTCTTGATTTTGGTTAATTTAACTAGAGGTGTATCAAACTTATTGATTTTTTTCGAAGAACCAGCTTTTTGACTGGTTGAATTTCTCAATCATTTTCCTAATCTCGATTTCAGATATTTCTTCCCTTATTTTGCTAATCTCCTCTCTTCTACTGCATTTGGGATCAGATTGCTCTAGTGTCTCTAAAGCTTTAAGCTGTATTGTTAAGTTATTTATTTCTGATATTTCCATTTTTTTGATGTAGGCATTAAGAACTATGAACTTCCCTCTTAGGACAGCTTTCATTGTGTCCCAGAGATTTTGATAAGTTGTATTTTCATTATTGTTTTCTTACAAGAAATCTTGAATTTCCTTTTTAATTTCTTCCTGAATCCAGTTCTAATTCAGCATCATACTGTTCAATTTCCAGGAGTTAGTGTATTTTCTCTTGTTTGTTGTGTTGTGGATGTCCAGCTTTAGGCCGTGGTGGTCTGATAGGGCACAGGTTAGAATTTCAACTTTTTCGTATATGTGTAGATTCATTTTGCAGCTCAATATGTGATCTATTTTGGAGAAAGTTCTTGTGCTGTTGAGAAAAATGTGTATTCTTTGGTGTGTGGATGAAAAGTTCGATAGAGATCTGTAAGGTCCATTTCTGTAAAGGTTTGATTAAGGTCCAAAGTGTCTCTGTTAAGCTTTTGACCTGTTGATCTGTCCCATGTTGAGAGGGCGGTATTGAAATCCCCAAGAATTACCGTTTGGGGGTTGATTTCTTGTTTTCGACGCTGTAGGGTTTTCTTAATGAATGCAGAGAGGCCCATATTGTGTGCATATATGTTCAGTATTGTGAAGTCTTCCTTTTGAATTGTATCTGTGACTAAAATGTAATATCCATCTGTGTCTCTTATGATTTTCTTGGTTTGAAGTCCACTTTGTCTGATAGCATAATTGCTATCCCTGCCTGTTTCCTGGTTCCATTAGCTTGCAAAATTTTTGACCAGCCTTTCATTTTTAGGATGTGCCCATCTTTTGTGGTGAGATGAGTCTCCTGAAGGCAGCAGATTGTTGGATTGTGGTTTTTAATCAAAGTTTGTCTCTTAATCGGTGAGTTAATACCATTGACATTTAATGTTATAATGGAGAAATTATTTTTAATACTGGACATTTTTTATGTTTAGTGGATTTTGTAAACGTATTGTTTTATATTTATGTTTTGGTAGTATTATATTTCCCTTCATTCCTCCTGGATATGCTTGTTCTTTTCTTCAAGCTTGAGTATCATTTCTAGCATTTTTTGAAGGCCTGGTTTGGTAGACATGTATCCCTTCAAGGTGTCTTTGTGCTGGAAAACTTTTCTTTCTCCCTCAATCATGAGAGATAGTTTTGCCGGGTATATCAGTCTGGTTTAGCATTTTTGCTCATTTAATACTTGAAGTCTGTCTCTCCAATCTCTTCTTGCTTTTACTGTTTCCTTTGAGTAGTCATTTGTTATTCTAATAGGTTTATCTTTAAAAGTGACTTGCTTTTTTTCTCTTGAAGCTCTCAGCAACTTTTCTTTGTCTTGAACGTGTAGTGTTTTGACTATTATTTGCTGTGGTGATTTTCTATTTTGGTCATATCTGTTTGGAGTGCGAAATGCCTCTTGTGTTTGGATGGGCCTCTCATTCTTTAGTTGTGGGAAGTTTTCATTTATGATGATTTGAAATATTTCCTCATGTGTGGTATTTTGGGATTTTTGTTCTGGTATTCCATGAATACGCATGTCAGGCTTCTTGAATATTCCTCTCAAGTATCTTTTTGGCTTTAACAATCTCTTCCATTGTGCTGGTTAATTCTCCCACTTTGTCTTCAAGATCTGAAATTCTATTTCCTGCTTCATTTTTTCTGCTGATAAGACTCTCTATTGAGCTTTGGGTTGAAGATAATTTGTCTTTTAGTTCAATTTTAAACTCTGCCTGAGACTGTTTTAACTGCTCTATGCCTATTTTTGTATTTTGAATTGTTTTTCTCAACTCCTCCAAGTGTCTGTTGTGTTCCTGCTCAAAGTGGTTGATGCGGTTGTTTTACTCTTCTTGGATTTCCTCTTTCATGGTAATGATCATACTCTGAATGTCGTTAGGTTGGGTCTGGCTTTCTTGGCTATTTTCTGTGAATTTGCTCTGGTCGGAATCCATCATTATGGGGTTAATTCTTTCGGTGGGAGATTGGTCTTCTTGGGTTTTGTTTCTCGTGGATCTGTACTTTGACTTGGGCATAGTTGTTTTGTTTCTTAGGACCTTTCAGTTTCTGTGTGTTTTTTACTGAACTGATTTAGTTGGTATTATTATACTTGCCAGTTATTACTAGTGGTTGCCTTGGATTGGGTATGTTTGTCTATTGTTATTGTAGTTTCCTAGATGAGGCTATTAGGCTGTTATTACATCAGTTAAGTCAGGTTAAGTAGACAAGGGGTGAATATTAGTAGGGTAGTGCACTTTTCCAATTTAGTATCTTGGTGATATGTGAGGGTGAGTGGTGTACTCCCTGGAGTTGTTTATGTTTTTGAGGTGGCTGTATGGAGAATTTGATCTACAGCAATTGATACTAGAAAGGATCAGTAAGGTGAAAAAAAGGGAGGTTTACTTATCTTTGGGCTGGATGTGAAGAATCTCTCCCACGTGATAGGATGATTGTAGAGGACTCCAGATGTATGGCCTTTGTCCCTTAAAGTTTTGCTTGAGTTTTCCTTGGACTCTATTGAATTCTGAGTAGCAGTGGGTCTCCCGTGGACCACGTGCATAGGTCCCCGGTGGGGCAGAGAGGCAGAGGTTCTGATGTTGATGGCAGAATTCTTCACCTGGGACCTGGGACTTGACTTAGTGGCCCATCCATGTTCCAGGGTTGGAGGAATGTGAGCAAGTCCTGTCTGCTCCGGGGGAAGTCTGGGCTGTAGGAAGAAAGGGGCTGTGGTCCGGGGTGGCGCCCAGGCAAAGCTAGAGGCCTCCTGGCTGCCACTGGGACACGGAAGCACCTGGGGGGGCTGGGCGGACTCACCTGGAACCTGGTAGGCTGGGTGCGGCGGTGCGGGCGGGAGGATGCAAGGGGCTGTTATTTCTTTCTTTAGGGTTTTATACTTTTCATTATAAAGGGCTCTCAGTTCTTTGGTTATATTTATATCAAGGCATTTCATTTGTTTAGGGGCTTTAGTTAATAGGATTGTTTCTCTTAGCACTTTTTCACTTTTTTCATCCTTAGTATATAGGAAGTCCACTGTTTTTTGAACACTTAGTTTGTACCCTGCCACCCTGCTGAACTTGTGTATTAGTTACAGGAATTTCCTGGTGAGTTTTTTGGATCAATGAGGTATAAAATCATGTCATGGGCAAATAGAGATATCTGACATCTTCTTTACCAATTAGAATCCCTTTTATCACCATTTCTTATCTTATCCTTCAATCTAAGCATTCAATTACAATATTAGAAGTGATGAGAGTGGACAGCCTTGTCTAGTTCCTGATAGAAGTAGGAATGCTTCAACTTTTTCCCCATTGAGTGTAATAATCCTTGCTATTGGATTGGTATATACAGCTTTTATAATGTTGATAAAGGTTCCTTTGATTCTAACTGTCTCTAGGGTTTTGATCATAAAAGAATGCTGGATCTTGTCCAAAGCTTTTTCTGTATCTATGAAGAGTATCATGTGGTCCATGATACAAACTTGTGTGCCTAGAATAAACCCTACTTGGTGACAGTGAATGAACTTTTTGATATGTTTTTAAATCCAATTAGCTAAGATGGTCTTGAGAATAGTTGTATCTGTGTTCATCAAAGATATTGGCCTATAGTTTTCTTTTCTAAGTATATCTTTATTAGGTTTTTCCTTCCTCCTCAATTTTATGGAACAGTTTAAGAAATATTGGTGTTATTTGTGCCTTATATATCTAGAAGAACTCTGTAATGAGTCCATCTGGTTCAGGACATTGTTTTGGAGGGAAGATTTGAGATTACTTCATCAATTTCCTCATATATTATAGGACTATTTAAATAATTCAGAACTTCCTGATTCAATTTAGATAAGTTGTGCTTACTCAGGAATTCATACATTTCTTTTTTGTTATCTCATTTCATGGAGTGTAAAGTTTTGAAATATGACCTTTAAATTCTCTGAATTTCTTGGGTATCAGTTGTGATAATTCCAGTTTCCTTTCTAATTTTGTTAATTTGTGTCTTCTCTCTCTTGGAATTTGGTTAATTTAGCTATGGGTATATCAATCTTCTTGATTTTTTTCAAAGAACAAGCTTTTTCACTAGTTGATTCTTTGTATCATTTTCCTTTTCTCAATTTCATATATTTCTCCCCTGATTTAGCTAATCTCCTCTCTTCCACTGCTTTTAGGATTGGATTGTTCCTCTGACTCGTTATCCATTCGTCAACTGTTGGGCATTTGGGTGGTTTCCATGACTTTGCTATTGTAAATAGGGATGCAATGAACATGGTTGTACTTGTGTCACTTTAGTAAATTGCTGCGTTATGATTGATTATTCTCAGTAGTGGTATAGCAGTGTCATATGGCATTTCTTTTCTTAATTTTTATTATTTCCACTCATACAAACTTAATAGGTACACCAGTTCCCTCCCTCCCTTCTCCTCCCCCCGACTCCCCTGCTCCCCCTCCCCTCACCCCTCCCGATCCATCCCCCCGTGCCTCCCCTCCCCCAATCACCAGAGAATTCTTTAATGTGCATGCCAAATTCTCTTCTGGGTCCTCCTCTCCGATGACGTACAAGGACCCAGCGGCATTTCCCTGAACCCTTTCCTTTGTTGCCCTTAAGCATAGGAACACAATTTTGGCTGTCCATCCTTTGCCTCCAAGATCTTGGTGCTTTTAGCAAATGCTAGACTTTGTGGGGTCAATAGTGTGTTGGACATTGTGCAGGGCATGCAAAGTCCAATTGTGATTGCTTCGACCCTAACTTGTGTGGAGTATCTTGCATATCATTGCTCCTCCCATCCTTGTGCTCTTACACTCTTACCTCACTCTCTTCCCCAAATTTCCCTGAGCTTCAGGTTGGGGAGAGATTAGGCTGGCCTAGTTCTAGGTGGTTAATATAGAGTCTCTGAAGTTCTGGATTATGGTTTGTTGATTTTCTTGTTCTGGTGTTTTTGGCTTCAACAACCCCTTCAATTGAACTAGTTAGTTCTCCTACTTTGTCTTCAAGATCTGATATTCTATTTTCTACTTCATTAGTTCTGCTGATAAGTCTGTTAACTTCTGCGTCAAAGCTAACTTGTATTTTAGCTCAAGTTTAAACTTTGCTTGAGATATTTTTACCTACTATAGATATTTTTGTTTCTTCAATTGCTTTTCTCATCTCCTCCAAGTATCCGTTTTGTTCCTGAGAAGCAGGGAGTCCTCCTGGGTCAAGGTCTGGGGCAGAAAGCTGGTTCCAATTTCTTACAACTGCATGATTTTACTTATTTTCATTTATTTCTTTTATGTGTGTGTGTGTGTGTGTGTGTGTGTATGTGTCTGTTTATGTTTTTATGCACACTTGGCATGGCATATGCACTTTGGTCAGAGAAAAACTTACTGTTCTCTTTTGCATGGTGTTTCCTTGTATCCAAAGGGCTCTAGGTATCAAACTCTTTATACTTAGTTCCAAGTGTCTTTGTATATTGTGTCATCTCAGTAACACTCACATTACTTTTCATGTACTACATCACCATATATATATATATACATATATATGTATATACATACACACACATATAACATATATATATAGTTTTGTGTTTTCAAATATTTGTTATTATCAGAATTATGAACTATTGAGAATAAGTAGTTTATATTGCTTACTTTAAATACTGAGTCTAAAAGTATACCCTATTTAATATCATATGATTATTGAATATTTATTGAATGGATTTTGCATCATAAATGAGTTTCATTTTTTTAATTTTTGGTGCTGGTGATCAAATCAATTGCTTCGCACATGTAAGACAAATTTTATGTGATTGATTTGCATGCTTATCTACGTTAACTCATGACCAATAAAATATATATAAATTTTAGTTAAACATTATGAAGTAGCCAGAAAAGTATTATGAACATCAAATAATAATATCACAAGGAAACATTACATTTTTAAAAATGTATATAGCAGTTGTTGAAATAGTTCAACAGGTAAGGTACCTACTTGAAAACATAATGACCCGAGTTCAATTCCCATAAGCCCACAAATAGAAAGAAATGATTTCTAACAGTTTTCCTCTGATCTCCATGCATGCACCACTCTCTCTTTGTCTCACTTGCTTTTTCTGTCTGACTCTTCTCTCTTTGTAAGTTTTTTTTTTATTTTTTCTTAGTTTTACGAGAACATTGAGTTATTGTCTTTGCCCTCTTCTTCTCCCTCCCTCTCTACCCTCTCTTCATTAATACACCCGACTGCTTCTTACCCTTCTGTCTGTCTGCTTCTATGTGTCTCATGGTTCCCTTTGGATCATCTGCTCTGATGAAGATTGAGGCCTCTATGACAAACCTAGTGGCCCTTCCTTGGGCTGACCCACTGATAGGGGAAATCTTCACCTGTCTAGCTCTAGCCAAAGGTACTTCCTGCATGTAATTATTTCCTCTGAGTTCCTTGCTAGTCTATTAGTGCATTTTGCAGATCTAGTAAAGGCAAGTCCCACTGCAGTGAGTTCCTAGATGTAGAAATCCTAAATTGAATGGAATTTCTTGTCCATGAGTCTTTCTCTTTTAAATAAACAAATAAACTATTTAAGATCAGTATGAATAGGACTTGCTCTCTATCCCAGGTAAGATCCCACAGCATGCAGATTGCTGCTAGTCCCAGATCCACCCACTAACCAGCCGAAGCAAACCCCAGACTGCCTTGGGCTTGCATGGGCCATGCCTCAGGTCCCAGGCCCTCTGTCCTTCACTCCCTTCTGTCTGGGACAGGACTTGCTTTCCATCCCAGGTAAGTTCCTATAGCATCCAGTTCACTTCTCCTACCAGTTCCTCCTAACAGCCAACCTTAGCAACATCCAGGCTGCCTTGGGCTTATGTGGGCCACACCATGGGTCCCAGCCCCTCTGTCCCTCTTGCTTGCCCCCCAGGACAGGGCTCACTCCCAGTCCTCCATCCCAGCCTCTCTGCCCCTCTGGCCCACCCAGGACCCTCACTCGTGGTCCAGGGAGGACACACTGCTACTCAGAATTCAACAGAGTCCAAAGAAAAACCAAGCAAAGCTCTAAGGTACAAAGACCATACATCGGAAGTCCTCTAAAATCATCCTATCACATGGGAGAGATTCTTCACATCCAGCCCAAAGATAAGTAAACCTCTTTTTTTATAGTACTGCTCCTTTCTAGTATTAAGCACTGTAGATTAAATTTTCCATACAGCCATCCCCAAAATATATACAACTCAAGGGATTATTACACTCACCCTCACATATCACCAAGGTACTAAGTCATAAAAGTGCACTACCATATTAATATTCACCCCCTGTCTACTTTACCTGGCTTAACTGATGTACAAACAGCCTAATAGCCTCATCTAGGAAATAATACGAACAACAGACAAAAGTACCCAACTCCAAGGCAAGCACTAGCAATAACTGCCTGAGAGTAGTAATACCAACTAAATCATTTCAGTCAAAAACACACAGAAACTGAAAGGTTTTAAGAGACAAAACAACAATGCCCAAGTCAAAGTGCAGATCCATGAGAAACAAAACTCAAGAAAACAAATTTCCCACTAAAAGAATTAACCCCATGACAACAGATTCCAATGAGATCAAAATCACAGAAAATAGCCAAGAAAGCCAGGACCAAGATAACGACTTTGAAAGCATGATAATTACCATGATCAATACTATGAAAGAAGAAATCCAGGAGGAGTTAAATAACTGCATAAACCACTTTGAACAGGAACAGAACAGAGACCTGGAGGAGTTGAGAAAAACAGTTCAAGAAACAAAAATAGGCATAGAGCAGTTAAAACAGTCTCAAGCAGAGTTTAAAACTGAACTAAAAGACAAGTTATCTTCAACCCAGAAATCAACACAGAGTCTCATTAACAGAACTAATGAAGCAGAGAGTAGAATTTCAGACCTTGAAGACAAAGTGGGAGTATTAACCAGCTCAATGGAAGAGGTTGTTAAAGCCAAAAAGATACTTGAGGGGAATATTCAAGAGTTATGGGACATGCACATTCAGGGAATACCAGAACAAGAATCCCAAAATATCACACCTGAGGAATATTTTCAGGTTATCATAAATGAAAACTTCCCTCAACTGAAGAATGAGAGGCCCATCCTAATACAAGAGGGATTCCGCACCCCAAACAGATATGACCAAAATAGAAACATGCCACTGCAAATGACATTCAAAACACTCCACATTCAAGACAAAGAAAAGATGCTGAGAGCTTCAAGGGGGAAAAAAGTCACTGTTAAAGGTAAACCTATTAAACTAACAAATGACTTCTCAATGGAAACAGTGAAAGCAAGAAGAGCTCGGAGAGACGTACTTTAAGTATTAAATGAGCAAAAATGTCAACCCAGGCTGATATAACCAGCAAAACTATCTGTCATGATTGAGGGATAAAGAAAAGTTTTCCAGCACTAAGACAACTTGAAGTCAGACATTACTACCAATCCAGCCCTTCAAAAAATGCTAGAAATGGTACTCAACTAAAGAAAAAAACCAAGCATATCCAGGAGGAGAGAAGTATAATAACACAAAAACCTAAAAGCTAAATAGTATACTTAAAAAAGCCACTAAACACAAAAAATGTCCAGAATTAAAATTAATTTCTCCATTAGAACATAAAATGTCAATGGAATTAACTCACCGATCAAAAGACACATATTACAAACTTGGATTAAAAACCACAGCCCATCAATCTGCTGCCTGCAGGAAACTCAGCTCCCCACAAAAGATAGATACATCCTAAAAATAAAAGGCTGGTCCAAAATTCTGCAAGCTAATGGAACCAGGAAACAGACAGGGGTGGCCATTATGCTATTGGACAAAGTGGACTTCAAACCAAAAAAAAAATCATAAGAGACACAAATGAATACTAAATTTTAGTCACAGGTACAATTCACCAGGAAGACATCACAAAACTGAACATATATGCACCCAATATGGGCTCCTCCACATTCATTAAGCAAACCCTAGAGCATCTAAAGCAAGAAACCAACCCTCAAATGATAATTCTTGGGGATTTCAACACTGCCCTCTCAACATGGGATAGATCAACAGGTCAAAAGCTTAACAGAGACACATTGGAACTTAATCAAACCCTCACTGAAATGAACCTTACAGATCTCTATCAAAATTTTCATCCACACACCGAAGAATACACACTTTAATCAGTAGAACATGGAACTTTCTTCAAAATAGATCACATATTGGGCCACAAAATGAATCTCCACATATACAGGAAAATTGAAATTCTAGTCTGTACCCTATCAGACAACCATGGTCTAAAGCTTGATATCCACAACACAACAAACAACAGAAAGTACACTAACTCTTGGAAACTTAATACTATGATACTGAATGAGAATTGGATTCAAGAAGAAATTCAAAAGGAAATTCTAGATTTCCTGAAAGTGAATGATAATGAAAAATATGACTTATCAAAATCTTTGGGACACAATGAAATCTGTCCTAAGAGGTAAGTTCATAGCTCTTAATGCCTACATTGAAAAAATGGAAACATCAAATATAAATAACTTAACAATGCAGCTTAAAGCTTTAGAGACACAGGAGCAATCTGATCCCAAAAGCAGTAGAAAAGAGATTAGCAAAATGAGAGGAGAAATATCTGAAATAGAGTTTAGGAAAACAATACAGACAATCAGCCATTCAAAAAGCTGGTTGTTTGAAAAAGTCAATAAGATTGATACACCCTTAGCTAAATTAACCAAAAGCAAGAAAGAAAAAACACAAATTAACAAAATTAGAGACAAAAATGGAGTTATCACTACTGATACCCAAGAAATTCAGAATATTATAACTTCGTATTTCAAAAATTTATGCTCTGTGAAATTTGACAACACAATAGAAATGGATGAATTCCTATGTAAGCGCAACTTACATAAATTGAATCAGGAAGTTGTGAATTATTTAAGTAGTCCTATATTATATGAGGAAATTGATGAAGGAATCTCAAATCTTCTCACAAAAAAATGTCGTGGACCAGATGCATTCAGCACAGAGTTCTACCAGACATTTAAGGAGCTAATTACACCAATACTTCTTAAACTGTTCCATCAAACAGCAAAGTAAGGAACATTACCAAAGTCATTCTATGAAGCTAATATAGTCTTAATCCCAAAACCTCATAAAGATACACTTAAAAAAGAAAACTGTAAGCCAATCTCTTTGATGAACACAGATGAAAAATTCTCAACAAAGTCTTAGCAAATCGAATTCAAAAACATATCAAAAAGATCATTCATAGGGATCAAGTAAGCTTTATCCCAGGCACACAAGATTGTTTAAACATATGCAAATCAATAAACATAATTGAACATATAAACCAGTCCAAATTCCAAGACCACATGAACTCTGGGTAGATGCAGAAAAAGTTTTTGACCAGATCCAACAGCCTTTTTTGATCAAAACCCTAAAGACAGTTGGAATGAAAGGAACCTTTTTCAATATAATAAAAGCTGTATACAACAAGCCCACAGCAAGGATTATACTCAATGGAGAAAAACTTGAAGAATTCCTGCATCGATCACGAACTAGACAAGGCTGTCCATTGTCACCACTTCTCTTCAATATTCTACTTGAAGTCTTAGCTGAAGCTGTAAGACAAGAAAGGCAGATATAAGGGATTCAAATCAGCAAGGAAGAAGTCAAGTTATCTCTATTTGCAGGTGACATGATCATGTACCTGAGTGATCCAAAAAACTCCACCAGGAAGCTCCTGGAACTAATACAGGAGTTCAGCAGGGTGGCAGGATAGAAAATAAACATACAAAATCAGTGGCCTTCCTATGTGCAGAGAAAGAAAGAAGTGAAAAAGCCCTGAGAGAAACAATCCCAATTTCTATAACCCCTAAAAAAAATGAAATAACTTGGTGTAAACCTAATCAAGGAAGTAATAGATCTTTGCAATGAAAACTTTAAAACCCTAAAGAAAGAAATTACAGAAAACACTAGAATATTGAAAGACCTCCCATGTTCCTGTATTGGCAGAATCAATATCATAAAAATGACCATCCTATCAAAGGCAATGGGCAGATTCAATGCTATACCAATCAAAATCCCAAAGCAATTTTTTAAAGAGGTTGATCAAATAATCTCAAAATTCATACGGAGGCACAAAAGACCCAGGGTAGCAAAAGAAATCCAGAGTAACAAAAACACTGTTAGAGATACCACCATACCAAACCTTAGTCTATAATCCATAGTTTTAAAAACAGACTGGTACTGGCTCCAAAACAAACACACAGATCAGTGGATAAGGATTGAAAACCCAGATATAAGTCCACACAATTACATCCATTTGATCTTTGTCCAAGGGGCCCAAAAAATCCAATGGAAAAAGAACAGCATCTTCAACAAATGGTGCTGGCAAAACTGGTTGTCCACTTGCAGAAGATTAAAACTGGACCCATACTTGTCACCATGTACAAGACGTAATTCCAAATGGATCAAGAACCTCAATATTAGGCCAGAGAATATAAAAGCCCTAATTGAAAGGGTAGGGCATTCCCTGGAGCTGATTGGAATAGGCCAGCACTTCCTAATTGGACATCCAATTGCACATTGAATTCAAACAACATTCAACAGATGGGATCTTATGAAATTAAAGAGCTTCTGTTCAGATAAAGAGATTGTAACTCGAGCACAAAGGCAACCCACAGAATGGGAGAAAATCTTCACTAACCACATGTCTGATCGAGCGCTATTATCCAGAGTGAACAAAGAACTTAGAAAACTAAACACAAAGAAACAAATGGCCCAATTAAAAATGGGGCTTGGAACTTAATAGAAACTTTACCAAGTGAAATGCCCAACAAATATGTTTTTATTTACTAATTTATTTATTTATTTATTTATTTATTTATTTATTTATTTATATTTTATTTATTTTTTATTTTTTATTTCCACCCATACAAACTTAACAGGTACACCAGTCCCGCCCTCCCTCTAACAAATCTCTTAAAAAATGCTCCACATCCTTAGCCATCAGGGAAATG
Organism: Typhlomys cinereus; assembly: GCA_023101885.1. Lineage (NCBI taxonomy): Eukaryota > Metazoa > Chordata > Mammalia > Rodentia > Platacanthomyidae > Typhlomys > Typhlomys cinereus. The sequence continues at coordinate 543,659 of JALPQD010000590.1, read as the reverse complement.
CAAATCATAACCTCCCTGAGATATCATCTCATTCTGGTCAGGATGGCAAAAATCCACAATACAAACAACACCAAATGCTGCAGAGGATGTGGAGAGAAGGCAACTCTCATACATTGTTGATGGGAATGCAGGCTTTTACAACCACTCTGGCAAGTCATCTGACGATTCTTAAAAAAATGAAAGATTGAAATTCCATATGACACTGCTATTCCACTTTTGGGAATAATCCCCCATACACCGAAAATTCACCTGGATAGCCCAAGCACGACCATGTTCATAGCAGCACTGTTTACAATAACAAAGTCTTGGAATCAAAACAATTGCCCAACAGTTGACAAGTGGATAAGGAAAATGTGGTATATATATACAATGGAATACTACTCAGCCATCAAAAATGATGAATTAATGAAATTTGCTTGGAAATGGATGGAATTAGAAACAATTATATTGAGTGAAGTATCCCAGACACAGAAAATTACGTGCCATATGTACTCCCTGTTAGGTTGATCCTAGTACAAAACCCACTTAGTGACACACTCAAAGATAAATCTCTGCAATACCTACAGTAATTGCAAAGATTATAAGCAGGGATGTCAGGGGAGGGAGTGCCCCACCGAGAACAAGGAGGGAGGAGATCATGCTATGGCAGAGAAAATAGGCCACCATCATGAACTTTAAGTAAGTAATGAGACATCTGGTTGGGCTCACAGACTTTCCTTACTGGTCACTTGCATCTGATGGGGTATGATCTCACAGAAAGGGAGGGCATAGAGTCTGGCAGATAGAAGGTAACAATCCTGCAAATGGTCTACTACTCTTATTCCATCTACCTTTGAATATACTCTTATAATAAGACTATTTTAACAGCCTTTTATCTCTGGTCAGGGGGTGACATCCAATACCCACCAGGATGGGGCCAAGGGTGGTACAGGAGCAGAAAAACGGAAAAAAAATCAAAAACCATAATTCAGAAAATCAGAGACTCTACATCAACCACCTGTAACTAGGCCAGCCTAATCTCTCCCCATCCTAAAGCTCAGGGAAATTTGCAGAAGAGGGGGCAGTAAGATTTTAAGAGCCTAAAGATGGAGAGGAACAATGATATGCAAGATATTTCATACAAGTTCGGTCTGAGGTAATCATAATAGGACTTTGCATGACCTACACAATTAATAACATATCATTGAACTCCCAAAATCTAGCATGGATCACAGGCAGTATGATTCTTAGAGGCAAGGGATTAACAGCCACAAGTGTTCCTATACTAAAGGGGAACACACAAAAAAAGAGCTCTAGACAATGCCCCTGAGTCCTTACACCTCATCAGAGAGGAGGAACCAGAGGGAAGTTTGACATGCACACTATAGGATGCTCCAGGAATGGGGGGGGATGGAAGGGGCACTGGAGAAAAGGGAGGGAGGGGGAAAGGAAAGGGAAAAGTTGGGTAGGGAGCAAGGGGATGCATGGAGGGGTGGAGGGAGGGAGGAGAATGGAGTACTTATCAACTCTATAGGAGTGGAAGAAACAAAAAATAAAATAAAATAAGATCTGTATGAAATAATTCAATAATGATTTTAGTTTCTTTCTTCAATGAAATGGTAGCAATTACTAAGAAAATGATTTTCACAGAATGCTTCATACAGATTTATTGGAAGCAGAAAAAAACACAAAATTCTATAGAACTATATAGAGAATATTTGATTCAAAGAACACGCTAGCTTAAAGTTGTTCTTTAATGCCTTGATAATAGTACCTGAAGCAGCATTTGTTTTCTAAGCATATGAAAAGAGATTAAATTTTCCAAATGGTTTATAGGCAGAAGTTTTAGGTAGAAATTTAGTAAGTGAAACGTGTGGTAAAAATAAAATAATTGCAGGTCAAAAGCAAATGAGCTCACATGTTGAGAACTACAAAACATTCCTTAGAAAAACAATAATAAAGGTAAATAAATGATAATCTTAGATTTTTTAATTTTTATCACTGTTTCCTCATATGCTCTGAAATTCTGCTGTTATACATTTAAGCATATTGGTATGATTTAGTCCTCATGTCATTTTTTTTAATTTTATATAATTAGCATTATTATTAGTACTATCCTAGGCTCTGAAGTACATGTTCTGAAAATAATTTTAGTATTTCATTATTCACATTAGTATTTCATAATTTCTACTGTCTTATATTTAACTTATTTGTAAGTTTATAATTAAGGTATGTTTTCTGGTAGGGACAATATAATTGGTTTTTTTATTGTTACTGTTGTTATTATTATTTTGAGACAAATTTTCTTTTTTTAAAACTTTTTTATTATTATTTCCGATCATACAAACTTAATAGGTACACTAGTTCCCTCCCTCCCTTCTCCTCCCCGCCAACCCCCTGCTCCCCCTCCCCTCACCCCTCTCTCCCCATCCCCTAATGCCTCCCCCCCAATCCCCAGAGAGTCCTTTAATGTGCATGCCAGACTCTCCTTTGGGCCCTCCTCTCCAATGACGTACAAAGACACAGTGGCATTTCCCTGAACCCTTTCCCGTGTTCCCCTTAGGCATAGGAACACTACTGTGGCTGTCAATCCCTTGTCTCCAAGGATCTTGGTGCCTTTAGAAAATGCTAGACTCTGTGAGGTCAACAGTGTGTTGGACATTGCGCAGGGCATGCAACGGCCAATTATGATTGCTTCGGCCCTAACTTGTGTGTAGTATCTTGCAAATCATTGCTTCTCCCATCCTTTTGCTCTTACACTCTTACCGCCCCCTCTTCCGCAAATGTCCCTGAGGTTCAGGATAGATAGAGATTAGTCTAGCCTAGTTCTAGGTGGTTGATATAGAGTCTCTGAAGTTCTGGATTGTGATTTGTTGATTTTCTTTTGCAGTTTTTCTGCTCCTGCAATGCCCTCCACTCCATCCTGATGGGCATTGTATGTCACCCCCTGGCCAGAGACAAAAAGCTCTTAAACTGGAGTCTTTTTATAAGAGCACATTCAAGGGTAGATGTAATAAAAGTAGGAAACCACAGTGAGGGAGGGGTCAATCACCTATTTGCAAAATGGTTACTTTTTATCTGCCAGACTATATGCCCTCCCCTTCTGGTGAGATCATACCACCTCACTTGTAAATGTCAGGAATGAACGTCTGTGAACTTAACCAGGTGTCTCATTACTTACTTGCAATCCTTGATGGAGGCCTATTTTCTCTGTTGTAACATGGTCCCCTCTCTCTCCTTGTTTCTGGTGTGGCCCTCCAACCCCATCCCTCCTGTTCATAATCCTTGCAATTACTGTAGGTATTACATAAATTTACTCCCTAATAGGTGGCTCCTAGTACCAAACCCACACAGCCCACCTTGAGACACTCAAAGATAAATCTATGCCTTTGACTTTTGATGTTAAACTTTTACAATTTCTTTGCTTTTACTTCTCCTTTATGTCCTTGTTCAGATACCAATCAAGGACTTGCTATCCTCCTCCCAAATGTCTTTTTTATAAATGAAAACACTTGGAAACTTTTAGAGGTCTCTGAGACAGCTTCCCAACACTATTGCCACGTCCAACAAAAACCCCATTCATCTCAGAAGTAGTTCAAGAAATATGCCCCCTTACCTTTCTTCTTGGAAATGGTTGCTACCTTCGAGGTGGGGAATTACAAGAACAGGAGGTTGACGCTGATAAGCAGTTCATGGTTTGGGATCCCAAGAGCACTGTTCCAGTTTTGTTACTGGACAGAAGCAAAAATGTCCTTAATCTTGTTTTTCAACTTAATTTATACTTTGAAGAAACGTCTATGATAAGCCCATTTCTAAACTTGAGTCTATTCACCTAATACTACCTCTACACAATGACAACTGTGTCCCTTCTTCCTTTATTGCTGCATAATACAAACAGTATTATTTGCAATAATATTTGACATTTTGTAAAGCTTCCACCTTATCATTTGTAAAGACCATACCTCCACTCTTCATTGCTCCACTTCTCTAGTAACTCCTGGGATACTTACTCTTTAGCAATGCCAGAGACTGTAAAAGATTAAGACTCTGTTCAGGGTCTTTCTCTTTTGCAATCTCTTCTCCCCCTCTCTTTACTCTCTACTTCTCCTGTTGTTTACACTTTACCTCAGGTCTCTGCACATGTATCCTTCTCTCTTCTTCTTTCCAGTCTGCCGTGATAGCTTTCACCCCATCTTTTCTGATTTTGAACTATGTCGTCTGATCTAATACTTTCTCATCTTGAGGCCTGTGTTACCAGATCCCCAAATCAAAATAAACTCCTCTTTCTGAAGTCTCAAAAATAACAATAAAATATTTTGTATATTTCCACAAAATATTTGACTATATGAAATATAGTATAAGTATTTAATGTCCATATTTATTAATTCTGTCATCTGTTTATTAAAGTTTATTTAAATTGATTTTTTGTTTTATCTGTGTTTTATTATTTCCTTTCAAATTTTTAATATTTGAATAAAATTTGCACATATATATGAAGTACATTATATTTTGATATAAATATTTGAGTAATAATCAATTTAGGAATTTATTTGCCTGGATATTATTATAAATTTATTCATTTATCTTATGGGGAAAATTTAAAATTTATCTTGTCATTTAATTATAGTTACCTTGGTATGCAAAGAATGCCAGAGGTTATTTTTCTTACCTAGCTATATACTGTATACATATTCCTGTAACATTTATTTGAATATTTACTTTTAAAAAATATACTTTTCGGGTGGTGGACATTTATATGTGCATATAAATCTATTTGGACTTTATTTTAAACTGTAGCTTAGTTAAAAAAAATACAGGCTACCTCGAGATTCCCATCTTTGTTTTCTAAATTTCTAGAGTCAGCCAAGCTTCATTTGTACTCTGATGTCCTATGATGTAGGTAAAGATTCTCTCAATACAGTAAGATGGAGAAATTACAAGCCACAACTTTAGCATCATCTCATGCACAATATATGTGTATTCTTACATTAATTATATTATTCAGAATAATCCTCCACTGCATATTCAGTTGCATGTGCATATCTACATCATTCTTCTAGGTGATTCTAGATTGTGTCAATTTCATAACTGAGATTGACTACCATAGTATCCTATCAGTCAGAGCATGCCTCAAAAATTTTCTTGCCTGAGGAGTCTGTGAATCCTGGGGTAGAGTAAACAAGGAGGAGATGGAGGTGATCCATGGTGGTTCCCGAATTCATCCGTGGTTCTACACACACACACACACACACACACACGCACGCACATGTACATATGCACAATTGAATAAAAAAAAACTTTAAAAAAATTTTTCTTGCCTGAGTGCTAACATGATTATATTAATTCATTGCTTTCTGTGTTTGAGAACAGATGTAATGTGATAAGCTTCCTTAAATTCTTATTGCTGTGACTTCCTGTCACTATGGGATTATAACCTCGAATTGTCAGCAAAGTATTTCCCCTCTTTTTTAAGTTGTTCTTTCCAGGGCATTTTATTACAGAAACTGGAAAAGAAACTAAAATTCTTTGATAATTTCATTTATTAATGAAACCACTGAATTATTTCACAAACTATTTTCTGATTGTAAAGGTCATTGATACATTCAATTTTCTTGTCTCTATAGCTTTCAAAGAACATAATATATTTCATCTTGCCTTTTTATATCAAGTAAGTGGTGAACTTTAGAATATTAAATTTCAAGTTTTTGTTTTCTTTGAGGATTTCATACATGAATGCAATAAATTTGTCATTTCACCCCACATTACAAGATCTGTACCTTCTTTCTGTGATTAAATCTTTTATTCCCTCCTATTGTTATGTCTTTTTGTGCATGTAGTCTATTGAGTTTGACCTGAGTTGCTTCTACTGTCATGTGCCTGGACACTTGCTAGAGTATGGATGACATATTACTGTGTATTCTGCAGTAAATAGCTCAAATTCACACAACAAGCATTAACTCTTAATTATCTTTTAGGAAAAGGTGGTGCCTCATGAAATCTCACTTCCTTAATGACTTGTTTTAAGGTCAAACTTTGTTCGGATTTTGGGATTTTGTGGAAGTGAATACATCTACATAAAGTTCATGGATACAATAGCCCTGTCATGTCAGAAAAATTTTTCTGGCAGCCGCCTTTCCAACTCACAGGCTCCTACAATCTTACTGTGTTAACAGATCCTGGGGTGAAGTGTGATACAAAGCACACTGCAATCATTTATTTTCTGCATTTTTCCCAATTGCAATTATCTGTATTAACTCCATTAGAGATGGGATGCTTGTTAGTTAAGACATGAGAGCTTCAATGAAGCATAAGCATAAATATTTAGAAGATTGCTTAACAAATATATACAGCAAAATAATAGTAGTCTTTTCCTCCATAGAACCTATGTTACCAAGACCTACTGAAAAACAGGCCTTAAATCTAATCAGAAAGCAGTTGGTTATTCCCATAGCACACATGTCACTTTTATACCAATGGACAGTTCTTTCCAGGATAATTATTATTGTAGATTGAAGCATTCATAGCTGAGTGAGATTCTAATTGATTTTTCCCCTGGGTAGTCTGTGTCATGAATTCTGGTACAACAAAAGCTAAACATCAGGAAGTTTCCACCTCACCTATAGCTTGACCTCTTCCTGTCCTATTACCACAATGTGTGGTTGTCTTCAGCAACAGGGTCCTTAAAATTAGATTCTGGTGGGCTACCCAAAGCAATGGAAAAAGGTTCTATTATTTAGGAAGGAGGTCTCTGAGAAACAACTTCATTTCAAGGCTGTTTCCATTACTATATTTCTTCCCTTATTTTGTATACTCCTGTGTACATCATTACACTTTTTGAAATTGCACTTTAAATAAGTCTACAGTACAGTGTGTTTCAGCATAGCTACTTCATATATCTTTGGTGTTACAAATTCCTATTCTACTTCCTCCTGTGCCCTATCCTATACATCTTATCACCTTCCCCTTTAAATCTTTCCCCATATAATTCCTCTATTCATCTTCATACCCACTATGTTCTTCTTCTTCTCTTTCTTTAAGAACAGTCCCTTTGCCCCCTTACCCTACTTATTAGTCCCTTTGTAGTTTTCTAACAGTTGTAGGTATTTCTGTTTAAGTACACAAATCTGAAGGATCAAGAATAGGATCTACATAAGAGAAAAGATGTGATATTTGTTTTTAAGTGTCTGGTTTACCTTACCCAGTAAAATATTTTCCAGCTCCATCCATTTACAAGAAAATTTCATTGTTCTTGACAACTGAATAGTGTTCCATTATATATATGCACCATATTTTCATTATCTATTCATGTTAATGAAAATGTAGACTGATTCTATTTTCTTTCTATTGGAAAGTTAGCTGCAGAGATGCTCAATCATGTGTGTATAGAATATAGAATCCTTTAAAAATATGCTGAGGAAGGGTATAACTGGTTCAAATGGTAGTTGTATGTCTGGCTTTTTGAGAGTCTTCCATGTTGTTTTCCATCCTGGAAGTACCAATTTATGCTCCAACCAATCTTCCCCAGCAGTTGTTACTTGACCTCTTGATCTGAGCCATTTACATTCTATTCAGTTCACATGACTAGATGACTGCTACACATTTACTTTTTAGAGTTGTTCTTTTGTCATTAATATGATAATATGTTAACGTTTAATTAGCATTTCATGAATTAATACAGTGAATATAAATTTTAGTTTATGTTAATATTTTAAAGTACTATTATCTTAGTTACTTTCTCTGTTGTTATGAAAAATATTTATGAAAAGCAACTTAAGGGTAAAAAGGTTTATTTTACTTTAGCATTCCAGTGTTATACAGTCTATCCTGGAGAAAGATCTATAATATCAGACATATAAAATCTGGCAGTAGGAGCAGAAGACTTGCTGTTCACAACTGAGCCATGAAACACAGAGAAGAGAGGAGTGTGGTTGGGCATCAAACTTAAAGCAGCCCCCACATTGCTTCCACACACACATATATTTCAAAGTTTTACCTTGAAAAGTTCTCATATCCCTTTCAAATGGTATCACTGGCTAGAGGCCAAGTGTTATGTAAATTGTTGAGGAGCATTTTATATCCAAAAAACAATATCAGTTAATGTTCATATTCAGTAGTTTATCTCTTGAACTTTTATACATATTGTTATAAACCAGTTTCTGAATATCATACTGTATAATTGCGGGTTGTATCTCCATTTCTCTATAAATATTAATCTCCATCCACTATAAAATGTGCTTGGTGCCATCAAAATAGCTAATTTATAGATCACGTTTTTTTGGCAGACACCAGAGAAAGGTAATCATGCATACTCAGTGATATAATGTATAATATAATATAATACAGGAAAACTTCCCTAGTCTGAGGAAAGTGATGTCTATCTGGATTCAAGAGGCATGCAAAATTCCAAATAGACAGAACCATAAAATTATTTCATAACACATGATAGTAAAGATGTGTAAGAAAGACACATACAAAGTGAAGCTTACCAAAATAGCAGCAGATTTTTTTATTCAGACTGTAAAATCCAGAACAGTTTGGAGAGACATATTACACATTTTGAATGAACACAAATGTCGACTTAGACTATTGTGTCCAGCAAAATTATCATTCATAATAGAAGGCAAAAGAAAAATATTCCATGACAAAGAAAACTAAAGGAATATCTGATTGCCAAGCAAGGTCTACAGAAAATACTGGAAGGCATACTCAAGACTGATAAACAATGATAAACACCCAGAAGAGGTTATAGGGAACAAAATGACCAAAAGTAAGAATCTATAAATGAGATTGCTAAAAATTCACAGATTGATAGGAATTAATAATCGTCTTTCAATAATAATCTTAAAAGGCAATAAACTCAATTCCCCTATTAAGGGATACAGATCTACAGGTTGGAATAAAAATGATGAGCCACCAATACTCTGCCTCCAAGAAACATACCTTACCATAAAATATATGCACTATCTTAGTGTGCAAGAGTAATCAAAGATACTACAAGCAAATGGAATCAAGAAACAAGCAGTAGTAGCTATCTTAATATGTGATTAAATAGACTTTGAACTAAGCAAATCATAATAAAAGTGGTTACTATCTACTAGTTTGGGGGACAATCTATGAAGAGGCATTACAATCATAAACATGTGTGTACCAAACACAGGCATGCCCAAATTTATTTTAAAAAATACCACTAGATTTAAAACTACTAATCAACCCAATCATGATCATAGTAGGAGATTTTCTCATCATCAAAGAGGTCATCCAGGAAAAGACTAAACAGAGGAATTAAAAAGAAACCATGAATGAAATAGTCCTGATAACCATCCACAGAACATTTTATCCAAACGCTAAAAAATTCATGTTCTTCTCAGAAATCATATAACTTTCTAAAAATTCGACCACATACTAGGACACAAAGCAAACCTCAATAAATACAGAGAAATTGAAAATGCATCCTGTCTACTACCTGACCAACATGGAATTAAGTTAAATATCTACAACAAAGAAAAAAGCAGAAAACATATATGCTAATAGATATTAAGCAACACATTTTTAATGATGAATGAATCAAAGAAATAAAACATGAAGTTAAAAATATCCTTGGGTTCAATGAAAATGAAAACATTGTGGTTTGTGTATGCTTACTTATCTCAAATCTCTGAATGAATAAAGTCAGTCTGCATACGAAATCCTCATGTCAGTAGTGAGTGGTTCAAGAAAGGGTGATTCATATCAATTGAAAATAGTGCAATTTCTTCCAGAAAGGATACTTGCTCTTTCCTTTAGTAACATGATTCAAGGTTATAATTATTGCTGCTGCAATTTTGTAGTTGTAAAGAAGGAATATATGTTTGATATATACAGAGAAGTTTTGGTATAGAATTCAAGAATAAAAATATTATGGAATATAGAATAGAAAAGAGAAGAAAAATTTAAGCGATAACACTTAGCCGGCTGATCAAGTTTTTCCTGATACCAGCCCATCTCAGCTTTTCAGTAATTAGAAGCAACAGATTTTTTTGACTTTCCTTCCTTTCTCTCTTAAGTGTATATGAATTGGGACTTTTGTTGTTTGTGACTAAAAGTATCTGTGTGTATACCCTGACTGATGATTTCAATCAAGATTATCAAGTTTGTAGTGGGCAAAGTTGGTGAGCACTACCTATAATAGTAATAGCATGGCTGTGGGGATTTGAAGTAATTTATGTTTGATCCAGTATTCACACATTCTATACATCTATTATTTCCACAGATTACCAATGAGTATATCTTATTATAAAATTATGAAAGGTTTTTCCATCTTGTTTCTAAAACTATGAGAAAAGTTATAAATGAAGGAGGAAAAAGGCATACAATTTATGATAGAAGTAAGTCACACTGAAATTTCTTATAACAAGAAATAGATATAGATAATTCGTAGAGGACAGTTTTCTGGTAAGGGCATATATTCTTATTCTGTTAAATACACTTAAATACATTGTCCATCTTTTATTTTTATGCTAGATTTAAAACAACACTCTAGGCTTCATTTATCTTGTGAAAAAAGAAAGCAAAAATGTAAAATAGAGCTGAATAAACCTTTTACCAAAGTAAAATGGGCTTTTTTTTAGTGAAAAATACTGACAAATGGAAATAATTCATAGTTGAATTTGTAAGACATGTTAAAACAGTGCTTCATGGCAGGTTGCCTTATTATTTTTGCAAAGTAATTATATTTAATCTTATTTTTGGCTTTTTCCAACTCAGAACATTAAAACAGAGTATCCTATTGCATATTCATTACTTCACAAGTAGTCTGATTTATGTTGAATCCTAGGAGAAAATAATGTAATATAAAAGAAAAACATTTTTATTTTTCTTTTGTCTTCCTCATGGTATTGTACTTGTTTGTTTCTCTTAGGGAAAAGTATGTATGCTTTCCTAAAGAACTGAATTCAGAGACAGAAAGATAGCTTAGCAGGTTAAACTATCTCAAAAACTTGTCAACCTGAGTTTGTCTTCTGACCTTCACTTATGAGCCATGTCATGTATTCTCTCTCTCTCTCTCTCTCTGATAAATACATGAAAAAAGGGAACTCAACCAAAGTCTTGTAAACCTTCCTAAGAGATGATGTATACTGTGATAGTCAATCCTGGGTGTCAACTTGATATACCTGGTATTAACAAAGATCAGCTGAGACAACACCTGGAAGGATTCACTGAGACCATCTGAAGGGATTATACCCACCTTAGATCCCATGGGACCCTCCATGGATCTTATAAAAACCTCCCAATAATGGATCATATAAAAGGGGCCACAAAATATAGGAAGAGGAGAGACATCCAGGAATGCTCAAGCCATGTGAAAGTCTGTTGTGACTTAGCCTGCCTGGCAGCCTCAGCCAGCCAGCCATGCCATCTCTGGCATGAAAGATTATTTCCCCTCTGGAACTGTTAGTTGAATAAATCTCTTTTCCCCCATAAGTTGTTTGACTTTGGGTGCTCTCTCACAGCAATAGTAAAGAGTAACCATTACAGAAATTGGTACCAGGTTGTGGAGTATTGCTGTGAGATTAAGAGCACCTGGTATCACAAGATGAAGCTGTTTGTGAAGCTGAGAGAAGCTGGTACCCAGCAGTATGGCCAATGCTGTTCACTGGGAGAAATATGGAGAACTTTGGGACTTTGTGATGGGAAAGTCTTTTTGTCTTGGCAATGGGGCCAAATGGGGCTTTCTTTTTTTTCTCTCTTTTTTTTATTTCTACTCATACAACTTTAACAGGTATACCAGTCCCCTACCTCCCTCCAAACTCCCACCGCCCTGTGCCCCCCTCCCCTCCTCCCTCCCTCCCCATCCGCCAGTGCCTCCCCCTCCCATCCCCGGAGAATCCTTTAATGCTAGACTCTCCTCTGGGTCCTCCTCTCCAATGAGGTGCAAGGACCCGGTGGCATTTCTCAGAACCCTTTCCTGTGTTCCCCTTAAGCATAGGAACACTACTGTGGCTGTCAATCCAAATGGGGCTTTCTTGTCAGAGCTCTGAAGAGAGCAATGTTGTGAGAGACACAAGCAGTGGAAGCCCAGCTTGTGATGATGGTCCAGGAGGGAACAGAGACTGTGTTTGGAACCTGATGAGTGACATATGGAGCAATGTGTTGGCAGACAGTTTAACGAAATTTTGCTCTCATCCTGAAAGCTTGCCTAAAGTTAAACTGAGTGCTTGGTGGCAGAAATTTGAAAGCAATGTAGTCTTGACAATGTGATATGGCTACTTTTTAGTTGTCTCCAGGATTATAAAAAAGAACAAGGAATCAGCCAGGAAGAAGAAAAAGACAAAATGTTAGCTGTTGAAGAGATTAGCTCCAATAGTAAACCAAAGCCTGCTTTCAAGTTGGATGATAGGAGAGACCCAAGCTTGAGGGCAAGATTCTCAGAGAAGGCTCTCACCCATACGAATTCAAATTTTTTGGAAGGAATGAGCTGAAGGGTAAAGTTCCAAAGCAAGATTCTGTTCCCCCCCTGCAAAGCAACTGCCCAGGAATGAATGAGAAGGGGGTCAATCTCTAACCCAAGGCAACAATAAAACTTGGCAAAGTCATCCACATGGTTCTGGTTTTACAGGGAGGATAATTCCTCCAAGATTTTAAAAAAATGGTAGAATCCAGGCATCATGAGGCAAGAAGCCTGCAGTTTAGAGGCCCAAGAAGGGCAGTTTTTGCTGTGGAATTAAAGCCTGGTTTGCCATTGTGAAACAAAGGTGTTAGAGATGCCAGAGACAATGTGCAACATCTGCCAAGGATAGCTGTGTATCCTGGAAGGAGTCAGTCCAAGAGAGTTATGTGTTCTACTACAGGCAGCTGTGTTGGAGTGGTGGAACTTAAGCCCTTTGGAACTGAGATGACTTCAATGAGAGACGTACCTGTTGGACTTGGAGCTACAGGATTTAGTTTTTTTTTTTTTTTTAATTTCCACTCATACTAACTTAACAGGTACACCGGTCCCCTCCCTCCCTCCAACCTCTCACCACCCTGTGCCCCCCTCCCCTCCTCCGTCCCTCCACATCTCCTAGTGCCTCCCCCTCCCATCTGCGGAGCATCCTTTCCTCCTCTATGATGAGGTGCAAGGACCCAGTGGCATTTCCCAGAACCCCTTCTTGTGTTCCCCTTAAGCATAGAAACACTACTGTGGCTGTCAACCCCTTGCCTCCAAGGATCCTAGTGCTTTAAGCAAGTGCTAGACTCTGTGGGGTCAATAGTGTGTTGGACATTGCATGGGGCATGCAAAGTCCAATTACGATTGCTTCGGCCCTAACGTGTGGAGTATCTTGCATATCATTGCTCCTCCCATCCTTGTGCTCTTACAATCTTACCACCCCCTCTTCTGCAAATTTCCCTGAGCTTCAGGATGGGGAGAGATTAGGCTGGCCTAGTTCTAGGTGGTTGATATAGAGTCTCTGAAGTTCTGGATTATGGCTTGTTGATTTTTTTTTGAATATCCTTCTGTTTTGGGGTCTTGCTATGGACCGATCTTTCCTGGATATGCCCTTGTTCCTTCCTTTTGGAATAGGAATGTGTATTCTGTGCCATTGTATGTTTGAGGTATGGAACTTGTTTGATTTTACAGAAGATTTTAGACTTTAGACTTTGGGACTACAGTGAGATTACTAATGTAGACTACATTGAGACTTTTACAGTTGGACTGAGTATGGTCTATATTATGAAGATATTTATATAATGTAATATTAATCTGTAGTTATGTGGTAAAATGTAATCTACATTATGATATTGTGTGACAGTACAATAAAGACTTTGTCACTATCTTGGAAAAAATAATGTGTGTGTGGTTGAATGTTGATAGCTATATTATGTTAAGCAGAACTATGATTCTTACTGTTTTTATGTGGAGATTAAGAATGGCCTAAGAAAATATGATCTGGTGTCAAGTTGACAAGGGGTGGACTTGTGATATTTATTCCTGGGTGTCAATTAGACATACATTTATCAACTAAGATTAGCTGAGACCACACTTGGAAGGATCAACTGAGACCACCTGAAGGGATTATACCTACCCTAGATCCCATGGGAACCTCCATAGATCTCATAGGAACCTCCCAGTAATGGACCATATAAAAGGGACCACAGAATATAGGAAGAGGAGACCCATTCCAGGAATGCTCAAGTCATGTGGAGGTCTGCTGTAATTTAGCCTGCCTTCCAGCTTCAGCCAGCCAGTCATGCTATCTCTACCATGAAAGACTATCTATTTCCCCACTGGAACTGTAAATTCAATAAACCTCCTTTCTCCCATAAGTTGTTTGACTTTGGGTGCTCTCTAACAGCAATAGTAAAGAGTAACCATTACATATACCAAACACACTTTCAAGTATCATTCACGTGTTCATTTAAATATAAGAGATGAAGATAAATGGTGTGGAAGCCTTTCTAATCTAAGTTATAAAAATTATTTAGAAATATCTAATAAAAAGAAGAATTTCAGTGATTAAATATCTTAGAATGTTCATCAAATATTTGAAGGCAAAGGAAATAGTGAAGAAGGATTTCCTCCAGAATACAATTGATCATGCTACTTGATTCCATTCTCTGTCTTTGAAAGATGCTAATCTTTTTAATTAATACCTTTTTATTTTAACTATCTTTCATAAATAAAGTTGCATTAATGCAATGTTTTTTTATTTTGTCTACATGTTTGATTAATACAACCATGTTTGAAAGCATAATCACTTTTCCCAGAAGTTGGGTATGAGTAAGTTAGTATGCTTTGGTGATGATAGAAAAGAACAATTATTTTTAAAAAATTCTTTCAAGCTCTCAACACTTAACCAAGATTCATCTGCTGCAATGGAAGATTAGAGATGCAGAAAACCATGCCTGGCCAAAGTATAGAATTTAGGTGTATTAAACAGGGTTCTTTAGACCACAGAACCAACAGAATAAATATATAAAAAGGGAATTTATTTTATTGGCTTACAATTATCTGGCCTAGGTAGTCCAACAATGGCTGCCAGAAGTTTCTCATTCCAGAAGTTCAGTCTGTGGCTGAAGACTGGAGGATTCATGGAGAGTCACACTGAAGGATTGGAGGGTTGGAGGGTTGAAGAAGTTAGACAGCAGGAGGGAGGATGAGTTTGCCAGCACAGAGCAAGATAATCTCTGAGATCTTATGTCTTATGGTTCCTTTTATCTGGTATGCTACTGGTATGCTTCTGTATTTAGGGTTGGTCTTTGTGTTATAAATATATTAACCTAGATAATCTCTTCAGGTGGTCTGACAATTGTTCTCTTAGTTAATTCCAGATGTCCAGATGTGGTCAATTTGACAACCAGGATTAACTACCAAATTAGGTGACCCTGAAATATTCAGCCCTAAATTAGGCTGTCACAATAACTTCCCATCCCAAGGTTCAAGGAACCTAGCAGAAGAGAGATTGGTAAGACTGGAAGAGCCTAAAGGTGGGAAGTTGAAGGGACAAGAGTGAGGGACATGGATTATTTTAAGCATTGGTTCACATAGTTGTGAGGGCTCACAAATCTGAAAATTGTAGGAGAGTCTAGCATGAAACTTCAGGCAGAATAAGGATACTACATCCAGAAGCTCACTGCTATGAGATCTATTTTTCACAGATCCTTATAAATCCTGACAAATCAATATTCCTCCATGGACAAGCAACAATCTCAGGAAAAACAACTGCATCAAGAGAAACATTGAGGCAGGAGTCAGAGAAAAGGAGTATCTCAACTATAGGTCTGTCCACTGATAGGCCACTGTACTGCCACAGATCCCCAGACTCCTATTCATATAGACACCCCAAAAAGAGAACCTGTGGTCTACAGTTTCAGAGGGACATGAGAGCAGGAGTAGGGGGAAGAGGCTGGAATGGTGAATGGAAGGGAGTTAGGGAGAAAAGGAAATGGAAAGGAGAGAGTGGGAGGCAAAAACATACACTCCTTATGTTTGCATATGAAACTTAATAAGTGTTTAAAAAATTGAGGACATTCTTTCTAAAGATTCTGACTAGATTAGAAGAAACTCATTTATTGATTCCTCATATGTTCTAATATGTTGATGTATTGAATCATATTTAGGATGTGATCTCAGAAAGATTTTGATCTATGTGTATTGATCCATGTCATGATGTATAAGACATAATTTGTAGATGTGGATACTAGTCATCTCAAATTAGCAGACAATTCAAATATCAGAATCTCTGTCATTTCCATATAGAAAAATATTTAAAGACTGTATTTATACAAATATCTGTATCAGTCATGGTTTCTCAAAGAAAGTAACAGTACCAACTGGATAGGTCCCTATTTCCCGTTGGCTACTTAATATTCAAGCTAGCTTTGTATGTGTATATACATACAGAGAAGGGACAAGAGTGAGGGACATGGATTATTTTAAGCATTGGTTCACATAGTTGTGAGGGCTCACAAATCTGAAAATTGTAGTAGAGTCTGGTAGTCTGGATACTTAGGAAAGAGTTGAAGTATCTGTCTTGAAGCCAAATATCTTCTTGCAAGGAATCCTTATTTATTAGTTTTGCTTAAGTCCTCTCAGATGATCAGATGAGTCCCAGTAATGTTATGCAAGTTTGCCTTTTCCATTTACAATTTACTGATTATAGATATTAATCACCTATACAAAGTACTTTCACCTACTACTTTCTTTGGTGGTTGATTAAGTAACTGGCTGTTATACACTAGGCAAATTGACACATAACAGTAAGCATCACAATCTTATAAAGATACACATCTTTTCATTTCAAGTTTCTTTAAATGAATCAATTTCTTCAATAATGATCTGTTAGAAAAATCGTTTTCCATTTTTTTTCCTTAAAACAGTGAGTGAATATCTTCATAAGGTTAGATTTATGATCAGAAGCACTTCTATGCTGTCACTGCTAGATGAAAAGATTTGTCTTCTGGTTACTAACTTGCTATAATTGGTTTCTGTGTTCATGCTTTACAAGATTTTTGTAGTGGTCTTAGAATACTTCAGGCATACTCTGCCTTGAGTGTGGGGAAACACTTGTTTAGTAAACCCTGATGGGCAAGGGTTATTTTGAAGTTGTTCATTTTCTATGAAGCAGGTTATTATTACAGAAGATATAACATGCTGAGATGCCTCTGTTTCTTTTATTGAAGATTTGAGTATTAGCTTTCTTCAGTAACCCATTATAAATACGTGATTGTTAACAAAAGAATAACTGCTCAGGATTTCATTCTGTTTACTCTCCACATTTATGAAATGCATTTTTATCACCTGTACTAGCAAGTGCCCTACATACATAGATAGCACTTCTTGTGTAATTTCAGTGATAATATCATAACTTTATTTGTAACTTTAGTACTTTTTATGAAAGTCTTAACATTCAAATGATTCTTGTGAGAATTTTATGTTCAACTATAAGTTGTCTAGTATATTTTGTCACTTAATATAACTATTGGCAAAATAACTAACATCCAGCAGACTTCTTTTGACACAGACTAGGTTTTGTAGCTAAAAAGAGAAATATTCTCTTAATTTTTTCTGATTATAATGAATAATTAATTCTAATTCTGATAAGCAATAGATACTTGTGATATGCAAATATATGCAGTTCCCTTTCTTTATAATAGAAAAATAGGCCAGAATGATATTCTCATAAGACTGATGAATGAAATTTAAGACAAAAATGCCCCAGTAATATCATTGAAGGTTGTACAGTGAAGGCAGTTGCATTCACAAAGATTGGTTTTAAATTGTCCCAAATATACAAATATGTGATCTTTAAATTTTTAAAATTTACTTATATTTTATCTAGTTATACAAACTCAAGGGTAGGTAACTTCAACCCTCACCTCCCCACTTCCCTTTCCCTTCCTTCCTGTTGTCCCTCCATTCCAGTCTCACCTCATTCTCTCCTGCCTTTTTTCCTTCCTTTACATGGTCGCTGTATTTCCCTCTGAGTCATCTACACTAGTGATGGTTCAGGATTCAGTAGCATAGCCCTGAGCCCCTTCTTGGGCTTACCATTAGTATGGGAACTCTGTTTTAACTGTTTAATCCCTTGGCTCTAAGGATCTTACTGCCTGGAGCTTTCTCCAGCCGAGATCCATGCTAGATTTTGGGAGTCATTGACATGTCGGCCATTGTGCAGGTCAGAAGGCAAGGTCCAATTCTGGCTGCTGCAGCCCTAACTTGTGTGGAGTATCTTGCATATCATTGGTCCTCCCCATCATTAGGTTCTTACAATCTTGCTGCCCCCTCTTCTGCAAGGTTCCCTGATCTTAAGGATTGGAGAGACTTGGCTGGTCTCTCTGGGTGAACATTATAGCGTCTTTGGTGTTCTGAATTATGGTTGGTTGTTGTCTATTTTGCTATTTCTGCATTGCCTTTGGCTGCATCCCATTTGGATGTTGAGGTCATCTTCAAACCAAAGATAAAAGGCTGTTTAAATGAAGGTATTAATATACGAAGAGGCTTAAATGTAGATGGAAAATAGAAGTAGGACACAGCAGTGAGTGGGTCAGTCTCCCAGTTACTGGTTGGGTACTGCATAACTGCTAACCTCTATCCCCCCTCCATGACTGGGAAGATCAATCCTGTCCAGTCCCAAGTGAACAGAAAGGGAAGTGAGAGTGAGCTGCATCAAATGTCTTGCTACTTACAAGCAGTTCATGACTGTGGCCTAATTTCTCCATTGAAGCGTGTTCTTTTGTCTCCTTTCTCTTGAAACTTTCTTTTATCTTTAAATTCGAAGGTGCTTAGATATCTATGTTATGTGACACTTTTCCTGGGGAGATGTTGCAGTCCGCCTGCATGGTTGCTGATAAATGACCTTCACACAGCTTAAGGGAATGAGGAGTTTATTTTCTTACGATAGTCTGGTTACAGTTCATATTCCAGCTTGACAGGAGAGCACACACCAACACCAGGGCTGAGGGAACTGGCCACCATAATGGCTGAGAGATGGACAATCCTTACTTGCCAGACCAGCATGTCTGGCCAAGTATACAGAAGGATGCCAACTCTCTCAACCAGCTCTCTGTGATTTATCCAGGGCCTAATCCCACCTACCATGGGCTGGGTCTTCCCCACCAGCTAGACAATCTGCTTCAGGTTTGCTCTGGGCTCAACTCAACCATCAACTCTCTACAACTGTGCCCAGAGCTCAAACCCTCAAGTGTCAAGTTGACACTTATGCTTACTTATGACACTCCACCCCTTGTCAACTTGACACAAAAAACAATAGCACTTTTAAACTGTAACCTTTCCTTGTCCCCACAGATGTTAAAAAATATAAATACATTCATTCCATGGACAAATTTAAAATGTTCTCATTAAAACTTCAGTTCCAACATTTTAAAAGTTCAAAGTTTTTTAACTTTAAAAGGGTATTAAATCAGAATAAGTTAAATACTTTAAAACAAATAAAACATTAAAACAGAAGGATCTTAATAAGTAAACATTAAAAAGAACAAAGTCCAGCAAATCACCGCATCCTGTACTTCAATGTCCATCTTCTGTTGCTCATCACGTAGTCAAGGCGGCTAAAAGATTCGAGGCATTCCCAGTCCCTGTTTGCAGCTCGAAGTTGTAAGAGCAGAGTTCCTCTGAACCAGGCTGAATCTCCACTTGCAGTTGTCCTCAGCAGCAGTCCCACAGTTCTGGCATCTCAAACACCACTCTGGGTTCTCCTCTGCAGCTTTAAGCTTCACCTTCTCTCACAGGAACTCTATACCTGCCACTTGGTGCCAAGGTTCTGTTGCTCTCCATGAACCCTTCAGTAGTACACGAAAACCAGTATCACCTGAGGGACGCTGCCTGATTCCGAAGCGAGGTTGAAACACAGCTTAGGCCACTGGAGCCACAGCTGCACCAACTTCAACGCACTGACGCTGGAAAAGCTTCTTTTCTAGGCAACCAAACTTGCAAAGGGCAAGAAACAGCTTTAAATTGGGCTTTTGGCCCCTGACGGAATCTGAGCTTCCAAACCATGAACTTGCCCTACGGTGGTTTCCACGGCCTCCACCGTCTCAGTGCAAGTCACTAGGTTTTCCTTCACTGATACTCATTTGTCCAACAGCCTGCCCTTTGCACATCCAAACCTCCAAGGTTGCCAACACAGCTCTCCTCTGTCAAGCAAACCAGTCCATCATCCTTATATTCAGTTTTACCAAAGTCCTTGTTTCCCTCATCACAAACTGGACCCAAACAATGTCCCTCAGCAATTGGACCACTAAACGCTGAAGAACGGTATTTGTAAATCCACAAAGTGAAAATTCTCAAGCATTTTCAACTTTGTCCAGCGAAACCGTTCAAAAGACACAAAATCCACATAGTCAGATTTATCAGCAACACCCCACTTCCTGGGTACCAAATTCTGTTGCAGTCCGCCTGCATGGTTGCTGATAAATGACCTTCACACAGCTTAAGGGAACAAGGAGTTTACTTTCTTACGATAGTCTGGTTACAGTTCATAGCCCAGCTTGACAGGAGAGCACACACCAACACCAGGGCTGAGGGAACTGGCCACCATAACGGCTGAGAGATGGACAATCCTTACTTGCCAGACCAGCATGTCTGGCCAAGTATACAGAAGGATGCCAACTCTCTCAACCAGCTCTCTGTGATTTATCCAGGGCCTAATCCCACCTACCATGGGCTGGGTCTTCCCCACCAGCTAGACAATCTCCTTCAGGTTTGCTCTGGGCTCAACTCAACCATCAACTCTCTACAACTGTGCCCAGAGCTCAAACCCTCAAGAGTCAAGTTGACACCTGTGCTTAACTATGACAGGAGACATTACACAAATCTCTGTTTCCCCCAGATAGGGATCAACATTACATCAACGTTAAACTTGTTGAACCAGTGAGTTTATTAGGATTACTTAAAGGAGTCTGGCTGAGGATTACTTACAAGAGCACGAATGAGTCAAATGCAGCTACATCACTGAAAAACCTACCTTCACATTCATGAAGCTATACACCTGGAAAACTCTGCATCACCTGTGTGTTGGAAAGTCTCTTCTAGATTGCTTCTCTGGTAAATAATCTCCTTCCCAAATAGTTGTTTACTGCTTTTCTTCATCCTTTGAATGGACTATTACGAATCTTATTAGCTTTAGGAACCTCCTGACCCATCATAAGTCTTCTTCTAAGATGAAATGTTTCCAGTTGCTACAGAACCAGACAGTATACAATAGCCCCTCTTATATCAGACTGAGTGTAGTCTTAAAGAGCATCCTGTTATGCTCAACACTATACAACAGCCTGTTGCAATCAATTAGCTCTGAAGGTGTTTCATATGAGAGTGCATGTTTTCCTGAATAAGCAGCATATCTAGAAATTCTTTTGTTTATAATTGTTACACAATTTTTAGAGTTAGTATTTCAGAAAGTTATAAGCATTCTAACATTGTTAATCAAATACCAATAACATTAGACTGACTCCATAGGACATCCCAAATCAATAGTGACCTTTAGGATAATTTCATATAGTTGGAGCAAGGAAACCTTTTTTATCTGGCAAGCCTTTGAAAAGAAGCTATTTGCTTGAGTCCTTTGTCATTTAGATATTCTATCTGTTATTGACACAGACACAACAATGATGCTGTTAGTACATAAAATATGGCATAACATGTTAGATATCGCTTAATCTTTGATTTTGATTAAAGATGCTAGACAGCAGAAGTTACAGTTTCATCTTTAACATCTCAATTCACACGCAATATGATTTCATGCATGATACCCATCAAGAATAGATTATAGAGAGAATCAGAATTGAGAATATTAATGACTGTGAGCTAAATACAGATTTTCAAGTGGTAGTAGGATAATTAAACTGCTTCTTGAAAATTACACAACTGCACTCAGAAAAAGCAAATCAAATCATCAAAACAGAAGTTCAGGCAAAGTGCTGTTTGACTCAAATAACTCTATATGACCTTGCCCTACGCTCTCTAGAAAATTAATGCATTAAATATATCTTTGCCTTTTGGCAGCAGGGCAAATTTGTTTCAGGTTTTGACACTTGATGCTCGCAAAATATCCTCCAAAATAAAGTGGGAATAATTAATTTTGAATTTATAATTCATATCATTTATAAATCCTGAGAATAGATACTAAAGGAAAATATATTGTCAAGTTTTGGACCTGATGCTTTAATGAGGAACAGTATCTAAATTATTTTTTGTTTTTTTTTTTTAATTTGGATCAGCTATTTTTTTAACATTTTTTATTATTATTCCCGCTCATACAAACTTAATAGGTAGACCAGTTCCCTCCCCCCCTCCTCCTCCCCCCAAACCCCCTGCTCCCCCTCCCTCCCTCCCCATCTCCCAGTGTCTCCCCCCCAATTCCCAGAGAGTCCTTTATTGTGTATGCCTAACTCTCCTCTTGGTCCTCCTTTCTGATGACATAAAAGGACCCAGTGGCATTTCCCTGAACCCTTTCTCGTGTTCCCCTTAGCATAGGAACACTTCTGTGGCCATCAATCCCTTGCCTCCAAGGATCTTGGTGCCTTTAGCCGATGTTAGACTTTGTGAGGTCAATAGTGTGACAGACATGGCGCAGGGCATGCAAAGTCCTATTATGATTGCTTCAGCCCTATCTAGAGTGGAGACTCTTCAAATCATTGCTCCCCCCATCCTTTTGCTCTTACAATCTTACCACCCCCTCTTCCGCAGATGTCCCTGAGTTTCAGGATGGGGGGAGATTAGTCTGGCTTAGTTCTATGTGGATGATATAGAGTCTCTGACGTTCTGGATTGTGGTTTGTTGATTTTCTTTTGCAGTTTTGTTCCTCCTGCAATGCCCTTCACTCCATCCTGATGGGCACTGTATGTCACCCCCTGGTCAGAGACAAAAAACTGTTAAACTGGAGTATTGTTATAATAGCACATTCAAGGGTAGATGTAATAAAAGCAGGAAACCTCAGTGAGGGAGGGATCAGTCACCCATTTGCCAAATGATCTCTTTTCATCTGCCAGACTATATGCCCTCCCCTTCTGGTGAGATCATACCCCCTCAGTTGTACATGATCAGGAACGAACGTCTGTGAACTTAACCAGGTGTCAATTATTTACTTGCATTCCTTGGAGGTTGATTTTCTCTGCTGTAACATGGTCCCCTCTCTCCTTGTGTCTGGTGTGGCCCGCCAACCCAATCCCTCCTGTTCACAATCCTTGCAATTACCGTATTACATAGGTTTACCCTTGAGTGTCTCAATGTGGGCTGGGTGAGTTTGGTACTAGGAGCCACCTATTAGGGAGTACATACGGCGCTTAACTTTCTGGGATAGGGATACTTCACTTAATATAATTGTTTCTAATGACATCCATTTCCCAGCAATTTCCAGTAATTCATCATTTTTGATGGCTGAGTAGTACTCCATTGTATAGATGTACCACAGTTTCCTTATCCACTCGTCAACTGTTGGACATTTGGGTTGATTCCATGTCTTTGCTATTGTAAACAGTGCTGCTATGAACATAGTTGTGCTTGTGCTATCTAGGCGAACCTCTGCTGCATGGGGGGTTATTCCCAAAAGTGGAATAGCAGGGTCATATGGCATTTCAATCTTTAATCTCCTTAAGAATCTCCAGACGGCTCGCCAGAATGGCTGTATGAGCCTGCATTCCCACCAGCAATGTAGCAAAACGCTAGAGACAGTAGGAATGGAAGGAACCTTTATCAATATAATAAAAGCTGTATACAACAAGCCCACAGCAAGGATTATGCTCAATGGGAAACAATCGGAAGCATTCCCACTTCGATCAGGAACTAGACAAGACTGTCCACTCTCACCACTTCTATTCAATATTGTACTTGAAGTCTTAGCTGAAACCATAAGACAAGAAAGGGACATAAAAGGATTCAAATCGGCAAGGAAGAAGTCAAGCTATCCCTATTTGCAGATGACATATTCTTATACCTGAGGGACCCCAAAAACTCCACCAGGAAGCTCCTGGAAGTAATACAGAAGTTCAACAGAGTGGCAGGATACAAAATAAATGTGCAAAAATCAGAGGCCTTCCTATATGCCCAGAATGAAAGAAGTGAAAAAGCCCTGAGAGAAATAATCCCATTTACTATAGCCCCTCAAAAATGAAATACCTTGGTATAAACCTAACCAAGGAGGTAAAAGACCTTTACAATGAAAACTTTAAAACCCTAAAGAATGAAATTGCTGAAGACATCAGAAGGTGGAAAGAACTCCCATGCTCCTGGATTGGCAGAATCAACATCGTAAAAATGACCATCCTACCAAAGGGAATATACAAATTCAATGCTATACCAATTAAAATCTCAAAGCAATTCTTTAAAGAAGTGGACCAATTAATCTCAAAGTTCATATGGAGGCACAAAAGACCTAGGGTAGCAAAGACAATCCTGAGTAACAAAAACACTGCTGGAGGTATTACCATACTGAACCTTAGTCTATACTACAAATCCATAGTTATAAAAACAGCCTGGTACTGGCTCCAAAATAAACGCACAGATCAATGGATAAGGGTTGAGGACCCAGATATAAGCCCACAAAAATACAGCCATTTGATCTTTGACAAAGGGGCCCAAAGAATCCAATGGAAAAAGAACAGCATCTTCAACAAATGGTGCTGGCACAACTGGATCTCCACATGCAGAAGATTAAAGCTGGATCCGTACTTGTCACCATGTACAAGACTTAATTCCAAATGGATCAAGGACCTTGATATAAGGCTAGAGACTACGAAAACCATACTTGAAAGGACAGGGAACTCCCTCGAGCTGATTGGGCTAGGCCAACACTTCCTAAACAGACATCCAATGGCACAGTCACTGCTACCAACTCTCAACAGTTGGGATCTTGTGAAATTAAAGAGCTTCTGTTCAGATAAAGAGATTGTCACAAGAGCTCAAAGGCAACCCACAGAATGGGAGAAAATCTTCACTAACCACATATCTGATAGAGCTCTACTGTCCAGAGTGCACAAAGAACTTAGAAAATTAAACACCAAGGAAACCAATGGCGCAATTAAAAAATGGGCCCTGGAACTTAAAAGAAATTTTACCAGAGATGAAATTAAAATGTCTAACAAATATCTTAAAAAATGCTCCACTTAATTAGCCATCAGGGTAATGCAAATCAAAACTTCCCTGAGATATCATCTCACCCCGGTCAGGATGGCAAAAATCCACAATACAAACAACAGCAAGTGCTGGAGAGGATGTGGAGAGAGGGGAACTCTGCTACATTGCTAAATTATTTCTTAAGCTAGAAATATATTCAAAAATCACAGAATTATGATGAACATGATTTTCCCAAGTAATGATAATAAACATTATGGTAAAATATCTTGTAAATTTAATATAAATGAAGACAAAATAAAATAACTCCAAATCTCATAAAAATTCAGAGATTTTCAAGGAGAAAAGAAGGTGGGATTGTTCATTATCAAGTATGCTGTTCTAGGTATTGGAATGAATCCAAGTAAGTTTTCTTCATTCTTTGATATGGAATATATTGACTATTATGCTGACAACGTTTTTGATCTGTGTACCATAAAACATATTTTATACAATAAATAATAAAATTGTTCTGAATTGATTCATGAAACAGCAACAATTCATATAATTCTCACACTGCCTAACAGATAACTCTCCCATTTTGGAAATTAGGATTGCCTTGCTCTTGCAACAGAGTCAATGTCCACTGTTTAATGTCAATTTGGCTTTTAAGATCACCAGGCATTTGAGGAAGAGGGGGCAGTAAGATTATGAGAGCCTAATAATGGGGAGGATCAGTGATATGCAAGATACTCCATACAAGTTAGGGCCGAAGTAATCATAATAGGACTTTGCGTGACCTGTTCAATGACCAACAAATCACTGAACCCCCAAAGTCTAGCATGGATCACAGGCACTAGGATCCTTAGAGGCAAGGGAATAATAGCCACAATAGTGTTCCTATACTAAAGGGGAACACAAAAAAGAGTTCTGGGCAATTCTACTGAGTCCTTACACCTCATCAGAGAGGAGGACCCAGAGGGAAGTTTGACATGCACAATAAAGGATGCTCCAGGAATGGGGGGGAAGGGGCACTGGAAGAAAGGGACGGAGCAGGGAAAGGAAGAGTAAAGGGGCGAGGAAGCAAGGGGGTCCAGGGAGGACTGGAGGGAGGGTGGGGAATGGGGTACTTATCAACTTTGTATGAGTGGAAGAAATAAAAAATGGAGAAATTATTTTTAATTCCAGAAAAAAAGATCACCAGGCTTATATTTTCTCAACTTTTATGAAAGAAAATGACCACATTCTTATCTCTATGCTATAGCAAAATTTCTAGCAAAATTCAAGTATGAAAAATTATAAAGTGTGTAAGATTAATGTTCACTTGCCTATTTCCCCTACATTCAGTAGTCTTGCCCTTTCTGGTAAAATTCTGAAACTCAAAGGAAAGTATGTGTAATGGTTAAGGAGCTATTTTTATACTTATGAACTGACATACACAAATTCTACTGTATTTTCAGTATTGCAGAATGTAAAAATTCACTATTACTAGTGAAAAATTATTGAAGGTTTTTAACAAAATACTTTATGATTATTTGTATAATTTTCCAACTCTAAATGTTATGATTCATGCCATCTACCATACCATAATTTCTTTTTAAAGAATGTGCAGCATTTTATTTTTTTAATGTGAAATTATCAGGTGAAATGTTAGTGTCTGAGTTTTCTGGATGCTTTTTTCTTCTCAGTTATTGACAGAGCTAGATTTTTTCATGATACTGTGGCTGATTCATTTTTTCTTGCATGTTATGTCACATTTCTTCATGTATTATTGAGTTCTGTTCTAATACATAAAAAGAAGTATTATTATGTCTCCTAACATAATCCCTATTTATTTTCTGTCCTTTGTGTTCAGTCCATCTTGTTTGCTAGTCATAAAATTTCTAGTATTTTTAGTAGGTTACTATTCTATGGTACCTTATAAAGTATATAAACCACTCAAAGAAACATGCATGCATGCATGCATGTAAACACACACACACACACACACACACACACACACACACACACATTGTGTGAATAGTAATAGAGCAATAATAAGTATATTATATTATATAAATGAATATGAAAAATTTTTCATATGAATATGAAAAAATGAATATGAAAAATTACTTCCATTATTTGCCCTTGAAAATAAAGCTTATATAGACTTTCAAAATAGCAATACAGGTCAGAAAAATAACTACAAACTTAGAAAGAAGAGCAGATCTTTAAAAATCCCTCTACCACTATAATTTAAGGCATTGATGCTACAGTGACTCTACTTCTTAAAACTTTTGAAAAACTCTTACATATAATGCTTAACTATACATAAGAGCCAGAGTAACTAAAACTGCATTTGGCATTTTACTAATATTACTCTTAACAGCTAAGACATTTTGGTATATCCCCTGTTCATTTGGGGTCCTTTCAGGCATCTCCCATTTAGAGGGCTTTCCATATGAATAGTTATGCTTTGTACTAGCTTTTTCTGTTCTTTCAACTCATGTCTTATTAGTTGATATAATGAAAAGAGTGAATTTCCTAATCAAGCTTTATATAGTGCTAAGAAGCAAGGAAAGATTTCAAAAATTATATGCATATAATGCATGTTATCAAAATCAGTGTCATTGTTTATGAGAATAGGTTCACAACACAGTCACTTGAAGAGATAAACTAATCTCCCCACCATCAGGATCATTACACAGAAAAGAGAAACATGCAAAGAGATACAGATTATCTACATCAGTAAAGTAAAATTTTAAAATTTATAAAGGAATTAATGTTTTTGAAATTAAAAATATTGCTCTGCATTGGTATTGCAGGTGAGCAGTGTGGGCAGAGAGATTACAATCAGTTTATTGTTGTCTGATGAGCATCCTCACATTTCAGAGAGATTAGTGATCTAAAGTTTGTCCAGATGTATTCTATGCTCATGCTATTTAAATTTGTGATGAAAAATCTGCATATTCTTAGACCTGGTTGAAAGACAGTACTAGACTTATCTCTACTGAGTATGTTATATAGCATGAGCTCACGAGCTCAGTTTAACAAGAACAATATTCTTAGAGATTTCCAGATTGTACATTTGTAATTTTGTTGTAGATCCTGAGAAACTGCTTTCATGACCCAGTTCATCTATTTTTTTTAACTTGGAAGAACCATGTAATTCATAGAATTGCAGTTTTAGTCACCACCTCTGATAGGTGCTTATCCTTGCATTTGTATTTGATCTTAATGTTTAGCTACTTAATAGTCTATGCTTCGGAGTAAGATTTTTGAAAAAATTTAATGAGAGAGAGAGAGAGAGAGACCAAGCCACAAGTGTGGAGGTCAGAGGAACAACTTATAGGGGTTGTTTTTTCTTTCCATATGTGAGTTCCAATGATATTGAACTTAGGGTGCCTGCTTGCAAGATAAACACCTTTACCTGCTGAACTATCTCACCTGCCTGAGATTTATCTTTTTTTGAAAGGATGTTTCTATCTTCATTTAAGTTAGTTAATAGCTGGACTCCTGAGTAACAAAACTTAAGTTAGTTTAAAGCAGTAACAATTAGAACATTATTAAAACACTGCTTTCTATAGAGCATTATTAACTGTTATAGACATAGACTGAAACTGAACTCTCTTTGTGGAATAAGAGAACCATTCTCCAAATTTGTTCTCTTTACTGAATACACAAACCATGACATGCATGCACCTTCTCTCTCTCTCTCTCTCTCTCTCTCTCTCTCTCTCTCTCTCTCTCTCTCTCTCTGAACTGTACTTTCATGTCACATCACAATTTTCTTGCAATATGGAGAAATTTTGTGGAGTTGGTCATAAATGACAACTTGAAAACTGAAGGCTAAGCATCTTGATATATCTGTTATTTGGTTAAAGCAAACCTTAAAGAAGCCTGCAGGAGATTGACTGATTGATGTGTGAAGACCCATTCTGAGCCCACAGTGGGTGGAGCTATTTGCTGGGCAGGTGGATAAGATGGAGAGTGCTAGCTGTGGATACCGGCATACTCAGAAGTATGCCTCTCTCTGCTCGATTTTCTGAATATGGCACAGCCTACTACTCCCATGTCTTTTGAGGTTCATATCTACTTCTCTGTCTGCTGCTGAACTGTAACTTGAAACCATGAATCATTAATAAATGACTTGTTCCCCTAAGTTATTTGGTCATATATTCATTCAGAAGCACAAAAATTATGCTAACACAAATATGTATTCTTTTTTAAAAGTATCATGTAGATGATGCTAGGAAGACAATTCAGTAAAGTCTTTGCTTTATAATCAAAAGTATCTTAGTTCTTATCTCTAGATCCTATATAAAATGCCCAGCAGATATGATTGTGACCTGTAGTTTAGACCATGAAAGGCAGAGCCTGGAAATCCCTAGAGCAAAACAATAAGGTAGAAAAATAATCCTAATGTCAACTTTGGGCTTCCATAGGCAAACACACTGAAATGCCTCTTCACACATGCCCATGCTTACATGTACACCTACCCACATACAAAACATATGCAAAAAAAACAAAAAAAAACAAATCAACAAAAATGTATGTCATATAAGTTAAGGATTAAATTATTAAAAGCTTCAGAATGATCCTATAGTAATGGGAGAAAATGAAGATAATAAATATTTCCAGTCTTGGGAATAGATAGTATCAAGTAGATCCCATGATCTGTTTCCCAGGTAGTGCTATATCTTATTCAGAAGCCTTAAATTAGCTGGATCAATCACCTAGTCAGGATTCCCACCCCCACAGGGGAATTTGATCTACCTGGAAGTGTACCAAAAATATGTGAGGAGGCTGGCTGTCTTGCCTTCCCAAACACCATCTCTCAGTCCTCCCAACCTCACCTTTTCTTCTCTCAGCAAAATGTCCATACATAAAGCACATATTTTTGAACCCTTGCTTCCTCTAGCAATGTTCTCTTGCTCTATTTGCCTCTATGATGACTGCAGTGACTTGAACTGTCTCCAGCTTCTGGTAACTGCCAAGACCTTCCTGCCAAAATGGACTATGTTTCCCATCTGGAACTGTAAAGCAAACAAATTCTCTTTTCTCCCCATAAGTTGTGACCGAGTGTTGTCTTACAGCAGCAGAAAGAAAGAGTAACTGAGAGACCATGGATAGATCAAAGGTACCATTTAAAGTGTTTTGCAGTTTTTGCTTCCTGATGGGAACAAGGGCTTACAGGAAGAGAACTGAGTTGTAGTTGTGGTTGTTGCAACTCTTTAGAAAGGACTCTCAAGTAACTAATACTGACTGCCCATTTTATTTTTGAAGAGTTCCATTCTGTACTTTTTGACCACTAGGAATATATACAAATCAAACATTCACACTGCTTACCAGAATCAAATATGTAAAAAGCAGCTAGGGAGATGGTTCTATAGAATATATGCTTGCTCCTCAAGCATGAAGACTTGAGTTCTGATGCTATTTTTCCCAAAAGCAGGTAGCAATGGTAAATGTCTGAAATCCTAGCATCCCTAAAAGAAGTTAGAGGCAAAGAACCAAAACTCTCCAGAAGCTCTGAGACTTTCCAACATGACTTAATACATCAATGGGGAAGCAGAGGGGTGGGGTGGGGTGGAATGGGCTAGGTGGAAAGGCAAGGACTCACACTTAAAGGTTTTTCTACCTCTCCTTGTATTCCGTGGTACATGCACACTTTTACATACAGACACACAGACACACACATCTACTAGGAAGCAGGGAAACTTTGAATGAGGCAATTGTGTACACAAACCTCCCTTGCTTCCTCTCACTACCACATTCATACATTTCATCCTCTTTTTTTCATCCACAGATATGGAAAATGCTGCTTTTCTCTGGGTAATTCGAACAGAGGAAATGATTCACAACTTGGTGTCAGTTTATTCCCTGCTAGTTTCTGTAGATTTTTAACAAAACACTGGTGTCAAACAATCAAGTTCTGAAGTCTCCTTTTCATAATAGCAGGATCTTGACTTGTTCAGATTGTAATTACAGCCTCCCTGATCTGTGATTTCAGAAAGAATCTTCTTTTTTGTGCACTAAAACAATGGCCTGGCTATCCATTGCATTAACTGTTCCAGGAATGACCAGAAGCTGGAGTGTGTGCTGGTGTAGGGATGGAGGGCAGACAGGTGTTCCACTATGGAGCCCATTAATTAGAAAACTCCATCATTTGAATTTGACTGGCCTCTCTTTCATTCCTGACAACATGAGCCATTTCAGCTCTGCTTTGCTATGGCAGTAAAAAGTCACATTTCCATCTCCATAGTTACAAGTGAAGAATTGAAGAATTCAATTACAGGAATAATCCGGGCTCTGATTTTTTTTCATAAATTTACTTATGTAATTACTTCATTGTATTTTGATTTCATAATATAATAACAGGGAAAAGAAATACTATCAGCATGTTTGTCACTATTCTTTATGACGTCTGGTCTGAAATGTAAAAAATGGATTGATGGGGTGGGTAAAACCTTAATAAATATAAGCTGTTAAAATGGAATGCTCTTGTATTTCATATACTGTTTTTCTTTGATACAGCATTATGTTTGGGTAGTTGTGTCTTCCTTATAGCTATCTTGTTTCTACCTAAAAGACAAGAGGCATTTCCCAAGCCTATCCCCAGAAGCTGTGAAGGTGATGGGAAAATTTCACTGGTTTCTAAGGTGTTTGTCTTAGGATCTTCTTTTTCTAATTGTGATTAAAGCGATAAAGAGCTGTTGTTAAATCCTAATGAGGCATTGGGTAAAGTCTCCAGCCATTGTTTTATTATGCTTTGTTTTAAGTTTCATTTGGGTTAATCTGTTTCACAAAGAAAGACACACATCTTACTTTTAGTCAGCAATGTCTAAGGTCTGTTAAAACCATTTCCCATAGCTGTTTAAGATAGGGAGCTCCTGGCTATCTGACCAGGTGAATAGGAAAACATTTTCAGTCATCACTCAAGAGACTAAATCTTGTTTAGCAGAGATTGGGAGAGATGAGTGAATGGGTTGCTAGAGTTTTGGCTGTAGAGCTGTCTCTGGGTTTGGTGGAATGCCTCAATCTTTTGTAATGCAAAATAGTAATTTATTTCTTTCCAACAACAGAACAGCTGCAAGGATTTAGCTTCCTTTCAAGTTAGGGGACTGATTTAACCTGCCCTTATACTTTTCCACAGGAATCTTATTTACAACAATTTCTTAATGAGTTATGTCAGTGTAGCTGCTGGTATGATCCTCTTGATATCAGGGCCTGTGAAGCAGAATGGTTAATGATGCACGCCTTGGTAGTTCCAGTGGGAACCTTACAGATTGACTACAGCACCATGAACTAAATGCCAAACTTATAGCAAATAAAACACTGCCACCTTTTGGTCAAAAAGTGGGAAAATGAATTAGAATGAAGAAGATTCTGTAGATCAGAATGGTTGGTCATCTTGTGGACAGGATCTGTGAATGATAGTAAATTCTTTACTTTCTCTTCATCTTAATCTCAATTTTCACCATTGTGGCACATCTACAATTTGAATGCACACGTTTCATATAACAAAGATGCTTCAGGACAAAGAATTATGCTACATTCTAATTTTGTTTTGCATAGAAATAAATTATATATGCATTATGCAGATAGTATGAAGGATACCATGGTTACTCATGGCAACTTCTTTTATGGAGAGACAATTAATGTAGGAAATACTTGAAAAATTTTTACATAAAATTCTTAAATAAGCATTGCAGTTTTTGTTTAAAATAAGGAGTTGGACACTGATTCTAATTTTAAAAAATTTAGGTGCTGTCCTGTTTTTTTCTGAACTTCTTTCTACTGAAACAATAAAATATAACTCAATAGAAATGTTACAATTCAGTTCATTCATATATTAAAATTTATTTTTCTATGTTCATGTTTTTAATAGATGCTATTATGCAGAGCAATTTGAGACATTTCCTGTTTCTATATGTGTGTAGCTTTCTTTTTCCTCAATCAACTTCCCCATCCAAAAATGTATTTTTGCTACAATTGATGTGTATATGATAATACATCAGCATCATTCAAAGATAATACTTTGCATTAGAACTTGCTCTTGATGTTGTATTTTGAGGTAATTTATGTAGACAAAGTTTTGAATAGGCAGTATTGATCATTCATTCACTCATTCATTCACAATCCATCCTATATTTCCTGCCATCTTATTGTGCTAGAGCGCAGAGACATTTTCAGTCCCAAGTATTAACAACCATGTATTTCAGTTAGGTATGAACACGTAATTCTTCTAGATCTCTTTGATGACCTCCATTTTGTTCAAGCCTTAGTTATTTTTTATTTAAATTGCATATGATATTGTGAGCTCTTAATTATTTCAACTTTTCACAGCAAGTTAGTTACCATCCAGTAATGTGTCTTGAGGCTGCAGACAAAGTTTACATCTGAAGCTTTTTGATTTCTACACATCAGATCACACTCTGTGGTTGCCTCATCATTATTCAAGGAATGAGTAAGAGAGGCAGGATGGGGGAAGTAAAGAGGGAGAGAGAATATGAGAGAGAGAGAGAGAGAGAGAGAGAGAGAGAGAGAGACCCATAAGGAAATTAAATGGGTCATAGGGGATATGCACATAAGTTCATCTAATCTTAACCATATCAAAAATGCTCCTCTTCCATGTACAATGACATTTGGTTGTAGGGATTCAATATATAAAGTTAGAATTGTCACCCACATTTTGTCAACACCAAAAGATTGATTCTTCATGTCTTTTTATGATAAATTAAATATTCTATGTATCTAACAATGACTTAGCATTTTGAGAAAGTAAAAAGTATTTTTATGAGGACTTTACATTTGAAGAGATTTAGTCTTCAAAATAAGTGCAAATTAGCATTTCAAACTGAAGTTTTCAGGAAAAAGCATCTTGTCTTTGACAAGATCTGACAGTATGATGTATCAACTGATTAGAAGAGTTTGACTATGGAGAGTTGGTGTGTTGCAGATCTAGAGATAAATTACCTTGGCTATTTCCAGTCCCCTTGGATCATTCACTACCACTATCTATAACTGATCTGCCATCCTTGTAAGTGTCATGGGAAACATTTTGAGATGTATTAACACAAACCCTAAAGTTAGAATGCCATAAAACATCTGAAGTCTAAACTTGTGGTTTCTAATTTGCTGTTATATACCTACCTGATGACCCCACTGGTGTATTTGAAAGCAATGATGATTTATGATTTTCTTTTCTTTATTTCTCTGCTCATACAAACATAATAGGAACCCCTGTCCCCTCCCTCCTTCCACTCCTCCCTGGACCTCCCTGTTCCCTCCCTCTTTGTCCCTTCCTTTCCCTCCTCCCTCCCTTTCTCCCAGTGCCCCTTCCCCCTATCTCTGAAGCATCCTTTAATGAGTATATCAAACTTTCCTCTGGGTCCTCCTCTCTGATGAGGTGTAAGAGTTCCTAGAACTCTTTCTTGTGTTCCCCTTAAGTATAGGAACACTATTGTGACTGTTAATCCCTTGCTTCTAAGGATCCTAGTGCCTTTAGTCATTGCTAGAATTTGAAGGGTCAATGATATGTTGGTCATTGCACAAATCATGCAGAGTCCTGTTATAATTGCTTCGGCCCTAACTTGTGTGTAGTATCTTGCATAGATTTATGATTTTCTTTTAATAGGCAATTACAAGAATTTCATGTGACTATTTCCCTATAGTGACAACTTACATGGGACAACCTGAATCTGTTTCTTGGCTGTAGTTATTCATATTTGAATAAAAAGGTAAACTACTTCTTATTTACTTTGTACAAGAGTGCTGTTTTGGTATCTATTTATCTCAGTAGGTTTGTGAATTAAATTTTCTAAAATTAATTTACATAAATCTAATGATATATCTGTAATATTAAAAAGACACTAAAAAGCCAAATTTGTCTTTTCTATTCATAAAATATGTTCAGTTTAATATTTTCAGATATAAAAATTTTTTCTCCACATTTTTTTCCAATCATACAAGCTCAATAGACACTCCTATTATCTCCCTTCCTCCTCCCTTCCTCATCCCCCCCTTGTAGTCTCCACTTCTTTTCCCCTTCCTTTCACCCCCTCCCTCTCCCTTTCCCAGTGCCTCTTCTTTTCTCCCTCCCATCACATGGAGCATCCTTTTGTGTGAATGCCAAACTTCCCTCTGAGTCCTCCAACCTAGTGAGGGGTAAAGGACTCAGTGGAATAGCCCAGAACATTTTCTTGAGCTTCCCATTAATATGGGAACTCAGTAATGACTGTTAATCACTTGCCTCTAGGGATCCTACTGCCTGGAGCCTTCTCCCCTGTGATCCATGCTAGACTTTTGGGGGTCATTGACATGTCAGCCATTGTGCAGGTCAGGCAAAGTCCGATTATAGATCAGCATCAAGTATTGCATGTACGTCGCAAGATATCTGATGCAGCTCACTCTCATTTGCCTTCCTGATCACTTGGGACTACTGAACAGGTTTGTTCTCACCAATCAGGGAGGGTAGAGGGACTGGCAGAAGAACAGTAACCATCCAGCATGACTCCCCACTGCCCCTCCACTGCTATATCTTACTCCTATTCTTCCATCTACCTATGAGTCTCCTCTTATATTAAGATCTTCATTTAAACTGTTTTTTATTGTTAGTAAGAAGGTAACCTTCTATACCAATAAGGATGCAGCCAAGAGTGGTTCATGAAGAGCAAAACCGAAAACAACATCAAACCATAATTCAGAACACCAAAGACCCTACATTACTCTCTTGGAACCAGACCAAATATATCTCTCCCCCCATCCTAAAACTCAGGGAAACTTGCAGAAAATGGGGTGGCAAAATGGTAAAAGCCTAAAGATGGGGAAGACCAAAGATATGAAAGATAACTCTTGGAAATTAAACGCTATGATGCTGAATGAGAAATAAATTCAGAAAGAAATCAAAAAGGAAATTTAAGATTTCTTAGAAGTGACCAATAATGAAAACACAAAACATGAAAATGTCTGGGACACAATGAAAGCTGTCCTAAGAAGAAGCTTTATAGCTCTCAATGCCTATATCAAAAAAAAATGGAAATGCTACAAGTAAATAACTTAGCAATGCAGCTTAAAGCTTTAGTGACACAAAAGCAATCCAATACCAAAAGAAAGGACATTAGCAAAATAAGGGGAGAAATATCTGAAATTGAGATAAGGAAAACAATTCAAAGAATCAACCAGATAAAAAGCTGGTTCTTTGTAAAAAATCAGTAAGATTGATACACCCCAGCTAAATTAATCAAAATCAAGAGAGAGAAAACCCAAATTAACAAGATTAGAAATGAAAATGGAGTTATTGCAAGTGATACCCAAGAAATTCAGATAATTATAAGGTCATATTTCAAAAATTTATATTGCATGAAATTTGATAATATGAAAGAAATGAGTGAATTTCTGATTGAGCACAACTCATCTAAATTAAACCAGAAAGTTTTGAATTATTCAAATATTCCTATAAAGTAATCTCAAATCTTCCCACCAAAAAAAGTCCTAGACCAGATACATTCAGCACCTAATTCTACCATATCTTTTAAGAACAACTGACATCACTCCTCCTTAAACTGATATGTAAAATAGCAAAGGAAGGAACACTTTCAGATTCTTCTACAAAGCTAATATCATACTAATCTCAAAACATAAAAAGGTACAATTAAAAAAGAAAACTATAGGACAATATCTTTGATGAACACAGACAAAAATATTTTCAATAAAATCTTAGCAAATCACATTCAAAAACAAATCAAATGATCATTCACTGTGATCAAGTAGGTTTTATCCCAGGCACACAAGTTTCGTTCAACAGACTCAAATCAATAAATGGAATCCATAATATAAACCAATCCAAAGTCCAATATCACATGATTCTCTCGGTAGATGAAGGAAAAGCTTTGAAGAGATCAAATATCCTTTTATGATAAAAACTCTAGAGACAATTGGAATGTAAGAAAATGCTATCAACACAATAAAATCTGTATACAACAAGCCAATAGCAAGGATTATACTCAATAGGAAAATTTTGAAGCATTCCCGCTTCAATCAGGAACTAGAAAAGGCTGTCTACTCTCATCACTTCTATTCAATATTGCACTGGAAGTCTTAGCTAGAGCCATAAGACAAGAGAGGGAGATAAAAGGTATTCAAATTAAAAAGGAAGAATCTCTTTGTAGATGACATGATTTTATACCTGAGTGATCCTAACAACTCCACCAGTAAACTCCTGGAACTAATACATATGTTGAGCAGAGTACAGGTTACAAAATAAACGTGCAAAAATCAGTGGTCTTCCTATACACAAAGGATGAAAAAAGTGAAAAAGTCCTAAGAGAAACAATCCCATTTACTATATCCCCTGAAGAAGTGAAATATCTTAGTATAAATCTAACCAAAGAACTGAGAGACATTTATAATGAAAAGTTTACAACCCTGAGGAAAGAAATTACAGAAGACAACAGAAGGTGGAAAGACCTCCCATGCTCCTGGATTGGTGGAATAAACATCATAAATATGACCATCCTACTAAAAGCAATATACAGATTCAATGCTATATCAATTAAAATCCCAAAGCAATTTTATTAGTGGAATTTGGTCAAGAAATTGACCAAACAATCTAAAATTCGTATGAAAGCACAAAAGGGACAGCATAGCAAAAACAATCCTGAGCAACAAAAACATTGCTGGAGTTATCACCATATCAAATCATAATCTATACTACAAATAAACAACCGGGTATTGGCTCAAAATAGACATGTAGATCAATGGATAAGGGTTGAATACCCAGATATAAGTCCACACAATTACAGCTATTTGATCTTTGACAAAGGGGCCCAAAAAAAAAAAAAAAAAAAACTCAATGGAAAAAGAACAGCATCTTCAAAAAATGGTGCTAGAAAAACTGCATGCCACCATGCAGAAGATTAAAATTGGATCCTTCCTTGTCTCCATGCAAAGAAATAAGCTCATAGGGCTAGGCCAACAGTTTCTTAAACAGAACTCCAATAGCATAGGCACTAGAACTAACACTCACCAAATGGAATTTTATGAAATTAAAGAGCTTCTGCTCAAATGAAGAGATTGTAAACTGAGCAAAAAAGCAACCCACCGAATGGGACAAAAATCTTCAGCAACCATATATCTGATAAAGCTCTATTATCCAGAGTCCACAGAGAACTTAAAAAACTAAATGCCAAGGAGCTCAATAGCCAATTAGAAAATGAGCCATGGCATTCAAAAGAAACTTTTCCAAGGATTACATTGAAATGTCTAACAAATATCTTTTAAAAATGCTCCACATCCTTAGCAATCAGGGAAATGCAAATCAAAACTGCACTGTGTTATCATCTCGCCTTGATAAGGATGATGAATATCCACGATGCAAACAGCACCAAATGCTGGAAAGGATGTGCAGAGGATTCCCACATTTCTGGTGGGAATGCAAGCTTATACAATCACTCTGGAGATTGGCTTAGCGATTCCTAAAAGAGTTAAGGATTGAAATGCCATATGACCCGCCTGCGCTGCCGCCCCCAGTTCGCCAGGTCCCAGGTGAGTCCGCCCAGCCCTCCCAGGTGCCCCCATGTCCCAGTGGCACCCAGGCGGCCTCCAGCTTTGCCTGGGCCCCGCCCCGGACCCCAGCCCCTTTCTTCCTATGGCCCACGCCTCCGCACGACCAGAAAGGACTTGCTCACATTCCTCCATCCCTGGAACTTGGGTGGGCCACTAAGACAAGTCCCAGGTCCCAGGTGAAGAATTGTGCCATCAACATCAGACCCTCTGCCTCTCCGGCCCACCCGGGACCTATGCACGTGGTCCACGGAAGACCCGCTGCTACTCAGAATTCAATAGAGTCCAAAGGAAACTCAAGCAAAACTCTAAGGGACAAAGGCCATACATCTGGAGTCCTCTACAATCATCCTATCACGTGGGAGAGATTCTTCACATCCAGCCCAAAGATAAGTAAACCTCCCTTTTTTCACCTTACTGATCCTTTCTAACATCAATTGCTGTAGATCAAATTCTCCATAGAGCCACCCCAAAAACATATACAACTCCAGGGAGTACACCACTTACCCTCACATATCACCAAGATACTAAATTGTAAAAGTGCACTACCCTACTAATATTCACCCCTTGTCTACTTAACCTGACTTAACTGATGTAATAACAGCCTAATAGCCTCATCTAGGAAACTACAATAACAATAGACAAACATACCCAATCCAAGGCAAGCGCTAGTAATAACTGGCAAGTACCAACTAAATCAGTTCAGTGAAAAACACACAGAAACTGAAAGGTCCTAAGAAACAAAACAACAATGCCCAAGTCAAAGTACAGATCCATGAGAAACAAAACCCAAGAAGACCAATGTCCCACCGAAAGAATTAACCCCATAATGATGGATTCCGACCAGAGCAAATTCACAGAAAATAGCCGAGAAAGCCAGACCCAACATAACGACTTTCAGAGTATGATCATTACCATGATTAATACTATGAAAGAGGAAATCCAAGAAGAGTTAAACAACTGCATCAACCACTTTGAGCAGGAACACAACAGGCACTTGGAGGAGTTGACAAAAACAGTTCAAGATACAAAAATAGGCATAGAACAGTTAAAACAGTCTCAGGCAGAGTTTAAAATTGAACTAAAAGACCAGTTATCTTCAACCCAGAACTAAACAGAGAGACTTATCAGCAGAACAAATGAAGCAGAAAATAAAATTTCAGATCTATTTTTTTAAGGGGATAAATGGAGATTTATTTGGCTTATGGTTGTAGAGGGGATATGGTACATTATGGCTGGAAAGGCATGGCTAGCTGGCAGGGACTGCAGGCAGCTCGGGTCACCACAGACATCATGGAGGTAGAAAGAACAAGCTGCAGACTGTAAAAGAGGACTGCCAGAGAAAGCAGGTTGGGGCTATTCAGTCCTGTGAAGGCCTTCCTCCAGCTAGGCTCCACTTCCTAAAGGTGACATGACCTGCTGCAACATTAACATCAGCTAAGGTTGCAAACATACAAGGCTTGTTGGGAGCAACACCCATGGCAACTAGGTGACTTTAGACAACAGAAATCTAGTCTTACATTTTCAGAAGTTCTAAGTTCAGAATGAAGGTGATGGCAGATGGGTTAGTCCCTACCTGAAGCATTGAAGAACAGTTGTATCAAACTGTTTTTACTGATTGTGTGAATTCTTTATTCTGCCTGTCTTCACATGGCCTTAGCCTCCCAGTGTTTGTCTTTGTTTATTCTTTTTTTTTATTAAAAATTTAATTATACATTTTAAAATTTTTTACCAGTTCCCTCCCTCCCCCCTCCTCCCCCTCCCCTTCCCCCAGTGCCTCACCCCCAATTCCCAGAGAGTCCTTTATTGTGTACGCCTAACTCTCCTCTGGGTCCTCCTCTCCGATGACATATAAGGACCCAGTGGCATTTCCATAAGCCCTTTCTCTTGTTCCCCTGAAGCATAAGATCACTACTATGGCTGTCAATCCCTTGCCTCCAAGGGTCTCGGTGCCCTTAACAGATGCTAGACTTTATGAGGGCAACAGTGCGCTGGACATTGCGCAGGGCATGCAAAGTCCCATTATGATTGCTTTGGCCCCAACTATTGTTGAGAATCTTGCAAATCGTTGCTCCTCCCATCCTTTTGCTCTTACAATCTTACTGCCCCCTCTTCCGCAAATGTCCCTGAGCTCCAGGATGGGGAGAGATTAGGCTGTCCTAGTTCTATGTGATTGATATAGAGTCTCTGAAGTTCTGGATTGTGGTTTGTTGATTTTCTTTTGCAGTTTTGCTGCTCCTGCAATTCCCTTCACTCCATTCTGCTGGGCACTGTATGTCACCCCCTGGCCAGAGACAAAAAGCTGTTAAACTGGAGCCTTGTTGTAATAGCACATTCAAGGGTAGATGTAATAAGAGTAGGAAACCTCACTGAGGGAGAGGTCCATCACCCATTTGCAAAATGATTACTTTTATCTGCTAGACTATATGCCCTCCCCTTCTGGTGAGATCAGGAAAGAACGTCTGTGAACTTAACCAGGTTTCTCATTACTTACTTGCAGACCTTGATGGAGGCCTATTTTCTCTGCTGTAACATGGTCTCCTCTCTCCTTGTTTCTGGTGTGGCCCTCCTAACCCATCTCTCTTGTTCATAATCCTTGCAATTACTGTGTTACATAGGTTTACTTTTGAGTGTCTCAATGTGGGCTGGGTGAGTTTGGTACTAGGAGCCACCAATTAGGGAGTACATACGACACTTAATTTTCTGGGTTTGGGATACTTCACTTAATATAATTCTTTCTAATGACATCCATTTCCCAGCAAATTCCAGTAATTCATCATTTTGGATGGCTGAGTAGTACTCCATTGTATAGATGTACCACAGTTTCCTTATCCACTCGTCAACTGTTGGACATTTAGGTTGATTCCATGACTTTGTTATTGTAAACAGTGCTGCTATGAACATGGTCGAGCTTGTGCTATCGAGGCGAACCTCTGCTGCATGGGGAGTTATTCCCAAAAGTGGGATAGCAGGGTCATACGGCATTTCAATCTTTAATTTCTTTAAGAATCTCCAGATGGCTCGCCAGAGTGGCTGTATGAGCCTGCATTCCCACCAATAATGTAGGAGAGTTCCCCTCTCTCCACAGCCTCTCCAGCATTTGTCGTTGTTTGTATTGTGGATTTTTGCCATCCTGACCGGGGTGAGATGATATCTCAGGGAAGTTTTGATTTGCATTTCCCTGATGGCGAAGGAAGTGGAGCATTTTTTAAGATAATTGTTAGACATTTTAATTTCATCCCTGGTAAAGTTTCTTTGAAGTTCCAGGGCCCATTTTTTAATTGGGCCAGTGTTTTCCTTGGAGTTTAGTTTTCTAAGTTCTTTGTGCACTCTGGACAGTAGAGCTCTGTCAGATATGTGGTTAGTGAAGATTTTCTCCCATTCTGTGGGTTGCCTTTGAGCTCGTGTGACAATCTCTTTATCTGAACAGAAGCTCTTTAATTTCACAAGATCCCAACTGTTGAGAGTTGGTAGCAGTGACTGTGCCATTGGATGTCTGTTTAGGAAGTGTTGGCCTAGCCCAATCAGCTCGAGGGAGTTCCCTGTCCTTTCAACTATGGTTTTTAAAGTCTCTGGCCTGATATCAAGGTCCTTGATCCATTTGGAATTAAGTCTTGTACATGGTGACAAGTACGGGTCCAGCTTTAATCTTCTGCATGTGGAGATCCAGTTTTGCCAGCACCATTTGTTGAAGATGCTGTTCTTTTTCCATTGGATTCTTTGGGCCCCTTTGTCAAAGACCAAATGGCTGTAACTTTGTGGGCTTATATCTGGGTCTTCAATCCTTATCCATTGATCTGTGTGTCTATTTTGGAGCCAGTACCAGGCTGTCTTTATAACTATGGATTTGTAGTATAGACTTAGATTTGGTATGGTAATACCTCCAGCTGTGTTTTTGTTACTCAGGATTGTTTTTGCTATCCTGGGTCTTTTGTGCCTCCATATGAACTTTGAGATTGTTTGGTCAACTTCTTTGAAGAATTGCTTTGGGATTTTGATTGGTATAGCATTGAATCTGTATTTTGCCTTTGGTAGGATGGTCATTTTTACAATGTTGATTCTGCCAATCCAGGAACAAGGGAGGTCTTTCCACCTTCTGGTGTCTTCTGCAATTTCTTTCTTTAGGGTTTTAAAGTTTTCATTGTAAAGGTCTTTTACCTCCTTAGTTAGGTTTATACCAAGGTATTTCATTTTTTTAGGGGTTATATTAAATGGCATGGTTTCTCTCAAGGCTTTTTCACTTCTTTCATTCTGGGCATATAGGAAGGCCTCTGATTTTTGCACTTATTTTGTATCCTGCAACCCTGCTGAACTTCTCAATTAGTTCCAGGAGCTTCCTGGTGGAGTTTTTGGGATCCCTCAGGTATAAGATCATGTCATCTGCAAATAGTGATAGCTTGATTTCTTCCTTGCCGAAACCTAATAAAGATTCACTTAAAAAAGAAAACTATAGGCCGATCTCCCTGATGAACACAGACACAAAGATTCTCAACAAAGTCTTAGCAAATCGGATTCAAAAACATATTAAAAAGATCATTCATGGGGACCAAGTAGGCTTCATCCCCGGCACACAAGTTTGGTTCAACATACGCAAATCAATAAATGTAATTCATCATGTACCCAGT
Organism: Typhlomys cinereus; assembly: GCA_023101885.1. Classification (NCBI taxonomy): domain Eukaryota; kingdom Metazoa; phylum Chordata; class Mammalia; order Rodentia; family Platacanthomyidae; genus Typhlomys; species Typhlomys cinereus. Next base: position 500,486 of record JALPQD010000590.1, on the reverse strand, counting down.
CCAACGTCCAAGACTACATGATACTCTCGATAAAATTTCAGATCTTGAAGACAAAGTGGGAGAATTAACCAGCTCAGTGGAAGAGATTGTTAAAGCCAAAAAGATACTGAAGAGGAACATTCAAGAGATATGGGACACCCTGAAGAAGCCTAACATGCGCATTCATGGAATACCAGAACAAGAATCCCAAAATACCACACATGAGGAAATATTTCAAATCTTCATAAATGAAAACTTCCCACAACTAAACAATGAGAAGCCCATCCAAATACAAGAGGCATTTTGCACTCCAAACACATATGACCAAAATAGAAAATCGCCACAGCAAATAATAGTCAAAACACTCCACATTCAAGACAAAAAAAAGGTGCTGAGAGCTTCAAGACAAAAAAAGCAAGTCACTTTTAAAGGTAAACCTATTAGAATAACAAATGACTACTCAGTGGAAACAGTAAAAGCAAGAAGAGCTTGGAGAGACGTACTTCAAGTACTAAATGAGCAAAACTGCCAACCCAGACTGATATACCTGGCAAAACTATCTGTCATGATTGAGGGAGAAAGAAAAGTTTTCCAGCACAAAGACAACTTGAAGGGATACATGTCTACCAAACCAGGCCTTCAAAAAATGCTAGAAATGATACTAAACCTTGAAGAAAAGAACAACTGTATCCAGGAGGACAGAAGGGAAGAATAATACCACCAAACATAAATATCAAATAATACGCTTACAAAATCCACTAAACATAAAAAATGTCCAGAATTAAAAATAATTTCTCCATTATAACATTAAATGCCAATGATATTAACTCATCGATTAAGAGACACAGATTACAAATTTGCATTAAAAACCACAATCCAACAATCTACTGCCTTCAGGAAACTCATCTTACCACAAAAGATAGGCACATGCTAAAAATGAAAGGCTGGTCCAAAACTTTGCAAGCTAATGGAACAAGGAAACAGGCAGGGGTAGCAATTTTGCTTTCAGACAAAGTGGACTTCAAACCAAAAAAAATCATAAGAGACACAGGTGGATACTACATTTTAGTCACAGGTACAATTCACCAGGAAGACTTCAAACACTGAACATATATGCACCCAATACGAGCCCCTCTACATTCATTAAGAAAACCCTGCATCGTTGAAAGCAAGAAATCAACCCCCAAATGATAATTATTGGGGAATTCAACACCACTTTCTCAACATGGGATAGATCAGCAGGTCAAAAGCTTACGAGAGACACCTTGGAACTTAATCAAACATTTACAGAAATGGACCTTACAGATCTCTATCGAACTTTTCATCCAGGCACCAAAGAATAAACATTTTTCTCAGCAGCACACGGAACTTTCTCCAAAATAGATCACATATTGGGCCACAAAATGAATCTACACATATACGAAAAAGTTGAAATCCTAATCTGTGCCCTATCAGACCACCATGGCCTAAAGCTGGACATCCACAACACAACAAACAACAGAAAATACACTAACTCCTGGAAACTTAAGAGTATGATGCTGAATGAGAACTGGATTCAGGAAGAAATTAAAAAGGAAATTCAAGATTTCCTGAAAGAAAACGATAATGGAAATACAACTTACCAAAATCTCTGGGATACAATGAAAGCTGTCCTAAGAGGTAAGTTCATATTTCTTAATGTCTACATCAAAAAAATCGAAACATCAGAAATAAATAACTTAACAATCCAGCTTAAAGCTTTAGAGAAACTTGAGCACTCTGATCCCAGAAGCAGTAGAAGAGAGGAGATTAGCAAAATAAGGGGAGAAATGTCTGAAATAAAGATTAGGAAAACAATAGACAAAATCAACCAGTCAAAAAGCTGGTTCTTTAAAAAAAATCAATAAAATTGATACACCCCTAGCTAAATTAACCAAAAGAAACAGAAAGAAAATCAAATTATCAAAATTAGAAATGAAAATGGAGTTATCACTACTGATACCCAAGAAATCAAGAGAATTATAACGTCATATTTCAAAAACTTTTACTCTGTGAAGTTTGACAACACAAAAGAGATGGATGAATTTCTAAGTAAACGCAACTTACCTAAATTAAATCAGGTAGTTCTGAATTATTTAAATAGTCCTATAACATATGAGGAAATTGAGGAAATAATCTCAAATCTTCCCACCAAAAAATGTCCTGGACCAGATGGATTCAGCACAGAGTTCTACCAGACATTTAAGGAGTTAATAACACCAATGCTCCTTAAACTGTTCCATCAAATAGCGAAGGAAGGAACACTACCAAATTCCTTCTATGAAGCTAATATCGTTTTAATCCCAAAACGTAATAAAGATGCACTTAAAAAAGAAAACTATAGGGCAATCTCTCTGATGAACACAGATGCAAAGATTCTCAACAAAGTTGACTAAACAATCTCAAAATTCATATGGAGGCACAAAAGATCCAGGATAGCAAAGACAATCCTGAGTAGCAAAAACACTGCTGGAGGTATCACCATACCAAACCTTAGTCTGTACTACATATCCATAATTATAAAAACAGCCTGGTACTGGCTCCAAAATAGACACACAGATCAATGGATAAGGGTTGAAGACCCAGATAAAAGCGCACAAAATTACAGCCATTTGGTCTTTGACAAAGGGGCCCAAAAAATTCAATGGAAAAAGAACAGTATCTTCAACAAATGGTGCTGACAAAACTGGATCTCCACATGCAGAAGATTAAAACTGGACCTGTACTTGTCAGCACGTACAAGACTTCATTCCAAGTGGATCAAGGACCTTGATATAAGGCTAGACACTATAAAAACCATTGTTGAAAGGATAGGGAACTACCTCGACCTGGTTGGGCTAGGCCAACATTTCCTAAACAGATATCCAATGGCACAGTCAATGCTACCAACTCTCAACAGCTGGGATCTTGTGAAATTAAAGAGCTTCTGTTCAGAGAAAGAGATTGTAACACGGGCTCAAAGGCAACCCATAGAATTGGAGAAAATCTTCACTAACCACATGTCTGATAGATCTCTGTTATCCAGAGTGCACAAAGAACTTAGAAAACTAAACACCAAGGAAACTAATGGCCCAATTAAAAAATGGGCCCTGGAACTTAAAAGAAACTTTACCAGGGATGATATTAAAATGTCTAACATATATCTTAAAAAATGCTCCATTTCCTTAGCCATCAGGGAAATGCAAATCAAAAATTCCCTGAGATATCATCTCACCCCGGTCAGGATGTCAAAAATCCATAATACAAACAACAACAAATCCTGGAGAGGATGTGGGAAAGGGGAACTCTCCTACATTGTTGGTGGGAATACAGGCTCATACAACCATTCTGGTGAGCTATCTCAAGATTCTTAAAGAAATTAAAGAATGAAATGCCATATGACCCTGCTCTTCCACTTTAGGGAATAACCCCCTATACAGCAAAATTTCACCTCGATAGCACAAGCATGACTATGTTCCTAGCAGCACTGTTTGCAATAGCAAAGTCATGGAAGCAACCCAAATGTCCAACAGTTGACAAGTGGATGGGGAAAATGTTGTACATCTATACAATGGAGTACTGCTCAGCCATCAAAAATGATTAATTACTGGAATTTGCCGGGAAATGGATGTTATTAGAAATAATTACATTAAGTGAAGTATCCCAGACCCAGAAAATAAAGCACCATATGTACTCCCTAATAGGTGGCTCCTAGTACCAAACCTACCCAGCCCACCTAAATACCCTCAAAGATAAATCTTTGTAATACCTACAGTAATTGCAAGGATTATGAACAGGAGGGATGGGGTTGGAGGGCCACACCAGAAACAAGGAGAGAGGGGCCATGTTACAGCAGAGAAAATAGGCCTCCATCAAGGACTGCAAGTAAGTAATGAGACATCTGGTTAAGTTCACAGACTTTCATTCCTGATCATGTACAACTGAGGAGGTATGATCTCACAAGAATGGGAGGGCATATAGTCTGGCAGATAAAAAGTAATCATTTTGCAAATGGGTGATTGACCCCTCCCCCACTGTGGTTTCTTACTTTTATTACATCTACCTTTGAATATACACTTATAACAGTACTCCAGTTTAACAGCTTTTTATCTCTGGCCAGGGGCTGACATACAATACCCATCAGGATGGAGTGAAGGGCATTGCAGGAGCAGCAAAACTGCAAAAAAAAAAAAAAATCAACAAACCATAATCCAGAACTTCAGAGACTCTATATCAACCACCTAGACCTAGGCCAGCCTAATCTCTCCCCATCCTGAAGCTCAGGGAAATTTGCGGAAGAGGGGGCGGTAAGATTGTAAGAGCACGAAGAAGGGAGGAGCAATGATATGCAAGATGCTCCACACAAGTTAGGGCCGAAGAATTCACAATTAAACTTTGCTTGCCCTGCTTAGTGTCCAACACACTCCTGACCCCACAAAGTCTAGCCTTTGCTAAAGGCACCAAGATCCTTGGAGGCAAGGGATTGACAGGCACAGTAGTGTTCCTATGCTTAAGGGGAACACAGGAAAGGGTTCAGGGAAATTCCACTGGGTCCTTGTACGTCATCGGAGAGGAGGGCCCTGCGGAGAGTCTGGCATGCACATTAAAAGTTTCTCTGGGGATTGGGGGGGAGTCATTGGGGGATGAATAGGGAGGGGTGAGGGCTGGGGGAGCAGGGGGGTTGGGGGTGGAGGAGCGAGGGAGGTAGCCAGTGTACGTATTAAGTTTGTATGAGCAGATATAATAAAAAAGTTAAAAAAAAAGAAATGCCCTATGACACTGCTATACCACTACTGAGAATAATCAATCATAATGCAGCAATTTACTAAAGTGACATGAGTACAACCATCTTCATTGCATCCCTATTTACAATAGCAAAGTCATGGAAACCACCCAAATGCCCAACAGTTGATGAATGGATAATGAAATTGTGGTACATTTTTAAATTGGAATACTACTCAGCCATCAAAAAATATGAATTAATGAAATTTGTGGAAAAATGGATGGAAATAGAGAAAATTATATTGAATGAAGTATCTCATACACAGAAAGTTAGATACTGTATCGTCTTTCTAATAAGTGGATCTTAGTTGCAAATCCATTTAATGACATATTCAAAGTTAAAACTCTGTAATACCCACTGTAATCACAAAGGATTATAAATAGCGGGGAAGAGGAAAGAAGACCTCAAAGAATGGAGATAGGACAACACGCTTCAGTAGACAAGACAGGCCTAGGCCATTCATTGCATGTAAGTAGCGAGGCATCAGGTGCAACTCACTCTCAGTTCCCTTTCTGGCCACTTGAGACTGAATAGGCTTGTTCTCACCAATCAGGGAGGATATATGGACTGGCAGATAGATGGTAACCATCTGGCGAATGGGACACTGACCCTGTCCCCCTCACTGCTGTGTTCTACTCCTAATTTTCCATCTATCTTTGAATCTCCTCTTATACTAAGATCTTCCTTTATACTTTCTTTTATTTTTTGGTTAGGAGATGGCTTTCAACAACAGTCAGGATGCTGCTAAGGGCAGTGCAGGAAGACCAAAACTGAAAAGAACAACAAACTATAATTCAGAACACCAAAGACCCTACATTACTCACCTGGAACCAGACTAGCTAAATCTCTCCCCATCCTGAAGTGTGTAAGAGCTTTAAGAAGGCAGGGATGTGGCCATACATTATCTTCTGGACATCATTGCATTGCATCCATGAATTCCCTGAAGCTATGTATGTTTCCGCAAGACTTGCATGGGATTTGTGCTATCAACATTTCACTATGGAAAGAACAATGTCTCAAGAAGTCCCATGCTTCCCTGAGATTGCGATGAGAGAACTTTGTGGAAAAGGGGGCAGAAATATTATAAGAGCCTAAATATGGGGAGAACCAATGATATGGAAGGTACTACATGCAAGTTATGGCTGCAGCAGCTGAGATTGGACTTTTCCTGACCTGCACAATGGCTGACATGTCAATGACCAACCCCCCAAAGTCCAGCATGGGTCACAGGAGAGGTCTTCAGACAATATGATCCTTAGAGGCAAGGGATTAAACAGTCATAATAGAGTTCCCATGCTAATGTGGAGCCCAAGAAGTGGTCCCAGATTATGGTACTGAATCTTGAACTCTCGCTAGGGTGGATGACTCAGAGGAAAGTTTGTTGCCCACATAAAGCTATGCTCTAGGCAATGGGAGGGAGGAAGGGGATGCATTGGGAGAGGGGAGGAGAGGAAAGGAGGTAAAAGCAAGGGGGAAGGGGGAGAGTGGAATGGGTGATGATGGGGGAAGGGAGGAGGGAGAGAGAGGATGAGGTACCTATTGAGCTTGTATGATTAAGAAAAAATGTGGGAGGAAAATTAATAAGATTTAAAAAAGAGAAGAAAAGAATTTCCTTTTGTTGCAGAAAACTGGCTTCATTTAATTTTCTCTATTCTACCTTGATTGAAAATGTTACAATCTAGGTCCATTCATTATTTCAATTCAATTCTAACAAAATTGTTATATTTAATATATCTTCTACACAGAGATGATACACCATCTGTTATAACAAATGCAATGAATTTTTAGTTCTAGGATTGTATTGTATAGTAATAGCCATTAATGCATTGAGTATTTTAGATACGTTACGTTTCAAATTTGTAAAAACTTTAAAGTACAGATACACAAACATTCACTGACAGGAGAGAGAATGGAAGAGGTAAAGAGAGAGAGAGAGAGAGAAAGACAAACTTTAAATCGCAGATGATAACTGCCTGGTACACTGAGTCTGACTTTGGAAAGTCTTCTTTTGCTTTCTTTTTATTAAAAATTGCTTATTTGAAGGAAGACTGGAAAGACATCACAGTTGGTAAAGTGCTTGAAACAGAAGCAGGAGGCCCTACATTTGGATCCTCAGTACCTATGTTAAAATTTGAGAAAAGTGGTATACAACTGTAATTCTACCTCTGGGGAGTCAAAGGCAAGTGGTCTGATCTCCATTCATGAGCTGCAGCATGTGTGCTCACACACTAGTCCAATAAAAGTTAAAAATAAGACAATTTACCTTAAAATTATTGGTAAGTGATATTATATTTTTCATTTTTCCCTTCTAATATTTTATTTCATGTATGCATGATGAAGTAATAAAATATATTCAATGGATCACAAAATCATCCAATAATTAATGGGATATAAAGCATACTACTGCATATTTTTTCCAAAAAAAAAACTTCTCAGATATTCCATGGATGTTCTTTAGGAAATTTGGTTACATATGTGGATGCAGGCTCTATGCTATGAGAAGGAAATGCTATAAGGGTATGCTATAAGAAGGGAAGAAGAGAGAGAAGATATTGCTGAAGACCAGTCAAACGTTCCTCAGGATTTTGCCTAAGAGTAGTGCTCCTCTGTAACCCTCAGAAAGTTGTTACTGGAGGATATACTGTTGAAAAAAATCAAGGAAAAAGGAATAAAAGAAAACTTGGTAGGTTGTGATCCCTGTTCTACATTCCAAAACACAGAGAATTGTCAGATTTATTCTTAGAGTAGACTATCCTGCATGTGAAAGAATTATTAGTCTTTTGTTTTAAATTTAATGTTCCTTTGGGATAATTTCTTGGGTGTTCTTTCAGAAACAGTCTATGGATATTTAGAATTAAGCCTGATAGTGTTTACCTCAATGCATTCTAACAATAGTGAGAACACAATCAATACTTGGCTCTGCATTTCCTTTTCTGTGTTTTACATGGATATTGACATCATTCATTCTTTGTGTATATAATTAGAGTTTTCTATTCTTATCAGCTGCTTAATGTTGTTCTATTTCATAGCTGCAATAGCCATTAATAATTAAAATATATCTTTTATTATTTTATTTTATTATTTCCAATCAATTAAAATGGATATGCTTACAAATATATATTTGTGTGCATATGCAAGCAACAACTCTCAAGATAAATTCATAGAAATGGAATTTATGGCTCAATATCACGTACATTTTATGTTTCAATAAATATGTCTCCATTACCTTATTGTGTTACATAATCTGAGCATTCAAATATTGGAAGATTGCTATATATACTTGCTGATTTAAACCAATGTTGACTCACATTTATTTACACATTGTTTATTCAGTATCAATTATGTGGCAGAAAATGATCTGAACTCTAAAAAGAGCAAATTCCCTACACTTTGTTATATTTGAGTTAGGAGCTTAAATATATTATTTGGAGGACAGCTGATATGTTGTTTCTCAAGTTATTCTGAATTGAGAATAACTTATTGGAAGACAGATTTGGCTTCCTCTATTGTTCCACTACTGTTATAGGAGTAAGCCTTGTATCCAGAGAAAATTATCCACAAAATTACCAAGCATAGCATCAAAAATATCTTAGCCTCTCCACAGTCTGTACTCACAGAGCATTGTCTATAAATGATAATTATAAAATATCTTTCTGTTATAAGTAATCATTCTCAATCTGAGCACTTTTTCCTAATAATTGTGCTCCCAGGGTATTAGACACCTTCAAAATCCATTAGCTCTTGAAATTTACTTCCCTATCACAGATTCATGTCCCATGTGCATGTTAGCGCATTGTCCACATTGTGTTTTCAAGAATCACAGCTGTTTCCAGTCATCAGCAATATAGTAATCCCTATACCCAATTATGGGACTACATAATTAGCACAAGTCTATGTACTCAATAAATTGCTAGTTGGTTGTTGGCTCTATTCAGAAGTCAAAAATAGTAATTATGGCAGTAGCATATTTCAGCTAGTCATACAACAGACAAGACAAGTAAGACATTTGTTTAGAGCAGCTGGTTCTTCTTTTTTTATTTTTAATACATTTTTTATTATTATTTCAGCTCATACAAACTTAATGGGTACACCAGTTCCCTCCCTCCCTCCTCCTCCCCCCGTACCCCTTGCTCCTTCTCCCCACCCCCCTCCCTTCCCATCACCCAGTGCCTCCCGCCCCAATTCCCAGAGAGTCCTTTCTTGTGCATGACTGATTTTCCTCTGGGCCCTCCTCTCCGATGACATACAAGGACCCAGTGGCCTTTCCCTAAACACTTTCCCGTGTTCCCCTTAGGTATAGGAACACTGCTATGTCTGCCAATCCCTTGCCTCCAAACATCTTGGTGCCTTTAGCAGATGCTGGACTTTGTGGGGTCAATAGTGTGTTGGACAATGCGCAGGGCATGTAAAGTCCAATTATGATTGCTTCAGCCCTAACTTGTATGGAGTAACTTACATATCATTGCTCCTCCCATCCTTTTGCTCTTACACTCTTACCGCCCCCTCTTCCGCAAATTTCCCTGAGCTTCAGGATAGGGAGAGATTAGGCTGGCCTAGTTCTAGGTGGTGGATATAGAGTCTCTTAAGTTCTAGATTGTGGTTTGTTGGTTTTCTTTTGCAGTTTTTCTGCTCCTGCAATGCCCTTCACTCCATCCTGGTGGGCATTGTATGTTACCCCCTGGCCAGAGACAAAAAGCTGTTAAACTAGAGTCTTGCGATAAAAGCACATTCAAAGGTAGATGTAATAAAAGTGGGAAACCACAGTGAGGGAGGGGTCTATCACCAATTTGCACAACGCTTACTTTTTATCTGCCAGACTATATGCCCTCCTCTTTTGGTGAGATCATACCTCCTCAGTAGTAAATGATCAGGAACAAAAGTCTGTGAACTTAATCATACAGCTGGTTCTTCTAAGGGACAGAAAATCAGATGGAATAGTTCTAAATGACTGAACATTAGTAAGGTTATGTAGTGATTTGCTCTGTCTGCTCTGCTTCATTCCCAGTTAAGAACCTGAAACAAAATAAAACACAAATAAGATATTACTGGGACAAATTCTAAAATGTGAATGAATATTCCACTTTAACTGATAATGTCTGAAGGATAGTTTGGCAAAATCTAGCTTTTAAAAATATAAACAAAATCAATTGCAAACTGAATTTATAGCAGAACTTTTAGAATTAAAATATTCATGTTATTCAACCTAGAAGAAGTAAATTATACACATTTTAATTTCATTTTTCATAAAATTGTGTGAAAATGTAATTGGAACAATCAAAATTATATATTATTAAATAGGACAAGAGAGTTGGAGGAAAATAATCTTCCATTTTCTAGGTATTTTTGGAATGACTTCTTTGCCATGTACTATGGGGGCCCTGAGGAGCAAGAAAAACTTTATGGGTAAGAAGCTACCAAAATCTATTAATAACTACAGATTTCATTCAAGATAGCACATTTTATGGGGTTATGTCAATTATTTTCAGGTGTCAACTAGACAAATGAGAACTGTCCTTTCAGGCACACTTATAAGGAATTATTTGGTTAAGGTAAGCCTGTGAACAAGCTTAGGAGAGATTATCTAATTTATGTGGGAGGACCAGTCCATAGTGGGTAGGGCAGGTGGATATGAGAGAGAGCTGTGGTTAGAATTTAGCAGAAAGGCAATGTAGATGGTATCCTTGAGTCCATGCCCCTCTCCCACTTCTTCTTGTGAATGTGTTTGGACCAGTTGCCTTGGCCACTTGCTGGTGATTCTGTTGTCATGATAAACCAGAAATCATGAAATGGAGTTTGTGTCGTGTACATATTACACCAACAAAAAGAGAAATCAAGACAAAGTAAATATGAAAAGTGTCCTTCCAGAGAAAAATGAGGCTATTAAAATTTAAATTCCTCTTTTGGGATACCACATTGTTGGCTGGATAAATTGTCAGTTTTAATAACATTTTTTTACATTGACTGTCTTATTTACATTTTGATGATTTAACTCGTCATCATTAAACAAAGTTAATGTTATTTAAATAACTAAGAAGAAATTTTATGATATAATTATTTTTCTATAAGGAAAATAGAAAAACTACTTGGCCATGCAGTCCATTACTTGATATTTACACTTTTTTGAGGTTTTATTATTTATTTTTTATTGGCATGGTACATAGTGTATTTCACATAAATAATTTCTTTCAAATATATCATGTCCTTTCATGCCCTTCAAAGGATAAGGTTTTATATTTTTTCTTTTCAACTTTATAAAATTTATTTTTCTACTTTTACAAGGATATTGACTATTCATCCAGCTTCCCTCCCTCCTCCCTCACTCCCATCCTCTCCCTTTCCTTCACCATTCCCTCCCACTCCCACTCACCATCCCACCTGCATGCTTTATAGACCCCAGGGTTCACCCTAGCTTGTCTACTCCTGTGGGGGCTCAGGCCTCTGAGGTATATCAAGTTACCTCTCTTCAGGCCAGTTTGAAGGAAAACCCACAAATTTAAACTTTTGAATAATGAGATTCATTACTATGAAATCTGCTTTTCTAACCATGTATACTATTCTGAAAATCTGTATTTGCAAAAGGTTGCACAAAGAAGCAACTGAAAAAGTGAAATTTCCTTCAAGAAGTTTCCTCATTTTGTCTATGTGACAATACTGACAAAAATTAAATGATATCAATATGAGTACACTAAAAGGTCATGTGAAGTAAAAAAATAAGTACTCCAGTACAATTTTGTTGTTTACATTTTCTTTCATTATATTTCTTATAATGGGACAAATCTGGGTGTTACCTTACTTTGTCTTTTATCCAATAAATACTTTTTCATTCCTTTTGTATAGCAGCAATATGGATGATATAGCTTTTATGCTATGTAGCATCTTTCATTTTTAACAGTTTTTTTTATTATTTCCGCTCATCCAAACTTAACAGGTACACTGTTCCCCTCCCTCCCTCCACCTTCCCCCAACCCCCATGCTCCCCCTCTCCTCCCTGTCCCTCCTCATCCCCCAGTGTCTCCCTCCAGTGGCTCCTCCCCCAATTCCCAGAGCATCCTTTAATATGCATGCCAAACTCTCCTCTGGGTCCACCTCACCGAAGAGGTGCAAGAACCCAGGGGCATTTCCCAGAACCCCTTCCTGTGCTCCCCTTAAGCTTAGGAACACTACTGTGACTGTCAGGCCCTAGCCTGCAAGGATCCTAGTGCCTTTAGTCCATGCTAGACTTTGTGGGATCAATAATTTGTTGGACATAATGCAGGTCATACAAAGTCCTGTTATGATTGCTTCGGCCCTAACTTGTGTGGAGTATCTTGTATATCATTACTCTTCCCATCCTTGTACTCCTACAATCTTACCGCCCCCTCTCCCGCAAATTTCCCTGAGCTTCAGGATGGGGAGAGATTAGTCTGCCTTAGTTCCTGGTGGTTGATACAGAGTCTCTGATGTTCTGAATTATGGTTTGTTGATTTTTTTTTATTTGCTACTCCTGCAATGCCCTTGGTTCCATCCTGATGGGTATTGGATGTCACCCTCTGGCCAGAGATAAAAACCTGTTAAATTAGAGCCTTGTTATAAGAGTATATTCAAAGGTAGATGAGTAGGAGACTGCGGTCATTTTTAACAGTTTTATAAGCTGTGTATTTCCCAATTCCCCATGAAATGGATCAAACCAGATTTGGTGTTCTATTCTGCTTCATTTAAGGTGGAAACATTGCTTAAGTTTCCTGGAATGTTTCTCCCTGTTTCCAGCTACAATCTTTGTGTCACCTAGGGGGTATTGATTTTAGTCAAGTAGATTTCACAGCAACAGATGTAACACATGAATGTTTTCTTATATGTTTCTTAAAATGTTTAAATGAGAATTTGTAATGTGGATGAATGGAATTGTGTGTGTGTGTGTGTGTGTGTGTGTGTGTGTGTGTGTGTGTGTTACATGCTTTCATTCATTTCTGAAAAAATTCATGGAAAATCTAACATTGGGGCAATTCTCCAAATTTCAGATTCTTAGCGAATTGTTTATTCTGATAGCCTTGAAACATGACAGTGGAATACGATACAAGATAAACAAACTTGATTGATAAGATGCATAGAATCAAATCAGTATACTTAAATACTCCCACCTTTAAAATCTTTGCAACAAAAGGGGAAAGTATTTGAGTAATTGTGGTCAATTGAGTTCTTATTTATAGTGTCTAAAACATGCATGCATTCTTTTTTTCCTTTTAGGTCATTATAGCACTACCAGATTTTCAAACTATTTTAATTATCCCAAAGATTTTTTTCCAAGATCCTTCATTATGACACATACACTTATCATACCATCAGTTTATTAAAAAAAAACAAAGTAAATCTATTCAATTTTAGAGTTGTCACCATGCACAAACACAAAATATAAGCACTAAGATAATATATGGTAGTTAAAATAAATTTGATTCAGATATACATTAAAATAAATAAAGTTATTTGCACATAGAATGACAGCAAAATCTCTAGCCTTTAACTTCAAACACCTTTTCAAGATCATTATTAGATAGTATTTCTGTAACTATCTAATAATGATTTCCTATATGTTTATCCTTGGAAAAGCTTTTAGTCCCTGGTATGTTTCATATACTAAATAAAAGATAGCTATTCAAACATGCTGAACAACTGTACAGAAATTTAATTGTAGAATATTCTAGAGAATATAGAACTGATTCCGAATTACCTGAATTCTAATAAATCCCATTTACTGAATCAGAACTCCTTTGTTTTCCTACCTCATTGTGGCATTGCTTTTATATTCTGGGCAACTGACTAGACTTGTAAAATTTGTAAAATTCTAGTCAGTAAAAGCCAATGTTTCTCTGTTTATACTATCTGCTGCCTATTATTTTCTTATTAGTGGAACTGCAACACCTGGCTTTCTAAATGCATGGGAAAAGCAAATGCAATGGGTCTCTAGTTTTGTGCCAAGACTGTACTGAAGTTTTTAATCTGACACACAGATTTGGCATTTGGCTCTTATCCAGGTATCTTTTTTATTTTGAAAAAGAAAGTATATCATTACACCAAATCAATGTATGATGACAAACTGACCCCAGAAATTTTGTTTCAAATACTGAGTTGGGTTTGATCTTCAATTACTTGCTGCAGAAATTCTGACATTTAAAAACTACTAAAAATCAAGCATATACAAAATACTTACAAGTTATATGAAAATATAATGGAGTAAACAAAACTTCTTGCACTCATCTAGTTTACAACAAAAAGTTAATGTATTCTTAAGTTATTTGTGTATTCCGCACATTGTTTCATTGAATAGAGAAAGTCTTATAATGAATTCTGTACCAATCACTCCTTTCTTCATTATTTTGATTGTTTTGGAGGGGAATTTCAGATGTATGTGTATATGTGTGTATGTATGTTCTGTGGGGGAGTATAGGTACTCAAGGGTGCTGGAGTATGTGTGCCCAAGAAGGCCCAAGCATGGTATTAGTAATCATCTACAAATGCTTTTCCACCTAGTTGTGAAACTGGGTGTTTAAACCCATAGTCATTAGGTGACTCTGATAGCCAGTTTGCTCTGGGGATTCCCAGGCTCTACATTCCAGGGCTAGAATTGCAGGCACACCTGCCTACCACACCTGCCCAGCACTTGAGTGGGATCTGGGGATGGAAGTTCAAGCCCTTTTTTGTGAATAGAAGACTCTAAATGCTAAGCCACTTCCCAGGTCCGTTTTTCATGTTTTAAAGTAGTGTGTGTGTGTGTGTGTGTGTGTGTGTGTGTGTGTGTGTGTGTGCGTGTGTTCACATTCTGCCTTTTGGGCTCCAAAAGTTGAACTCAAGTTGTCTAACTCACATAGGTAGCATATTTATCCATTGAGCCATGTTTCTGACCTCTGATTTTCTTTGTTTCTCACCATATGCATATGTATCGCTATACATTTATCTTATGTTTTATACAGATAATCTTTATAAAAATAATTCATCTCATGGACATTATACTTTGTGGTTTCCTTTTGTTCTTTTCTTTGCAGAAAACATCTCACATAGCCCAGGCTGAATTTAAATTCCTGGTATAGCCAAGGATGACCTTAAACTTCTGATTCTACAATTTCCACTTCCTGAGTGCTGAGATTACAGGTTTGTGCCAATACACCTGGTTTTATGTTGTGCTTATGATCAGAGTCAGGACTTGTGCTTGTACTCTAATAATTCAGCTGAATATCTAGTCCTCATTTTGTGAGTTTTCTTTAAAGATTCATAGCTATGTACTCTTCAGTATCATTAACATTATTTTATATAGTTGTAATTAATTGTTATTTGCTGCTGTGAAAAAACATCCCTGCATATGACTATTAAAATATGTTTATTAGATGGTTGTGGTAGCACACAGTTATGATCCTTTTTATTTTATTTTTCCCACACATACAAACTTAATAGGTACCCCAGTCCCCTCCCTCCCTTCACCCTCTCTGGACCCCCTTGTTCCCTACCCCCCTTTTCCTCTCCCTCTCATGATCCTCCCTCCCTTTCTCCCAATGCTCCCCTCTTCCACCCTCCCCTGATCCCTGAAACATTCTTAACTGTGAATTTCCAACTTCCCTCTGCTTCCTCCACTCCAATGAGGTGTAAGGACTTAGTAGGATTGCCTAGAGCACTTACTTGTGCTCCCCTTTAGTATGGGAACACTATTGTGACTGTTAATCACTTGATTCTAAGGATCCTAGTTCCTATGATCCGTGCTAGACTTTGGGGGGGGTCATTTGATATGTCAGTCATTATGCAGGTCATGCAAAGTCCTATTATGGTTACATCAGCCCAAAATTGTATGGGGTATCTTGCATATCATTGGTCCTCCCCATCTTTAGGCTCTTACAATCTTACCACCTCCTCTTCCACAAATTTCCCTGAGCTTTAGGATGGGGAGAGATTTGGTTCAAGGTGATTAATGTAGGGTCTCTGATGTTCTGAATTATGTTTTTTTTGTTTTTAGTTTTGCTGTTCTTGCACTGCCCTTGGCTCCATCCTGATTGGTATTGGATGTCACCTCCTAGATAGAAATAGAATGCTGTTAAAATGGAGTCTTACTATAAGAGTAGATTAGGTAGATGGAATAACAGTAAGAGACCACTGTGAGGTGGGGTCAGTCTCCCATTTGCAGGATGATTACCATCAATTTGCCAGACTCTAGGCCCTCACTGACTGGTGAGATCAAACCCCGTCAATTGTAAGTGACCAGGAAGGAAAGCTTAACCAGATGACTCACTTGCAGTACTTGATGGTGACTTATTTTCTGTGCTATATCATGATCACCTCTCTCTTTATTTCTAGGGGCCCTCTTTCCTTTTCCCTCCTGTTTAAAATCTTTGCAGTTAATGTAGGTATTACAGAGATCCATCTTTGAATATGACCTTAAGTGGGTTTGGTAATAGGATCCACCTATTAGGAAGTACATACGGTGCTTAATTTTCTTTGTCTGGGATACGTCACTCAATATAATTTTTCTAATGCCATCCATTTCCAGGCAAATTTCATTAATTCATTTTTTTGTTGGCTGAGTAGTATTTCATTCTTTAAATGTACCAACCACATTTTCCTTATCCATTCATCAACTATTGGGCATTTAGGTTGACTCCATGACTTTGCTATTATAAATAGTTCTGCTACGAACATTGTCTTTCTTGTGCCATTGAGGTGCATTTTTGCTTTATGGGGAATTATTCCCAGAAGTGGAATAGCAGGATCATATGGCATTTCAATCTTTAACTTTTTTAATTAATTGATTTATTAATTTATTTCCACTCATACACACTTAATAGGTACATCAGTCCCCTCCCTCCCTCCACTCCTCCTTGGACCCCCTACCTACCTCCCCCCTATTTCCCTTCCTTTCCCTCCCTCCCTCCCTATCTCCCAGTGCCTCCTCCCCCCATCCCTGGAGCATCCTTTAATGTGTATGTGAAACTTTCCTCTGGGCCCTCCTTTCTGATGAGGTGTAAGGACTCAGTGGCATTTTCTAGAGATCTTTCTTGTGTTCTTCATAAGGATAGGAACACTATTGTGCCTGTTAATCCCTAGCTTCTAAGGATCCTAGTGCCTTTAGTCCATGGTAGACTTTGAGGAGTCAATAATGTGTTGGTCATTGAAGAGGTCATACAAAGTTCTTTTATGATTGCTTTGGACCTAACTTGTGTGGAGTATCTTGCATATCATAACTCCTCCCCATCCCTGTGCTCTTACAGTCTTACCACCCCCTCCTCCGCAAATTTTCCTGAGCTTCAGGATGGCGAGAGATTAGGCTGGCCTGGCTCCAAGTGGTTGATATAGAGTCTCTGATGTTCTGAATTATGGTTTGTTGATTTCTTTTCATTTTTGCTGCTCCTACAATGCCCTTCACTCCATCCTGATGGGTATTGAATGCAACCACCAGCCCAGAGATGAAAAGCTGTTAAAATAGAGTCTTAATATAAGAGTATATTCAAAGGTAGATGGAATAAAAGTAGGAGAGCACAGTGAGGGGGGATTAGTCTCCCATTGGCACAATGATTACTTTCTATCTGCCAGACTATATGCCCTCCCCATCTGATGAGATCATTTGCTATCAGTTGCAAATGATCAGGAAGAAAAGTCTGTACTACAAATCCATAGTTGTAAAAACAGCCTGGTACTGGCTACAAAATAGACACACAGATCAATGGATAAGGGTTGAAGACCCAGATATAAGCCCACACAGCTACAGCCATTTGATCTTTGACAAAGGGGCCAAAAAATCCAATGGGAAAAGAACAGCATCTTCAACAAATGGTGCTGGCAAAACTGGATCTCCACATGCAGACGATTAAAACTGGACCCGTACTTGTCACCATGTACAAGAATTAATCCCAAATAGATCAAGGACCTCGATATAAGGTCAGGGACCATTAAAAACTATAGTTGAAAGGCTAGGGAACTCTCTCGAGCTGATTTGACAAGGCCAACAGTTCCTAAACAGACATCCAATAGCACAGTCACTACAACCAACACTCAACAGTTGGGATCTTGTGAAATTAAAGAACTTCTGTTCAGATAAAGAGATTGTAACTCGAGCACAAAGACAATCCACAGAATGGGAGAAAATCTTCAGTAACCACATATCTAATAGAGCTCTATTATCCAGGGTGCACAAATAACTTAGAAAACTAAACACCAAGGAAACAAATGGGCCAATTAAAAATCAGCCTTGGAACTTAAAAGAAACTTTACCAAGGATGAAATTAAAATGTCTAACAAATACCTTAAAAAATGCTCCACATTCTTAGCCATCAAGGAAATGCAAATCAAAACCTTCCTGAGATATCATCTCACCCGGTCAGGATGGCAAAAATCCACAATACAAACAACACCAAATGCTGGAGAGGATGTGGAGAGACGGGAACACTTGTACATTGCTAGTAGGAATGCAGACTCATACAACCACTCTGGCTAGCAGTCTGGCGATTCTTAAGGAAGATAAAGACTGAAATGCCATATGGCCTTGCTATTCGACTTTTGGGAATAAACCCCATCCAGCAAAAATACACCTCGATAGAAAAAGCATGACCTTGTTCATAGTAGCACTGTTTACCATAGCAAAGTCATGGAATCAACACAACTGTCCAACAGTTGACGAATGGATAAGGAAAATGTGGTACATTTATACAATGGGATACTACTCAGCCATCAAAAACAGGAGGGAAAGGGAAGGATGACCACACCAAAAACAAGGAGAGAGGGGGGATCATGTTACAGCAGAGAAAATAGGCCACCATCAAGGTCTTCAAGTAAGTAATGAGACATCTAGTGAATCTTTAACTTTTTGAAGAATTGCCGGACTGCATGCCAGAGTGGTTGTATAAGCATGCATTCCAACCAGCAATGTAGGAAAGTTTCATTTTCGCTGCATCCTCTCCAGCATTTGTTGTTTGTATTGTGGATTTTTACAATCGTGACCAGAGTGAGATGATATCTCAGGGAGGTTTCGATTAGCATTTCCCTGATGGCTAAGGATATGGTGCATTTTTAAAGATATTTGGTAGACATTTCAATTTCATCCCTGGTAAAGTTTCTTTTGACTTCCCTGGCCCATTCTTTAATTGGGACATTTATTTTCTTGGGGTTTAGTTTTCTAAGTTCTTTGTGCATTCTGGATAATAGAGCTCTATCTGATATATGGTTGAATATTTTTCTCCCATTAACTGGGCTGCTTTTTGCTCGGGTTACAATCTCTTTATCTGAACAGAAGTTCTTTAATTTCATAAGATCCCATTTGTTGAGTGTTGGTTCTAGTGACTGTACTATTGGATTTCCTTTTAGGAACTCTTGGCCTAATCCAATCAGCTCGAGGGAGTTCCCTACCCTTTCAACTAAGGTTTTTATAGTCTCTGGCCTTATGGTGAGGTCCTTGATCCATTTGGAATTAATATTTTTAATTGGTGACAAGTACGGGTCCAGCTTTAATCTTCTGCATGTGGACATCCAGTTTTGCCAGCACCATTCATTGAAGATGATATTCTTTATCCATTGAATTTCTTAGACCCCTTTGTCAAAGATCAAATTGTCGTAGTTGTATGGGCTTATATCTGGGTCTTCAACCCTTATCCATTGATCTATGTGTCTATTTTGGAGCCAGTAACAGGCTGTTTTTATTACTATGGATTTGTAGTATAGATTAAGGTTTGGTAAGGTGATAACTCCATCAGTATTTTTGTTACTCAGAATTGTTTTTGCTATCTTGGGTCTTTTATGCCTCCATATGAATTTTGAGATTGTTTGGTCAACCTCTTTAAAGAATTGCTTTGGGATTTTGATTGGTATAACATTGAATCTGTATATTGATTTTGGTAGGATGGTAATTTTTGTGATATTGATTCTGCCAATCCAGGAGCATGTGATTTCTGGTTTCTTCTGTAATTTCTTTCTTTAGGGTTTTAAAGTTTTCATTGTAAAGGTCTCTTATTTCTCTGGTTAGGTTTATACCAAGGTATTTCATTTTTTAGGAGCTATAGAAAATGGGATTGTTTCTCTCAGGGCTTTTTCACTTTTTTCATCCTGGGCATATAGGAAGGCTACTGATTTTTGTACATTTATTTTGTATCTTGCCACACTGCTGAATTTCCATATCAGTTCCAGGAGTTTCCTGTAGGAGTTTTTGGGATCACTCAGTTATAAGATTATGTCATCTACAAATAGAGCTAACTTGACTTCTTCCTTGCTGATTAGAATCCCTTTTATCTCCCTTTCTTTTCTTATGGCTCCAGCTAAGAATTCAAGTACAATATTGAATAGAAGTGGTGAGAATGGACAGCCTTGTCTAGTTCCTGATCAAAGCAGAAATGCTTCAAGGTTTTCCCATTGAGTATAATCCTTGCTGGAGGCTTGTCGTATACAGCTTTTATTATATTGATAAAAGTTCCTTCCATTCCAACTGTCCTTAGGGTTTTGAACATAAAATGCTGTTGGAGCTTGTCCAAAGCTTTTTCTGCATCTATCAAGAGTATCATGAGGTTTTGGAATTTAGACTGGTTTATATGGTGAATTACATTTATTGATTTGCATATGTTGAACCAACCTTGTTTGCCTGGGATAAACCCTACATGATCCCCTTGAATGATCTTTTTAATATGTTTTTGAATCCTATTTGCTAAGATTTTGTTTACAATCTTTGCATCTGTATTCATCAAAAATATTGACCTATAGTTTTCTTTTTTAATTGTACCTTTATTAGGTTTTGGGATTAAGATGATATTAGCTTCATAGAAACAATTTGATAGTATTCCTTCCTTTGCTATTTGATGGAACAGTATAAGGAGTGTTGGTGTTAGTTGTTCCTTAAATGTCTGGTAGAACTTTGTGCTGAATCCATCTGGTCCAGGACATTTTTGATGGGAAGTTTCAAGATTACTTCATCGATATTCTCATATGTCATATGATTATTTAAATCATTCAATACTTCCTGATTCAATTTAGGTAAGTTGTACTTATTTAGGAATTCATTCATTTCTTTTGTGTTATCAAATTTCAAGGAGTATAAGTTTTTGAAATATGGCCTTATAATTCTCTGAATTTCTTGGGTATCAATAGTGATAACTCCAGTTTCATTTTTTGTAATTTGGGTGTACTTTCTCTTGTTTTTGTTAATTTAGCTAGGGGTCACTCAATCTTACTGAATTTTTTCAAAGAGCCAGCTTTTTGACTAGTTGATGCTCTGTGTCATTTTCCTTATCTCAAGTTTGGATATTTCTCCACTGATTTTGCTAGTCTCCTCTCTTCTACTGCTTTTGGGATCAAATTGTTCCTGTGTCTCTAATGCTTTAAGCTGCATTGTTATGTTATTTATCCATGAATTTTCTATTTTTTGATATAGGCATTAAAAGCTATAAACTTACCTCTTAGGAAGGCTATCATTGTGTCCCAAGGATTTTGATAAGTTGTTTTCATTATCGTTCGCTTCCAGGAAATCTTGAATTTCCTTTATGATTTCTTTCTGAACCCACTTCTCATTCAGCATAATAGTGTTTAGTTTCCAGGAGTTAGTGTATTTTTTTGCTCTTTGTTGTGTTGGAAATGTCAAGCTTTAGACCATGGTGGTCTGAAAAGGTACAGGCTATAAATTCAACTTTCCTTTATATGTGTATATTCATTTTGTGGCCCAATACATGGTGTATTTGGAGAAAGTTCCATGTGCTGCTGAGAAAAATGTATATTCTTTGATGCATGGATAAAAAGTTTGATAGAGATCTGTAAGGATTTCAGTAAGGATTTGATTAAGTTCCAATGTGTCTCTGTTAACTTCTTGACCTGTTGATCTATCCCATGTTGAGAGGTATATTGAAATCCCTAAGAATTATCATTTTCGGGTTGATTTCTTGCTTTAGACACTGTAGTGATTTCTTAATGAATGTGGAGGAACCCGTATTAGGTACACATATGTTCAGTATTTTGAAGTCTTCCTGGTGAATTGTACCTGTGACTAAGATGTAGTATTCATCTGAGTCCCTTATGATTTTTTTTGGTTTGAAGTCCACTTTGTCTGATAGCATAATATCTATCCCTGCCTGTTTCCTGGTTCTGTTAGCTTGTAGAATTTTTGACTGGCCTTTTACTTTTTGGATGTGCCTATCTTTTGTAGTGAGATGAGTTTCCTGAAGGCAGCAGATTGATGGATTGTGATTTCTAATCCAAGTTTGTAATCTGTGTCTTTTTATTGGTGAGTTAATTAAATTGACATTCATTGTTGTAATGGAGAAATTCCTTTTAATTCCGGACACCTTTTATATTTAGCGACTTTTGTAAGTGTATTATTTGGCTTTTAGGTTTTGGTGGTAATGTACTCCTTCTGTCCTCCTAGATATGCTTGTTCTTTTCCTCAAGCTTGAGTATCTTTTCTCCCTGTAAGACATGTAAGCCTTCAAGTTGTCTTTGTGCTGGAAAACTTTTCTTTCCCCTTCAATCATGACCAGTAGTTTTGCCGGGTATATCAGCCTGGGTTGACATTTTTGCTCATTTAATATTTCAAGTATGTCTCTCCAAGCTCCTCTTGCTTTTACTGTTTCCATTGAAAAATCATGTTATTTTTATAGGTTTACCTTTAAAAGTGATTTTGTCGGGTGTTTTGATTATTATTTGCCGTGGCGAGTTTCTATTTTGGTGTTATTTGTTTGGGGTGCGGAATGTCTCTTGTGTTTGATTGGGCGTCTCCTTCTTTAGTTGAGGGAAGTTTTCCTTGATGATAATTTGAAAATTTTCCTCAGGTGTGGTGTTTTGGGATTCTTGCTCTGGTATTCCATGAATGCGCATGTTAGGCTTCTTCAGGGTGTCACATAACTCTTGAATATTCCTTTCAAGTATCTTTTTGGCTTCAACAACCTCTTCCATTGAGCTGGTCAGTTTTTATACTTTGTTTTCAAGATCTGAAATTCTATTTTCTGCTTCATTAGTTCTGTTGATAAGAAGCTCTGTTGAGTTCTGGGTTGAAGATTACTTGTCTTTTAGCTCAATTTTAAACTCTGCCGTACACTATTTAACTGTGCTATGTCTATTTTTGTTTCTTCAACTGTTTTTCTCATCTCCTCCAAGTATCTGCTGTGTTCCTGTTCAAAGTGGTTGATGCAGTTATTTAACTCCTCCCAGATTCCCTCTTTCATAGTATTGATCATGGTAATGATCATGCTTTGAAGGTCATTATCTTGGGTCTGGCTTTCTTGTCTATTTTCTGTGAATTTGTTCTGTTTGGAATCTATCATTATGGGGTTAATTCTTTCGGTGGGAGATTTGTTTTATTGACTTTTGTTTCTCATGGATTTACACTGTGAACTGGGCATTGTTGTTTTATCTTTTTTTAGACCTTCTTTCAGTTTCTGTGTGTTTTTGACTAAACTGAATTCATTGGTATTACTACTCTTGAGCAATTGTTACTAGTGTTTGCCTTTGAGTTGAGTACGCTTGTCTGTTGTTGGTGTTATTTCCTAGATGAGGCTATTAGACTGTTAGTACATCAAGTCAGGTTTAGTGGATAGGGAGTGAAGATTAGTATGGTAGTGCACTCTTAATGATTTAGTACCTTGGTGATATGTGAGGGTGAATGGTATAGTCCCTGAAGTCGTATATGTTTTGGGGTGGCTATGTGGAAAAGTGAAACTACAGGGACTAATAATTGAAAGGAAACAGAATGGTAAAAATGGGTTTACTCATCTTTGAGCTGGATGTGAAGGATCTCTCCCATGTGATAAGATGATTTTTGAGGACTTCAGATATATGGTGTTTGTCCCCTAGATCTTTGCTTGGGTTTTCTTTGGACTCTGTTGTATTCTGAGGAGCAGTGTGTCTTCCGTGGACCACATGTCCCAGTTGGAAAGGGCCAAACTTTTAGTTATCACACAGACCACTTATGACCTCAACATTCAGTAGTCTAAGAAAAGAGATTTGGGAGTTTAAAGACAGTCTGGGCCACAGAAAAATTCAAAATTATCTTGGTATGTTTTATGGAATCCATCATCAAAAAGATGTTGGGATTAAGGAGATATCTCTGTGGGTAAAGTAATTGCTATGGAAGTATGAGGACCTGAGTTTGAATCTACAAACCTCACGTAAAAAGATGAGTATGATTAAATAGTTTTATTCACAATGTTGGGGAAACAGAAATAAGCAGATTCCTGGAACTTGGTGGTCCCCCAGAATAGCTGAATCAGTGAGTTTCTGATCTCCAGATTCAGGAAAAGATCTTTTCTCAAAAAAAATATAGGTGTAGATTGACTGAGGAAGGTGCTTGACATCAAATTCTTTTCTTTATATTCTTGTGCACACACTACCACCATGTACCCTCATGCACATACATGAACACATACACAAACTATACTACATGCACATTTACACACACACACACACATACACATCCTTGTTCATCTTTTCAATAAACACATATAGTATTGATCAAAGTCCTTAGCATCAAGAAAATCAAAGCAAAAATGATATTGAGATAACATCTCATCATAGTTACAATAATTAAAAAACAAACAAAAGAAATTCCAACTCAGTGATATTGAGGATGTGAGGAAAGAGGCTTGTTTATATAATTCTGGGTTGTAAAGGCTTTTATACAATATATAGACCAGTATGAAGGGTTCTCAAAAGAAACAGAAATTGAAATAGCCCATAATCAAGCTGTACCACTCCTGAGAATTTATTATTGGTGTGTAATTCAACATATGGCAAAACACCTGCTTATCCATATTTACTGTGGAGTAATTCACAATATCCAAGCTATGGGATAAGTCTGGTGTCCATCAATGGAAGAATGGATACAGAAAATATGGTGCTTATGCACAAAAAATGGATTTTGTTTCAACCATAAAATGTACAAAATTATGTTATTTGCAGGAAAATTGATAATAGAGAGTCAAATTTACCAAAATATGCCAGAAATGCAATACAATCTATTTGTTTTTCCCAATTATAAACTTAGACTTTGACACAAACACACACACACACACGCACACACAAACACAGCATGAAAAGAGAGTGTGTAAGAAGAGGAAAGATAATAGTATTCATTGGGAATGTGTACAGGTGAGTGTGAGGGTGTGTGTGCCATGATTTTTATATTACTTGTTCTCTGACAGGTTCATGTGTTTGAATCCTTAGCTCTTGTACTCTCTGTCTCCATAAGCAGTGTGGTGAAATGAACCAACCTCCTGCCATGATTTCTGCTATATATTTTTTGTCATAATAGAATATATCTCTCTTCTGGAAATCTAAGCCAAATAAATCTCCCTTTCTCCCTTGAGTTACTTCAATCCAAGTGTTGCCACATAGTAAAAATAGAAGAGTAAACACAACACAAAGATTGAATGTTATATGATGTACCTAAAAAGCATTTAAAAGTATGAAACTCATTGCTTTGTATAATAAATTTGAATTTATAAAAATTTTAAGTATTCAAAATCTTCTCTTGATGTACATTTCATCATTTTTGTCTTTCTTACAGTGACTAAAAGTGTTGCTATGAGCCACTTATGATTAGAATATATTTCATAGTCTTTATATATATATATATAAAAGTGAATTGTGTGTATTTCTTTGTTTTGAGACAGGCTTGCTATTCAGAAAGTCCTGCGTCTCACTATGAACATCAGGCTAAATTCATGTTAACATTAATCTTGTCAAACTCTGACTCTAAATTGCTGTGATTAAAGGCCCTCACCACCACACCCAACAATAAGTGTGTAATTGCTGGTGGATCACTTGGTATATGCAATTACACTTTCCTAGATAATGCAATTCTTTGCCACAAATAGTCATATACAAAATAATTTCAAATTGGAATAGTTAGCAGCATGATTGATGCAAGCCCTCATAGGAGGATTTTGAATTTTCTTAAGTAATGGTGTTCAGCTTCTTTTGGGCTATTTATCATTGTTTATCCTCTTCCAGGAAGTGACTGATCAAGTTTTTAATCCATTTCTTTATAAAGGTTTTGTATCTTTCTCGTTGAAAGGATTACACTATCTAAAATTTTATGTTTTTTTAAGTTTTAATGAAGCTATTGTAGTTCTTCTTCCATTTTATAAAAGTTGTTCTTTTACAATGATATAGAGATACAATTGATTTGATATTGGCTTTCTGCCTTAAATTTCTTGCTGTAGTTGTTTATATTCAGATTAGTTACCTTTTTCTAAAGAAAACTTTGTTCCTTAAAAATAATGAAAATCTTATTTTTTGTTTCCATTCATTATTCTCCAAATCTATTTTTCTCATGTTTCATATACTGGCTAGAACTTCTTTTGTAAAAAAATAACTTTAATAAGTTTACATTTTTCATACATGCTTTTGCCTCCCTCATTACCCTTACCTTCCTTTCCTCCTTCCCTCCCACTCTCTATTCATTCCACCCTCCCTACCATCCTTATGTGGATGTTGCAGCAACAGGTGTAGCAGTGGCTGGTGGAGCTGCTAGCAGTCACAGTGCTGCCACAGAATGATGCGCAGGCAGGTGCACAAACATTCAGAGGAAATAACCTGCACCGGGGAAAGATGATGTCTACTTTATTGTGCTGGAACAAAAACTTAATGGGGGAGCTGACCAATCCAGCCACTGGCACGTCCCCACGGGGGACATGTGTACCAATAGAAAGAGGGACATGTAAGCAGAAGCTCCTCAGGGCCAATCAGACCACAAGTTCTGTCGACCATTCTATGGTGCGATTAAGACACTGAGAAGCAAGGGGTTTGCAGAGGTGTGTGGGGCTTCTGGCTGAGGCGCAGACTAGTTATCAGGAAGTGTACTTCTCTTTCTTGTAACAGAATGGCTGTTGCTCACCTGTGCCTCAGCCACTGTTGCCATCCAGGCCTGGGCTCTATGCTCTACTACATTTCCCCCTTTCTCTTTAATAAAGGCAGTTAGAACCTGGGTAGTTAAAAAATGGCTGTATTGTCTTCTTTGGATAGAGGCCAATATGCAATGTATGAGCAAAAAAAGGAAGAAAAGAAACAAGTATTAGGAAAAGGGCAAATGTAATGGCCCACAACATAAGGTACAGGAGAAACACCCAGGAAGTAAATGGGTGGTAGTCCACAGAAGCGTAGGGGACACAGGGCCCAGTTCCCCAACGAAGGCCACTTTCAAGATGTAATGGGGAAGCTATCTTGATAGGGTATAGATGCATTACTCAACATTGCATGCCAGAGACTGAATGAGGGAGAAAGAGGAGAGGGGTTGGTCTCTGGGACACGATTTGACCATTGGATGGGCAGACTTATATGAAATTCCAATGTTTAACATTTTTAGAAACCACCATACTGATCAACTGCATTCCCACAAGCAATGTGTACCCTTCCCACCATATCTTCTCAAGCATGTGTTGGTGCACGTGCTTTGGATTTTTGCCTTTCTGATTAGGATGAGATGATATCTCAGAGTAGTTTTGATTTACATTTCCCAGATGATTATGGAGGTGGAACATTTTTAGAGGCATTTGTTGGACATTTAAATTTCTTCCTGGGAAAAGTTTCTTTTAAGTTCCATGGCCCATTTGTAATTGGGCTGTTTATCTCCTTGGTGTTTCATTTTTGAGTTCTTTATATACTCTAGATAATAGTCTTCTATCAGATGAGTGGTTAGTTAAGATTTTGTCCTATTCTGTGAGCTGTCATTTTGATCAATTGACAATATCTTTAACTGAACAAAAGCTCTTTAATTTCAAAAGATCCATTTGTCAAGAATTGGTTCTATATCCTGACCAATTGGGATCTTACTTGCACAGTTGGCCTAGGCATATCAGTTCGAAGGAATGACCTACTCTTTTATCTAGGATTCTTATAGTCTCTAGTGTAAAGCTACTGTCTTTGAGCCATTTGGAGATGATTTTCATGGATGGTGACAAGTAAGGATCCAGTTTCAATCTTCTGCATGTGGATATCCAGTTTTACTAGCATCATTTTTTATTATTATTCAATTGTGCGTGCGTGTGTGTGTGTGTGTGTGTGTGTGTGTGTGTGTGCACGTGTGTGTAGAACCACGGGTAAATTCAGGAACCACAATGGGCGCCTCCACCTCCTCCTTGTTTACTCTGCCCTGGGATTCACAGGCTCCGCCCCACCAGGACCAGAAACGCAGCCCACCCCCGCTTCCACCTGGCGTCCATATGTGGTGTCTAAGATCTGAACTCAGGACCTTCCACTTGCAAGGCAGAGGCTTAACCCCTGAGCCACCTCTCCAGCCCCGCTAGCATCATTTGTTGAAGTGACTGTTCTTGTGCTATAGAGTTTTCTGAGACCCTACATTGAAAATCAGATGAATATATGTGTAGGGACTTATTTCTGAGTCTTCAACCCTTATCAAGTACCTTCTTTATTACTATGGACTTGTAGTATATATTAAGTTCTGGCATGGTGATTCCTCCAGGATAGTTTTTATTACTCAGGATTACTTATGCTATTCTGTGCCCTAAGTGATTCCAAATGAATTTTGAGATTATCAATTTTTGTGAAGAACTGCCTTGGAATTTTGATTGGTATATCATTGAATCTGTATATTGCTCTTGGTAGTGTGGCCATTTTTATGATGGTAATTATACTGATCCTGAAACATGGGAGGCCTTTTGAGCTTCTGGTATTTTCTATTTTTTTATATTAAGGTTTTAAAGTTTTCATTGTATAGGTCTTTCACTTTCCCAGTTAGATTTATACTAATGCATTTCATTTCTTATGGACTATGGTAAATAGAATTCTTTCTTTTAGGACTTTCTCACTTTTTTCATCCTTGTTGTATAAGAAAGTCACTGATATTTGAAGATTGACTTTGTACCGAGCCACATAACTGAACTTAGGTATTAGAACCAGGAGTTTCCTGGTAGAGGTTTGAAGGTCCCTCAGATAAAGGATCCTTTCATATGCAAACAGGTATAACTTGATTTCTTTTCCTATTTGTATCCCTTTCATTTCTATCACTTATGTAATAGCTCTAGCTGAAACATCCAGTATGATATTGAATAAAAGGGTGTTGAAGTTCCTTACTATTATGGTTCGTTTGATTTTTTGTTTTATTTTTTTATTTTATTTTTTATAATACATTTATTATTACTATTTCAGCTCATACAAACTTAATAAGTACACCAGTTCCCTCACTCCCTCTTCCTCCCCCCGAACCCCCTGCTCCCCATCCCCTCACCCCTCCCTCCCCACCTCCCCCCCCCTCCGTGCCTCCAGCCCCAATTCCCAGAGTCCTTTCTTGTGCATGCCTGATTCTCCTCTGGGCCCTCCTCTCCGATGACTTACAAGGACCCAGTGGAATTTCCCTGAACCTTTCCTGTGTTCCCCTTAAGTATAGGAACACTACTGTGGCTGTCAATCCCTTGCCTCCAAGGATCTTGGTGCCTTTAGCAGATGCTAGACTTTGTGAGGTCAATAGTGTGTTGGATATTGCGCCGGGCATGCAATGTCCAATTAAGATTGCTTTGGCCCTAACTTGTGTGGAGTATCTTGCAAATCATTGCTCCTCCCATCCTTTTGCTCTTACACTCTTACCGCCCCCTCTTCCGCAAATGTCCCTGAGCTTCAGGATGGGGACAGATTAGTCTGGCCTAGTTCTAGGTGGTTGATATAGGTCTCTGAAGTTCTGGATAGTGGTTTGTTGATTTACTTTTGCAGTTTTGTTGCTCCTGTAATGCCCTTCACTCCATCGTGATGGGCACTGTATGTCACCTCCTGGTTAGAGACAAAAAGCTGTTAAACTGAAGTCTTATTATAAGAGCACATTCAAGGGTAGCTGTAATACTTATACCCAAAAGTGGAATCGCAGGGTCATATGGAATTTGCCAATGGGAGGGGTCAATCACCCATTTGCAAAATGGTTACTTTTTAACCTGCCGGACTATATGCCCTCCCCTTCTGGTGAGTTCATACCCCCTTAGTTGTAAATGATCAGGAACGAATGTCTGTGAACTTAACTAGGTGTCACATTACTTTCTTGCAGTCCTTGATGGAGGCCTATTTTCTCTACTGTAACATGGTCACTTCTCTCCTTGTTTCTGGTGTGGCCCTCCAACCCCATCCCTCCTGTTCATAATCCTTGCAATTATTGTAGGTAATACATAAATTTACCTATGAGTGTCTCAAGATGGGCTGGGTGGGTTTGGTATTAGGAGCCACTTATTAGGGAGTACATACAGCGCTTAATTTTATGGGTCTGGGATACTTCACTTAATATAATTGTTTCTAATGACATCCATTTCCCGGCAAATTCCAGTAATTCATCATTTTTTGATGGCTGAGTAGTACTCCATTGTATAGATGTACCACAGTTTCCTTATCCACTCAACAACTGTTGGACATTTGGGTTGATTCCATGTCTTTGCTATTGTAAACAGTGCTGCTATAAACATGGTCGTGCTTGTGCTATCGAGGTGAACCTCTGCTGCATGGGGGGTTATTCCCAAAAGTGGAATCGCAGGGTCATATGGCATTTCAATCTTTAATTTCTTTAACAATCTCCAGACGGCTCGCCAGAGTGGCTGTATGAGCCTGCACTCCCACCAGCAATGTAGGTGATTTACCCTCTCTCCACATCCTCTCCAGCATTTGTTGTTGTTTGTATTGTGGATTGTTGCCATCCTGACCGGAGTGAGATGATATCTCAGGGAAGTTTTGATTTGCATTTCCCTGATGGCTAAAGAAGTGGAGCATTTTTTGAGATATTTGTTAGACATTTTAATTTCATCCCTGATAAAATTTCTTTTAAGTTCCAGGGCCCATTTTTTAATTGGGCCATTGGTTTCCTTGATGCTTAGTTTTCTAAGTTCTTTGTGCACTCTGGAGAGTAGAGCTCTATCAGATATGTGGTTAGCGAAGATTTTCTCCCATTCTGTGGGTTTCCTTTGGGGTCGTGTTACAATCTCTTTATCTGAACAGAAGCTCTTTAATTTCACAAGATCCCAGCTGTTGAGAGTTGGTAGTAGTGACTGTGCCATTGGATGTCTGTTTAGGAAATGTTGGCCTAGCCCAATCAGCTCGAGGGAGTTCCCTATCCTTTGAACTATGCTTTTTATAATCTTTGGCCTTATATCAAGGTCTTTGATACATTTGGAATTAAGTCTTGTACATGGTGACAAGTATGGGTCCAGCTTTAATCTTCTGCATGTGGAGATCCAATTTTGCCAGCACCATTTGTTGAAGATGCTGTTCTTTTTCCATTGGATTCTTTGGGCCCCTTTGTCAAAGACCAAATGGCTGTAATTTTGTTGGCTTATATCTGGGTCTTCAATCCTTATCCATTGATCTGTGTGTCTATTTTGGAGCCAGTACCAAGCTGTCTTTATAACTATGGATATGTAGTATAGACTTAGGTTCAGTATGGTAATACCTCCAGCAGTGTTTTTGTTACTCAGAATTGTCTTTGCTATCCTGGGTCTTTTGTGCCTCCATATGAATTTTGAGATTGTTTGGTCAACTTCTTTAAAGAATTGCTTTGGGATTTTAATTGGAATAGCATTGAATTTGTATATTGCCTTTGATAGGATGGTCATTTTTATGATGTTGATTCTGCCAATGCAGGAACATGGGAGGTCTTTCCACCTTCTGGTGTCTTCTGCAATTTCTTTCTTTAGGGTTTTAAAGTTTTCGTTGTAAAGGTCTTTTACCTCCTTGGTTAGGTTTATATCAAGGTATTTCATTTTTTTAGGGGCCATAGTAAATGGGATTGTTTCTCTCAAGGTTTTTTCACTTCTTTCATTCTGGGCAGAGGAATCAAAGGAAGGGCTCTGATTTTTGCACATTTATTTTGTATCCTGCCACCCTGATGAACTTCTCAATTAGTTCCAGGAGCTTCCAGGTGGAGTTTTTGGGAACACTTAGGTATAAGATCATGTCATCTGCAAATAGGGATAACTTGACTTCTTCCTTGCCGATTTGAATCCCACTTATGTCCCTTTCTTGTCTTATGGCTTCAGCTAAGACTTCAAGTACAATATTGAATAGAAGTGGTGAGAGTAGACAGAATGGTCTAGTTCCTGATCGAAGTGGGAATGCTTCCAATTGTTCCCCATTGAGCATAATCCTTGCTGTGGGCTTGTTGTATACAGCTTTTATTATATTGATAAAGGTTCCTTCCATTCCTACTGTCTCTAGAGTTTTGATCATAAAAGGCTGTTGGATCTTGTCAAAAGGTTTTTCTACATCTATCTAGAGTATCATGTGGTCTTGGACTTTGGACTGGTTTACATGATGAATTACATTTATTGATTTGCGTATTTTGAACCAACCTTGTGTGCCGGGGATGAAGCCTACTTGGTCCCCATGAATAATCTTTTTAATATGTTTTTGTATCTGATTTGCTAAAACTTTGTTGAGAATCTTTGCGTCTGTGTTCATCAGAGAGTTCGGCCTATAGTTTTCTTTTTAAAGTGAGTCTTTATTAGGTTTTGGGATTAAAACGATATTAGCTTCATAGAAGGAATTTGGAAGTGTTCCCTCCTTTGCTATTTGATGGAACAGTTTAAGGAGTATTGGTATTATTAACTCCTTAAATGTCTGGTAGAACTCTGTGCTGAATCCATCTGATCCAGGACATTTTTGGTGTGAAGATTCAAGATTACTTCCTCAATTTCCTTATATGTTATAGGACTATTTAAATAATTCACAACCTCCTGATTCAATTTAAGTAAGTTGTGTTTACTTAGAAATTCATCCATCTCTTTTGTGTTGTCAAACTTCACAGAATATACGTTTTAGAAATATGATGTTATAATTCTCTGTATTTCTTGGTATCAGTAGTGATAACTCCATGTTCATTTCTGATTTTGTTATTTTGGGTTTTCTCTCTCCTGCTTTTGGTTAATTTAGCTAGGGTTGTACCAATATTACTGATTTTTTCAAAGAAGCAGGTTTTTGACTGGTTGATTTTTTTCTATCGTTTTCTTAATCTCGATTTCAGATATTTCTCCCCTTATTTTGCTAATCTCCTCTCTTCTAATACTTTTGGGATCAGATTGCTCTAATTTCTCTAAAGTTTTAAGCTGCATTGTTTTGTTGTTTATTTCTGATGTTTCCATTTTTTTGATGTAGGCATTAAGAGCTATGAACTTACCTCTTAGCACAGCTTTCATTGTGTCCCAGAGATATTGGTAAGTTGTATTTTCGTTATCATTCACTTTCAGGAAATCTTGAATTTCCTTTTTAATTTCTTCCTGAATCCAGTTCTCATTCAGCATCATATTGTTAAGTTTCCAGGATTTAGTGTATTTTCTCTTGTTTGATGTGTTGTGGATGTCCAGCTTTAGGGCGTGGTGGTCTGATAGGGCACAGGTTAGAATTTCAACTTTTTTGTATATGTGTAGATTCGTTTTGTGGCCCAATATGTGATCTATTTTGGAGAAAGTTCCGTGTGCTGCTGAGGAAAATGTGTATTCTTTGGTACGTGGTGAAAAGTTCGATAGAGATCTGTAAGGTCCATTTTTTCAGGGTTTGATTAAGGTCCAAAGTGTCTCTGTGAAGCTTTTGACCTGTTGATCTATCGCATGTTTAGAGGGCGGTGTTGAATTCCCCAATAATTATCATTTGGGGGTTGATTTCTCGCTTTAGACGCTGCAGGGTTTTCTTAATGAATGTGGAAGGGCCCGTATTGGGTGCATATATGTTCAGTATTTTGAAGTCTTCCTGGTGCATTGTACCTGTGACGAAAATGTAGTATCCATCCGTGTCTCTTGTAATTCTCTTTGGTTTGAAGTCCACTTTGTCTGATAGCATAATGGCTACCCCTGCCTGTTTTCTGCTTCCATTTGCTTTTAGAATTGTTGACCAGCCTTTTATTTTTAGAGCGTACCTATCTTTTGTGGTGAGATGGGTTTCCTGCAGGCAGCAGATTGATGGATTTTGATTTTTGATCCAAGTTTGTAATCTGTGTCTCTTGACCAGTGAATTAATTCCATTAACATTTAGTGTTATAATGGAGAAACTATTTTTAATTCCAGACATTTGTTATGTTTAGTAGTTTTTATAAGTATATTGTTTCACCTTTAATGGTGTTATACCTCCTGGATATACCTGTTTTTTTCTTCACGCTTGAGTATCATTTCTAGCATTTTTTGAAGGCCTGGTTTGGTGGACATGTATCCCTTCATGTTGTCTTTGTGCAGGAAGATTTTTCTTTCTCCCTTGATCATGACTGATAGTTTTGCAGGGTAAATCAGCCTGGGTTGACATTTTTGCTCATTCAATACTTGAAGTATGTCTCTCCAAGCTCTTCTTGCTTTTACTGTTTCGACTGAGAAGTCATTTGTTATCTTAATAGGTTTACCTTTAAAAGTGACTTGTTTTTTCTCCCTTGAAGCTCTCAGCACCAGTTCTTTATCTTGAATGTGGAGTGTTTTAACTATTATTTGCCGTGGCGTGCTTCTGTTTTGGTCGTATCTGTTTGGGGTGCGGAATGCCTCTTGTATACGGATGGACCTCTCTTTTTTTTAGATGAGGAAAGTTTTCCTTGATGATCGTTTGAAAAATTTCCTCAGGGGTGGTATTTTGAGATTCTTGCTCTGGTATTCCATGAATATGCATGTTAGGCTTCTTCAGGGTGTCCCATATCTCCTGGATATTTCTCTCAAGTATCTTTTTGGCTTTAACAACCTCTTCCATTGAGCTGGTTAGTACTCCCACTTTATCTTCAAGGTCTGAAATTTTGTTTTCTGCTTCGTTAGTTCTGTTGATAAGACTCTCTGTGGCGTTCTGGTTTGAAGGTAACTTGTCTTGTAGCTCAGTTTTAAACTCTGCTTGAGTCTGTTTTAACTGCTCTATGCCAGTTTTTGTTTCTTGCACTGTTTTTCTCAACTCCTCCACATGTCTGTTGTGTTCCTCTTCAAAGCGATTTATTCGATTATGTATTTCCTCCCGGATTTCCTCTTTCATAGTATTGAACATGGTAATGATCATATTTTGAAAGTTGTTATCCTGGGTGAGGCTTTCTTGGCCTTTTTTCGTGGGTTTGTTCTGGTTGGAGTCTAACATTATGGGATTATTTTCTTCAGTGGGAAATTTGTTTACTTTAGTGTTGCTTCTCATGGATTTTCACTTTGACTTTGGCATTGCTGTTTTAATTCTTAAGATCTTTCAATTTCACTAAACTGAATTATTTGTCCTGGTGTTCTGGGGGTGGGCAAGGACGGAGCTTACCTAGATCGCAGATGAGGCCCGGCAGGCGGAGCGGAGTGGTGAAGAGAGGATGGGGGCATCGGCGTGGAGCTATTTAACCTAGGGGAGCTGGGGCAGGGCCCGGGCGCAGGGGGAGGTCCTCCTTGTCCCTCGGCCCTGGGCGCAGCTCCGGCTGGATGTTGGGATTAAGAGCTGGGTCCCTTTGGGCTGACCTGGGGTTCTGGTGGGCGGGCATCGGGGGAGCTTACCTAGGTGGTGGGTAAAGGCTGACCTGCGGAGCGGGGTGGGGAAAGGGTTTGACATGACTTTAAACACTTGGAAAATTTCAAATAATTCTGAAAGAAATATAAGTGGTAAAAAAGTGTTTCAAATAATCTTTGCACTGCAGCTGAATCTGATTTGTTTCTATTTATTTTAGGTATAGAAATTAAAAGTATACAATAAGATTAAATTTAATGAGGTCTTTACACACCAGGAGGTAGAATAATACTTTCTATAATATTACAAAGGCAAATCTAATGTCAGCAAAACCTTCCTTCAAAATAAAGGACATACTCAAATTTTCTTCTTTGGGTCTAGGATAAATTTTACTAGAAGAAGGGATTCAGCACTAGAGGATTCTGGACAGTGAGAATAAGAATATAATATTATCATAAAATTCAATATATTATTCTTCAGCCTCCTCAAAATTTTAACATAAAAACCTAATAATCTGCCTAATTTCAATACCACAAATGTAAAATATGAATAGTTCTCACATTTTAGTTGGTAAGTGTTTGAGATCGAAACAATGAAAAACAGTGAGATAAAGCATTTCAAGTATCCAATGGATCAGAGGGGGTAAAGCCAGTGAAAGAAATGGAAGCTATTTGTCCTTTGGTAGTTTTCATAAGATTATAAAACTGATTTTACATATTTTGTATAAGAAATGAGAAGGAAATCTTAGATGTACTCCTAACATTATTCCCAAAGCTCATGTTTGCATTGAGGACAGTAAATTTATCCTATAATCAGTACTCTGAGACTTTTCAGTATCTGAAACTTAAAATGAAATGAAAAACTAACAATATTCATTGACTTGTATGTATATGGTATGAATTTCAAGTGATTTATCTTAATTTTTAAAAGATAAAAACAAGAGATTTCTGATTAGCCATATTATATCACCAAGAGTCTCATCAACAACATGCACTGGATGATGGAATCAGGAAACAGAATGAATATCATCTGAATAGGGAAAATATAATTGATTCATGTGAGAATTAAATCCCTAACTATGGATTGTCCAGTTTGGGCTTCTAGCATAATCGCTCTTAAATGTCATTCTGGGGTCCTGGTTCAGACTAAGTCTCTGTTTTTAATGGACACTGGTAGAATTAAAATGGCAAAATTTTTTATATAGATTTCATCTACTCTACTGTTTTCAGAAGTATTTGTTATCTACTTTTATGTTAGCATATCCTTTTCTTTCTGAAATGATCAGAAGAAGCTCTTAATCATAGTAGGTAAATAACGACTGAGTAGATATGCCTCAAGCCTTTTTTCTATTTTATTTTGAGACAAAGTCTTGCTACGTTAATCAAATTGCCATTTAACTTGAAATCTTCTTCCTCTACCTTCCAATTAGGTAGTATTTCAGTTTTATACCGTGATGCCATACTACTTTTGAATTAAAACAAAAACTGGAAAAAGTGTGTATTTTGATCAAAATAAAAACCTAATATTCACAGGGAAAGTAGGATAATAGATGAAAGAAGAGACCCACAAGTACATAAATTTAAATTGAAAAACAGAATGAAGAAGGAAGAACTTAATAAAAATGCTTCAAGAAAATATGTTAAATATTAAAGTGATATAATCACTAGTTTAAAATATCATTAAAATTAAAACTTCAGACCAAGAGGGTTGTGTTAATTAAATCTACTGAGTGATCAAGAAAAAAGATTATTACCAGATCCATTTCCCCAAGTTTAGCATAATCACAATATAAGAGTCTTACAAAGTAAAAGAATGTGGTAAGACGGCTTGGTAGGAAAAGGGGTTTGTTGTGCAAGGCTGACAATTTTAATTCAGGCCCCAGAATCCACATAATAGTGGATAGAGAGAACTGATTTCACTAAACTATCCTTTGTCATCCACATATGTGCCAAAGTACATGTGTAATTGTGAATGCAACTACACACATATCATTCACACATAATAATTAATAATTATGTATATAAATATATACATAATTTATATATTTATATGTTATTTATATTTAAATAAATTTATATATTATAAATTTATATAATTTATAAATATATAAAATAAAATTTTAATAAAGTAAATTTCCAAGCAAATATGGCTTTCAAAACTGACACATAACATTGATTACATTATCAACACATCAAACCTTCTGTTTTAAAAATTAGAAATCCTTACTGCACAGGCATATCCAGAAATAACAATATTGACTTAATGCCTGATAAACAAGGTAAGTGTCTTAAGCTAAGTCACCTCTTCACCACTACACAAACATTACAATTTGATTACAAGTAATTGTTTAAATAATAGTGATGCCTGAAAATAGATCAAAGATTTTAACAGAACACTTTAAACTACAGACAACTGTTGATAGTTCAGAATCTTCTAATAAAACACAAAAAAGTTACAGAGGTTAAAATTATATTAAATGGCTTCACATGCCTAATGATGCATTAATCCATTAACACTGTCTTTCTGTGTATGACCTCCAAGCAAATACCCAGCAGGCTCTCTACTAGGACAGTAGTAGAGAAGTTCTCAGAGCATCAATTGAAAGGTAAGAACCCTGGAAGTGAAACCTGTCAGGTTACACCTGCATAGAGTTAATTGCCTTGCCTCCCACCAGAGCAATTAGTAGAAAGTGTAGAGTGAAAGATATAAGATTCCATCTTGTGATAGCCAGCTCAATTGTTTAGAACATTAACAAATTAATAGGAAAAAATAATCTCAAGAACTGCTGCCAAAAAAGATGTTTGATAAGATTCAATGCACACTCAAGACAAAACACACTGAAGTCAAAAGAACCATATTTATATTATTTATTTATTTATTTATTTTATAGTTGAAGGGAATTGAAGGATTAACATATTGTCATTGTGCCTACTAAGTAAGTAGTCTCACACTGAACTGTATCCACAGCCCAAACATTTTTTAGCCTAAATGAGTCCTAAATGAGGACATTTAAAAGATTTTTTTCGAAAATAATAGTAGGCAGTTGTAAAATATTTGAATGATTCTCTTTTAAATAGAAAAAAAGACTAACTACTTTAAAAATTCTATTGATAATTCTAGAGGAATCTCTAGAAAGTTCTTTATGGCTCAGGGCTTATACAGGGCACTGGAGTCCTAACTGGTCCTTAGCCACTACCCAAGGCTCTGGATCATCAGCCGACATTGGTGGATCGGATTTCCTCTTCTGTGGGCACCTATGGTTCTGTGTCATCAGCTGGCTCTAGTAGATAAAAGTTCCATTTTGGCTCTGAGCCTAAATAGGACACTAAGCTCCTGGCTGGTTGAAATCCACTCTCATGAGATCTAGGGTAAAAATAGGCATTGTTGGATGGATTTCTTCTTTCTTGTGACAAATGCAAGGCAGCCTTAACCAATACCCCCTCTCAGTCAACCAATAATAAAACCTCCAAAATTTTAACAGTCTATAGGCACACACATCTGGGAACAGAGAACTAACAACTTGCTACTGAGGACCCTAAAGCTCTGTCCATTGAACAGAAAAGAATCTTCACATTCAACCCTAAGATAAGTAGCACCTTTCACTTTCTTTCTCATCTCACTTAACAGTCACCTCTGCTACAGACCGCTGAACAGCCCACTCCAAAACCCCACATACCCACTCTTAAGGTATTAACTTTTCACTCTCTTAAACATGGAAGGAACTAGTAGTTAACATAGTATTCAAAGCTCTAAACCCTGACTAATAAGCCCAACCTATTTCATATTATCAAACTAATCTATAACTCAATCCAAACCACATTTAACAACTCTTGACACCAGATCCAAAACATCCAGGCAAATCTAGACCTACACTTTGTCTCCACTAGAAACAGAATAGGTCTTTCATACTTTTTTGGTAGGATATTCCCTAATCTATGAAATAACAGCAAGGAACACTAGACTAAAACCCTAAACACTTGGGAAAATAGAAGTAATAAAAGTCCAAGTGAAGCAATTATCTCTGACCCACAGCAGTCCTAAGCACTCACCAAGAACAATTCTAGAAATAAGCACAAAATGACCAAGTCTGACTGTAAATACTCAAGAAGTAAAAATCACAACTCCTCCACAAAAAATTTGATCCCATTATAAAGGATCCCAACTACAATAACTCCTTTGATATTAGTCAAGAATTCAATAACCAAGACAAGAGTTTTCAAATCATGATCTTTACCATGATGAAAATAATGAAAGAGGAAATTCAAGGAGTCAAATAACTGCGTTAGATAACAAGCTCCTTAATGAAATGAAAAAGACAGTTGAAGAAACAAAACTAAGCATAGAGCAGTTGAAAATTAAGCTTGAAATTAAAAAATGAAAGTCTTACTAGCAGAACCAACGAAGCAGAAAATAGAATATCAGAACAAGAAGAAATATGGCGGAACAAATTGTTTCAATTAAAGAAGTTGAAAAACCAAAAAAAATAATAATAAATACTGGAAAACAATATTCAAGAGATATGAGACTCCTTGAAGAAACCAAACCTGCACATTCATGGTATACCCAAATAAGAAACTCTTAAAGCCACTCCAAAAGAGATTTTTTTCACACTACCATTAATGAAATGTTCCACATCTAAGGAAAGATACTCCCAACCACGTGCAAAAAGCATATCGTATACTGTTCAGGTGTAACAAAAATAAAAACTAACTGTGACAAATTATCGTAGAAACAACACAGATACGTGACAAAGTGCTAAAAGCATCAAGAGAAAAAAATCATACTTAAAGGTAAGCATATGAAAATAAAAGCTGATGTTCAATGGAGACAGTAAGAGCT
Source organism: Typhlomys cinereus (assembly GCA_023101885.1). Classification (NCBI taxonomy): domain Eukaryota; kingdom Metazoa; phylum Chordata; class Mammalia; order Rodentia; family Platacanthomyidae; genus Typhlomys; species Typhlomys cinereus. The sequence continues at coordinate 460,558 of JALPQD010000590.1, read as the reverse complement.
AGAAGAGCTTGGAAAGATATACTTCATGTCATGAATGAGCACAAATGCCAACCCAGACTAATATTCCCATCAAAACTATCAGTCATAATTGAAGGTAAAAGAAAAATCTTCCACCATAATGACAAGTTAAATACTGACGTGAGCAGCAAACCAGACCTACAAAAGATGCTGGAAAACATATTCAAGTCAAAGAGAAGAACACATATATGCAAGAGAACAAAAGGGAAAAATAATAACAACACAAATTCCTAGCAAAGAAATATATACATAAAACCACTAAACAGAGAAAAAGAGAAGAACCAACGAGCATTTCTCGATTGCAACCCTGAACATTAATGGAATTAACTTTCTAACCAAATGACACAAATTACAAACATGATCAAATATCACAACCCAGCAATCTGCTGCCTTCAGGAAACACATCTCACCATGATAGATAGGCACATTCTCAGAGCAAAAGGCTAGTCAAAAGTACTGCAAGCTGATGGAAAAAGGAAAAAAGCAGGAATAGCAACTGTGATATCTGGCAGAATAGAGTACAGATCAAAAGAAATAATAGGAGGCACAGAAGAATATTACATATTAGTCAAAGGAACAATTCATCAGGAAGATTTCACAATACTGAACATATACACACCTATAGGCTCAGACACATTCATGAAACACGTGCTACAACATTTAAAATGAAAAATCACCAAACCATGATAATAGTAGGGAATTTCAACAGTCTACTCTCATCACTGGATAGCTCAACAAGCCAAAAACTGAAAGAGATACACTAGAGGTTAATCAAACCATAACACAAATGGACCTCACTTAACTTTACTGAACATTTCATCCTAACAATAAGGAATACACATATTTTTTCAGTATTTAATGGAACTTCTCCAATATAGAACACATCTTGTGGCAAAACGCAAGCCTCCACATATACAGGAAAGTTGAAATAATATCCTGTACCCAATCCGACTACCATGGAATAAAGCTTGACATTCGCAACAAAGTCAACTCCAGAAAATACACCAATTCTTAGAAAATAAACACCATGATCCTGAACAAGGAATGGGTTCAGACAGAAGTCAAAAGGGAAATTCAAAAATTCCTTGACATAAATGTAATGAAAAAGTAACATATCAAAATCTTTGGGATACAATGAAGGCAGCCATAAGAGGAAAGTTTATAACACTTAGTGCCTATGTCAAAAAAATGGAAATATCACAAATAAACAACTTAAAATGCAATGTAAAGCTTTGTAGAGACAAGATCGATCCAGTAGCAAAAGCATAAGATGAGAAGAAATTAGTCAAATTAGAGGAGGATATCCCAAATTGAGATAAGGAAAAGGATACAAAGAATCAACCAAACAAAGAGCTGGTTCTTTGAAAAATTCAACAAGTTTGAGAAACCCTTTGGCAAATTAACCAAAGCCAAATGAGAGAAAACCCAAATTATTGAAATTAAAGTTGAAAATGGAATCATTATAATTGACACCAAGGAAATTCAGAGAATCATGAAGTCATAATTCATTTATTTATACTGTATTAAGTTTGATGATTAGTAAGAAATAGATGAACTTCTTAATACAACAACTTACCAAAATTTACTCAGGATGGATTGAATTATTTAAACAGTATTATAACAAGTGATGAAATTAAACAAGTAATTACAAATCTCCCCACCAAAAAATGCATTCCGAATTCCACCAAACATTTCAACAACAACTAACACAACTACTCCTTAAACTTTTCTGTAAAATAGCAAAGGAAAGAACACTCTTGAATTCTTTCCACAAAGCTAATATTACACTAATTTCAAAACCAAATAAAAATACAATAAAAAAGAAAACTATAGGCTAATCTCATTGATGAAAACAATGCAAAACCTTCAACCAAATTTTAGGAAACCAGATTAAAAAACATATCAAAAATCACTAATTATGATCAAGTAGGATTTATTCCGGGCATAGAAGGTGGAATCACTAAATGGAAATCACAAAATGTATTCCATCATATAACCAAATCCAAGGAACAAAATCACATAATTCTTCCAGTAGATGTGGAAAAAGATTTTGACAATATCAAACATCCTTTCATGATCAAAGTCCCATAGAAATATAGACTAAGTTCTGACATGGTGATTTCTCCAGCACAGTTTTTTTTTTTTTTTTTTTTTTTTTTTCCCGAGTGAATCCTGAACCCGTTTATTGAAACTTTCGTGACAACTTTTTTTTTTTTCATTGCAATTGTCTATGGGACAAAGTTATGGAATCAACTGAGATGTCCAACAGTTGTCAAATGAATAATGAAAATGGGGCACATATACCTAATGGAATACTACACACCTATAAAAATGAATTAATGTAATTTGCTGTTAAATGTATAGAGCTGTAAGGAATTACACTGAACTAAGTATCCCAAGTACAGAAAACCAGACATCACAAGTTCTCCTTTATAAGTGGAATGTAATTCCAAGCCTTCATAATGACACATTCAATGGATAATCTTCTTATTACCCTCTACAATCATGAATGATTCAAAATAGGAAGGTAAGGCAAAGAAGGTTCAAAGAGAATGAAGACAAAGGAACAAAATTTAATAGAGAAATAAGTCCACAGTCAAGAAAGACCTATAATTAGTGAGATTTCTGATCCAATTCAAGGTCAGTCTCATTCTTAATCACTGATATCTGGATTTGTTTGAAGCACCCTGTTCCCCTTCATGGGCAGGGTTAATGATTAGTTGACAGCCAGACAATGTCCTAGATGTTGACCCCACCCACTATTGTACCTTACTTCTGGTCCTCCCTCTCCTTCAAACCTTCTTTTATATAAAGTTCTCTCTTTAACAGTTTCTACATTGTTGGATACTAGAGGATCTCAGCACTCAGAGAGTATGCAGCCTTGTGCAGTGCAATAATTGCAAGATGGACAGCCACAAAGAACCTGAATATGGAACACTGGAAACCATATAATAATCACCTGTTACCAGGCCTGCCAATCTCTCCCCATCCAGAGGCTAAGCAAACTTTGTGGAAGTGGAGACAGTAAAACTACAAGAGCCTACAGATGGAGAGTTCTGTTGCTGTATGAGTCCCTCCACCTAAGACAGGGCAGCAGCAGCCAGTAACTCATGACAATGGATCATGATCTCATCAGACCTGCACAGTGGTAATTTGGTCAGCATGCCCCCCATGGATTGACGGGGATCTCAGAAAAAATTGTTTCAGGTAGTAGGATCCGTAGGGGAAAGGGTCAGATAGAGAGAGTCGAGTCCCATATTAGTGGCCCAGAAAAGGGCCTCTCCATCTGTCATCAATGACAAAATCCCTTTGAGAACAGATGATATAGAGGGAACCCGAGGATCCATAGAACTGAAGGCCAGCAAAATAAAAGAGAGAATATTGGGCCCACGTAAGAATGGAAAGGAGGGTGAGATGGGTTGGAAGTGGTAGGGAAGGAAGTGAGGAAGTGAGAGGGAAATGGGGAGAGTACAAGAAGCATATATAACTTTGAGTGACCTGTACAATGACTGATATGTCAATGACCCCCTAAAGTCTAGCATGGATCACAGGCAGCAGAATCCTTAGAGGCAAGGGATTAACAGTCACAATAGTGTTCTCATACTAAAGGGGAGCACAAAAAAGGGCTCTGGGCAATGCCACTGAGTCCTTACACCTAATCAGAGTGGAGGACGCAGAGGGAAGTTTGACATTCACACTAAAGGATGCTTCAAGGAATGGGAGGGTGGAAGAGGGGGACACTGGGAGAAAGGGAGGGAGAGGGCTAAAGGAAGAGGAATGGAGGGAGAGTGCAAGGGGAACTATGGAGGGATGGATGGATGGAGGGAGAGTTGGGGTACCTATTAAGTTCATTTGATTGGGAAAAAATAAATAAACATAATAGAAAAAAAGAAGCATTTATATATAAATGTTAATTTAATAAATTTATTTTAAAAATTAAATTAAAAAGCTTGCTTCCACACTTGAGTGAAAGTCCATTACAGGTCTTATTTTATTTGAAAACATTTAATTCAGGAATACCTATGATACTTGGTGTATAGCATTAAAATAGGTCTAATAATTTTTTCTAAAGATGCCATATTGCTTTTTCTGGATCATTGTAACACATTTTGTTTCTCTTAGAATGCCTATCAAGGGTAATTTGTTCCAAAGATATGCTAAAATTTAAATTCTATTTCTCGAAAAAAAATTGTGTTAATCTAAATTGTGTAATTCCAAAACGAGAGCTTCAGTTATCTTATTAAAGTACACCAATGTATCTATGCTGTCATTAGAATTTAATTGAATTGTAATTCTTAGATTCTACAAGTTGTGACAGCTGAACAACTCTTGCCTTACATTGTGCTTCCCCCACACATTCATTTTATTTAGAGTTACTCTGGCCAATTAGTTGCTTTTTGAAAAGGATATACCCTCTTTTATTCAGTATCTCTAGATGATACTTTTGGTTTTCAAGAAAATATAATTCTCATGCATCTCCAAAGCTATGTGCCCACTGGTACCTTCTATCCTGCTATTAGGTTTTAATGTCTTATTAATTTCTACCACCATAATTATATATATAATTGTATCATTATCTACTTTTGCATTTGTATATGCTTCATATTCATCTTCTAGTCATATGCACAGTAGAACAGGACCCTTATCCTTCTTATTTGCACTGTGCCATTTATACCTAGAATTGTGCCTGATATATAATAGAAATCCACAAATATTTTTTGAATAAATGCATAGATGAACAAGTTTGGTTATTGCTTTACTCTTGGCTTAGTGTGTTAATATGCTACCACATTTTGTTGTCTTAAGCTTTAAACCGAAAAATCTTGAGCCAAAGAGATGGTTCAATGGTGAAGACGATGCCTCTCAAGCAGAAGAAACTGAATTCAGATACCAGGTCCCACATAAAAACACCAGACAGAAAGGGCAGGAGCCTGCACTTCTGGCCCTGGTGGATGGAGCTTGGGAAATCCAAGCATGAAGTAAAAAGAAAATAGAAAAAAAAATCTAGGATGATTCCTGAAATCATCCTTGATCCTCCACAGGGACACACACACACACACACACACACACACACACACATGCACGCACACACGCACACATGCACATGCACACACAAATAAAAAAAATAAACTTTCCTATCTTTTGCAGTTTTTTCTTTCTAATTCTAAGTAGTACATGTTTGTAAATTTCTCTTTATAATACCAGAATTATATGTTGAAGCATGTTTTAAGAAAGATTGTTCATTACTTTGCAATCAAATTTTCTTCGTGAAAATGAATCAAATCAATTGATCTTGAAGATAATTTTCTGATGAAAAATGCATTTTCAGCATTGTATTTGCTTATTGGTTGTTTGTCTCTGTGTCATTAATCTAGCATGTTTGTGTATGTGCATGTGTCTGTGTGTGTGTGATTATGTGTGTTCTGTGTTCTTAGTTTTGTGGGTTCAAATATGAATAAAAAATACATTGTAACCTTGAAAAGAATGCAGTTTCAAGGAACTAAAATTAATGCAAAATAACATTTCATTACTACAATGTAAGGCACGTTATCTGCCCCATTCTTAACTAGAATCTTAAAACAACGTTAATTATTTTAGTCCTTGTGTGAGACTAGTACCAAATTGCACTTTCTTTGGAGAAAGGATGCTAATAATTAATGTTTACCTCTGTCTTATGATAGTTCTGACTTTGGGCAAATTGTTGAAATTCTGCATGCTATAATTTCCTCATCTATAAAACAGAAATATTTTCGTAAGGCAACTTATGAGAAAATTCATATAAAGCACTAACACAGTGCCTGATGCACAATTTTTCAGTAATCTTTCTTTGAAAATATATTTATACATTTGTTTTGTAAATTTCAAAATATTATTTTATGGCATATAAAAAAGCTTCATCTTTGTACTATCATATGTATATATCATTATGCTTTGCTCTTATTTATTTCATCTGTCATCTGCTATCTTTCCCAAGCTCTAACTGGTCTTCTTCCTTCCCACATATAGTGCCCCTATGCTTTCATTTATTTAGAGAGTTAACGAGATATATAGGGTAAAGTTTATATCTACATGTGAGAGAAAACATATCTTTCTTACCTATTTTACTCTTTCTCCTTCCATATTCTCCTCTTTTTAGTTCTTTTCCTCCTCCCAGATTATTATTTTCTAATTTCATATCTTACAATAATGCTCTTAATATTCTTGTGGAAGTTTCATCACTTAGATAGTCCAATTCATTTGAAAGAGACAAATGTTTCAGAAGCTGAAAGACTCCATATGTTACTATAGGTTGTAACACATTCCCTAAAACTTCTAAACTGCTTAGAGGCACAGTTAAATTTAATTTCATCAAACTGAACAACTTGGAAACAAAACAGAAGAATGCCAGTTCTAAAAGTTTAATAAACGATTAGCATTTCAATGCCCCTTCCTCCTTAATGTTGCTTAATAATAAAGATGCTATGGAAAATAGAAATACCAAAGCACAATACTTGCTATCTAGTCCATGGTATATCAGGTAGTTAGATGGAGGCATAACTTTTATTTTGTTTGTATTGTCAGACATATAATTTATAAAACACCCATGAATCAGATATCTGAACTGGTTAACAATATATTGTTTTTCTTTCTTTGCTTCAATACAATCCTTTGTATTTACAAAATAGAAAGAAAATAAGGATGTCATAGTTTGACATTGAATTTGTAAAATATAGGGATTTGTAAATAAAGCTGCTTATGAAATCCTATACATACAACTTAGAGTAAGGATTTGGAGGTAGCAATCCAGAAATGAGAAAAAAAAGTGTTCCTTGCTAGAAATATTTGCATGCATTTAACATCATTTGATTTAAGATTGTTGGGACAATTCATTTACATTCATAATGTATTATGCAACTGTTTACTTGACCAGATTCTATATTACTTCAAACATTGTGCTAAAACATTTTATATTTGTTTTAAGTAATAACATTCATAGATATTTACTTAATGTCTGAAATGTTTGGTTTGTAAATATCTTAGTAACTTGCTATAGTCTACAGCCCACAAATAAACTCTTTTGTAGAGTTTGGATTTTGAACAGTCATGTGTTAAAGTCTTGTGGAACTATTAAAAACTGTTGATACTTTAGGATGAGGATCCTAGAGGAAGAAGTAGGTCATTGGGACATGGTGAGAATCATGTTCTTTCAAAGTATCTTGGGTTCCTGACCCTTTACAATTAAAAATTTGGGGTTTGGATGCTATGGACTGAGCAAGTCATCTCTTCCCTTGATTCACAGTGATGATATCCTTGACATAGTGAAAAAAACAACAGAGCCAAATGATCATGGATTGAAACCTCTTAAAGTATGAGCCAAAATAATCTTCCCTCCTTTCAGTTGTTTATACCAGGTATTTTGTCACAGTGAAAAAAAATGATTAACACAGAATTTTATCATTCAGCACAGAAACTGCACACATCATTAAGACAATGATTGATAAGTATTATGAAAATATAATGGCATTCTTCTCATAGGGTGATTTTCTTGTAAATAAATTAAGGCAAAAATAGCATGTTGAGAATTCATTTATTTAATAAAATTAATAATATGTACCACTGTAAGTTATTGGATTAGAGGAGATAGAGTGGTAAATATCAATTTTATAAAATTATAAAAGAATAAAAACAACATACTCATGCCTCTGTTAAAAAAGAAATTAAGAAATATTTACTGACCAGTTTACAGGCTCAACTCATTTAACTCTTAGAATGTGATCCAAAAACTGTAAGCATATTCACTCCATAAAAGAAAAAATTAAGAGTCAGGGGAATAAAGGAGCTTTTTAAATATTTGCACAGAATAAGTAGCAGAATCAGAATTTCATTGCAGTTCTGTCTAGATTTAAACCTTCTTTTTTCCATTTATAAGAATTGTTTAATAAAAAATTTTGAAAACTGAAAATTAGTACAACACAGAATAAAATAGTATGAATAACATAAAATGATGAACATAAAATGTGTATTGTGAAGAAAAGAATAAAAAGTATGTTTTAGGTCATTTATTCAATTCACTTACATTTATTACATAATATGCCCTTAGCAGTATGCTGGTACTTGGTATACCAATGATAAACTATGCTCTAGGTTTTAACATTGGGATATTTAATTTTCAAGTAATTAAAACATCTGGATAGAGATTGAACTTTTTAAACTCAGAGTTAACCATTATAAAAGCAAGTGAATGGAGTTTGAAGAAGAGTGAATGCCTAGCATTTTGTGTGTGTGTGTGTGTGTGTGTGTGTGTGTGCGTGCATGTGTGTGTGTGTGCGTGTGTGTGAAAGCATGTGCCAGAAGAATACATTTTTTATCTTGAAGATTATTTGATGTGATGAGGGAAGAAAAAATATTTGATTCAGAGAAAATAAGGCAAGAACTCATAAAAGTCATCTATTGAAATTATGTTTATATTTCTGGAAATAAGAAGTCATGTGTGGTGGTCAGTATTCATCATCAACCTGACACCTATGGAGCAGACCTTTGGGCATATATAAGAGGAACTTTCTAGATTAAGGTTGGTCTGTGAGCATGTTTCTGAGTGATCATATTGATTGTAATAACTGATTTGATGTGAGAAGATCCAGCCCAAATATGGTTGTCACTTTACCTACACAGAAGTAACTAGACTGCAAAATTCCAGAAGAGACACTGAGTAAAGCAAGCATGCTATGCATTGATTCATTCCTTCTGTTTGTTGTTATGGATATGATGTGACTGACTTCTTCAACTTCCTACTGTTCTAACTTCCCTATAATGCTATTAATCAGAACTGTGAGATACTTAAACTCACCTAAAGCTTCTTGTGTTGCACATTTTTGTTTCTGCAATGAACAATAAATCTAATATACCATGCAAGAAGAAATGGACATGATGTATAAGGAACATAATAAAGATCACTCCCATACATTTCCCTTGAGCAGAAAAGACAAACAGGAGTAGTACAGACTCTGGAAATTAGTAATAGGGATTTCTGTGTGACAAAGCAATGCTCATTATTTTTAAAAGGAACAAATCTACCAACTACACCAGAGTTAAGAATATGGACTGACTGAAAACAACAACAAACCATAATTCAGAACACCAAAAACCCTACATTAATCACCTGGAATCAGACCAGCAAATCTCTCCCCATTCTAAAGCTCAGGGAACCTAGCAGAAGAGCAGGTAGCAAGATTGTAAGAGCTTAAGATGGGAAGAACCAACGATATGCAAGATACCCCACACAAGTTAGGGCTGCAGAAGCCAGAACTGGACTTTGACTGATCTGCAAAATGGCTGACATGTCAGCAACTCCCCAAATTCTAGCACGTATCACAGGGGAGAAGGCTCCAATAGTAGGATCCTTATAGGCAAGGGATTAAAAGTCATAATAAAGTTTCCATACCAACGGGGGAGCCCAAGAAGGGTCTCATGGCTATGCCACTGAGTCCTGAACCCTCACTAGGGTAGAGGAATCCAGAAAGAGGTTTTGCAGTCACACAAAAGGATTCCCCAGGGGATGGGTGGGAGGAAGGAAGAGGCAATGGGAGACTGGGTAGGAGGGAGTAGGATGAAAGGAAAGTGGGAAGAGGGAAAAATGCAAAGGAGGAAGACTGGGGAGAGGAGGAAGGAGGGAGAGGACAGGGGTTTCATAAGCTTCTATGATTAAGAAAATAAAGTGGGAGAGAAAAAGAATATTTATTGAGTTTTAACATTCTTAAATGGTTGACTAATTTCTTCATACCACACATTTGGAAACGTAGCCCTGTTCTTCCTGACACATCACTCAATATGTATAATTTAGAGAACAAAAGCAGCATCTAACAGCTGCTGTAGTTAGAGAAATGAATATTTCAGGTAGAAAGCCTTAAGTTGAGGTGTTTTATAAAATAAGATATATTGCATCTACCTTAAAACTTACAGATTTTCTTTAGTACATTCAAAATTGATCAAATTAATTTATTTTATTTCATTCACATCATGCTGAGTATCATGTTAAATTTCTTCCTTTATGCTCTCTAGCTGTATATTTCTTTAATGCATGATTATTTCTAATAGAAAAGATCCTTTGCTTACATTTTTGCATTTTAACACTCTGTCAGTACACAAATAAATTGTATAAGGTCATCTTCACATACACATTCACTCTACCAGCAATTTTTTTTCTTGTAAAAGAGAATTGCATGCTGTTTCCAGTGCTATCTTGCAGAAAATAAAATATAGCAGGAAATGGTAATTTTCAGAATTTCATAGAAACACAATAATTTCATTTGTTCATTGCAAATGTATGTTATTATCGTGGTGTATAACATGTGTGTGTGTGTGTGTGTGTGTGTGTGTGTGTGTGTGTGTGTATGTATGCATGTATTTGTGAGCATGCAAATACCCTAGCACGCATTTGGAGGCCATCTTTGTGGAGGAAAACTTTTCAGGATCAGATTCCTCTTGGCACATTTACATGGGTTGCATGGTTTAAACTCAAGTAGTTAGGCTTTCATCACAATCAGTTTTCTCTACTGATACATCTTACAGGCTGCTTCACTCAATTTTTTATTATCAAAATAAACACTACGTGTATTTTATTCAATGACATTTGTGCTAATTCTTTTTCATTTTGCCTTATTGATTTTTTCTCCAAATTTTATTATTTTTCCAAATCACACAAGTTCAATCGGTACCCCTGTCCTCTCCCTTTCTTTACCCACCCCCGGTCCCCTCTTGCACTCTCTCCCCCGTTTCATACCCTCCCTCTCTCCCCATCTCCCTGTGCCCCACCTTCCTCACTCCCATTTCCTGGAGCACCCTTTTATGTGAATGCCAACCCTCCCTCTAAGTCTTCCACTCTAGTGAGGTGTAAGGACTCGGTGGCATTGCCCAGAGCCCTTTCTTGGGCTCAGTTTCAGTATAGGATTATTATTATGACTGTTAATCCTTTGCTTCTAAGGATCCTACTGCCAGTGATGCATGCTAGACTTTGGGGGTCTTGACATGTCAGTCACTGTGCAGGTCATGCAAAGTCCAATTATGGCTACTGCCGTCCTAACTTGTGTGGAATATCTTGCATATTATTGGTCCTCCCCATCTTTCAGCCTTGATCATCTTGCTGCCCTCTCTTCCATAAGGTTCCCTGAGCTTTAGGATGGGGAGAGATTTGGCTGGTCTGGTTCCAGGTGATTAACGTAGGGTCTTTGGTGTTCTCAATTATGGTTTGTAGTTGTTTTCAGTTTTGCTTTTCCTGCACCACCTTGGCACCACCCTGATTGGTAAGGTCACCTCCTACCAAAAGATAGAAGGCTGTTTAAATGAAGATCTTAATATAAGAGGAGACTCAAAGGTAGATGGACAAGGAGTAGGACACCACAGTGAGGGTGGGGGTCAGTGTACCATTTGCCTGATAGTTACCATCTATTTGCCAGTCCCTGTACTCTCCCTGATTGGTGAGAATAAACCTTTTTTTTCAGTTGCAGGTGACCAGAAAAGGAAGTGAGAGTGTGCGTCACCAGATGCTTTCCTACTTACATGCAATACTTGATGGTGACCTATTTTCTCTACAGAAACATGATCCTGTCTCTCCTTCTTTTGGGGTGGGGCCTCCTTCCCCTTCATTGCTGTTTATAATCTTTGTAATTAGAATGGGTATTACAGAGATTTATCTTTGAATATGATATTAAGAGAGTTTGGTACCAGGAATCACCTATTAGGGAGTAAATACAGTGTATAATTTTCCATGTCTTGGATACTTCACTCAAAATAATTTTTTTCTAATTCTATCCATTTCCTAGCAAATTTCATTAATTCATCTTTTTTGATGGCTGAGTAGTATTGCATGTTTTCCTTACAATTCATCAACTGTTGGCCATTTGGGTTGATTCCATGACTTTGCTATTGTAAATAGTGCTGCAATGATCATGATTGTGCTTGTGTCACTGCACTGAATGTTAATATTTTAGGGGATTATTCCCAGAAGTGATATATCAGGGTCATATGGCATTTCAATCCTTAACTTTTTTAGAAATTGCCAAACTGATTGCCAGAATGGTTGTATAAACCTACATTCCCACCAGCAATGTATGCGAGTTCCCTTCTCTCCATATTCTCTCCAGCATTTGGTGTTGTTTGTATTGTGGATTTTTGCCATCCTGACCAGGGTGAGATGATATCTCAGGGAAGTTTTCATTTAGGGAGATAAAAGGGATTCAAACAGGCAATGAAGAAGTCAAGATATCTCTATTTGCAGATGACATGATCTTATACCTGATTGATCCTAAAAACTCTACCATGAAATTCCTGGAACTAATTCAGAAGTTCAGCAAGGTACAAAACGAACATGCAAAAATCACTATAGGATAACACACCATGGATGAAAAAAGTGAGAAAGTCCTCAGAGAAACAATCCCATTTACTGTAGCCCCTGAAAAAACAATATGCCTTGGTATAAATCTAACCAAAGAACTGATAGACCTTTATAATGACAACTTTAAAAACCTAAAAAAAGAAATTACAACACAAAAGAGGAGGAAAGACCTTCCATGTTCTTGGATTGGCTGAATCGACATCATAAAAATGACCATCCTACCAAAAGCAATATACAGATTCAATGCTATACCAATCAAAATCCCCAAGCAATTCTTTAAATAAATTGACCAAATAATCTCAAAATTCATATGGAAGCACGAAAGACCCAGGATAGCAAAAGCAATCCTGAGTAACAAAAGCACTGCTAGAGGTATCACCATAAGAAATCTTAATCTATACTATAAATCAATAGCAAGACAACAGCCTGGTACTGGCTCCAAAAATAGACAAGTAGATCAATAGATAAGGGTTGAAGACCCAGATATAAGCCCACACAATTACAGCCATTTGATCTTTGACAAGGGGGCCCAAAAATTCAATGGAATATGAACAGCATATTCAACAAATGATGCTGGCAAAATTCAATGTCCACATGCAGAAAATTAAAGCTGGGACTATTCTTGTCATCATGCACAAAAATTAATTCCAAATGGATCAAGGACCTCAATATTAGACCAGATACTATAAAAACCCTAGTTGAAATGGTAGAGAACGTCCTCAAGCTGATTGGGCTAGACCAACAATTCCTAAACAGAAATTCAATAGCACAGTCACTGGAACCAATACTCAACAAATTGGATCATATGAAATTAAAGAACTTCTGTTCAGATAAAGAGATTGTAAACCAAGCCAAAAGGCAACCCACAGAATGGGAGAAAATCTTCATTAACCACATGTCTGATAGAGCTCTATTATCCAGGGTGCACAAAGAAATTAAAAACCTAAACATCAAGGACATAAATGTCCCAATTAATAAATGGGCCTGGGAACTCAAAAGAAACTTTTCTAGGGATGAAATTGAAATGTCTAACAAATATCTTTAAAAATGTCCACATCCTTAGCCATCAGGGAAATGCAATTCATTCACTTTTTTAAAAAGTAGTAATGTAAAGGGAAATGATATTAGAAACCAATAATTAATTGACTAAGATGGTTTCTATTAATAGAGTATATTGCATTTATATATTTATAGTTATTCATTTTTCCACTCATATAAAGTTTATAGATACCCCATTCCCCTCCCTGCCTCCACCCCTCCCTGGATCCCCTTACTCTCTCCTCCTCTTTCCCCTTCCCTTCCCCCCTCCCTCCCCTTCTCCCAGTGCACCTCTCCCCATTGCTGGAGCATTGTTTAGTGTGCATGTCAAACTTCCCTCTGGATCCTCCTCTCTGATGAAGTATAAGGACTCAGTAGCTTTGCATAGAGCTCTTTTTTGTGTTCTCCTTTAGTATAGGAACACTACTGTGGCTGTTAATCCCTTGCCTCTAAGGATCGTAGTGCCTGTGATCCATGCTTGACTTTGGGGGTTCAATGATATGTTGGTCATTGTGCAGGTCATGCAAAGTCCTATTATGATTACTTCGCCCCTAACTTGTATGGAGTATCTTGCATATTGTTGCTCCTCCCCATCTTTAGGCTCTTACAATCTTACTGCCCCCTCTTCCTCAAATATCCCTGAGCTTTAGGATGGGGAAAGATTAGGCTGGCCTGGTTCTGGGTGGTTGATGTAGAGTCTCTGATTTTCTGAATTATGTTTTGTTGATTTTTTCCAGTTTTGCTGCTCCTGCACCACCCTTGGCTCCATCCTAATGGGTACTGGATGTCACCCCCTGGCCAGAGATAAAAGGCTGTTAATATAGAGTCATTATAAGAGTAGATTCAAAGGTAGATGGAATAAGAGTAGGAGACCACTGTGAGGGGGGGCCAGTCTCCTATTTGCAGGATGGTTACCTTCTATCTGCCAGACTCTATGCCCTCCCTTTCTGGTGAGATCATACCCCATAAAAGTGCATCTGACCAGGGAGGAAAGTCTGTGAACTTAACCAGATTTCTCATTACTTACTTGCAATCCTTGATGGGGGCCTATTTCCTCTGCTGTAGCATGATTCCCTCTCTCCTTGTTTCTGGTGGGACCCTCCTTCCCCTCCCCTCCCTGCTTATGATCTTTGTAGGTATTTACTGTAGGTGTTACTGTAGGTAATTACTGTAGGTATTACAGATATTTGTCATTGAGTGTGTCACTATGTGGGTTTAGTACTAAGATCTACCTATTAGGTAGAACATATGGCACTTAATTTTCTGTGTCTGGGATACTTCACTCAATATAATTTTCTCTAATTCCATCCATTTCCTGGCAAAATTCATTGTCATCATTTTTGATTTCTATAGATAAATTTATTTAGAGAGATTAGGATGGAATCATTCTGTAATATAAGAATATTGTATAATAATCCTTCCTGTAGGAACTGGTCTTAGTGATTTTGTTTATGTATTTCCATTTTGCTAATAATAATCACTACTATTTTTTTGAAAGAAGATATACTGAAGTGACTATCTAAAATCACAAATTGGTAAATACTATGATGCAGACAGTATTTTCCCATTGTACATTTCCCATTGTGTATTTGAACCCAGCTACAAGTATGCTAAATTCATTATAGCATATATTTTCTTCAATTTTAATAAAATTTCATGAATAGGAATCAACCCAAATGTCCAACAGTTGATGAGTGGATAAGGAAAATGTGGTACATCTATACAATGGAGTACTACTCAGCCATCAAAAATGATGAATTAATGGAATTTGCCAGGAAATGGATGGAATTACAAACAATTATATTGAGTAAAGTATCCCAGGCACAGAAAATTAAGCACTGTATATACTCCCTAATAGGTGGATCCTAGTACCAAACCCACATAGAGACACTTAAGGATAATTCTCTGTAATACCTACAGTAATTGCAAAGGTTATGAACATGAGAGATGGGGTAGGAGGGCCACACTAGAAACAAGGAGAGAGGGGACCTTATTACAGCACAGAAAATAGGCCACCATCAAGGACTGCAAGCAAGTAGTGAGACATCTGGTTAAGTTCACAGGTTATCCTTCCTGATCATTTACAACTGATGAGGTATGATCTTACCAGAAGGGGAGGGCATATAGTCTGGAAGATAGAAAGTAGCCATTTCGCAAATGGGTGATTGACCCCTCTCTCACTACGGTTTCCTACTTTTATTACATCTACCTTTAAATATACTCTTATAACAAGACTCTAATTTAACAGGTTTTTATCTCTCGCCAGGGGGTGACATCCAATACCCATCAGGATGGAGTGAAGGGCATTGCAGAGCAGCAAAACTGAAAAAAATAAATCAACAAACCATAATCCAGAACATCAGAGACACTATATCAACCACCTGGAACTAGGCCATCCTAATCTCTCCCCATCCTGAAACTCAGGGAAATTTGCGGAAGAGGGGGCGGTAAGATTGTAAGACCACAAGGATAGGAAGAGTAATGACATGCAAGATACTCTACACAAGTTAGGGCCAAAGCAATCATATTTGGACTTTGCATGCCCTGCGCAATGTCCAACACACTATTGACCCCACAAAGTCTAGCATTTGCTAAAGGCACTAGGATCCTTGGAGGCAAGGGATTGACAGCTACAGTAGTGTCCCTATGCTTAAGGGGAACACAGAAAAGGGTTCTGGGAAATGCCTCTGGGTCTTTGTACGTCATCGGAGAGGTGGACCCAGAGAAGAGTTTGGCATGCACATTAAAGGATGCTCCAGGGAGAGGAGGGTGAGGCACTAGAGGATGAGGAAGAAGGGGGAGTGGGAAATGGGTTGGGAGGGGCGTGGGGGGCTGGAGGGAGGAAGGGGACCAGTGTACCTGTTAAGTTTGTATGAGTGGAAATAAAAATAAATAAATAAATAAATAATAAAATAAAATAAAATAAAATTTCATGAATAATGCTCACTGTTTACACACCTTTAAAATTGGCACAATTTTAATTACTTTTTAGCATTTTGTCATGTATGATATGACATATTCCAGTAAGCTGAATTACAAAATTTAGTCAAGCATCATAATCAAGTACCATAATTTTATTGATTTAAGTAGAATTGCAGAATATTATGACAATTTTGCTCTTAAACATTATTATTGTCATTCACATGTTTATTTATATATATATGACTTTATGTATACTTTTGATATGTAGGATCCAGCAATAAAAGAATACATATGATATTTTTCCTTATGGGACTAGCTTAATTCACATAATAGAATTATCTTGAGATGTATACATTTAAGTTAAAATCAGCTTCACATGTCTCTAATTTGATAATACATTTAACTATATCAAGAAACTAGAAAACATTCAATTGTCCATGACAGCAAGAATATCACTCAAGAGGTTTTTTTTTTAAATAAAATATGTCTTAGTCTAATATTTCATCAGTAGTCTTCCTTTTGCTTTTTCTTGGATATATCTGGGGAGTGTACTGTCTTACATAAGTGTTCTTTGAAATATTCCCAATCTAGTTTAATTTTCAAAGCAAAATTCATTTCATAGGTAAACATAATGCAAGGCACTGATTTTTCTTGTTGCGCATAGATATTGCTGTTCTACATCATTTTAAATACCCAAAAAACTTTCTAAGCATAGATAGTGCTTCACAAATTGACTTCTTCTGTGTTCTGAAAGAAGTGAAATTGATCTTTTTATCATCTCCCATATTTGTCTTCAAACATAGAACCTTAAATTTTTCATTTTTATATTCTAGTGCTGGATCTTCAAATTACTCTACCATCATTTACATTACCTTTACTTATTCTGTCCAAAGGATAATTCTCTGGGGAGATCACACACAAAAGATTGTATATTTTTTGTTCTTATTCCCATTGTCTTTGTCATTTCACCCACCTGTGTCTCTTGTTCAGGACTCATTGGGTTCAAACTTTTATTTTCTTTGTATGCTAAGTATCTCCTCACTGATTACACATAGACTTGAAAGCAAGGTAAATTCCACAGTCAGACTATGATGGCCCATTCAGTTATTAAATTGTTCTTTGAGATAACTGACCTTATTTTGTGCAGTCTATTTATTCTAAGGACCCAAAATAGACCATTAACTGTCTATCACTGCTGGACAGTGCTTTCTGTGCCTTGAACAAACTCTGCTGGTTGCACATCTCTCATGGTCTTTTGAGATTTCAAAAGGTTCTTTACATGTGAAGTGCGTCTCTATACACTATGCGTCTTGTATGTTTTCCTTCTCTTCAGTAGGACCACCTGTCTTCCTATATGCATAAGAAGCAGAGAAGTGTTGAAAGGCTTCAGGTTCAGATTATATATTTCCTGGCACATTTCAGAAGTTAACAACAAATATGTAATTTCTTTATAGAAAAAAACTGCTGAGATAAGATACATGTAGTCTTTTTCAATCTTTTAGACAGAATTTTTAAGTAGGAATTGGGATGATTTATTTATAAGTAGCATGAGATTCCAAGAAGGAAAATTTGTACCAGTTACTTTTTTCAGAATAAATTTCTTGAACAAGTTCTCCTTGCTCTAGGATACAGAAAAGCTGTGGAAGACCCTGACATGACCCAAAAGAAGCAATGTGCCTAGCTTGCCAATATCCCAATAGGACACAGAACCATGTTGGGAGCCATAGAGCCTGTGGACAAGTGCCCACAAAACCATTTGACATTGCAAATTGTCATTGTCACCTATAAGTCCAGCTAATGTCAGCATTCCAAAGGAATCTACTGAAGCATGGGAAGGAGTCAGTAGAAATGAAAACAGAATCTGTGGAGAGTGGCTGTTGGGTAGAATAATCATTTCTTCAAGATGAAGTCCTATTAATTAAATGCTTGTCATTTTTAATTTACTTATGCAATTTACTATTAGAATTTTACAAATTAAAGTAGTTAATGAAATGAATGCCCGCATAACTCTCATTTTAGCTTTAATCTAAATACAATATTGCTACTTTTCTAATTTTTGCTGTTTTAATTTTTACATAATTTTACTATGTTTTCTTTAGCATGTCAGCCACACTACAAGCTTGTAGGAGTAGATAAAGTGCATAAGATAGTATACATGTTGTGGGAAATTTTCCTCTGAATTGAAAGATTCCTTCTAGAAAGGAGGAGAAAGACTCATGAGATACAGAAAACAAATAACTCAGAAGACTCAGGAATTTTTTAAAGCTTTATTTGATTAGTTTTAAAATTATCGCTGTGTGAGTGTGTGTGTGTGTGTGTGTGTGTGTGTGTGTGTGTGTGTGTGTGTGAAATCATCCTGAATTGCACATATCTCCTTTCGCCTTGCTCTGGGAATTCCCAGGCTCTGCTCATCAGAGTCAAAGTACAGTTCTCTACCATTTCTGCCTAGCATTTTTAGATGGGACCTGGGATTTATACTCAGGGCCTTCTTTTTGTGAAGCAGAGCCTAAACCTCTGAGACATCTTTCCAGCCCTTGGAAAGTTTTTTAAGTTAAGTAAGATACACAAGATCCCGTTTCAAGTTATGCATATAAATAAACAACTGCTTGGGGAAGAGATATTCCCACAAACCAGGCTGCCCGAAATAAGGCAGAAAGTTCCATGGATACAACTATAACTTTTAGGCATAATAGTCTTATTTTTTGCAGGGGAAAGAAGAGTAAACAATTCATTCCAAAGTATAATCATTTAATTTGAGTCCAATTCATCTATCTCCCCAGAGTGAATTCTAAATCAAAGGCGTACATGTACAAAAAGTTATCTACCCATAGATCATACATCAGATAGTAGCAGTGGATTATATAGTGTATAAAGATTGTTTGAAGACAGCTTGAGAAGGTATACAAAAATTTTAGTGGGGAAGTAAATTATATTTATTTAATGAGAAAAATTTCTGTGACATCAATTTAAAAGATGAGTTGGAGTAGAGTATGACAGTGATGAGGACCTGTTATAGTTATGGATTTCAAAAAATCATAGATATTTTGTAATTAATTAAATTTTGGAGCATAAGCAGAAATTATCGATTATCTGGCTACAAATTCAGAAATTCACAAGCTCCAATAACTGCAACCAATGATAGAATACACAAAGGATAGTTTTCACATTTAATGCAGTAGATTACAGTAGATTTGTATTCCTGCTTTGAAAGATAGAAAACTCGAAAAACATTGGAAACTGACCAAGGTGATCTGAAGTGAAGAAGGAGACAATATAGAGGCAAGCAAACCTGTGGTATATCACTATTTTCTTGGTTAAAATAGAGACACTCAGAAGACACAAAATTTCAACTAATATCACAGAAGAAGAAAGGAAAAGAAAAGAGTTCATTGATGCCAAGTCAGCTGGAATTTGAAAGGTCCAGAACCCCAGGTGAAGCATATTGACAGAAATGTGAACCTGATGTTGCAGTATTTCCACTTTATTTATTCTTGACTCAATAAACTATCAAGATTATAGAAGCAAAACAGCTGAATAGAAAATATCTGAAAAGTTGAGAGGAGTTGTTGCATCTCTAGAGAGCTGAAGTGCCCCAAATTATAGCTGTTTTAGTTTTGCCAAGGGCCAAGGACCACACTTAAGTCCAGAACATTCTAAGATTTCACTAGTGATGCTTGGGGAGCTCTTACCTATAAGTGGAGATGAAACAATGTTAGTGTGGACTTTATAATTTTTAAACAGTTTCAAGTTACATCAGTATATTTGATAAGGTGCACTACCTCCAATTTATCTACCTGTAAATACAGATTGAGAATTTTATGTGCAAAAATGTAACAGAATCAATAGCCTCTGTAAAATTTCATTTTAAATATTTCAATAAATTCAAAATTACTGCATATACAAAAAATAGTCTGCCAAGAAAAGGTAACAGAATTAGATTCATTAATGTTCACATTTTTTCAGTCCTACCACATGAATATGGTGGCTAATATTTTTAGAAATATAGAGATAAGAAAGATTTTCATCATGAAAGAAAAATTCATTAAAAATTAAAACCTGAAAATGCAACAATTAAACCAAATAACTACCGAGGTTATTAATGTCATTCTGGATTCTACATAAAGTATAATGGTATTGGAATATACACAAAATGTGCAAACACAAATAGAGTGTAAAAATGATAAGAACATAGATAAATACTCAGAAGGCACATTGAATAAGATAATCAATGGAAGAGTAGCCTGGACTAGATAGTCAGATGAGAGTGAGGTAGGTAAGGAGGAAAAAAAAATGAGATAAAGAAAGACAATCAGAGAACCAGAGAAAGAAGGAAAGTTGAAAGAAACAGAAAGAGAGAGAGAAAGAGAGAAAGAGAGAGAGAGAGAGAGAGAGAGAGAATGTGGAATAAAATTTTCAAAGGTAAACTAAATTACTGTTCAGAAGTAAAACCTGAAAAAAAAGATAAAATATTTTTTAGAATTATCAGAAGTCATTAAGGTACTGATATAAGAAGGTATACAACTGAACTTGGTGGCATAGATGTAATTCCAGCTACCTGGGTGGTTGAATCAGAAGGATTGCAAGTTGAGCACTTGCCTAGACCACAGAGTCTGTTTGTGGCTAGTCTGAACAGCCTAGTAAGACCTTATCTTAAAAGAAAAGATGAAAAGAAGGTCGTGGATATAGATCAGTGATACAACACTTGCTTAGCATGTGCAAGGGTCTAAACGAAAGAGGTCTACAAACCCCAGGCAAATGAATTAGGGAGACAACTACATTGGATGTATATAAAACAGGTTGATGACTGAAAATAAAAGTAAAGGGAAAAAATCCAGAAAAATGAACTACACATGGAAACCAAGAATTTGAGTTTGAGGAAATGACTCAGTAGATAAGGATTTTGCCCTGTAAGCATGAGTACTGAATTTTGAATCCTTAGAATCCAAATAAAGAAAAATTGTGTTAGCCATAATAACTATCACTACTTTTAAAAAAAAAGAATCCGAATAAAGGCAGGCAGGCATGATAGCTACCTGTAATCCTAGTACTCAGTATCTAAAGACAGAAAACCCCAGAGCAAGCTACCTAGCGAATTAGATCTTGATTCAGTTAAGAGATCCTACCTTAATGAAAATTTTGAAGACCACTGAAAAAATCTTGTGACATTGTGTACTCAGGAACACATATATGTATTTGTCCCAATAGGTACATGTGCACACACTCATGCATGCAATTGCATATGCATACATATCCAAAACAAAGCAAATAAACTCTATAATGGTGACAAGTAACAAGGAACAAGTAATATAAACCATAATATAGTAAAAATGAAACAATTAAACTGTTAAAATAATAGTTTAAGTTCCAGACTTTTTCAAATAACTAATCAAAACAAAATATGGACAACTCTTTAGGTAAATAAAAATTTTAAAAATCCTGTATTAAAAATTCAGATTGTTTTTCACCATCAGGTATGGGGGTCATATGTCTGAAATCTTAGAATTCAGGAGGCTGGGGCAGGAAGATCAGGAGTTCTAGAGCAATCTGTACTATGCAATGTTTGTATATATCTTGGTTCTATTCCTCTAGAGAACCCTGACTAATACAGGTTATGGTGCCAGAAGTTGTTCTAGAGAATCAGAATTGCATGGATGAATTTCTCTAGTAGGCTTGACGGTATCTAGAGCTAACTCTCAAATACAATGAATTCTCCAGTTTCTGAAGACTGCCTTAGTGGCATAAAGAACAATAGAACTCCTGGCTGTATGCTTTTCAAAGAACTAATAAAAACAGGTGTAACTGTAACTGGTGCAGCTGCTGAAAGCCTTCTCAGGTATTTTTCTTTTTCTTATGCTTGTGTATGGGGTAGGGCTGTGTGTGTGTGTGTGTGTGTGTGTGTGTGTGTGTGTGTGTAGACTAGGGGTCTATATCAGACTTGATTGCTTTCTGTGATGGAGAGTTGAACGTGAGCTTCCTTCATGTGTTTGTATCCTCACCTGTTGTTTGGGAAGATTATGGCACCTTTAGGACGTAAGCCTTGCTGGAGGAACACAGGGCACGGTGGTTGGGCCTTTAAGTTTGGTTACCTGGCCTTGATTCTTCTTTGTTTGTACTCTGCCTTTTTCATGTCTGTGGTGGTCTGAACTTACTTCTTGCTTATGTGTTCAGGCATGCCTTCTTCTATACAATTACTGCTATGATGGATGGTCTCAGCTGTGAAATCATAATCTAAATAAATCTCCCTTTCTCCTCTTGTTTCTTGAGTCTGAGTGTTATTTCACACCAGTGGAAGAAAGGTAACTGTGACACTCTTCACATTATCAATATTTTTTTTGAATCATGAACTTTCACTAAACCTGGTACTTAGAGATTTTCCTAAATTATTTGGGCATTAAGACCAGGGATCCTTCTGCCTCTATTTACCTTGTCCTGGGGTTACAAAAATGCACCACTAATTCTGTAATTTTCTATATGGATTCTGAGCATGGAACCTTTTTTATATATTTTACATTTTAAGCATTTTACATATTAAGCCACCTATTACCCCAGATGTTTTCCAGGATTTCTAATGTCAAGGCACCTGTATTTTTCTGTCTTAATTTTAGGATTTATGTTACAATTGACCCCTTGCTACCATCATATCAGTTTATGTTTTGGTAATAACAATGAATTAGGAAATGGATAATTGCCATTAAAAGAAGGTAAGTAAGCATGTGTGCCAAAGAGTGAGGATCACATGCCAAGTAAATTGTCAAAAATATGAATTTTGGTCTGCCAAGATGTTTCATTGGGTAAAAGTGCTAGCTGTGCAACCCTGACAATATAAATCAAATTCCTAGATCCTACATACAGATGGAAGAAGCGGATTGATTCCACAAAGTTGTCTTCTGACACAGTGACCCAATTTATGTATTTACTCACAAAAAGTTAACAAACTAAATATTAATGATCAGTAAGGTGAATGGAGGGACATGGATGGCATTGGTATAGGTAAATATATGTTAATTAATTTCAATGAAAATCATAAAATCTAGTTGTGGTTAAGGTGATATATTTGACTTAAATAGAAACATGTTAAGAAGTTTACACTGTTGCTCAATTAAATTGACTGATAGT
Source organism: Typhlomys cinereus (assembly GCA_023101885.1). Classification (NCBI taxonomy): domain Eukaryota; kingdom Metazoa; phylum Chordata; class Mammalia; order Rodentia; family Platacanthomyidae; genus Typhlomys; species Typhlomys cinereus. Next base: position 437,094 of record JALPQD010000590.1, on the reverse strand, counting down.
TCCCTAGGGGATACTGAAGTTTGTTTCACCATCTTCCTCAGGACTGAAACAGTTTTTGACAGACACACCAAAGGATGCTACAAGAATGGGGGAGGGGGGGACTGGGAGAAGGGTAGGGAGGGGGGAAAGAAGAGAAAAGTGGGGAGGGAGCAAGAGAGGGTCCAGGGAAGGGAGGAGGGAAGAAGGGCAATGGGCTACTTATCAACTTTATGAGTGGAAAAAATAAAGAAAATTAAAAAATAAAAAAGAAATACGTAGATTAGATATTTAAAAACAGGACTGAAACATTTTATTCTCTGAGAAATTAGATGGCCTTCAGTACTAGTAAAATATGGAGCTGAATAAGAAATAAGTATATCTGGTATGTTCTTGTGTTATGACCTTAATATTTGTAGAAATGTATATTATCTTGAATTATACTATAAGGCAAGAACGTATTTCATTTTTTAATTCAAAGAGGAGGAAAGTATTTCCTACCATTATTATAGCAAAACATTTCAAACTAGATGGCTTAAGGGGCTGGAGAGGTGGCTCAGGGGTTAAGCCTCTGCCTTGCAGGCAGAAGGTCCTGAGTTCAGATCCTAGACCCCACGTATAGACACTGGAGCAACCTGCGATTTTAGTCCTGGTAGGGTGGAGCCTGTGAATCCTGGGGCAGATTAAACAAGGAGACAGCCGAAGTGGTCCATGATGGTTCCTGAATTTGCCCGTGGTTCTACACACACACACACACACACACACACACACACACACACACGCACACATGCACAATAAAAAAAAACTAGATGGCTTAAGAAAACAGAAATAATTGTTGTTCATGTTCTGAAAACTAGAGTCCAGAAGTTTCTATTCAAAGTGTTGACTGTGCTATGTTCCTCATGAAGCTTCCAGTGGTGCATCCTTCCATGTCTCTTTCAAATCTGTACTTGGAAAACTATGACTCTTATCTCTACTCTATTTTCATGGCCTATTCTCTCTGTCTTCTTGAAAAAAAAAAAAAACACCAGTTATACTGATTAGGAGGTAACCTTTCTCAACAAGGACATCATTTTATCTAATTGCATTTGTAACCAACTTATCTCTAAACAAATTCACATTTTGTCAAAAAGGCATTAAGTCATTAGCATATTATTGGGGACACAAATCAATGTGCAGCAAATGGCAAATCTTTGGTTGTAGTCAAGGTTTTTAAAAGTGAGAAACTGATGTTATTGTTGATCAAAACATCCAGTCATAAGAACATCTGAAGGTCACTTATATGTGATAATCCTTGGGACCATTATTTTTTCAGATATGTCCTGGTTAAAAATATAAGATTCATATGTGTCCATGGAGTGCCATCATGTATAAGGTAACCATGTGTCTTAATTTAATAGAATTTTCCCATTTTTCGGCTATTAAAATAGTCTTAGATTTGCATCTCTGTAGCCGTCATGAATAGATAACCCAAATAATTTACGGGAATGGAGGGTTTATTCATTCTCATGACTCTAGGCCATAGTTCATCATCATCATGGCAAGAGAGCTATCTAAAGGGGCTTAGGGAACTGGTCACTATATATCTACAGGAAGAGCTGAAAGTAAGTCACACTTTCTAACTTGCCAGTCTGCCAGAATCAAGTTTTTTTTTTTTTTTCATTTTATCCACTTGACAGGGAAATGGGCCTACCTACAATGAACTATGTCTGTCCCTATCAATTGGATAATCAACAAGTTTGCTCAAGTCTTTCTTTTACTGCAGAATTCATTATAGGTGTGCATAAAGGCATAATTGTCAAATTAACTTCTTAAATCTCCATACCATGTTATTTGAAAAATATTTTAACTTTCATAGTTCTTTATTCAGGTGATCCCCCAAAATTCCTAAGATATCCTAGTAAAGAGAAATTAATTCCTATAATTTTTGACACATAATTGAGAGCAAGGTATCACATACTCTGCTGTGTGTAGATTGCATATGACTCTATCCTTCAGCATGGATGCCTTGATTGTCATGTCAAACCTTCATAGGATAATGTCCATGACCCAAGACATAATGGACTACAGAAGGTCAGAGCCTAAGAATATACATTTACAGATGGTAAATATGAAACCTTTAATTGTTCCAGCAATGGTATATAGCACAGATCTAGAAAAGTAGTTTCTTTCATAAGATGTCCAGGGGAAAGTAGTGAAGCGTGAAAATGTGTTTTTTAGGTCTCTGCAATCAGACAATCTTCTGAAAAGTGGCACTTGACAGACAGCAAGTCCATTCAAAGTATATTAAAAATGCCAACACACTGAATCTTCTCCCTTTATCTTATACTCTTGCCCAGAATATGGTCCCACCAATTATGAGCTGAGCATTTTTATATGAGTCTTTGGCAGATTTTAATGTCTTAATTTAGTATGGGGACCAGAGAATAGATTATGTTAATGGTTTTATATTAATGGTTGGATTTTGAGAACAGTGTCTCAAATTATAATCTAGGCTGGCCTGAATCTTGCTATATTGCTTAGGGTAGTCTTGTACTCATAAAGCACATGGTTCAGTCATCTGAGTGTTGAAATTGCAGTCTTGCATTATCATACCTAGCAGATGCTTTTCTCAATAGTGTCAGAAATTGAACAGCATTTTTTCTGAATAATTTTAATTTAGTTAGTAATAATAGTTTTGTATGATATAATAATAGTTTTGTATGATATTGTCAATGAGTGAGGCCATAGAATTAAGTTGCAGTATTCCACCAGGAGTTGCCATTCATCTTTCCCGGTTTCTGAATCAGAAAATTTGGGTTATCAATTAGAGAAGCAATGGAGATGATCATTTATACATTAAGCATTATAAAATAAGTTTCAATCCTTGAAGTTCATCTTTCAATTTACTCTAAAGTATATTAATGATTTTAACTTGGTGGAGTATGTTGAGGAGATTTGTAAATATCAATATTTTGATTTAATTTTAATTCATTAGTCACAGAGTTATAGCACTTCTGCCAACTATAGAATTATTTTAGGACAGTGGGTTTGGTGAATATAGTCAAGTCAGTATTTGTGAAGATTATGAGAGGATATATAACTAGCTGTCCTCTTTAATATTCATAACACCATTAAGATTTATGTGATTCAATCTTTAAATTTAGTGGGATCTCCAAACACAACATAATTTGAGCTCAATGTTAAGACTATGAAATGTCTGTCACTGAATTGCACTTACTTTGAAGTTAACTCAGAACCTTTGTTATAGAAATAATAAATGTATTCAAGGTCTTTTAATGTTAATATACATTCAATACATTTTGATTGTTAATTGAACTCATTAATGTATTTTAGTTTTTCATTTCATCTCATTTCTAGTTTTCTATTTTTTTCACCTTTTTATCCTTTCATTATCAATTATTCCCTATATTTCATTTCTCCTTCCATTTCTCATTCCATCTGCTCCTCCTTTCTTCTCTTCTCCTTTCATTCCTGGTTGATAATGATGCACTTTGGACAGGAGTTTTCTGCTTTACTTATATTTAAAGTTTTCTTCCTTCCAGCCACAAATCAGTATTACTAATGTCATGGGTCACCACCATGGAATGGTTATTTTATAGGGATGAAGGACATTGGGCTCAAATACTGTTTGATTTGTTATGTTGCTATACTATATAACTAGTATGGTGTTTTTGTCTCTATAGCCCCAAGGATAAATTTCTTTGTTGCAATATACTATTAGACAATGTGCTGATTTTGTATACAAGTGTGAACTTGACAATGGAAGGCTGAGCACTGGGCATATCTGAAGAATTTGTAGCTGAAAGAAGTCAAGAGAAAGTCTACAGAAGATTGTGTGATTGATATAAGCCGGAGCTCATAGTTAGTTGGACCATACTCTGAGCAAGAATATAAGATAGAGGGAGCAGGTTCAGTGTATCGGAAATTTGAATATACTTTGAACAGACTTGCTATCTGTCAAGTGGCATTTTTCCCTCTCTTATCAATCTCTGTAGATATGGTATAACCAATTTCCTTCCCTCCTAGTTTTGGTATGAGTTCTCCTTCCAAATGTAACCAGACAATCATAAGCTATAATAAAACCTCTTGTTTTCCTAGGCTGTTTGGCTGTGAATTTACCAGCAACATGGAGTCAACTATAAAAGACAGTCAGGAGACTGACTACAATCTAGGTTCTTCAAATTGAAGCTAGGCTCTTGCTATAGAGAATTAAAATTCTTCTCCACATTTGTTGGTACCAATTCACTCAGAATATTTTGTCTTTCTTGCTGCATAATGGTGTGTATTACAGTTTTTTTTCTCTGTCTTGTTACCTAGATTGTGGCTATATGGAAAGATGTAGAAGCTCTTTAACCTGCTATTCCTCCAGGGATTGCCATGCAGTCTTCTAAATTTTAGGTTGTATATCTAGTAATTTAATTATATGTATATTAACTATATGGCTCAGTAATTCCCACATTTACAAGCTTTTGATATACTGCCAAGAAATAATGGTAAGTCAACCACAGTCATACTGTCTAAGAAATTCGTGTTGGAAGAGCAAGTTTACTGTCAGATGCCTATTGTTAGTATCCTGTTTCAAGCATGAGCCACCAGGAATGTGTATTTCAACACATTGTAAATCAAGAAGCCTGTATGGCAGCAGTAAGGAAAGCAGCAATATATATGCAATGAGAATAATGAGTAGCAAACCCAGATGCCATGTTAAATTCTTGCCAGGATGACTGATTTCTTTCTTTTTAACCCCTTACAAAGTTATAGTCTAGGCTTGCCAAGAGGGTTCACAATCATGAAAAGTATTTCTTTGATTCTGTCAAACAGCTAGCTTTAGTCATCTGGGTAAATAGAGACTACAGAGCTCTAGCCCCATCATGGCAAGCTGGATTTAAGTTCCAATCAATCAGAGTATGCAATGTCATCATTATTGCAATCTGGATTCTAAAGTTCTACATAGCAGACATAAACCAGACAGTCACATGAAATATTGATTATGGTTAACTAACAATTATCATTAGGAGATATTTTACAAGTTTTAGGAGATTTTTTAAGTGGAAGCCTAGTGAGTAGTTGAACTTGTGGTTAGAGCACTTGAGATCATTCAAGTTCCCCACATATACCAAGGTGGGAAATAAAATTGGGCTATAATTTTAGGCTGTATACCATACTATCAGATATAGTGAACTATATGAACTTAAATAACATAAAAAGAATAAAAGATTTTACTTCCTATTAATGCAGCCAAGAGCACAGAGATTCCTTATCCACCAATATTTTGGTGATTCTGAGGATAAGCAGAATGCCAGCATTTTTTTTACTGCTTCTAGGTGTTTGTAACTGACAGTAGTTGCCAGGTAAGTGTTTTGAAATGTTAAACCTTGCCTGGCAGAGGTTCTATGTGACATGTGACACCACTGATAATACTGAGTCCCCTGAATAATCTTATTGTAGCCGCAAAGGCTAATACCATGCCTGGGAAAGCTAAAAAGATTTTAGATTATTTTCTTACCATTCCCTTTTTCCCCGAATTTGACTCTTAATCCAGAAGTGCTGATCAGAAAGATATATCACGTTGTCTTTAAAATAAGCTTAAGAAATCTGGCTCACAAATATTTCCAGCATATGGAGGTGAATAGAAAATTCTGCTATTATTACTAAATACTTTCTGAAGAATATTAATTTAATTGTAACAAAGCATGAAAAAGATCTGTCTTGGGGATGTTCTTAAGGAAAAGTGGAGGATGTGGTAGAAGATGATTTGAAGAAGATACATGGATCTGATAAATTATAAACTGAGTGGACAGACTAATTTTCAAGACAGAACCATATAAAGCATAAACTGAAAGGAGGACTTTTGGCATAAAAAACAAATATTAAAGAGTCCTAATTGCAATTATTCTTTAAAAGGAGACTGAATGTGGCAGGATTAGGGTACAAAACCACTTGTGATTAGCAGCTTTATTAAAAAGAATAGAGAAATAATTTGATAATTAGTGGAGTTTAATACCTGTCTGGGTTTAAGAAAATAGAGAAAATGATACTTGCCAAATCATGGCCATCGCAAGACAACTGTAATTACACCCACATGCAAAAAAGAAGTAAAAACATGCTTACCAATGTTCTTGGTGAAAGCAAGAAATGAGTTTCACTATATAATCCATCCAGTCACAGCTCACATAAGCAAGAAGATATTACTTCCATGAGGATGAAGAAGACTATTTCAAATGGTTACATTACAGTACTTAAAATGTGCTATTTAGAATTAAAAAGTTAGGAACCATGGGGAAAATATGAAAAACTGGAAAAAATCACAAGACAAAAACAAAGCCTTGGGCAACAAAAACTGCTTAGGAAAACATACAGTTGATAAATTTATCAGACAAAGGTCACATTATCTTAAATCTGACTTAAAACACTGGGAAAAGTTCAGTGAGATAGCTCAGTGGGTAGTATGCCTGCTGTAAAACATGGTACTGAAACCTAGTAATGCAAGCTTGATCTCCAGCACCATTTTCCACTTGGTGGAAGGAGAGAACTGACTTTTGGAAGTAATCCTCTGACCCCAAACTTCACACCATGTCATGCATAAGCATGTTGCTTCTCTCCCTCCCATATAAGTAAGTAAATAAATAAATAAAAGTGAAATAAATATGGATAAGTATAACCTGAGTGTTTTAAATCATCTCTTCTGACAGAAGAAAGAAAAAGAAGAGCAAATAAATCCGAAGCAATAAAAAGAATTTGATAATAAAGAAATGGAAACTAATGAAATATATTGAACAACATTTAATAATTTATTCTAATATATTTCCACATTAAAAGCTCAGAAACTAGGAATAGAAAGAACTTTCTCAGTATGATAAAGTAATTCTATAAAAAGTTTCTTGCTAATATGGTCCATGATAAAAGATTGATGCTTTGCTTTCATGTCTGGAATAAGTAGAGGACACTCATTCTTGTCAATTCTATTCTGCATCATACTGCACTATTCAGGACAATTAGTCAAGGAAAAGAAAACGAAAAAAGCAAGCATCCTGCTGTCAGGATCTATCTCTATTCACAGATTTTTATTACTGTTTTTATTCACAAATTCCATGATCTTATATACATAAAGTCCTAAAATATGAATAGAATTGATAAATTTAGCAAAAGCTATAGAACACTGTATCCTCACACAAAATCAATTGAATTTCTACACAATTATGATGAACAATCTGAAAATGAAACTAAGAAAATATATCACACTTAATAACAAAAGTAATAAAATGTTTAAGAAGAAATTTAAAGGAGTATAATATTTATAACCCCCAAGCTATTTGAAGTATTTTAAAAGACATTTATGAAGAGTCAAATAGTTAGAAAAATATTGAAGTTCATGAATTCAAAGACTTAATATTCTTAATTGATTATAATATCCAAATTAATCTAGAGATTTAATGAAAGCTTTATTAGAATCCCAGCTGATTCTTTGTATAAATTGACAATCTGATTCTAAAATTTATACGGAATTTCAAGGGACTCAGAATAGCTTAAGAATAATGAAAAATGAGAAAATAATATTCTTTATGTTGTCAAAACTTATTACAAAAGATTGATGAATAAAATAGTGTGAAACAAAGAAAAGATTTTTTTAGATGCAATACTTGAGCAAGAAGTGGAGGAATCATAGGGAGGGAAAAAAACACAGTGGGAAGGAAGGGAAGAGAGGGGAAGAGAGAAGACAGGGAAGCAAAAACATGTTCTGTAATCAAAATATTATCAAGTTTCTCGAAATCAACTCTGGAACCACAGTGGCAATAAAAATTCCATTAGGAAAATATTTCAAAGTCAAATATGAAAGTAAGGCAAATACATTATCCAAATTAAAATACCCCCATAATATATTACATCATTCTTTTCTCAAGAAGCTATTGAGAGATTTGCTTAATTGAAATAAGAGTGTAAGCTATAAAAGGGAAAGCCACAGTCTACAAAGAACTTGAAGCAGAGCACAGAAATATAACACAATAAAGAATAAAAAACAATGACCAGATATTTAGTGATAGTAATCCTAAGTTGAAAGTTGGAATGTGGGTTGAAAGAGCAATTCCTCCTGATTGATTCAGTAGGAATTAAGGCTTCTGGAAGATTGGTTGCAAAAGGAACAAAAATCTGGTTAAAAATCCCATGTGTTTAATGCATTGACATAATACCTATATTTACTTCAGACTTTGAATACCTAAGGAACCAGACAAATGAATAATTGTGGCTGCTGTTAACTATAGGGGAAATAATATGCTGTGGAAAGAAGGAGAGATGTTTGTAACATAGTAATGGCTTATCTGCAAATGATATTTATATACTCAAAACATACATTATTGTTTAACGAATAATTATTTTATGTCAACTTTGAGAAAAGATTGAAATATAATTTGAAAGTGTATGAGGGAGTCGTTGAAAAGAAAATATATTTATGATAGGTATATTGCTATTATCTGTTGAACAAAATCACAAAACATAAAATTAAAAAAACAGCTAATAGCATATTATTGAGAAAAACTGATGTCAATATCAGGTAAAGATATAGGTAAAGAATTTTAGCAAGTTTTTCTCCAGGTATCAGAAAAGTGGAATTTAAGGGTTTAATATATCTCTTCTTATAGTAATTATAGGCCTTGTAGTACTAGTTCAGTTTGTAAAGCTAGTGAATATTTTATCTAAATAAAAAGAAATGTGAAGTACTTCACAAGACCAGGATTGAGCATACACAAGTCATGCATAGAATTGTACATGTACAGAACTCTAATTGTGGGAAATTTTTCAGAAATCCCTTGTGTCTCATACATGTATCTAGGCTTGCTCAATATTCTTCCCTCAATATTTTTAGTCTGTATTCCTTGTGGATCCACCCTACTCACTGTCTGACTTCAGTTATCATCCATAATGCATGCCTTTATTCAACTCATGCTTTTTTCTTCTGAGTAACAGACCCACATCTTTCAAATGATCACTGATCTCCATATGCAAGTTTTGCAGGCATCTCAAAGTCAGAAGTCAATTCAGGATCCACTCTGTCCTCCCACTCCCAAACTCACTCCTTCAGCTTTTAAAAACAGATAATCCTTCATCCTCTATTCCACATTTGATCTTTCACAAAGATCCTTTTCTCCTTCATCCTCTATTGTACATTAAGTCCTTTAGGTCACATTGCAGGAGGGGTGGTCAGTTGTTGTGAATTGGAAAGATAATAGACAAGGCAGGGCTTGGAAAAAGGAGGGCTATTTGAAAGGATGGCTTAAGAAAACATAAATGACTGTCTCTCCATTAATGAAATACAAGACTTTATTTTAAAAGAAATATAATACATAGATTGTGTGATGCTAGTCTGGATACAGAATCAGGGATGAGCTTATAGAGTACACTGCATAAAATACGGATTGTTGCATTTGATGTAAAAATCACAATGGAATAAGTTAAAGCCATTAAGCTGAGTATGAGGAAAATAGAAGGATATGGACATGTTCAAAATTATATCTTAAAATGAGAATGTCATGGGATAGATCAAAAGTAAGAAAATTTTAATAAAGGACTAATGCAAAGCAGAAGGGCAGATTTGTAAGTCTGAGCAAGAGAAAAAAACAGCTGATTAGGAAAGAGCAAAGATAGAGTATGAAATATCCAGAAAGTAAAAGTCTGAATAGGAATCAATAGGATTTGATTATGGTTCACATTAAAAGCAATTAAATAAAGCTTTGCTCTATGCCATCTACTGTTTGTATTCTCTTCAAATGGATGGCTTAAATACACTCACCACTCTACTAATAACTGAATGTTTAATACACATTTTTTTAATTTTTAGCACTTAATTTTGTACAAAACCTGTCATATCTTTGGTTGGAAAAATGGCTCAGGGGATAAACTTCTGCACTCAAGAAGAAGCTCCTGAGTTCAGATCATGAATCCTAGGTGAAAACACCAGGTAAAAATGGCAGTGGCCTGCACTTTCAGCCCTGGGGGGGGGTAGAGCCTGGGAAATCCCAGAGAGAAGCAAAAATGAAGTGGAAATAATCCAGGAAGATGCTCAAAATAAACCTTGTCTTCCACAGGGACATACAGTGCCATCTGATAGTCTCTCTCTCTCTCTGTCTCTCTCTCTCTCTCTCTCTCTCTCTCTCTCTCTCTCTCTCTCGCATGTACACACACATAAACATTTTTAAATTTCTTTGTCATATCCTTGTAAATATTTATCGTCTCTGCCTTTCCAAATAGAGTTTTGAATTCTATTGTAACTGCTTCAAAACACAATTTTTTTATTTATTTTTTCCACACATACAAATTTGATAAATACGCCCATTCCCCTCATTCCCTCCACCCCTCCTTGGATCCCCCTTGCTCCCTCCCCCCTTTTCCCTATCCTTTCCCTCCCTCCTTCCCTTTGTCCCAGCCCCACCCCCATTCGTGGAGCATCCTTAAGTGTGCATGTCAAACTTCCCCTAGGTCCTTCTCTCTGATGAGGTGTAAGGACTTGGTAGTATTGCCCAGAGCTCTTTTTTGTGTTCCCCTTCAGTATAGGAATACTACTCTTGTGGCTATTAATCCCTTGCCTCTAAGGATCTTAGAGCCTGTAATCCATGCTAGTCTTTGGGGGGGTCAATGACATGTTGGTCATTGTGCAGGTCATGCAAAGTCCTATTATGATTACTTCAGCCCTAAAGTAAGTGGAGTATCTTGCATATCTTTGCTCCCCCCATCTTTAGGCTCTTACAATCTTACCGCCCCCTCTTCTGCAAATTTCCCTGAGATTTGAGATGGGAAGTGATTAGGCTGGCCTGGTTCCTGGTGTTTAATGTAGGGTCTCTGATATTCTGAATTATGGTTTGTTATTCATTTTGTTTTCATCTTCCAGTTTTGCTGTTCCTGCACTACTCTTGGCTCCATCCTGATGGGTATTGGATGTCACCTCCTAGCCAGAGATAAAAGATGGTTAAAATGAGTATTATAATCAGAGTAGATTCAAAGGTAGATAGAATAAGAGTATGAGACCGCAGTGAGGGGGGGTCAGTCTCCCATTTGCAGGATGATTACCTTCAATCTGCCACACTCTGTGCCCTCACTTTCTTTTGAGATCAAACTCCATCAGTTGCAAGTGACCAGGAAGGAAAGTCTGTGAGATTCACCAGATGTCTCATTACTTAGTTGCAGTCCTTGATGGTATCCTGTTTTCTTGGCTGTAGCATCATCCCTCACTCCCTGCCTTCCTTCCTTCCCTGCCTGCTTATAATCTTTCCAATTACTGTAGGTATTACAAAGATTTATCTTTGAGTGTGTCGCTAAGTGGGATTGTTACTATGATCCACCTATTAGGGAGTACATACGGTGCTTAATTTTCTGTGTCTGGGATACTTTGCTCAATATAATTTTTTTCTAATTTCATCCATTTTCTGGTAAATTTCATTAATTCATCATTTTTAATGGATGAGTAGCATTCCATTGTATAAATGTACCACATTTTCCTCATCCACTTGTCAACTGTTGGGCATTTAGATTGGTTCCATGACTTTGCTATTGTAAACACTGTTGCTATGAAGATGATCATGCTTGTGCTATCAAGGTGAATTTTCTCTGTATGGGGGATTATTCCCAAAAGTGGAATAGCAGGGTCATATGGCATTTCAACCTTTAACTACTTTAACAACTGCCAGACACCTCATCAGAGTGGTTGTATAATCCTGCATTCCCACCAGCAATGTAGGAGAGTTCCCTTCTCCCCACGTCCTCTCCAGCATTTAGTGGTGTTTGTAATATGGATTTTTACCATTCTGACCCGGGTGAGATGTTATCTCAGGGAGGTTTTGATTTGCATTTACCTGATGGCTACAGATGCAGAGCATTTTTTAAAATATACTCCACACAAGCTAGGACCAAAGCAATCATAATTGGACTTTGCATGCCCTGGGCAATGTCCAACACACTATTCACCCCACAAAGTCTAGCATTTGCTAAAAGCACCAAGATCCTTGGAGGCAAGGGTGTGACAGCCAAAATAGTGTTCCTATGCTTAAGGGGAACAAAGGAAAGGGTTCAGGGAAATGCCGCTGGGTCCTTGTATGTCATCTGAGAGGAGGACCCAGAGGAGAGTTTGGCATGCATATTAAAGGATTCTCTGGGAATTGGGGGAGGGGAGGCACTGTGTTGTGGGGAAAGAGGGGTGAGGGGAAAGTGAGCAGACGGGTGGGGGGGGGAGGGAGGGAGGGAACCAGTGTACCTATTAAGTTTGTATGAGCGGAAATAATAATAATAAAAAAATTTGTTAGACATTTCAATTTCTTCGCTGGTAAATTTTCTTTTAAAATCCAATGCCCATTTTTTAATTGGGCCATTTGTTTCCTTGGCGTTTAGTTTTCTAAGTTCTTTGTGCACTCTGAATAATAGAGCTCTATCAGATATGTGGTTACTGAAGATTTTCTCCCATTTTGTGGGTTGCCTTTGTGCTTGAGTTACAATCTCTTTATTTGAACTCAAGCTCTTTAATTTCCTAAGATCTCATCTGTTGAGTGTTGGTTGTATTGGCTGTGCTATTGGATTTCCGTTTAGGAACTGTTGGCCTAGTCCAATCAGCTCAAGAGAGTTCCTTACCCTTTCAATTAGGGTTTTTTTTTATAGTCTCTGGCCTTACAATGAGGTCCTTGATCCATTTGGAATTAAGTCTTATACATGCTGACAAGTACAGTTCCAGGTTTAATCTGCATGTGAATATCCAATTTTGCCAGCACCGTTTGTTGAAGATGCTATTCTTTTTCCATTGGATATTTTGGGCCCCTTTGTCAAAGATCAAATAGTTGTAATCATGTAGGGTTATATCTGGGTCTTCAACCCTTATCCATTGACCTGTGTGTCTATTTTGGAGCCAGTACCAGGCTGTTTTTACAACTATGGATTTATAGTATAGACTAAGGCTTGGTATGGTGATACCTCCAGCAGTGTTTTTGTTACTCCGGATTGTTTTTGTTATCCTGGGTCTTTCGTGCTTCCATATGAATTGTGAGATTGTTCGGTCAATTTCTTTAAAAATTGCTTTGGGAGTTTGATTGGTATAGCATTGAAACTGTATATTGCATTTTGGTAGGATGGTCATTTTTATGATATTGATTCTGCCAATCCACAAACATTGGAGGTCTTTCCATCTTCTGTTGTCTTCTGTAATTTCTTTCTTTAGGGTTTTAAAGTTTTCATTGTAAAGGTCTCTTACTTCCTTAGTTAAGTTTATACCAAGGTATTTCATTTTTCTTAGGGACTATAGTAAATGACATTGCTTCTCTCAGGGCTTTTTCATTTATTTCATTCAGGGCATATAGGAAGGCCACTGATTTTTGTATGTTTATTTTGTATCCTGCCCCCCTACTGAACTTCTGTGTTAGTTCTAGGAGTTTTCGGGTGGAGTTTTTGGAATCACTCAGTTATAAGATCATGTTATCTGCAAATAGAGATAACTTGACTTCTTCCTTGATGATTTGAATCCCTTTTATCTCGCTTACTTGTCTTATGGCCTCAGCTAAAGCTTCAAGTACAATATTGAATATAAGTGATGAGAGTGGATAGCCTTATCTAGTTCCTGATGGAAGTGGGAATGCTTCAAGTTTTTCCCCATTGAGTATAATCCTTTCTGTTGGCTTGCTGTAGACAGCTTTTATTATGTTGATAACGGTTCCTTCCTTTCCATTTGCCTACTGGGTTTTGATCATAAAAGTATGTTGGACCTTGTCAAAAGCTTTTTCTGCATCTATCAAGAGTATCATGTCACCTTGGATTTTGGACTAGTTTACATAGTGAATTACATTTATTGCTTTGCATATGTTGAACCAACCTTGTGTGCATAGGATAAAGCCTACTTGTTCACCATGAATGATATTTTGATATGTATTTGAATCTGATTTGGTAAGACTTTTTTGAGAATCTTTGCATCTGTGTTCATCAAAGAGACTGGCCTATAGTTTTCTTTTTTAAGGGTATCTTTATTAGGTTTTGGGTTTAAGAAGGTATTAGCTTAATAGAAAAAAGTTGGTGGTGTTCCTTCCTTTGGTATTTGATGGAACAGTTTAAGGAATATTGGTATTAGTTGTTCCTTAAATGTCTGGTAGAACTCTGTCCTTAATCCATCTGGTCCAGGACATTTTTTGGTGGAAAAATTCAAGGTTACTTCATCCATTTCCTCTTACGTTATAGGTCTATTTAAATAATTCAAAACTTCCTGATTCAATTTAGGTCAGTTGTACTTACTTAGCAATTCACCCATTTTTTTGTGTTGTCAAATTTCACAGAGTATAAGTTTTTGAAATATGACCTTATAATTCTCTGAATTTCTTGATATCAAAAATGATAATTTCATTTTCATTTCTAATTTTGTTAATTTGGGTATTCTGTCTTTGTTTTTGTTAATTTAGCTAGGAATTTATCAATCTTATTGATTTTTTTCAAAGAACCAGCTTTTTGAATGGTTGATTCTCTGTGTTGTTTTCCTTATCTCAATTTTGGATATTTCTTCCCTGATTTTACTAATCTCCTCTCTTCTACTGCTTTTGGGATCAGATTGCTCTAGTGTCTCTAAAGCTTTAAGCTGCATTGTTAAGTTATTTACTTGTCATGTTTCTATTTTTTTTTTTTTGATGTAGGGATTAACAACTATGAACTTAACTCTTAGGACAACTTTCATTGTGTCCCAAAGATTTTGATAAGTTGTATTATCATTATCGTTCCCTTTCAGGAAATCTTGAATTTCCTTTGTAATTTCTTCCTGAATCCAATTCTCATTCAGCATCATAGTATTTAGTTTCCATGAATAGTGTATTTTCTGTTGTTTGTTGTGTTGTGGATGTCAAGCTTTAGACCATGGTGGTCTGATAGGGTACAGGCTAGAATTTCAACTTTCCTGTATATGTGGAGATTCATTTTGTGGCCCAATACGTGGTCTATTTTGGAGAAAGTTCTGTGTGCTGCTGAGAAAATTGTGTATTCTTTGGAGCGTAGATGAAAGTTCGATAGAGATCATCAGTAAGGTACATTTCCATAAGTTTGATTAAGTTCCAAGGGCGGAGGGAATAAGAGGATCCAGGGAGGGCTGGAGGGAGGGAGGGGAATAGGGTACTTATCAACTTTGTATGAGTGGAAAAAATAAATAAATAAATCGATAGATAGATAAATAAATAAATAAATAAGTAAAAGATATTTTTAGGCAAACCCGCTAAATATAATTTCTAAAATGCTGAGTATTGCTCCATGTATTATTTCTGGTTTTTCAAAAAATTAAGAGAAAGGTGATGTGAAATATTTGAACATAGTTAAAGAAACTTAATTTGGATTCCCCATTTTGCTGATGATGCAGCAGGTTCTCTGCCTTTAGAACATACAATATTTGACCTGTCCATGAGTCTCTAAGATAATTATGTACTTGTTACTTCTTTCAACCTAATCTGCAATACATGAAAATATCAGCATACTTGACCACAAAGTAATTACTAGAATATAACATTTTCAAGAAGAAAAAACTTTTAAAAGTTCTTCAGTTTTGCTCACAGTAATTATGGCTTTGCTTATCAGTAACTCACTGAAAATGGGGTGTTGTGCATGTACATTTTTCTAATGGTAAATCTGAGACATTGTCCAAAGTTATAGAATTAGTAAGTAGCAAACTTTGGTTTCTTTTTCATACTACTCATTCCATTCATAAATACATAACTCATTGTCATACAGTTCATTTTTAGTGGTTGCAGTTTCAGAACTCATTTGTAATCCATCTTATCCATTGTTCTTCATATTTCCCTCATGTTAGAAATAGAATTTGAATAATTCTTCCATTATCTCAGGTTATATACCCTACTGTGAGATAACTTTCATTGTGCTGTGTTGTTTTTGATCTCTGCCTTTCTCACAACTCACATTTATGCTACCACATACCTCAATCAGTCTGACCTCTGTGTGCCAAATTCACATAGGTATCAGTGATTGCAATCATAAGTCGTATTGTATGTTGGATGCTTTTTTACTTGTACTGACTGTATATCTATACATATATATATGTGTATCAATATAAATAAGTAATGTTCTCAGTAACTGAAAGATTTTTGATTTAGTACAAAAAATTATTCAGCACATAAGTACTTCAGGATGCAGAACTCCATTAAATTCTAAAGAACAGAAAATGAACAAAATAATAGTTGTTTCTTTCAATGCTTGATGGTCCATATTATATTACTTGAGACAGAGGTTAATCGTAAATAAATAAATTATATGTATATATACATATATTTCACAGCTACATATATACAGACACAATAAATTTTGATAGCCACCCATTTCAGACTGCTCAGAGTTCATGTAATGAATATATGACTCAGAGAGAACTAGAAACTAAATTGAATGCAAATGCTAGTAGTGTTGGCAAGTAAAGCAAGTCACTTATCAAGCCTAATATATTAGTGGCTGATACTACTACTTTAGAGTGATTTGGGATTTCACTGTGAATAAAACATGCTCAACTTGTACAGGCAGAAGTAAATTAGGGCTTTAAATCAATACACAATAAAGGAACTTAAAATTACTATTCTTCAGTTTACTTATTTGCCTTGTGTTTATTATAAAATATCGAGTCACATAAAATATAAGCTTGATATTTTTTTGATTAGAATGTAAAAACATAGATCTAAAATTAAGTGACTCGATAGATAGCTAAGGGGTTAAGATTCTGCCTCACAAGCAGAAGGTCTTGAGTTTGGATCCCAGGTGCCACATAAAAACACCAGGCAGAAAGGATGTTCTTCACTTTCTTTCCTAGTGGGCAGAGCCTAGGAAATCCAACAGTGAATAAAATATGAGGTGGAAGCAATCCAGGATGATTTCTGAAGTCACCGTTGGGCCTCCAGAGAGACAGCCAGCGCCCTCTGATATATACACATACACAAACACACATGCATGTGCGTGCACACACACACACATACACAAAATAAATAAAGCTTAAAAGTTTAAATATGTTTCCAGGTTGGAAAGATGGCTCAGGTTTTAAGATTCTGCTCTACAAGCAGAAAGTCCCAAGTTAGGATCTCAGGTTCCAAATAAAAAACACCAAGTAGAAAAAGCTTCTGCCTGCACTTCCTGGTAGGCAGAACCTGGGAAATCCCAGAGCAAAGCAAAACGTCTGATTCCCAAAATCACTGTTGGTCTTCCACAGGGACAAACAATGCCCTCTTACACACACACACACACACACACACACACACACACACACACACACACTA
Source organism: Typhlomys cinereus (assembly GCA_023101885.1). NCBI lineage: Eukaryota > Metazoa > Chordata > Mammalia > Rodentia > Platacanthomyidae > Typhlomys > Typhlomys cinereus. The sequence goes on along the minus strand of JALPQD010000590.1, from coordinate 419,851 downwards.
AATAAGCAAATAAATAAATAAACATTAAAATTATATTTCTTATATTCCTATCCTTCATATGGTCACATGTCTAACTGGTATAATGAGTACTGTGTGTTTTTTAGAACTCCAGAATGCTTTTATCTAGTGTCTGCAGTTTAGATATAATGAAAAAACTTAGCTGTAAATCACCTTAGCAATTCCTTGTCTGTATTAGATGAGATAGTGGAGCCATCACTTGGATTTTGAGCCACTTTGAGATAGTATTCCAGTGATAAACACCAAAGAATTATAATTACATGTGTTACTAGCACTTTATAGTACCATTAACTGTTTAATGGAATGGTGCTTGAAGAATTAAATAAGTGTTGTATTGATGCCTTAAGTACTTGGAGAGGAATTATTATCATTTTATAGTACCATATTAACCAGATCAAAAAGTTCCTTAATTGAGCAGAAAGTAACTAAAAATGCTCTCAAGTTTACAAATATCTTGTAGAGTAAAGCAAAGAAAACCCTTTTTAAGTATGATCACTACTTAATTTTGTTAAACTAGTAAGTAACTGTATCAGAATATTTTATAACAATACTGTTGTGGTTTAAATACAAAATGTTCACATAGACTCATGTGTTTGAATACTTGCTCTCCCACTCATGATGCTGTTTGAGAAGGTTGTGAAAATTTTAGTACTTCACTTGTGGTGAGATTTAAGGTTTTACAGCTCACGGACACTACTTGTTCTTTGTTTCCTGACTAATTGTTCAATATGATCAGTTAGCCTCATTTTCTGACCATCAAGTCTTTCACACCAAGAAGGACTGTTAGTCCCTAGAACTGTAGGTCAAAATACATATTTTTCCTTTAATTTGCTTTGACTGGAGTGCTTTATCAAAACAACAGATAAACCAACTAAGAATGCTACTCTTCAAAATTACTATGTAGCTGAGATCTTATTCCTTTAAAATTGTCTCATTTATTACAGAAGGTGAAGAAAAATTAATGGTATTTTATCAGAAATTTAACATTTAAGTACAATTTAATTTAGTCTAAATCTTTTAGCCTGACATTCAGAGCTAGCACAATCTAACCTTATCAATCTTACCAATCTTATCTTCTATTTACACCCTCAAATTTGTGAAAAAAGTGAAATATTGTGACGTACATTGATCTTATATATATCAATTCTTCTTAGTTACTTTTAACTATGTTTATTTACCATGCCATATTTGTATGACTTAATTATAAGATATGATACTAACATTAATGTCTATATATTTTTCAAAACACCTATAATTTCACAACATAGATATTACTCACAATACTCTGTGAGTAATAAGTAATTAATGACTGAAAAAAGAGCATATAGATTGAGACATTAGAGTTCAATAGATTATTTCTTGCTCTGATAATTTATAAACAAAAATAAATTTAGGTATCTTTAAAGTAGGAAAAAACTGTCAAGAATAAAGCATACAAAAAAACAAAGGATTTGTTATTGAGTGTACAAGTTTCTATGTAGAGAATAACATTCCTCACTTCTGAATATAATGTTACCAATATTTATTTAACACCAACTATATATATGTATATTGCAGTTAGCCTGTGTTGTTGCTAATAAAATCAGCATAAAATGGCTTAACAGAACAAGGAGTTTATTCTCTTACAATTGTCCAGTTACATTTCTTATTCTAACTTTGCAGGAAAGCATGTACCATCACCAAACGGATGAGGGAACTTGCCATGCTATGTCAATGTAACAGCTAGGAAAGGGACAATCTCTGGCCAAGTATACACAAGGATGCTCACTTTTTTCAAATGGTTCCCTCCATTTTATTCAACTGCCCTTAGACTAATCCCACCGACCATGGGCTGGGCCTTCCCCATCAACTAGACAATCTCCTGCAGATTTGCTCTATACTAAACTCAACTACTAACTCTCTATAAATATATCCAGAGCTCAAACCCTCAACCATCAAGTTGACACCTTTATCTATGACAGCGTATATATTAAATGAGTAGGATTATTGTCCAATAAAATAAAACCCATAAATAAGGATATCAAAATATTGAATAACATTACTGCTATGGTTTAAATAAGAAATATTCTTCATGTACTGGTTACGTTAAACTGACTAAACTAGGCTCAGAGTTTTTTTTTTAAATTTTTCTCCCACATTTTATTTTTTTCCTGTTCTTCAGAAAAGGCCTCTAGACCATTCCCCAGGCCTCAGGTCATCTGCCAGCCCCAGCAGCCACTCTGACTTTCTGACCTGGACTCCCTGCTCTTCAGAATTCAACATAATCCAGAGAAAACCCAAGCAATGTGCTAGAGGACCAACACCATATATCTGGGTCTTCTAAAATCATTCCATCATATGGGAGAGAATCTTCACATCTAGCTCTAAGATAAGTAAACCTTTCTTAACATCCTTTTCCTCTCGATTATTAGTCACCATAGTTTAACATTTCCATATACCCACACCAAAACTCATACAACTTCAGGGACTATGCCATTCACCCTCACATATCGCCAAGGAAGTAAACCTAAAAAGTGCACTATCATACTAATCTTCAATCCCTGGCTCAGAGGTTTTTAATTTGAGTTCAGAGTTAGAAGTTGGAGTGACATTTGAACCTAACATCATGCATTTATCAGTTAACATATCTAGTACTCCACCAAGTTTTGAATAAAGATCATATGTACTTGATCAATAAGCGAATGGTATCTCATTACAGAAAATTCCATTTCAGGGGCTGGAGAGGTGGCTCAGGGGTTAAGCCTCTGCCTTGCAGGTGGAAGGTCCTGAGTTCGGATCCTAGACCCCACGTATAGACGCCAGGCGGAAGCTGGGCGGCCTGCGTTTCTGGTCCTGGTAGGGCGTAGCCTGTGAATCCTGGGGCAGAGTAAACAAGGAGGAGGTGGAGGCGTCCATGGTGGTTCCGGAATTCATCCATGGTTCTACACACACACACCGCACACACACATACACAATTGAATAAATAATAAAAAGAAAATATTATAAAAAAGAAAAAGAAAATTCCATTTCATTTCAAACTATTTTAAAAAGCTTTGTTATAAGAACAAACTTATATTATCTTCTACACTGCTCCAGAGAAGTGTTCCTTAAATACTGCCTGTTCTACAAAGTAGATGCACTCATTCCTGTGTGTTTCTATCACAATTTGCTTGTACATCAATCTGACCATGTCAGAAAATGGAGATATTATATCTGATTGGGTAAGGCCAAGAGATTAGGATAACAGAAGAAAGTTTAAGATTTCAAAATAATTGGCCACTTTTTAGCATTTGCTAAGATTTTGCTGCTCGTTGAACAATGTACTAGTCTTATTAGGGTAAAATTATAGCATACTATTTTGTCTCAGATGATAAAATATAGGTTAAGAGAAACATACATCAACTTATAAACATAGAAAATACATTAAAAAGGATTTGTTTAAAAACATACGACAGATTTGATAGTGTTAAGAAAAGAAAATATCTGAAGGAAATATTAACATGTAATGTCTGTATAATTTAAAAATCCACTATTCAGTAATAATTATAAATTTAACATAAAATTAAAACTGTGTGCTTAGCATTTCCTTTACAATGATTTCCCTATCCCTTCTCTGTGTCCTTATTGACAATAGTTACTTTCATCTTTGAATATTTGCATTTTAGCACTGAAGAACAGGGAATTCAGTCCTCCAAGATGAAGCACAAGATAAAATTGCTCTTCAGTACCTCATGTAATTAGAAAGAGCCTGCTAGTGATTTCTGTGGCACATTTGATATTTAAAATGGCAATAGACAAGCTTGTATAGAAGTTACTGGTGACTTCATAATAACCATGAAGTTTATTGTTCTAGACTTAATTTTCTCTCCTTTAATTGCATAGGATATTCTTACTTGACTCTTTTGACACATGGATGACTGAATGACCTTTACTATGAATGCAGAAGATAATTCATCTCATAGTGCACCATTTTAAGGTAATTAAAATAGTCTGTTGGACTACCTTCTAACAGCATGTACCTGTGGTACTAAGGAATTAATGTTAAAAGAAGTAATATGTTTTACTGAGCAGACACTGTAAAGGAAAAAAAAAATAATTCCCTGGTCAAACATTTCAAATAATCAATTAGCATTGAGGCAGAAATGTTAACCTCTTGTTCTCTAGCTTCTAAGTAGTAGAGTGACAGTATTCATTAGTGCTGTTCATTGTACAAGCTGCAAAGAAAGCATTCACGTCCTAGATATGTGCAATAAATTCTGGGGCCTCAAACTACAGTGTTCACTGCAAACCCTGTGAAAGCTGGTCAGTGGGTCATAACAGCAATTTCTGACAACTTAATTTGCAAGTCATTATCACCTGTAAATCGATCAGAGAAGATCATTCAAATTAAAATAGTAATATGCAGGAGAAATCTTAGCCTTTCCTTTTCAGTTATCATAAACTACTTTGTTTTAAATTTTTTTGTCTGAAACTAAGCAGTTTATTGATTAGTTTTCAAACACTTGTGAATTACAGTTCAACACAAATTATCTTAAATTAAGGCAATTAGGAAATACAGCAGACCTGTTTTAGCTTAACTGCATACATTATAGGAAATGATGATACTAAAGTTCTTGGTTTTATCTAGATGTTGTTGATTTTTCCCCTAGACAAATGGCATGAAAATAAAGATGCAAGTTAAAGGCTAGTCTGGTGGTCTGATAAGAATCTTTAGAAAAGAAACAGAGCAATTAGCCTGTAATTAGACTAAAGTAAACAGAAGCACTTCCTTGGAATACGGTAGATTTTTATCATTATAACAAAGATAGTATGTACCTTATTTTTCTCTGCTGTGATTATAGACTGAAAGCAGTTTATTTTATATAAAACAAAGAAATCCAAGAACATAATTAGAAAATTAACACCAGTTCCTTAAATGGTTTTCTTAATGAAATGATCCAAATGAATATTCAATTAGGTCTGCATTTAAGTAAAAGTAAGTGCAAATCCACAGAAACTGATCCTGTGTCTATGTGCATGGAGGGAGGGAGCTTCAGAATAAAATTGTTCCTTGTATATCTGATACATTTAATTACACTCTTATTAATCCATTTGTCTTTTCTATATGTGAATCTTTTGGGAAGATGGAGGAATTTTGTTAGTGACCTTATAACATATATTTTCCAAAGGATATGGAAATATAGTCCAATTGTTGAGAATAATTAGCTTAAGATTTTAATATCATGAAATCTGTTGAAGTTCAACAAGACTTTATTGTCTTTAAGATCCATCAAGCTTCTGCTGTCCCATCTAAGCTTCCACAAACCCCCACTACAAAAACAAATTACCTCATATAGCAAGAATTTACCCACACTTGGAAAATGGAACATTCTTGCTATTTTTCATTTTGATATAGACACTATTTGTTGAATTCTGATAGAGTTCATTTGTTTTGTGTATTAGGTAATTTAAATTCTGTAGTTCTTTTTTCAACATCAATCTCCTTCTGTGCCTTAGTGTAGCATATAGATTTTAGAATGCTGTTTCATGGCAATACTTCAAAATGTTATTCATGTCAGAATGTTATTTTATGGCAACAGTATTAAGATATGGTTTCCTTTACTGTTTTTAGGTAGATTCCTGGATTAAAGATAGAGTTCAGTCTCAGAGTGCTTGCCTAGCAAATACAACAAGCAAAGGCCCAAGCATACACACACACACACACACACACACACACACACACACACACACACACAATATTAAGGTAGTTTCCTGAACTATTAGTGAAATCCTCAAAATATAAGCACCAAGGTGTGGGAATTTGTTCCTCATGCAGAATCTTCATCTCTCCCCCTCAGAAATACTGAATCAGGGTCTACATTGTAGGGATCACTCACATATCAAATTTGAAAACTCTGGACCAAATATCAATGTTTTGCATATGATAGATGGCATAATAAGTATTTAATGAAATGAATACAATAAAAGATTATAAGTGGAAAGAGGATATTAATAGTTTTTTACATTGGTTTAAACAAGAATTGTCCAAAGATTTGGAGAAATAGGTTTTTTCATGAGGCAAGAGTTATTTTTGATTCAACTCATGAATGTCAGGGGTCAATATTGCTAATACACAAAACCCCGTCCAATTGACTGGGAGCAATAGGTGGGCTTCACTAAAGCCACAGACAAAAACATGTCCGGGCATGGAGCACACTGGGGAGGTCGGTACTTGATGGTTGAATTGGTGGGACAAAGGGAGGAGTCAGCATAACCAAGATTGATGCCTGTAGCATCCTTAGGACCAGGAAGAGCCTCCAGGCAATAGGAGTGATTGGCTCCCGCAGGCATAAGCTGTACTGAGAAGGGGCGGGAGAAGCTGCATCCCTCAGTAGTATAATTTAGGGTCCCATTTGAGGGTACTGGTAGAGCTAGAGGACGTGGGAGTCCCTGTGCAAGACAAATGCAGCAATCCTCGGCTATGGAAGGAGCAGAACTATTTAGAAGATTAAAAGCAAGTTCTAAAAGAGTTTCTGTGGGAGGTTCTAGGAGCAAGTCCCCCTTCCATTCTGGGAAAGCAAGAGGATGATATTAAAGCTGTAGGTGAAGGGCACGGGCTATCTCCTATCTTCAACTATTACCTTTGCCAACTGGTCCTGAACTCCCCCTCCATCAGACACTCCCAATGGTGCTATAAGCTCCCAGCACATGTCTTGTCCTCCTGGAACACGCGGGCATTGGGCTTGTTTGGTCATGTATGTACTGGGGGTGAGGGGCCCCTGGACCCCATTCCTCATTGCAATCCAAAATGTCTTATTAACTAATTGGCATTGAGAGGCTTGGTAATAACAGGCCGCATGAACAGCTTGCTTCATAGGTGGTTTTACATGCCCCAGGAAGGCAGGGTCCGGGTCGCCCATTAACTGGTTTAATTATAGTGGGCTTTTTCCAACATACCCATTGTTGTTTTCCTAATCCAGACTCCAGTTTAGAGGAGAGACTCCCTGCCATTTTTTGCCCACAGTCTACCATGCTAGAGAGAAGCCCATCGGTAAGGAGAATATTGAAGGACCCCCCTCTGCAGTCGCAGGGTTTACCCATCCGTCATTCAGTGATGGCTCGGACCTCATGTGGATTTCCAAATCCTCCTCTCAACTGCCAGAAGATCACCGTCAGGTAGAGTAAGATCAATGGACTCTTCATGCTTCTTTGTGGAGAGAGAAGAAAGAAAATCCTCAGGGAGAGACGACACCTTGAGAAGAATTTTATACTCTCCCTCGCCAATGGAGGAAGGCATTTGATGTCTCAAGCAGAGATCCAGATAAGCTTTTTTTTCACTTTGGGGGAACATGCATCCGAATCCTCCCCTCGCAGTGATGAGGGGGTCTGAACCCCTCCATCCTCCGGTAAGGGGGTCCTTCCAGCGAACCTGGATGGATTTGTATAAGATCCTAGAAGTCCAGTGCCTCTGGAATGGTGTTTCTAAATCTGTTTTTGCCAAATTTAAAATATTAAGCCTTAACAAAGCCTTCTTTTGCTGATCATGGGGGGGAAGGCACTCCCCCTTTTGTTTTTGTAATTGGGCCTTAAGAGTTTGATTTTGATGTTCTATGATTGCCTGTCCCCGAGGGTTATAAGGGATGACAGTGGAGTGGGTAATATTCCAGGTCTGGAGAAATTTGGAAAAGGCCTTACTAATAAAGCAAAGGCCATTATCTGTTTCAAGTTGATCAGGCAAACCAAGGACAGCGAAGCATTTTAACATATGACTGACAGCGTGTTTGATTTTTTCCCCTGCGTGTGCCATAGCCCAGCAGGCATGAGAGAATATATCAATAGTGAGAAAGATATATTTAAGTACGAAATGGAGGGTAATGATTAACATCTGTTTGCCACAGGTTGTTAGGTCGTAATCCACTGGGGTTAACTCCCATCTTTTGTAAACGAGGGAATTGAAGAAAGGGTTGGCATGATTTGCAAGTGCAGATGATCGTTTTAAGATCCTTGATGGGCACCAAAGGATATTTGTGATGGAGGCCTCTCCAGTTAATGCTGGTTAACCGATGTAAACTGGCCGCCTCTTGAAAAGTTAAAGCAGATACCATCTTATCTGCCAGAGCATTTCCTTCAGATAGAAATGCAGGCAGATTTTGGTGACCCTGAAGGTGTTGGATGGAGATGGGATTAAGTCTCTCAAGATGGGCTGGGTGGGTTTGGTACTTGGAGCCACCTATTAGGAAGAACATACAGCGCTTAATTTCCTGGCTTTGGGATACTTCACTTAATATAATTGTTTCTAATGACATCCATTTCCCGGCAAATTCCAGTAATTCATCATTTTTGATGGCTGAGTAGTACTCCATTGTATAGATGTACCACTTTTCCTTATCCACTCGTCAACTGTTGGACATTTGGGTTGATTCTATGACTTTGCTATTGTAAATAGTGCTGCAATGAACATGGTCACGCTTGTGTTATCGAGGTGAACCTCTGCTGCATGAGGGGTCATACCCAAAAGTGGAAGAGCAGGGTCATATGGCATTTCAATCTTTAATTTCTTTAAGAATCTCCAAACAGCTCGCCAGAGTGGCTGTATGAGCCTGCATTCCCATCAGCAATGTAGCAGAGTTCCCCTCTCTCCACATCCTCTCCAGCATTTGTTGTTGTTTGTATTGTGGATTTTTGCCATCCTGACTGGGGTGAGATGATATGTCAGGGAAGTTTTGATTTGCATTTCCCTGATGGCTAAAGAAGTGGAACATTTTTTAAGATATAAGTTGGTCATTTTAATTTCATCCCTGGTAAAGTTTCTTTTAAGTTCCAGGGCCCATTTTTTAAATGGGCCAGTGGTTTCCTTGGTGTTAAGTTTTCTAAGTTTTTTGTGCACTCTGGACAGTAGAGCTCTATCGGATATGTGGTTAGTGAATATTTTCTCCCATTCTGTGGTTTGCCTTTGAGCTCATGTTACAATCTCTTTATCTGAACAGAAGCTCTTTAATTTCACAAGATCCCAACTGTTGAGAGTTGGTAGCAGAGACTGTGCCATTGGATGTCTGTTAAGGAAATGTTGGCCTAGCCCAATTAGCTCCAGGGAGTTCCCTATCCTTTCAACTACGGTTTTTATAGCCTCTGGCCTTATATCGAGGTCCTTGATCCATTTGGAATTAAGTCTTGTACATGGTGACAAGTACGGGTCCAGCTTTAATCTTCTGCATGTGGAGATCCAGTTTTGCCAGCACCATTTGTTGAAGATGCTGTTCTTTTTCCATTGGATTCTATGGGCCCCTTTGTCAAAGATCAAATGGCTGTAATTTTGTGGGCTTATATCTGGGTCTTCAATCCTTATCCTTTGATCTATGTGTCTATTTTGGAGCCAGTACCAGGCTGTTTTTATAACTATAGATTTGTAGTATAGACTAAGGTTCGGTATGGTTATACCTCCAGCAGTGTTTTTGTTACTCAGGATTGTCTTTGCTATCCCAGGTCTTTTGTGCCTCCATATGAATTTTGAGATTGTTTGGTCAACTTCTTTAAAGAATTGCTTTGGGATTTTAATTGGTATAGCATTGAATTTGTATATTGCCTTTTGTAGGATGGTCATTGTTATGATGATGATTCTGCCAATCCAGGAACAGGAGGGATGGAGTTGGAGGGCCACACCAGAAACAAGGAGAGAAGTGACCATGTTATAGTAGAGAAAATAGGCCTCCATCATGGATTGCAAGTAAGTAATGAGACACCTGGTTAAGTTCACAGACGTTCATTCCTGATCATTTTCAACTGAGGGGGTATGATCTCACTAGAAGGGGAGGGCATATAGTCTGGCAGATAAAAAGTAACCATTTTGCAAATGGGTTATTGACCCCTCCCTCATTGAGGTTTCCTACTTTTATTACATCTATCCTTGAATGTGCTCTTATAATAAGACTCCAGTTTAACAGCTTTTTGTCTCTGACCAGGGAGTGACATACAGTGCCCAGCAGGATGGAGTGAAGGGCATTGCAGGAGCAGCAAAACTGCAAAAGAAAATCAACAAACCACAATCCAGAACTTCAGAGACTCTAATCAACCACCCAGAACTAGGCCAGACTAGTTCTCCCCATCCTAAAGCTCAGGGACATCTGCGGAAGAAGGGGCGGTAAGATTGTGAGAACAAGAGGATGGATGGAGCAATAATTTGCAAGATATTCCACACAAGTTAGGGCCGAAGCAATCATAATTGGACTTTGCATGCCCTGCGCAATGTCCAACACACTATTTACCTTACAAAGTCTAGCATCTGCTAAAGGCATGAAGATCCTTGGAGTCAAGGTATTGACAGCCACAGTAGAGTTCCTATGCCTAAGGGGAACACGGGAACGGGTTCAGGGAAATGCCACTGGGTCCTTGTATGTCACTGGAAATGAGGGCCCAGAAGAGAGTCAGGCATGCACAATAAAGGACTCTCTGGTAATGGGGGCAGGAGGCACTGGGGTATGGGGAAGTAGGGGTAAGGGAGGGGGAGCAGTGGATTTGAGCTGAGGAGGAGGGAGGGAGGGAACTGGTTTACCTATTAAGTTTGTATGAGCCAAAATAATAATAAATATGTATATAAAAAAGAATATCTTTGAGTATCACAAAAAAAAGATGGGATTAAGTCTTTGTCTGAGTAGTAATTGTGCCTATAGCATCAATGGACTTATAGGGTTAGAATCTGTAAGAGTTATCTTAACTACTGCTGTGAGAAATCACCCAAAATCGATCAACTTAAGGGAGCAAAGGAGGTTTATTCAGCATACGGTTCCAAAGGGAAGGGACAATCTCTCAAAGCAGAGGTGGCATGGCTGGCTGGCCAAAGCTGCAGGAGGCTAAGTCACCACAGACATCTTGGCAGCTGAGAGCTGCAGACAGCTTGCAGCAAAGGCTAACTTCTCCTGGAGGTAGGGTTGGACTAATCCACCTCAAGGCCCACCCCTTGTGACTGCCTTGCTCCAGCAAGGCTCCACTTCTCAAGGTGCCATGACCTTGCCAAACACGAGACTGTGGGGGACACATTTCAAACCATGACATTCCACCCCTGACCCCCACAGGCTCATTGCCATCTCATTATGCAAACCATAGTCAGTCCAATTTTAAAAGTCTTCATAGACTACATTAGTAGTCCTAACAGTCCAAATGTCCAAAGTCCAAAGCCTCCTGTAAAATCAAAATACGAGTTACATACTTCTAACATACAATGGCACAGAGTAAACATTTCCATTCCAAAAGGAAGGAATGGGGGCATATCCAGGAAAGATCAGTCCATAACAAGACCGAAAACCAGCAGGACAAACCCCAAATCTTGTAGATCCAAGTCCAACAGGTGAGCCTCTTCTTGAAATAATCTCAGTTTCAAAGGGCTTTGGTTCCATCCCTCCAATGCAGCTGCCCATAGAAAATGTTGGTCTCTTGAGCTGACTCTTCCCAGGGTATACATCTCTCCTTGGCATGTGTCCCACGTTGTCTCTGGCACCTCTAACATCTTTATTTCTCAATGGCAAACCAGGCTTTAATTCCACAGCACAAACTGCCCTTCTTGGGCCTCTAAACTGCAGGCTTCTTGCCTCATGATGCCTGGATTCTGCAAATTTTTGAAATCTTGAAGGATGACTCCATGATCTCCTTCCTCTTGCATCACTGCTGCCTCTAAAACCAGAACCACATGGACGACTTTGCCAAGATTGGCCTCCTTGAATCACAGCTGATTTCTGCTTCTCTATGCTGGCCATGTCTTTCACTCCTGGGCAATTTCTTTGTAACTCTTGCTTTGGAACTCCATCTTTTAGCTCCAGTCTTCTGAAAGGATTTGCATTCTTATGAGTGGGAGCCTTCCCTGAGGATCTTGCCCTCAAGCTAGGGCCTCTTCTATTATTCATATTGAAAGCAGGCTAGGATTTACAAATGGTGCTAATCTCTTCAACAACCATTTTGTTCTCTGCTTCTTCCTGGTTCAACTCTTTAAGTTTGCCATTGCATTTTTCATCATTGGATCTTACAGTTTTTGCTTCTTCCTGCCTGATTCTTTACTCTTTTTCATAACTCTGAAGATGACTAATAAGTAGCCATATCACATTGTCAAGACTACATTGTTTTGAAATTTCCTCCACCAAGCACTCCAGCTTAACTTCAGGCAAGCTTTCAGGATGAGGGCAAAGCTTCATTAAACTCTGGGCCAACACATGGCTCCATGTGTCACACGTCCAGTTGCAAATACTGTCTCTGTTATCCTCTGGACCATCACAAGCTAGGCTTCCACTACCTGTATCTCTCACAGCATTGCTTTCCTCTGAGCTATCATGAAAAAGGCCCATTTGGCCCCCTCGTCCAGATGTAAAGACTTTCCCAGCACAAAGTCCCAAAGTTATCCATATTTCTCCCAACAAATAGTTCCAAAGGCACACTAGCCACATCACAGCATTGGCCATACTTCTGGGTACCAACTTCTCTCAGCTTCACAAACAACTTGACCTTGTGGTACCGGCTCTTCTTAATCTCACACTAATACCCCACTACCTGGTACCAATTTCTGTAACAGTTAATCTTAACTATTGCTGTGAGAGAACACCCAAAATCGATCAACTTAAGGGAGAAAGGGAGGTTTATTCAGCTTACAGTTCCAGAGAGAAGGGACAGTCTCTCAAAGCAGAGGTGGAATGGCTGGCTGGCCAAAGCTGCAGGAGGCTAAATCACCACAGACATCTTGGCAGCTGAGAGCTGAAGACAGCTTGCAGCAAAGGCTAACTTCTCCTGGAGGTAGGGTGGGACTAATCCACCTCAAGGCCCACCCCTTGTGACTGCCTTGCTCCAGCAAGGCTCCACCTCTCAAGGTGCCATGACCTTGCCAAACACATGAGACTGTGGGGGCACATTTCAAACCATGACAGAATCTAATTTAATTAAGCATCAACTAGATTAGGCAGTAGTTTAACAACATAAAGGCTATCAGAAAACAGATTAAAACGCTCAGGTATAGTGCTCAGTGCTACTACCACCACAAACAGCTCTTTAAATTGTGCCGAACCTTCAACCTCATGGGTGACCCTTTTAAGGGGGTACAATCGTTGCCCCTTCTTATGAGGGGGAACAGCTACCAAGGAAGCTCCTAGGCGCCCCCCATCGATAAATACAGTAAGAAAATTAGGGTCAGGTTGAGGGAGGAAGAGCTAGGGAGTCTCCAATCTAGTCTTGAAAATGAGCTCATTCATTTATGGGGGTCATAATGGCAATCCATCTTTCCTAAGTATCCTTCAAGGGCTAAATGCAACCCTGTCATTATTTCTCTGAAGCCAGGTAAAGTCTGATAGCTTAAAAGGAACAACAAGAAGGTGAGGTTCCAGCCCAAATAACCGGGTGTAAGCATCTCTGACTTTGATAACACAGTCAGCAACTTGATCAGTCATAGAATAAACTCTAGGGGCTCCCCCGACTGAGAGGTGGATCTATTGAAGTGGTATATAACATCTCTCCAGAAAAAAGGTAAAGGACAATGGGAAGGCCGGGATCATATCTCTTTAAGGCAGAATGATCTATTGCTCATTGAATTTTGTGAAAAATTTGATGATGGTAAGAAGTGAGGGTCACCTGGGAGGAGAGATCCAAGCCCTTCAAAAGATCAAATAGGGGAGACAGTTCCTCAGTGATAATGGGTATCCATGGCCTCATCCAATTAATTTCTCCCAGGATTTTCTGGAGTTGGGGCAGTGTATAAGGATCTTTAATATGTAACTGAGGCTTAACAGGGGATACCGTATCGAGGTACAGCACAGAGCCCAGGATCTTAAAAGGAGGCACAGTCTGAATCTTATCAGTTGGCACCCTAAACTTGTTGGCCTCCAAGATGGCAATGCATTCATTAGTAATTATCTGGAAACTGGTGGGGGAGGGAGTCCCCAAAATTATATCATCCATATAAATGTAAAATAAAATGTCAGGGTGGCTAAGCAAGGATGAGAAAAATTGTGACATAAAATACTGAGAGATCGGGGGCTCTTGGCCACTCCCTGAGGCATGACAGTCCATTCATATCTTAAATCTGGCTCCCCAAAGTTAACAGAGGGAACAGAGAATGCAAATTTTTCTTTGGAAATAGCTGGAATCCAGGGCAGGCCCTTTGAGGGGTCCCAAAAGGAATCATCCTTTCATTTATTTTTCTTAGGTCATGTAAAAGTCTCAATGAGCCATTGGTCTTCTTAATAACAAAAACAGGGGAATTCCAGGGACTAGTAGATGACCATACATGTCCCAAAGACAATTGCTGTTCTATAAGTATATGAAGCTGTTGTAATTTGAGGGCAGGTAATGGCCACTGCTCAACCCATATAGGGTCTCCTGGTGTCCATCGAATTTTAGGAACCAGGGTGTGAGCACTGGCCTTTAGGATTGGAGGTGGACCGGAGGATGATTCTGCCTTAGGTGCTCAAAATAAGGGTCATTCCTGTAATTTGGGTGACTAGCCCTGCCGGCCTCAAATTGTTGTTCATACTCATCATGATCAAGTACATCCTCATAAAAACCCTTATAATCAGTTGTAATGTAGGCGTCAGCTTCTCCGAGAATATCCTGGCCCAGAAGATTAGCAGTTAGGCCAGATGCCACTAGGAGGCGCACCTCTCCATGGTTCCTGTAGGGATCATACTAGGGCTAGTAATCAGTAGTCTCCCAGGAGGTAAACTGTCCACCCACTCCTAGTAATGGTGGTCCTAGGACCAGCCGCCAAGCTGAAGGCACCTCCTCTTTTCTTATGACTGTGAGGTCAGCCCCTGTGTCAATGAGGAACTTGAAACTCTTTCTGCCAATGGAAAGGCGAGGTCCATGGTACAAGACCATGGAGGTCAGGGAGGGAGCAATTGATGGCAGCCAGGTTAGCTGGGCTCTCACCGGGTGTGGTTTCACTTCATCCTCTGGTCTATTACCCCCCTCTGTCCCAGTTTCCCTTTTCTCCTTAGGAGGCCGTGGGGGAAAACAACTCTTGAAGGTGCCTATGATGGGTAGGACCCCCAAGGGGGGGAATCTCCCCCTTCTGTTTTTGGGCCTTTAGAATCAACTTCTCTATCCGGTCCCACATGTCCCAATCGAATAAATTGCTCTCAGGTAGCCATGGGGCCACCTTGAGCAAGCAGGACCATGATTGCTGTGCTTGGTTATCTGTGAGGTTTAAACCTCGGCTTTTTTAAAGCACTTGTAGGGATCAGCCCGGTATGAGGACTGCCCCATAATTTATGAGAGTACACTCACCCGAAGATTGACTTATCCATTAGCGAGTTGAGACATCTCACACAGGGCACCAGTCTGTGGGGGGGCTCCACAGCTAGTGCTTTTGAGGGAGTCTGGGCCAGCCAGATATCCCTCGAGGCTGAGTGGGTGGTGAGTGTTGCAGCGCAAAGAGACAATGGGGCTGGGAGGTCTGTCAAAGCAGGAACTCAACTTTATTAAAAAGGGGGATAACCTATATAGAGTGTGTAGCATGGGGAAAGGTGAAGGGTGGTGTGATTATGGGGTAACTAATAGGAAGTGATTACATGACCAGAGAGTGGTTGGATAGGTGTGACATCATCCCAGGGAAATGAAACTTGCCCATGGAGATGAGATTCAAAACCGAAAGTCAGGTCCTGAAACTCTAGCCTGGCTCAGGAAGTTCCAGCAGGCCTCAGGCCTGGTAAAGAGGCCCAACAAATGCAGTCATGGATTTTCGATGCAGTATTATGAACAAAACTGCAGTCTTTAAAATATATTAACAAATAACAGTGTTATTAATATTTTAAATTTATATAACTGTTGAATTAATTGTAATAGCAAAAACTTCTCTGTAATTGAAATTAAGATAATTTTGATGTACAACCTTCTCCATTACCACAAACGTCCCAAGATTATCTTTGCTTATAATGGGGCAATGTATCTATTTTCTGATTCTGATTATGTCCGTGCTCCATGGGGATCAAAATCTGTTGTATAACATTGTAACACCTAAGGCAAAGAGAACAAGATTTTTATGAATAAATAATGATTCATAAAATTATGTAGGTGATAAAATGGCATAATAAATGGACAAAAATTTATTGAGCCATCACTAAAGTGATTTATTGTTACTTCAAAAAATACAGTGATAAATCCCTTAGCAACTAAATGTGAGCATCTGCTCTACTGTAAAAAAATTAGCAAAGAGAAGTAGTATGTCAAATTTATGTGAAATTGCATATTATTAGCTAAGGATATTTTAAATAAATATGAATTAAAACATTTGAACTATCAACGTTTCCTCTTGAACACTTTAAGGAACATTTATTTAAAATATGGGAACTGGGGTAAACAAACAACAAGCAACAAGATAGCATTAGCTTCTCCATTTTGGAATGGCAAGTTCTGGAACTCAAACTCAATCACTGAGCTACTTTTCCAGCACCAAAACTTCTATTTTGTAACTTCAATATACAGTCAATATTGTTTAATAACTGCAATGTTTTAGAAAATATTCATATTAATACAAGTATCTCCAGTTACTTTCATGATGCCTGTAATGAATTGAAATCATTTTTAATATAAAACTTTTTATTTTTTTATTTTTTATTTCCACTCATACAAACTTAACAAGTACATGGGTCTCCCCCTTCCTCCAGCCCCCTATCCTCCTGTGCCCCTCCCCTCCCTCTTCCCTCCCCATACCCCAAAACCTTCCCTTCCCATCCCCGGAGCATCCTTTAATTGCATGCCAAATTTTCCTCTGGGTCCTCCTCTCCGATTAGGTGCAAGGATCCAGTGGCACTTCCCAGAACACTTTCCTGTGTTCCCATTAAGCATAAGAACACTACTGAGGCTATAAATCCCTTGACTCCAAGGATCTTAATGCCTTTAGCAAATGCTAGACTTTGTGGGGTCAATAGTGTGTTGGACATTATGCAGGGCATGCAAAGTCCAAATATGATTGCTTCAGCCCTAACTTATGTGGAGTATCATGCATATCATTGCTCTTCCCATCCTTGTACTTTTACAATCTTACCGCCCCCTATTCCACAAATTTCCCTGAGCTTCAGGATGGGAGAGATTAGGCTGGCCTAGTTCCAGGTGGTTGATATAGAGTCTCTGATGTTCTGGATTATGGTTTGTTGATTTATTTTTTTTTTTCAGTATTGCTGTTCCTGCAATGCCCTTCACTCCATCCTGATGGGTATTGGATGTCTTGATGGTGGCCTATTTTCTCTGCTGTAGCATGGTCCCCTCCCTCCTTGTTACTGGTGTGTCTCTCCTTCCCCATCCCTTCTGTTCATAATCTTTGCAATTACTGTAGATATTACAGAGATTTATCTTTGAGTGTTTCTAAGTGGGTTTCATACTAGGAGCCACCTATTAAGAAGTACATATGATGCTTAATTTTCCATGTCTGGGATACTTCACTCAATATAATGGTTTCTAATTCCATCCATTTCCTGGCAAATTCCAGTAATTCATCATTTTTGATGGATGAGTAGTATCCCATTGTATAGATGTACCGCATTTAACTTATCGACTCGTCTACTGTTGGACATTTGGGTTGATTCCATGACTTTGCTATTGTAAATAGTGATGCTATGAACATGGGCATGCTTGTGCTATCGAGGTAAATTTTTGCTGTATGGGGGGGTTATTCCCAAAAGTGGAAGAGCAGGGTCATATGGCATTTCAATTTTTAATTTCTATACGAATCTCCAGATGGCTCGCCAGAGTGGTTGCATGAGCCTGCATTCCCACCAGCAATGTAGGAGAGTTCCCCTCTCTCCACATCCTCTCCAGCATTTGGTGTTGTTTATATTGTGGATTTTTGCCATCCTGACCAGGGTGAGATGATATCTCAGGGAGGTTTTGATTTGCATTTCCATGATGGCTAAGGATGTGGAGGATTTGTTAAGATATTTGTTAGACATTTTAATTTCATCCCTGGTAAAGTTTCACTTAAGTTCCAGGGCCCACTTGTTAAGTGGGCCATTTGTTTCCTTGGTGTTTAGTTTTCTAAGTTCTTTGTGCACTCTGGATAATAGAGCTCTATCAGATATGTGGTTAGTGAAGATTTTCTCCCATTCTGTGGGTTGCCTTTGAGTTCGTGTTACAATCTCTTTATCTGAACAGAAGCTCTTTAATTTCACCAGATTCCAACTGTTAAGAGTTGGTAGCAGTGACTGGGCTTTTACATGTCTGTTCAGGAACTGTTGGCCTAGCCCAATCAGCTTGAGGGAGTTCCCTACCCTTTCACCTATGGTTTTTATAGTCTCTGGCCTTATATCAAGGTACTTAATACATTTGGAATTAAGTCTTGTACATAGTAACAAGTACGGGTCCGGTTTTAATCTTCTGCATAAGGAGATCCAGTTTTGCCAGCATCATTTGTTGAAGATACTGTTCTTTTTCCATTGGATTTTGTGGCCACTTTGTCAAAGATCAAATGGCTTTAATTTTGTGGGCTTATATCTGGGTCTTCAACCCTTTTCCATTGATCTCTGTGTGTCTATTTTGGAGCCAGTACCAGGCTGTTTTATAACAATGGATTTGTAATATAGACTAAGGTTTTTATGGTGATACGTCCAGCCACGTTTTTGTTACTCAGGATTGTCTTTGCTATCCTGGGTCTTTTCTGCCTCCATATGAATTTTGAAATTATTTGGTCAACTTCTTTAAAGAATTGCTTTGGGATTTTAATTGGTACAGTATTGAATTTGTGTATTGCCTTTGTTAGGATGGTCATTTTTACAATGTTGATTCTGCCTCTCCAGGAACATGGGAGGTCTTTCCACCTTCTGGTGTCTTCTGCAATTTCTTTCTTTAGGGTTTTAAAGTTTTCATTGTAAAGGTATTTTACCTCCTTGGTTAGGTTTATACCAAGGTATTTCATTTTTTTAGGGGCTATAGTAAAAGGGATTGTTTCTCTCAGGGATTTTTCACTTCTTTCATTCTGGGCATATAGGAAGGCCATTGATTTTCGTACATTTTTTTTATCCTGACACCCTCCTGAACTTCTGCATTAGTTCCAGGTGCTTCCTGGTTGAGTTTTTGGGATCAGTCAGGAATAGGATTATGTCATCTGAAAACAGAGATAACTTGACTTCTTCCTTGCTGATTTGAATCCCTTTTATCTCCCTTTCTTATCTTATGGCTTCAGCTAAGACTTCAAGTACAATATTGAATAGAAGTGGTGAGAGTGGACAGCCTTGTCTAGTTCCTGATCGAAGTGGGAATGCTTCAAGTTTTTCCCCATTGAGTATAATCCCTGCTGTTGGTTTGTTGTATACAGCTTTAATATAAAACTTTTTCAGCAGTGTCTTACTCTAAGGTCCATATTAATTGTTCAAGAAGAAGTAAGATTTATATTTAAGCATTTTAAGTCAGCCTTTATATACTCTGATTTTTAAAGGATTAGGAAATAAGACGTTTTTGACTTCTTATACACTTTTTCACATAAAACACACATATAAACTGTTTTGGAAGTGTCCTTGCACAGATTTACCTCATTACTCCTGTTGGACTCCTATCTCCTTGCTGTTTAAACTTTGCAAATAAATGTGGCCTTCTTGTTCCTAATTGAGGAAAACTTACATTGACAGTTATACACATTTACTAACTTTGTAAACTTAAAAAGTTTTGATAGTTTGGAACTATAACACCTGGGTAAAAGTTTATAAAACAAGATACTTTGTTACATTGAGCAACTACTCATTACAAATCTTTGTGAAATGTTTCGGAGAGTTGATACACTGAATGCAAATGTTTCCATTTCATTGCTAGTTAAATAACTTCTAGTACTATATCAATGTCAGTGATTCTAGATAGCATTGTATATTTAGAGGAATGTAGGGAATTAAGCTTAAATTATAATGATTTTAAGTTTCTTAAACTTTGAAAAAATTATGTATATTTATTTGTTATTGGTTAATATGAAATTTGAGTATTTGCATTTTGGCCCAATAGTGTTCTATTCGACATGCTACAATACAGGAGTTGTGACATATTTATGAAGAGAAAGAGAGAGAGAAAGAGAGAGAGATTGGGATACCAAATCAGTCTCTTTTTCTTTTTTGTCTAGTGTATGATCAGCATTCTTTCAGTTTATCATAGACATTTTAATGAAAAATTAAAGTCTACATATGGTGGTTTGAATGTAAAATGTTCTCTGAGTCTCATGTCTCATATATATGAACAACTGGTTCTCAGTAGGTGCCGTGGTTTTGAAAAATCATGTAATGTAACAAAATGTCTCATGCTCCAATGTCTAGGCCTTCTCTTTCTGTTGCCTTGTATTCCCTACCATGGTAAGTCTATCTCTTCTGGAAAGTTAAACCAAAATAATAAAACCTTTCTCCTTTAAGTTGCTAAGGTGAGTGTATTTTAACAAAGAAACAGATCAGTAACTGGAACATTGTGTACAAAGAAAAAAATTAAGTAATATCTTGCTTGTTACTAAAGAAACACCATTTATGTTCTAGGAAGAACATGTAATTTTCAACTTATAAAATAATTTAATTCTGGCTCTCCAATATCAGTGTATATGGTGTTTTACAGAAACTAGACACAAACAAGGTATGTATTTGTTTTGTGATATGTCATTTTTTCCTTTGATATGCATTTTCACTTTCTTTATAAATATTTTACATTTGAAAAGATCTTTATGATACTACGAGGGTGCTAATTTTGCTTATTACTATCTCCACATATAGCTGCTTAATTTAATGCTAAAATATTATTATAGTTGAATATTATTCAGCAATAGCTTGTTTTCCAATATGTTCAAATTATACTGTTTTCTCATTTTACTATTCCAGAATTTAGAATGGGTCTACCACTATTTTGATTTCATTATTGTCTTAAAATTGCTTGCTACTTTTCATTGAACTTCATTAATTTCCCTTTTCTATTCCTGACTTTGCTATCTCAGAAATATATGTTTCAATATTTTTCATTATGTGCATCATACCTCTATCTAAACTGTCTGGGTGTTTTATTATTGTTATAATATCCATATTTAATATTTAAAAACATTATATATAGACCTGCACATAATATATAAATGTATTATTTATTTAAGAACTATAAACCCATACACAATCCAATACACATATAGCTTTATATTAGCAATTTACAAAATTGTTTTTCAGTTCACAATTTAAATATACATTGTGTTCTTTATCCTTAGAATTAGTGGTGTCTTACAAAGTCCTGTATATTGACTTTATAATATCTCTGACTCGAATGAACTCATTCTCTTCTTTCCTAGCTTTATATTTTAGTAAATAGGCTAACATTGTGTTTATGTTCTACTTTGTCCCCCAGATCTACATTTTCAACATAGAACTTCATTATTTTACATTGGATTATGTTCTTCTTTATGTTCTTCCATGTTTATCCCATTCCACCCACAACACTAAGAGCAATGTCTCAGGAAACCTCAATTACTTTCCTAGTTTTACTTTGAAAATGATTAATTGCTGGATTTTATATGATTTTGGGTTTTTTTTCATTGTTATACAGTTTAAATCATTCACTTTAGGTTTCTTCCTTTCTCAAAATACTTTAACATATGCCCTTGTCTTTCAGTGCTTTATAAACTTGCTCTAGTTTCAATCCTGATATTAAAAGATCAGTGAATGTGAGCTTTCAACTCTGTATGTTCTCAATTGCTTTTCCTTTATAATGATGAAATAAATCTAAGTTTTACTTCTTTAATACTCCATTTATCTGCAATTGGCACCTTAGAATTTTCTCATAAATAGAGAAATTTATTGTATTGAGAAATAGACTGCATTGAGTCAGTCATTTCAAGAACCTTGTTGTTTTATCTAGATTGTGATTTCTACTCCCACTGCATACTGTGAATAGTACAAAAACTTGCAAACTTTGTAACATTTATGTGAATTCTAACATAATAGTTGTGAATTTAAACACACATACCTTAAGAGAAAAATGTAGTATACAATATCAAATACATCATTAGGTAGACACAGTGTGATGATAGGCAAAGCATGTCAATATTCTTTTGACATCATGATTCAATCATACTTTTAATATTATTATTATTTCCGCTCAAACAAATTAACAGTTACACAAGTCCCCTCCCTCCCTCCACCTCCCCCCGACCCTCCTGCTCCCTACTCCCCTCCCCCATCGCTCCCCATCCCCTAGTGCCTCCCCAACCGCAATCCCCGGAGCATCCTTTAATGTGCATGCCAAACTCTCCTCTGGGTCTTCCTCTCTGATGAGGTGCAAGGACCCAGGGGCTTTTCCCAGAACCCTTTCTTGTGTTCCCCTTAAGTTCAGGAACACTACTGTGACTGTCAGTCCCTAGACTCCAAGGATCCTACTGCCTTTAGTCCATGCTAGACTTTCTGGGGTCAATAATGTGTTGGACATAGCACAGGTCATGCAAAGTCCTATTATGATTGCTTCGGCCCTAACTTGTGTGGAGTATCTTGCATATCATTGCTCCTCCCATCCTTGTGCTCTTACGATCTTACCACCCCCTCTTTCACAAATTTCCCTGAGCTTCAGGATAGGGAGAGATTAGGCTGGCCCAGTTCCAGGTGGTTGATATAGAGTCTCTGATGTTCTTAATTATGATTTGTTGATTTTTTTTTCAGTTTTGCTGCTCCTGCAATGCCCTTGGCTCCATCCTGATGGGTATGTCACCCCCTGGCAAGAGATAAAAACCTGTTAAATTAGAGTCTTGTTATAAGAGTATATTCAATGGTAGATGAAATGAAAGTAGGAGACCATGGTGAGAGAGGGGTCAATCACCCATTTGCAAAATGGTTACTTTCTATCTGGCAGCCTACATGCCCTCCCTTTCTGGTGAGATCATACCCCATCAGTTGCAAATGATCAGGAAGGAAAGTCTGTGAACTTAATGAGAAGTCTCATTACTTACTTGCAATCCTTGGTGGTGGCCTATTTTCTCTGCTGTAACATGGTCTCCTCTCTCCTTGTTTCTGGTGGGGCCTTCTTTCTTCATCTCTCCTGTTTATTATCTTTACAATGACTGTAGGTATTACAGAGATTTGTCTTTGAGTGTCACTAAGTGGGTTTCGTACTAGGAGCCACCTATTAAGAAGTACATATAATGATTAATTTTTCATGTCTGTGATACTTCACTCAATATAATTGTTTCTAATGACATCCATTTCCTGTCAAATTGCATTAATTCATCATTTTTGATGGCTGAGTATCCACTCATCAACTGTTGGACATTTGGGCTGATTCCATGACTTTGCTATTGTAAACAATGCTGCTATGAACATGGTCATGCTTGTGCTATCAAGGTGAATTTTTGCTGTATGGGGGCTTATTCCTAAAAGTAGTACAGCAGGTCATATGGCATTTCAATCTTTAACTTCTTTAAGAATCGCCAAAAGGCTCGCCAGAGTGGTTGTATGAGCCTGCATTCCTACCAGGAATTTTGGAGATTTTCCCTCTCTCCACATCCTGTCCATCACTTGGTGTCGTTTGTTTTGCAGATTTTTGCCATTCTGACAGAGGTGAGATGATATCTCAGGGACGTTTTGATTTGCATTTCCATGATAACTAAGGATGTGGAGCATTTTTTAAGATATTTGGTAGACCTTTTAATTTCATCCCTGGTAAAGTTTCTTTTAAGTTCCAAGGCCCATTTTTTTAATTGGCCCATTTGCTTCCTTGGTGTTTAGTTCTCTAAGTTCTTTGTGCACTCTGGATAACAGAGCTCTATCAGATATGTGGTTAGTAAAGACTTTCTCCCATTCTGTGGGTTGCCTTTGTGCTCAAGTTACAATCTCTTTATCTGAACAGAAGCTCTTAAATTTCACAAGATCCCATCTGTTGAGTGTCAGTTGTAGTGACTATGCTATTGGACGTCCGTTCAGGAACTATTGGCCTAGCCCAATCAGCTCGAAGGCGTTCCCTGCCCTTTCAATTATGGTTTTTATAGTCTCTGGCCTTATATCGAGGTCCTTGATCCATTTGGAATTAATTATTTTACATGGTGACAAGTACGGGTCCAGTTTTAATCTTCTGCATGTGTAGATCCAGTTTTGCCAGCACCATTTGTTGAAGATGTTGTCCTTTTTCCATTGGATTTTGTGGCCACTTTGTCAAAGATCAAATGTCTCTAGTTGTGCAGGCTTATATCTGGGTCTTCAACCCTTATCCATTGATCTATGTATCTATTTTGGAGCCAATACCAGGCTGTTTTTACAACTATGGATTTGTAGTATAGACTAAGGTTTGGTATGGTGATATCTCCAGCCGTGTTTTTGTTACTCAGGATTGTTTTTGCCATACTGGGTCTTTTGTGCCTCCGTATGAATTTTGAGACTGGTGAACTTGTTTAAAGATTTGCTTTGGGATTTTAATTGGTATAGCATTGAATCTGTATATTGCCTTTGTTAGGATGGTCATTTTTATGATGTTGATTCTGCCAATCAAGGAACATGGGAGGTCTTTCCACCTTCTGGTGTCTTCTGCTATTTCTTTCTTTAGGGTTTTTAAGTTTTCATTATAAAGGTATCTTACTTGGTTAGGTTGATACCAAAGTATTTCATTTGTTTAGGGGCTATAGTAAATGGGATTGTTTCTCTCAGGGCTTTTTCACTTCTTTCATTCAGGGCATGTAGGAAGGCCATTGATTTTTGTACATTTTTTTGTATCCTGCCACCCTGCTAACTTCTGTATTAGTTCCAGGAGCTTCCTGGTGGAGTTTTTGGGATCACTCAGGTATAAGATCATGTCATCTTCAAATAGAGATAACTCGACTTCTTCCTTGCTGATTTGAATCCCTTTTATGGCCTTTTCTTGTCTTATGGCTTCAGCTAAGACTTCAAGTACAATATTGAACAGAAATGGTGAGAGTGGACAACCTTGTCTAGTTCCTGATCGAAGTGGGAATGCTTCAAGTTTTTCCCCATTGAGTATAATCCTTGCTGATAGTTTGTTGTATACAGTTTTTATTATATTGATAAAGGTTCTTCCATTCCACCCTTGTCTAGGGTTTTGATCATAAAGGGCTGTTGGATCTTGTCCAAAGCTTTTTCTGCATCTGGGCTGCAGAGGTGGCTCAGGCGTTAAGCTTCTGCCTTGCAGGTGGAAGGTCCTGAGTTCGGATCCCAGATCCCATGTATAGACGCCAGGCAGAAGCAGGGGTGGCCTGCGCTTCTGTTCTGGTAGGGCAGAGCCTGTGAATCCCAGGGCAGAAGGAGGTGGAGGCGTCCATAGTGGTTCACGAATTCGTCCGTGGTTCTACACATACACATACACAGACACACACACACACAGACACACGCACACGCATGCATACATACACATGCACATGTGCACAGTTGAATAAATAATAATAATAATAATAATAATAATAATAATAATAGCTTTTTCTGCATCTATCGAGAGTATCATGTGGTCTTGAACTTTGGACTGGTTTATATGGTGAATTACATTTATTGATTTGCATATGTTGAACCACCCTTGTGTGCCTTGGATAAAGCCTACTTGAACCCCATGGGTGATCTTTTTGATATGTTTTTGAATCTGATTTGCTAAGACTTTGTTGAGAATCTTTGCATCTGTGTTCGTCAGAGAGATTGGCCTATAGTTTTCTTTTTTAAGTGTATCTTTATTAGGTGTTGGGATTAAGACAATATTAGCTTCATAGAAGGAATTTGGTAGTGTTCTTTCCTTTGCTATTTGATGAAACAGTTTAAGGAGTATTGGTGTTATTAGCTCCTTAAATGTCTGGTAGAACTCTATGCTGAATCCATCTGGTCCAGGACATTTTTTTTTGGGAAGATTCGAGATTATTTCCTTGATTTACTATGTTATAGGACTGTTTAAACAATTCACAACTTCCTGATTCTGTAAATTTCCATTTTCTTGTAAGTTCCTACAATTTCCCGTCATGTGCCCTGAATAACTTAGTGTGCCCTGAATAACTCAATGTGGTCATTCTTCATAGTATTACATAGTTTTTATTTGTGGAGCTTTTTGTATCTAGTATAGAAATGAGAAACGGAGAAAATTTGCTTTAGAATATGCTGTTACCTATGGATTTAATTCGTACCAGCAGCATTGGATGACTAAAAACAATTAATATAAATTAATAGCTTGAAAAGTTACTGACATGGATTTCTAATAAACATTACTTGCAAACATAAAGGACATTGGCAAATTCAAAGCTATTTTTATATTTTTTAATTTTTCTATTCATGTTCAGCAACTACGATTAACTATATACAACCCAGAAAGAAATCAAATGAAGAAGATAGGTTTATATTTTCCAAATATTATTGTTACTTTTGGCATCATTTAATAATAGAGCAATATTTTTGTCTTTTTCAGAATCTTCTTGGATTATGATGGAAGGGAGCATCTGCTTTCATTATGCAAAAATTTGTGTGAGAACCCTGTACACTTCTCCTCTGGTCTAAAACAAAAATGGAGCCTTGAATATTCTATATACTTCGGTGACACATAATATTTCTTTTTTCAGCAGTGATAATGAAATAAGATCATCTATACAAGTTCTTTACTTTGGGAGTATCAACAAGATGACATCATGGTGGCATCTATTGTCACTGTATCTCATCTCCATCCCAAGTTTGACAGAATCCCTAAAGACTTATTTGCGACTATTTGATAAAACATTTCTATTTCATCCTTCATATAAATATTGTCAAAAACAAATGTGTGTCTAGTGTATTTGCAGGTAAAAAGCCATGCTTTGGAACAAGACAGAATAAAGAAAAGTGAGTGTATGGGATTCTGTTTCTGTTTTCTTTCTACCCAATTTTGATATTGCTATGCTCCAGTGTTATTATTCTGCCCTGTTACCAGTTTGTCTTAAATGACTCTTTACTATTAAGTTACTGTTTTTAAAAGGAACTAAATTTTTATTTTCTTATATAATGACATTAAAATCTCATGTAGCTGTCATGAACATCTCCAATAAAAACAATATAAGACAATTTTCATGCCATAATGGGAAACAGATTATATAGAATAAATGTACATCTACAGTAAATTTGTATAAATCAAGCTACAGGTTAAAACTCATATGTGAATACTAGGTGTGGTGGCACACACATTTAATCCTGACACTTGGAAAGTTATGGAAAGAGGATTTCTGGTTCAAGCCCATTTTAAATTTGTATAATGATAGTCTGATCAAGAAAAGCAAAAATACCATGAAATGAAAAACAAAACAAAAAAAATCTACTCATAATTGTCAGATTGAATACATACAAAAGTAAAATTTATGAGAATTATTATAAAATTGATGTTAGAGTTTATTAGTCAATTTTATTTATAATTGTATGCAATGGGCAGGTCATATATTATGAATCACATAGAAGAGGTAGCAATCCAGAAAAACAGAGTTAATGTTTTTACAGATATGTAGACAGTAGTTTAAATATATGTCTAAGAGTTCTTTGAAATACTATATATGAGGTCATTTAAGGTTTCATTTTGCTTTCTTATTCAATTAATATTTTACTCATTGTAATATTTGTCTTTGATGTGATAGATTTAAGTTCTACTTGATCTTATTACAGTTTAGATAAATTTAGGTGCATTGATAAGAGTACAAGAGTACTTTAATCTTGTCTATCTGAAATAACTCTGAATTTTTTTACATTCAGGATTTTATTTTTTAATATATATTTCTTTTATTTCATGTATATGCATATTTGAGTGTGTGTGTGTGTGTGTGTGTGTGTGTGTGTGTGTGTGTATCGGAAGGCACTGAATGTCTCTATGGAGGGCTAAGGGTGACTTCAAGAATCATCATTTTTTGCTTCACTGTGGAATTTCCCAGACTCTGCCCACCAAGGATGGAAGTGCAGTTTGCTGCATTTCCACTTGGTGTTTTTATGTGAGACCTAGGATCTTAACTCAGTTCATTCTGCTTTTATTTTTTTAAACGTATTTTTTTCCACTCATACAAACTTGATAGGTACCTCATTCCCCTCCTTCCCTCCACTCCTCGCCAGAACCATGTAGGAGAGTTCCCTTCCCACCACATCCTCTCCAGCATTTTGTGTTGTTTGTATTGTAGATTTTTACCATCCTGACCAGGGTGAGATGATATCTCAGGGAGATTTTGATTTGCATTTCCCTGATGGCTAAGGATGCAGAGCATTTTTTAAGGTATTTGTTAGACATTTCAATTTTGTTCCTGGTAAAGTTTCTTTTAAGTTCCAAGGCCCATTTTTTAATTGGGTCAATTGTTTCCTTGGTGTTTAGTTTTCTAAGTTCTTTCTGCACTCTGGATAATAGAGCTCTATCAGATATGTGGTTAGTGAAGATTTTCTCCCATTCTGTGGGTTGACTTTTTGCTTGGTTTACAATCTCTTTATCTGAACAGAAGCTCTTTAATTTCATAAGATCCCATCTTTTGAGTGTTAGTTGTAGTGACTATGCTATTGGATTTCCGTTGGCCTAGTCCAATCAGCTCGAGGTAGTTCCCTATCATTTCAACTAAGGTTTTTATAGTCTCTGGCCTTATATTGAGGTCCTTGATCCATTTGGAATTAAGTCTTGTACATGGTGACAATTTGTATTAGTTAGAGTTCTCTAGAGTCACAGAATTCATAAAATGAATATATACATATATATGAAATTTTTTGAGTTGGCTTCCAGATATGGCCAAGGTAGTCCAGCAAAGGCTGCCAGTAGCTGAGGTAGTTCCAAAGATGACTGCCAATAGCTAGCTGCTCAGTTCAGTAGTCAAGTGGGTGATGGCTGAAGGCTGGAGAATTCCAAGAGTCTTAGTCTAGTGGAAGGCCAGAAGGTCGAAGAAACTGGGTGGCTGGAAGCGAAAATGATTTCTAGCACAGCTGCAAGAAGGCATCTGTTCTCTTTTGTGGCTCCTTTTTAGACGATGCAGTACTGGGATGACCCTATGAGAGCTTTGGAGGTCCTGATAGGATCTGGGCTTGTTATAATCCTTTTAAGTAGTCTCAACTGATCCTTTCCAGAGATGGTCTCAGCCCAGCTCAGCTAATACCTTGTGTGTCAAGTTGAAACCCAGGCTTAACTATCACAAGTCCACCCCTTTTCAACTTGACACTAAATCACATTTCCTTAGGCCATTAAAAAAATCTCCAAATAAAAAAAAGTAAGATTCATAGTTCCGTCTAACATAATATAGCTATCCATGTACAATGCACATGCATTATTTTTACAAGATTAATGACAATGCCCCTTGAGAAATGCTTAGTCTTTAGTATCCCATAACACAATATCATCATATAGCACATAACTACAGATTACATTACATTACATAACAAATATCTTCTTAGAGTATGTGCACATGCACAAGTCTATTCTTGACAGTCTATACCAGGAGCACTCATGGCAATTAGAGTCCTCATTTCTGTAACTGGTTACATGACTTTAGGTGGTATTTATAAATGCGTTCTTCTACTACCCATTCTGTAATTCCTCCACCCTCAGCAAGTACTTCTGCAGGTCTTGGCTCTTTACCTGGAGGGGTTACCCATACCTTCATTCCTGTAGGATCTGGACCATTTACTGTATTTTCTGTGTTGCCTTGTTGTAAATTTCCATTGACCTTAATCACAGGACATGGTAATACCAAGAGACTTGCTAGTGGATCTCTTGCACTCCAGACATATTCTTCCTTACCACCATTGTGGAGAGGCAGTCCAATTTCCCCTTGGTATTCTGGGTCAAGCACCCCTCCTAACACTGTTATTCCTTTCTTAGCCTGTTGGCTCAAGGGCATCAGAAGTCCAAAATAACCAGGAGAAAGCCTTAGTTTCCAGTTCAAAGGAATTGTTGCTGTGTCTCCTGGCAGAAGCATTCCTTGCTCTGGACCCAAAACTCCTAAGCCAGTAGAATACAGGCTTGCGTGAACAGGAAGCAAAAATTTTCCTAGTGGGTCATTAGGGGTGATACTAAGGGGAGCTATTTCTGTCCCCCCCCCTTGATTCCTGGACCCATGAATCCTGGCTATAGGAGACATGGTATCATATATTGGATGCTGCTTTAAGGCATATACTGCCTTCTGGAGAATTCTTCCCTATCCCTCCTGACTATTACCACCTAGGTGATGCTTTAAAAGGCCTTTCCACCATCTACCAAGCCAGCTGGTTCAGGATTATGGGGAACATGTTAAGACCAATGAATTCCATGGTCATGAGCCCACTGACTTACTCCTTTAGCTGTGAAATTATTTTCCTGGTCAGAAGCAATGCTGTTTGGAATTCCATGATGGTGGATAAGGCATTCTGTAAGTCCAAGGATGGTAGTCTTGGCAGAAACATTACATGCAGGAAAGGCAAGTCCATATCCAGAATAAGTATTTATGCCGGTAAGAACAAAGCACTTCCCTTTCCATCTTGTAAGTGGTCCAATGTTGTAAACCTGCCACCATGTTACTGGATGGTCACCCCTAGGAATGGCTCCATTCAGGGACACAGTATTGGTCTCTGCTGCTATCAGATTTGGCACTCAGCAGCAGCTGTAGCCAAGTCAACCTTGGTGAGTAGAAGTCCATGTTGTTGAGCCCATGCATAACCTCCGTTTCTGACACCATGTCCACTTTGTTCATGGGCCAATTGTGCAATGACAGGAATGGCTGGGGAAAGAGGCTGACTGTCCACAAAACGGGTCGTCTTATCCACCTGATTTTTCAATGTTTCTTCTGCTGATATCATCTTTTGATGAGCACTTACATGAGAAACGAATATCTTTGTGTCTTTTGCCCATTGCCCATTGGGAGAGATCTATCCACATGCTCCTTCCCCAGATGTCTTTCTCGCCAATTTTCCAATTAGGTTCTTTCCAAGTCCCTGACCATCCTGCCAAACCACTAGCTACAGCCCATGAATCAGTATACAGTCACATATCTGGCCATTTTCTTCCAGGTACAGTATACAATCATGTGCACTGCCCAAAGTTCTGCCCACTGTGAAGATTTCCCTTATCCAGTGTCCTTCACGATTGTTGCAGAAAGGGGTTGTAGCACTGCAGCTGTCCACTTCTGGATGACATCTGAATATTGAGCAGAACCATTTGTAAACCAAGCCATAGTCTTCTCTTCTTAAGTCAGCTGATCATAGGGCACACCCCAGGAGGCCATAGGTGCATGCTTGGGAACAGGCATTGCAACAGGCTGAGGAACCATAGGCATTTGGGCAACTTCTTCATGCAGCTTACTTGTGCCTTCAGGACCCACTCAGACCCTGTCTCATATGTACTATTTCCATTTGATAATAGATTGCTGCTATGCCCATCCAACTTTATGGCTTGCTGGGTCAGATAACACCCAACTCATGATGGGTAACTCAGGTTGCATGTTAACTTGGTGACCCATTGTCAAATGTTCAGTTTCCACTAAGGCCCAATAACAAGCCAAGAGTTGTTTCTCAAAAGGAGAGTAATTGTCTGCAGATTATGACAGAGCTTTGCTCCAAAATCCCAAAGGTCTCCTCTGTGATTCACCTATGGGAGCCTGCCAGAGACTCCAAACAGCATTGCTATCTGCAAGGGACACTTCTAATACCATTGGGTCTGCTGGATCATATGGTCCAAGTGGCAAGGCAGCCTGTACAGCAGCTTGAACCTGCTGAAGAGCCTTCTCTTGATCTGGGCTACACTCAAAGCTGGCAGCTTTCTGAGTTGCTTGGTATATGGGCTTAAGTAACATGCCCAAATGAGGAATGTGCTGCTTCCAAAATCCAAAGAGGCCCACTAAACATTGTGCTTCTTTCTTAGTGGTGGGAGGGGCCAGGTGCAACAACTTATCCTTTACCTTAGAGGGGATATCTCTACATGCCCTATACCACTGAACTCCTAAAATTTTACTGAAGTGGAAGGTCCTTGGATTTTGGTTGAATTTATTTCCCATCTTCTGTTGCGCATATGCCTTACCAACAAATCCAAAATGCTTGCTACTTCCTGCTCACTTGGTCCAATCAACATAATATCATCTATGTAATGGACCAGTGTGATACCTTGTGGAAGAGACAGGCGATAAAGATCTCTGCGAACCAAGTTATGGCATAGGGCTGTGTAGGAGAAACAGACAATGATTGTGCCACAGAGGGTTCCATACAGAGAGGCTCCTTGGACTCCTCCCTCCTGCTAAGCATACAAATCTCACGAGACTACAAATCTCATGAGACTACAAATCTCTCAAGACTATGCCTTCTCCAGAGCAAAGACAGCTGGTGCTGTTAAACCGCCTGGCTGAGAGGACCAATCCAGACGGGAAAACTCAGCAAAGACTCATGCTGGGATTTATGGGATGTCGGGTGGGGTATATAAGCAGCCTGATACTTAAAATAAATGACCTACAAGCCTGAGAGCCTGCTTTGCCACTCACCTGATTGCCAGAGTCTGTGCTGTTGACTCTGTGCCAGCTTATCCCCTCCCCCAAGGGTCTCTGTGAGCCTCTGTTACATTGTTATAGTTACACTGTTACAATGTAACATCTGGCGCCTCAACGAGTGGCTTCCATGGTGACCCTTTCCTTGTCTCAGCAACAGTGTGGAGCACTGTGCCCCCTTTGGCAGTTTTTTGGTAGTAAGCTGGCCCCTTTGTGTTTTTATCTTCATGAGAGGCAAGCATGAAGGTGTTTGTCTGTCTACCAATAGGGAGCATACAGCTGTGGCCTAGGAACCATGGAAGTTCCCCACTCTACCTTCCTTTTCTCATCTGTTCCTTTTTAGTCTTGTCTCTGTTCTTAAAATATAACCTGTAACACTTCAAGTTGGAATTCTTAAAGGATATTAGTAACTGAAACTCCTATTTTGGTAAGCTCTGTTTATTTACAGAAGAAACATTATAGATGCTGATGTCTCAGGTTCTATCGAATGCTTTTAATTATTGATGAAAGAGACATTCTTATGGAGATTAAAATTATTGTAGTAATTGCTTAAATTTTCATTGGGGAATGTTAAATGAGAGATATTATATTTTATTTGACTAGAACACTTAGTAGTATTTGGTCTCTAGGCCAATTATTGTAATGAGCCAAAACAATAATTTCTACCAGCATTATAATAAGCCATACAGAAACATTCATCTCTAAGACTGCCATTAACTTAGGCTGAATCCATACTCCTTGGGGAAAATTACTGGTTTTCTCTAAAACACAAGAGTAGATTCTATCTTAAAATTTGAGTTATATAAAACACCATAATTTGATCTGTCCCAACTGGAAGTTGCCTTAGAGCAAACATTTTCTTGTCACATATCTGTCACCCAGGAAAATCCAGTTGAAAATGGAACTATGCATATTTAACAGTTTTATTTATTACACTAGGATTAGCTTTGGTTTTTCTTTCCTTTTTTGTTCATAGTTCAGAGTTATTTTAAAGAACAACATTTCACCCAACTTTGGTCCACTCTAGAGAAAGATGTTTGACCAAACAAGGCTGATGGAAGATATTTTTGAGGCTATTTCCAAAGGAATTTTAGAAAAGTTGCTCTTACTATATAGGAGAAGTAAAGATCTTTCAGTGCTGTGGTTTGAGTAAGAGGTAGGCAAAAAAAGTATACAAAATTTGTACAGGTAATGTCCTATTTCCTTCATTTGAACAAGTGGATCTAGTTGTAACTGAAGCAGGTGGGTTGGTAATATGCATTTGACAATAACATAAAGTAATAAATTCTTACTTTTGGTTGTTAATAAAAAAAAAATAACCCCTTCAGGTGGAATCCTCACTCAGCACCCAGGGATAAAAGACATTACTTATGTCCTCCCCAACCCCAATTCAGTGTAGCTGGGTGAACTCTTGGGGCTCTTACTCCCCTGCCTCTTGTCCGATGGAGGGACCTTGTCACGCTGCTATGGCAGGGACCCGCTCCCTTATTAACCCAAGGTCTAGGATATGCTTGTGTCTTCCCTCAGGATTCCACTTTGCTAACATGAGTGCCAGCTCGAGATGTAAGACCGGCAACAGAGATTGTGAAGCCTTCCCGGGAACCAGATTCATAAAATGAGCAAATCTGAGGCCACTTCAATATTTTTTTATTTCTGTTGCATGCTGATTTTTTTTTTTTTCATTTCTGTTGTGCACTGATTTTTTTTTTTTTGGCATGCCATTTTTGAATACAGGTATGCATACTTATTTTTGGTAACATCTAAGGCCTTAGCTACTTATGTTCTATATCTATCACAATTGTTTTTCTATTTCTTTCAATTCTTTTCTATTTCTTTCATTGTTTCTCACTTGATTTTAATTTTAAATGGATTGTAAACTGTTCTTTTATCAAGTGTATTGTTTAAGTATTTCCTTCAGCACATCTCTCAGCAGTGCTCTATCAATAAGACCAGGCTACAGGCTCTTATGTCCCCTGAATATCTAAGCCATAGTGTCCTTAGGGACATGGTTTGGACTTAAATTACAGAGATTTCTGAAGCCTTGGTCTCATCTATTATCTATATATCCTGACATGCCTTTCAGAGGTGAGGTCCTTCGAAGACTAGTAGCCAATGTTGGGTAAGATCCTGTAAGGCAGGATGACCTAAGACAGGCATGGTCCCTAATGCTGGACGCCCTCTGAGGCAGGGTCAACAAGGTCAGAGCAAAGAACTCTGGCTCCCACTGGCTGTCAAAAATAAATAAAAAGGATGGATATGTAGGAGGAATGGACAATGATTGTGCCACAGAGGGTTCCATACAGAGAGGCTCCCTGGACTCCTCCCTCCTGCTAAGCATACAAATCCACAAGACTACAAATCTCAAAAGACTACGACTTCTCCAGAGCAAAGACAGTTGGTGCTGTTAAATCGCCTGGCTGAGAGGACCAATCCAGATAGGACAACTCAGCAAAGACTCATCTGGGACTTATGGGATGTCGGGTGGGGTATATAAGCAGCCTGATACTTAAAATAAATGACCTACATGCATGAGAACCTGCTTTGCCACGCGCCTGACTCCTGGAGTCTGTGCTATTGACTCCACGCCAGCCCCTGTTACATTGTTACATCTACACTGTTACACTGTAACAGGGCTAGAGAATTAATATACCATTGAGGTAACATTGTAAATGTATACTGTTGGCCTTGCCAACTGAAAGGAAATTGCTACTGAAATTTCAAATTGCATTTGAAAGATCAAGGCTGCATACCAAGTACCAGGAGATATGTTGATCTGCTCAAGCAACGAAACAGCATCTGGTACAGCAGCTGTGATTGGAGGCACAACTTGATTAAGTTTGCAATAATCAACTGTCATTCTCCATGATCCATCTGTCTTCTGCACAGGCCAAATGGGGGAGTTAAAAGGAGAGGTGGTAGGAACCACCACCCCTGCATCCTTCAAGTCCTTTATGGTGGCACTAATTTCTGTAATTCCTCCAGTGATATGATACTGTTTCTGATTCACTATTTTCCTTGGTAGAGGCAAGGAAAGGCTTGTGAAGCCTTGGTCTCATCTACTATCTACATATCCTGACATGCTTTCCAGAGGTGAGGTCCTTTGAAGACCGGTAGCCAATGACGGGTAAGATCCTGTGAGGCAGGATGACCTAAGACAGGCATGGTCCCTAATGCTGGACGCCCTCTGAGGCAGGGTCAACAAGGTCAGAGCAAAGAACTCTGGCTCCCGCTGGCTGTCAAAAATAAATAAAAAGGATGGATATGTAGGAGGAATGGACAATGATTGTGCCACAGAGGGTTCCATTTGGCCTTCCCAACCATAATGGGTCTTACCAATGTGAGGGTTCTGCCAACTTCTAAGTATATCTATACCAATTATACATTCTGGCACTGGGGAAATAACCACTGGATTAGTTCAGGGACCTACTGGACCTACTGTGAGTCTAATATTAGCCAAAACTCTATCAATCACCTGTTCTGCATATGCCCCTACTTTAACTGGAGGGCCACATTGGTTTTCAGGATCTCCTCGATTCAATGTCAACTCAGACCCAGTATCTAGTAGACCCCTAAATGTCTGATTATTTCCTTTCCCCCAATGCACAGTAACTCTAGTGAAAGGCCTTAGGTCCCTTTGTGGAAGGACAGGAGAAAGACTAATATTAAAGCTTTTTTGTTGTGGTGCCAAAGTCCTTCCTTAAAGGGACCCTGTTTCCCCTTCATTCAAGGGGTTCTGGATCTGTAAACTGGCTCAAGTCTGGAAATTGGTTGACAGGTCATGATTCTCTGCTGCTACGAGTAAAGACAGCTTTTCCTTCATTTCTGTTAGAATTTTTCTGCTTGTACAGGTCAAATAAGAACTTTGTAGGCTTCATATATATTTTACTTTTGGGAACACCATGGTTGATTAGCCAATGCCAAAGGTCTACTGAGTGAGACATTCATAAATACTGTTCTGTCTATGCTGCACATTATGGTTAGTATGCTTACTTTACCATTGGCGATTCAATGCTGCCACTTTGCCCCTACTACTCCTCGATCCACCTAGGCCCATTGAATTTAAGTCTTCCAACTGGGCAGCAGCATCTCCCATTGTTAGTTCTGGAGAATAACAATAATAAGAGCCTTCATATTTCGTGCTGCCCCTCCCACCAATTTATTAAGTACATTTCTGGTAAAAGGCATGTCATCTGAATTCTGCCATTGAGAATTGGTCGTTAAAGAATGAATCCAGTCAATTATATCAATTTCCCTGAGCCTCTTAATCCCATCATCAATACTAAACCAAGGAATGTCTGGGATCTCTAGTTCCTTCTCAGAAGGCCAAACTTTAATAAATACTTCAGCTACCCACTCAAATAAACTCTTGGCACCATTTTTAACTCTATGAGTAGCAGTGTTAAACCTAGAATCACTACTCAATGGGCCCATTTCTGTGAACTCACTTTTATCCAGTTTTATACTTCTTTCACCAGTATCCCATAGCCTTACTACCCATTCCCAGGGATATTCCCCAGACTGCTGCTTAAATGTGTTAGAATAGTCATGGAGCTCTTTAGGGGTATAGCATACCTCCTCATTTACCACACTTTCTATTTCACCTTTGGGAGCCTGTTTAGCCTTAATTCTAGTTATAGACCTAGAAGCAATCACAGGTGGATGTACCATAACATCCACATTTTCTTGAGGCAAATTCTTTGCTCTTTTTTCAAACAAATCATGAGTAATTCCCTCACACAAAGATGGAGATAGCAATTCTGTAGAAGATGGGGGTGGGGATTGTTTCTCTGCTAAGGGTGGGGAGACCATTTCCTCAGGCAGAATAAATGCACCAAAATTTGAGGGTTCAGCATCCTCGTTCTCATCATCAGTTTGGTCTTCCCACACATCAGCATCCCACTTTTCAGGATCCCATTCTTTGCCAATCGGCACTTTTACTTTAACCACCAACACCTTTTGAGGCTGAGAATTTAATTTATCTTGTAACTCAGCCACTCTAATAATCAGTGTTTGGGTTTGATTTTCAGCAATTTGAGCCCTATTGCTACTGGAGAGAAGATTCTCTTCTAGGGCGCACTTAGAAACTTCTAAGTTGTTTATGTGCTCTCTGAGTTGGATATTTTCATCTCTGTGATCTTCTTTTCCATTTGCAGTTTAATGAGAGATGCTAAAAACAACCAACCAGAATCATCATTTTCCTTATTCTTACACATTTTATCTAAAGTTTCATGCACATAATCACTAAGCTTCTCAATCCTTGCAAGAGGGGCATCAAGACTCTCCAACACACTTACTTTTACCAGTTCTAGAAACAGTTCATTCCAAACAATTGCAGTGTTTGCCATGCCACCAGGGGAGTCTTTAGTCACTGGTGGTTCCAGATATCAAAAAGTTGCCAGCAAAATTCATTCTTATAATTCTGTTTCTCTAGAACCACTTCCAGTATCAATTTCATATATATATATATATATATATATATATATAAGAACGTATATATATATACATATATATGAAATTTATTGAGTTGGCTTACAGATATGGCAGAGGTAGTCTAATGAAGGCTGCCAGTAGCCGAGGTAGTCCAACAATGGCTGCCAGTAGTCGAGGTAGTTCCAATAATGGTTGCCAATAGCTAGCTGCTCAGTTCAGTAGTCAAGTGGGTGATGGCTGAAGGCTGGAGAACTCCAAGAGTCTTAGTCTAGTGGAAGGCCAGAAGGTTGAAGAAACCAGGCGGCCAGAAGGAAGAATGATTCCTAGCACAGCTGCAAGAAGGCATCTGTCTCTTTGGTGGCTCCTTTTTATATGATATAGTACTGGGAGGATCCTGTGAGAGCTTTGGAGGTCCTGATAGGATCTGGACTTGTTATAATCCTTTCAAGTAGTCTCAGCTGATCCTATCCAGAGATGGTCTCAGCCCAGCTTAGTTAATACCTTGTGTGTCAAGTTGACACCCAGGCTTACTATCACACAAGTACAGGTCCAGTTTTAGTCTTCTGCATGTGGACATCTGGTTTTGTCAGCACCATTTGTTGAAGTTGCTGTTCTTTATCCATTGGATTTTTTGGGCCCCTTTGTCAAAGATCAAATGGTTGTTATTGTGTGGGTTATACCTGGGTCTTCAATCCTTATCCATTGATCTGTGTGCCTATTTTGGAGCCACTACCAAGCTGTTTTTATAACTATGAATTTGTAGTATAGACTTGTTTGGTGTCGTGATGCCTCCAGGATACTCAGGATTGTATTTGTTATCCTGGGTCAACTTCTTTAAAGAATTAATTTGTGATTTTTATTGCTATAGCATTGAATCTGTATATTGCCTTTGGTAGGATGGTTATTTTTATGATGTTGATTCTGCCAATCCAGGAATATGGGAGGTCTTTCCGCCTTCTGGTGTCTTCTGTAATTCCTTTCTTTAGGTTTTTGAAGTTTTCATTGTAAAGGCCTCTTACTTCTCTGGTTAGGTTTATACCAAGATATTTCATTTATTTAGGGGCTATAGTAAATTGGATTTTTTGTTTCAGGGCTTTGTCACTTCTTTCATTCTGGGCATATAGGAGGGCCACTGATTTTTGTACATTTTTTTTTTTTTTGTATCCTGCCACCTTGCTGAACTTCTGTATTAGTTCCAGGAGTTTCCTGGTGAAGTTTTTGGGATCACTCAGGTATAAAATCATGTCATCTGCAAATAGAGATATTTTGTCTTCTTCTTTACCAATTTGAAACTCTTTTACCTCCCTTTCTTTTCTTATGGCTACAGCTAAGCCTTCAAGTAAAATATTGAATAGAAATGGTGAGAGTGGACAGCCTTGTCTTGTTCCCGATCAAAGTGGGAATGCTTCACGTTTTTCCCCATTGAGTATAATCCTTGCTGGAGGCTTGTTGTATGCAGCTTTTATTATATTGATAAAAGTTCCTTCCATTCTGACTGTCTCTAGGGTTTTGATCATAAAGGGCTGTTGGATCTTGTCAAAAGAATTTTCTGCATCTATTGAGAGTATCATGTGGTCTTGGATTTTGGACAGGTTTACAAGGTGAATTACTTTTTTTGATTTGCGTATGTTGAACCAACCTTGTGTGCCTGGGATAAATACTACTTGATCCCCGTGAATTATCTTTTTGACATGTTTTTGAATCTGATTTGCTAAGACTTTGTTGAGAATCTTTGCATGTGTGTTCATCAGAGAGATTGGCCTATAGTTTTCTTTTTAAAATGTGTCTTTATTAGGTTCTGGAATTAAAATGATATTAGCTTCATAGAAAGAATTTCGTAGTATTCCTTCCTTTGGTATTTGATGGAACAGTTTAAGGAGTATTGGTGTTATTAGCTCCTGAAATGTCTGGTTGAACTCTGTGCTGAATCCTTCTGGTCCAGGACATTTTTTGGTAGGAAGATTCGAGATTACTTCGTTGATTTCCTCACAAGTTGTAGGACTACTTAAACACTTCAAAACTTCCTGATTCAGTTTAGGTAAGTTGTGCTAACTTAGGAATTCATCCATTTCATTTGTGTTGTCAAATTTCACAGAGTATAAGTTTTTGAAATATGATTTTATAATTCTCTGAATTTCTTGGGTATCAGTAGCGAAAAATACATTTCATTTTTAATCTTGTAAATTTGGGTTTTCTCTCTCTTGCTTTTGGTTAATTTAGCTAGAGGTGTATCAATCTTATTGATTTTTTTTAAAGAAACAGCTTTTTGACTGGTTAATTCTCTGTATCGTTCTCCTTATCTTAATTTCAGATATTTCTCCCTTGATTTTGCTAATCTCCTCTCTTCTACTGCTTTTGGGATCGGATTGCTCTGGCATCTCTAAAACTTTAAGCTGCATTTTTAAGTTATTTTTTTGTGATGTTTCTTTTTTTTTTTTTGATGTTTTCCTTTGTAATTTCCTCCTGAATACAATTCTCACTCACCAGGGAAACTTCACAACATTGAATACATGTGCACCTCATATGGGCCTCTCCACATTCATTAAGCAAATCCTACAGCATCTAAAGTGAGAAATCACACCAATATAATAATTCTTGGGGATTTCAACACCAACCTCTCAACATGAGACAGAAGAAAAGGTCAAAACTTAGAGACACATTGGAATTCAATTAAACTCTTACTGAAATGTACCTTACAGATCTCTATCAAACTTTTCATCTACACACCAAAGAATACACCAGATGGAAAGAAACAACTGGGGGTGGATTGGGAGGGAAAATGAGAATGGTATTTAGGAGATGAATGCAGTCAAACTCATTGCATTTGTATATGAAAGCTCTAAAAAATAAAAACAGAAAAAAATCATGTACTTCATTATAGCCGGATATGCAAAATATAAGATGAGAGAATATCTGAGGAAATTTCCTTGTGAATCAGTCAAAAACTGGTGTATGTTCTATACGATATGGTCAAAATTTTCAGTTATGATTCAATGAATACGCTCTAGAGATTCAAACGTAATTTAAAAATAAAAGGCCCATAGACTGCACATATTCCTATATAATTTTGTCACTACTCTCATTAAAAGTCGATTTGTTCTATAATGTTACAAAAACTTTCATTCAGTGTTCTGCTACCATCATTGATTGACATTTCTATCTTCTTTAATAAAATGGGGCATTTATTTAAAATGCTACAGAAAACCAAAACAGAATGTAATATCAATTGTAGTATATGTATATTTGAAAAGAGTTTCCACATATTGCATGGGTCTTCAGGTTTTTACATTAGAAATCTCCAAATCTTTAAAAAAAAACAGATGATACATCTAATAAATAACCATTTAAATTAGTGTAGTGTATAGAAGATGTTCCATCATGACATTTTCATGCCAAGTATGTTCTTTGCTGCCTTCAGCATCTCACTGGGACAATTCTTTCCCACAAATAACAAAATAACCTGTCTACTGCTTTAATGTCTTATGTGCATGTGTGTGTGTGTGTGTGTGTGTGTGTGTGTGTGTGTGTCCGTATGTGTGTGCATGTGTGTAAGTGTATATTCTTCAAAATATGTGCAGATCAAGTTAAACATATTTCTGAGTGTGAAATTTCAGTCAACATGATAATGTCCAGTTTCACTTTCTGCTAATAGCAGCATTTCATATTTACAAAAATAGCTGTTTTGTGGCTGGAGAGATGGCTAAAAGATTCAGACACTTTCTTTCAAATAGTAGGTCCTTAGTTCAGATCCAGGTTCCACATAATACACTAGGCAGAAACAGTGGAGGCCTGTACTTCTAGTCATGGTGGGCTGAACCTGGTAAACCCCAGACACAAACAAGAAGCAAGAAAGAGACAGAAGCAATCCAGAAGATGATTCCCAAAGTCATCCTTGGTCCTCTACAGGGACACAGTACCCTCTGAAACACACACATACACATTAATTCACACACACACACATAAACATACACACAATTTTTAAAAAATTTTTAAATTTATTATTTATTCAATTGTGCATGTTTGCGTGTGTGCGCGTGTGTGTATGTATGTGTGTATAGAACCACGGACGAATTTGGGAACCACCATGGACGCCTCCACCTTCTCCTTGTTTACTCTGCCCCGGGATTCACAGGCTCCGCCTTACTAGCACCAGAAACGCAGGCCGCCCCCTCTTCTGCCCGGTGTCTACACATGAGGTCTAGGATCCGAACTCAGGACCTTCCGCCTGCAAGGCAGAGGCTTAACCCCTGAGCCACCTCTCCAGCCCCAACACACATACAAATTTTAAAAAGCCACTTTTTATTTAGAAGAACTTATAAATAAATATCCGAGACTTAAAAGAGACCTTTCTGTTCTATTTAAATATTTTGAAATATGTAAATGCTAAATATTTGTTATGAAAAACATTTTTGATATACAAAAATGCACGTAATATCTTCAACAGAATGGTCAACCTAGATATGAGGTCTTCACTGTTTTTGTTGACATGGGGATTATCAAGATTATGCTGCAGAGTTGCTAAAAGATGAATTAATCTTTCCTTCACAAGTAAATATTTTTACTGTAGGGCATTTGTTTAGTCAAGTGAAGCAAGAAAGAATGTAATAAAACAATTTGTCCTTCAAAGCTTCAACAGAATTAAAATTATGAAATTTATGACTGTAGAAGAATTTATATGTTCGCAGAGAATTTTAAGAAGAACATTATGACTTTAAAAAATGCCTACAATATTTGATTATTAAATGCAGTTACATTGAAGAAAAAGAGCATGTTATCAGATTTTAAATTGTTAAAAGTAATAGAGAGCAAATGAGACTAACTATACCTTTGTTGTACCAAAATAAGATTATAATTCAGAGAAATACAGGATGTTAAATTAAAAAAGCATTCCTATGAAACTTAATATTTTTTGTATAGGATATCTGTCTAATTTTCCATTGGTTTGGTCATATTCCCTAGCCTTAAGTATTATTTTATTTTTGGTTATTTTATTTTTCTAGTTTTAGAAGCAAATATTACTTTAATAATTGAACGATGTTCTTTTCATACAACATAACTAATTGCAATCATTTAACAGATATAGCATTAAAATTGTGGAATGATGTTTAATTAGGATGCAAAATCTTTAAATCTATATGATAAGAATATCTGCCACATAACCTAGCCACTAGTGCAGTGAATTCTTTGTCTATTTTCTTAAAAGAATGTCTTTTCACTACAACAGGAAAACAGATGTACAGTTGAAGTAAACAAAACCTTACAGGTATATGTATGCATTTATTTTTATCTGTGTAATTAGAAGTCTAATATCTTAGGCACATTAGGAAATAAAACAAAACAAAAAACTAGAAATACATTACTTAAAAAATCCCTTTCACATTTGATTTGGGTTAATTTTTATTCTCATTATAGTAATAGAGATTAATGTTTATTATATCTATGATTGGTTGCCATAGCTTGAAATGTGTCCCCCAAAGTCTCATGTGTTTGGAATGGTCATGGCATCTCTAGGAGGTGGAGCCTTGCTGGAGGAAGGCGATCACAGGGAGGCTTGAGATGGATTAGTCCCACCCTATCTCCAGGAAAAGTCTGCTTTTGCAGCAAGGAGTCTTATAGCTCTCAACCTCCAAGATATTTGCAGTGACTTAATTTTTAATTTTCATCCCTAAGTTCCAAGTCCCAAGGTTAGGGGACCATCATTCAAGAGGAGGCAATAAGATTATTAGATCTTAAAGTGAGACAGTGGTGGGCCAGACATTTTCTCCCGGACATGACAGAGTTGTGATATACAAGATTTCATGGCAGATATGTATACTTGCACAAGAATTGTATGGAATACATCTCAACCTCTTACCATGAAAGCAAAAATATCTCAAGAAGGTCTGCACCTCAGTAAGAGACTTGTGAGTACTAGTGGTGATGGGGATATATTTTGAATTCTCAAATATGATTTTCCCAAATACAGTCTTGAATAAAACTTAATAAGTGTGCTGTTCACAATGGAAATGACTGATTCTCTAAGCCTATCTCTTAGAGGAGGTTTAGTTGCTTTAAAATATAGTTCATATAATGCAGTCTTCCACAAGGCATGTCCTTCTTCCTGTTAGTAAGGCCTAAGAGCTATCATTCTAATGTATATTCAGCTAAGAGCTTAGGAATATTTGGGATATAAATCAGTTACTTATATTTGAAACACTTTAATA
Organism: Typhlomys cinereus; assembly: GCA_023101885.1. Classification (NCBI taxonomy): domain Eukaryota; kingdom Metazoa; phylum Chordata; class Mammalia; order Rodentia; family Platacanthomyidae; genus Typhlomys; species Typhlomys cinereus. Next base: position 375,895 of record JALPQD010000590.1, on the reverse strand, counting down.
AGCACAATTGTGGGTTTTCTTATTAGAATAAATAATGACAAAGCCAGTAAAGTATATTAACATTAGCTTGAAATTTATTAAGAATGCATATGCCATTAATTCATTTAACAATATTATTTGATTTCGTGCCATAAACAGTTGTAGAGAATTCATTAGTGAGCAAAGTGAACTAGATTATTTAACTCACAAAATTTGTAGAGTATTAGATTGGTATTTGCTAATAAATGGAGAAATTTTGAATTCTTATACAAAGAAATTAATTGAAAAATTATTACAGAATAATGTATGAGAGGACAACAGGAAAATACAAGAATAAAGGGAGATTTTTCAATAAGGAAGTGCTATTTAAGTTGAGATCTTTATAGTAAAAATAAAATTGGCTAGTGAAGTGACAAAAGATAGTATCACCACCTAGAAATCTACAGGAATATAATAGTGATTTGGCTAAAGACCTTGAATGGTAGAGAATTTTTGCCATTCCAGAAGCTGAAATTCCAGTGGACTTATGGCACAATCAACTACTAGCAGGAGGCATATTTTTTGAGGTAAAAATTGATCAGATACAATCAATTATTGCAAAGTGTGTGCTTCTTGTGAACATTACTGCTTTGGTGGTTTGTCAGAACAATATGATTAAAAATAATCTATTTTCCCCAGAAAACTTTTTTATAGAACTTATGCATTTCTGTAAAGATCATTATTTCACCAATCTACAAGAATCTAAGTATTGAAAGATATACATTCTTTCCATGATTACTATATTCTACATTTACTCATTTTCATTTTTTTCTACTTTTATAAAGGTATTGAATATTCATCTCAGATTCCCTCCCTCCCCATCCTTCCCTTCCTATATCATCCCTTCCCACTCCCTCCTACCCTTATGCCTGTGTGCTTCTATGGATCCCAAGATTCACTCTGGCTTGTCTAGTCCTGTGGGGGCTCAGGCCTCCAAGGTATATCCAGATACCTTTTGTTAGGCCAACCCACTGACATGTGCATTTCTCTTTATTCATCCAACTAGACCAAATTGTTTCCAATGTAAGTTCCCATTCCATGGGTATAATGACAGCTACCTACAGAGCAGTTTGATGTACTGTCTTCCTACATATAGGTTTATCACCTGTTTTCCCTATTGATCTATTTCCGTCCCTTTTTTTAGGTTTTTGTTCTTGTTTACAGTAACGGGGATGGCTACCATTCTGATAAGTGGGTCGTGAGTCCAATCTAAAAACTCTTGGTTGTCTCCTTGGTACTTACGCCACTATTACACTGGGGTCACCTATTGCCATGGTGATTTATGTTGAAATGATGGGGATTGTGATTATTTCCCTTCACCAGTAGCTTCTACAGTATTCCCTAGTACTATGTAAGCTATCCATAAAGGAAAACATCCTAAGACTAGTTGCAATTGATATATTTTTGCCCATGTTTTGTGATCCATTTGTGCTGCATCTTCAGTAATAATTTCTTACAATATTTGGAGTACAACCAAGAGCAATGGCAAAACCAATATTTTATCAGGGAGTGCCAAATTCTAGTTATTTCTAGTATAATTTTGTCCCTAAGTGGATCGGCTCAAGTATTTTGCTCCTCAGCATAGGGACTACTCATTCTTCTTGTTCCTTTCTTTAAGAGACACTTTGTTTTAAATATTAATGGCATAAGATGTTCTTTTATGATTACTTCCCACAATATTAGCGTTTTTCTATAAGTCCCTCTCTCCCTTCTATCTCCCATGTCCTTCCTGTCTCCCATCCCCTCATTCACTGCTATATACTTTTCTCCAGTTATATCCTCCCTCCCCCTTGTCCTGGGATCATAATTATCCCTTTAAAAGGTTTCACCTTAACCATCCCTTCTTATCTTCCCACTTAGAGGTCATTTTTGAATTTTCAGGCTCTTACAATGTTTCCAATCCAAATATATTGACAAAGATATCAGTTCAGTTATCCACATATGAGAGAACATGTGGTACTTAAATTTCTGTGTCTGAGATACCCTCTCAATATTAAAGTTTCCAGTTCCATCCATTTACCAGAAAATTTCATAACCTCATCCTTTCTTCTGGCTGAGTAATATTCCATTGTATATATGTACCACATTTTCATTATCCATTCCTCCATTGATGGGCAAGTTGGCTGATTCCATTTTTCACTATTGTGAAAAGAGCTGTAATGAACATAGATGGACAAGTGTCTGCCATAAGATGTAGAGTCTTTAGGGAATAATACAAGGAGTGGTATAGCTGGGTCATATGGCGGTTTCATTTTGAGCTTTCTAAGGAACCTTCACACAGATCTCCATAGAGTCTGTACCAGTTTACACTCCCACCAGTAGCGAACAAGTGTCCCTTTTTCTCCACAACCTTGAAAGCAATCTCTGTTGTTTGTGCTCTTGATCTTAGCATTCTGACTGGGGTAAAACTGGTATTTCAGGGTTTTGTTGATGTGCATTTCTCCTGTAATCAGGGATGATGAGCATGATTTGAAGTATTTGTTTGAAATTTTAATTTCTTTTGGAGTGAAATCCCTTAGTTCCAGGGACAAATTTGCAATTGAAATGTTTGTTGTCTTGATGTTTAATTTTCTAAGCCTTTTAAATTTTCTGATATTCAGGAAGTTAATCCTTTGTCATAGCTAGCAAAGATTTTCTCCCATTCTATGGTTGTCTTTTTGCATAATTAACAGTTGCTGTTTTTTTTTTTTTTTTTTGGCAGAACAAGATTTTTAATTTCACAAAGTCCCATTTGTTCTGACTGGGACACATGTGGTCCAGGGAGGACATACTGCTCCCCAGCTAAACTCCCTAGTCCACTCCCAGGCCCCAGGCCACCCACTCATCCCAGCTCCTCCCACCAGCCAGTCTGAGCAGCACCCAGTCTTCACTGGGCTAGGAAATGATGCTAAGCCACACCCCAGGTCCCAGGTGAACTGCGGGACAACTAGAAGCTATGCCCTTTCCTCCTGAAACATGCATGGTCCAGGGAGGGCACACTGCTCCTCAGAATTCAACAGAGTCCAAAGAAAACCCAAGCAAAGCTCTAGGGGACAAATGCCATACATCTGAAATCTTCTAAAATCATCCTGTCACATGGGAGAGATTCTATAGCTCAATATATAAGTAAACTCCCTTTTGACTATCCTGTTCCCTTCAATTATTTGTCACTGAAGTTAAAATTTTCCATATAGCCACTACTTCAGGGACAACACCATTCATCCTCACATATCACCAAGGTACTAAATAGTAAAAGTGCACTACCATACTAATCTTCACTCCCTACCCACTAAACCTGAATTAATTGATGAAGTAACAGTCTAATCACCTTATCTAGGAATTAACAATAACAACAGGCAATTGTACCCAACTCCAAGGCAAACACTAGTAATAACTGCTAAAGAGTAGCAATACCAACTAATTCAGTTCAGTCAAAAACACACAGAAATTGAAAGAAGGTCTTAAGAGATAAAACAACAATGCCCAGGTCACAGACCAAATCCATCAAAGAAAACAAACCTCCCACCAAAAGACTTAACACCATAATGATAGATTCCAATCAGAACAAATGCACAGAAAATAGCCAAGAAAGCCATACCCAAGATAATGACTTTCAAATCATGATCATTAGCATGATCAATACTATGAAGAAAGAAATCCAGGAGAAGTTAAATAACCGCATCAACAACTTTGAATAGTAACACAACAGACACTTGGAGGAGATGAGAAAAACAGATAAAATAACAAAAGGCATAGAGTAGTTAAAACAGACTTAAGCAGAGTTTAAAATTGAACTAAAAGACAAGTTATCTTCAACCCAGAACTCGACAGAGTCTTATTAGCAGAACTAATGAAGCAGAAAATAGAATTTCAGATCTTGAAGACAAAGTGTAAGAAGGAACCAGCTCAAGGGAAGAAGTTGTTAAAGCCAAAAAGATACTTGAGAGGAATATTGAAGAGTTATGGGACACCTTGAAGAAGCCAAACATGCACATTCATGGAATACCAGAATAAGAATCCCAAAATAACATACCTAAGGAAATTTTTCAAATTACCATAAAGGAAAACTTTACCCATATAAAGAAAGAGAGGTCCATCCAAATAAAACAGGAATTCTGCACCCCAAACAGATGTGACCAAAATAGAGACTCGTCACACCAAATAATATTCAAAACACTCCACATTCAAGACAAAAAAAAAAAAGGTGCTGAGATCTTCAAGAGAAAATAAACAAGCCACTTTTAAAAGTAAACCTATTAAAATAACAAATGTCTTTTCAATGGAAGCAGTAAAAGCAAGAAGAGCTTGGAGAGACCTACTTTAAGTATTGAATGAGAAAAAATGTCAACCCAGGCTGATTTACTCCACAAAACTATCAATCATGATCCAGAGGGAAAGAAAAGTTTACCAGCACAAAGACAACTTGAAAGCTTACATGTCTAACAAATGAGGCCTTCAAAAATGTTAGTAAAGAACTAGCTTGACAGAAAGAACAAGCATATCTGGGAGCATAGAAAGGAAGTATAATCCCACCAAAACCTAAAAGCCAAATAATACACTTACGAAAGCCACTAATCATAAAAAGTGTCCAGAATTATTCTTCTTCCAGTTTTGCTATTCCTGCACTGCCCTTGGCTCCATCCTGATGGGTATTGGATGTTATCTCCTAGCCAGAGATAAAAGGCTGTTAATACAGAGTCTTATTATAAAAGTAGTTCAAAGGTAGATGGAATAACAGTAAGAGACCGCAGTGAATAACCATAATTCAGAACTTCAGAGACCCTACATTAATCACCAGGAACCAGACCAACCTAATCCCCATCACAAAGCTCAGGGAAATTTGGGGAAGAGAAGGTGGTAAGATTGTAAGAGCCTAAAGATGGGGAGGTGCAATGATATATAAGATACTACACACAGGTTAGGGCCAAAGAAATCATAATAGGTCTTTGCATGACCTGTGCAATATCTAACATGTCATTGACCCCCCCTCCCCAAAGTCTAGGATGGATCACAGGCTCTAAGATACTTAGAGGCAAGGGATTAACAGCCACAATAGTGTTCCTATACTAAAGGTGAACAAAAAAAAAAGAGCTCTAGGCAATGCTACTGAGTCCTTACACCTCATCAGAGAGGAAGACCCAGAGGGAGGTTTGACATGCACACCAAAGGATGCTCCAGGAATGGGGGGGCACTAGGAGAAAGAGAGGGAGGGGGGAAAGAAAGGGGAAAAGGAAGGAGGGAGCAAGGGGATCCAGGGAGGGGTAGAGGGAGGGAGGAGAATGGGGAACCTATCAAATTTTGTGAGTGGAAAAAATAAATTAAAAAAAAAGAAATGACAACATTGAAGAAAACCAAAAATAAAAGTTGACTACACTAAAAAAAGTGTCCAGAATTAAAATTAATTTCTCCATTATAACACTAAATGTCAGTGGAATTAACTCACCAATCAAAAGACACAGAATAAAAACTTGGAATAGAAATCACCCCATCAATCTGCTGCCTTCAAGAAACATATCTCACCACATAAGATAGGCACATTTTAAAGAGAAAAGGCTGGTTAAAAATTCTGTAAGCTAATGGAACCAGGAAACAGGCAGGGGTAGCTATTATGCTATGAGACAAACAATACTGAACATATATAAACCTAATATGGGCTCCTCCACATTCATTAAGCAAAGGCTACAATGTCTAAAGCAAGAAATCAATCCCAAAACAATAATTCTTGGTATTTCAATACTGTCCTCTCAACAAGGGGTAGATCAACAGGTAAAAAACTTAAGAGAGACACATTGGAACTTAATCAAACTCTTACTTAAATGGACCTTACAGATCTCTAACATACTTTTCATCCACAAACCAAGGAATACACATTTTTCTCAGAAACACATGGAACTTTCTCCAAAATAGAACAAATATTGGTCCAAAAGACAAATCTGCACACATACAGGAAAGTTGAAGTTATAGCCTGTACCCTATCAGACCACCATGGTCTCAAGCTCGGCATCTGCAACACAACAAACAACAGAAAATACACTAACTCCTGGAAATTAAACATTATGATGTTGAATGAGAATTGAGTTCAGAAAGAAATCATAAAGGAAATTAAAGATTTTCTGGAAGTGAATGATAATAACAATATAACTTATCAAAATCTTTGGGACACAATGAAAGCTGCCCTAAGAGTTAAGTGCATAGCTCTTAATGCCTACATCAAAAAAATGGAAATGTCAGAAATAAATAACTTAACAATGCAGCATAAAGATTTAGAGACACTAGAGCAATCTGATCCAAAAAAGCAGTAGAAGAGAGGAGATTAGCAAAATGAGGGGAGAAATATCAGATATTGAGATAAGGAAAACAATACAGAAAATCAACCAGTCAAAAATCTGTTTCTTTGAAAAAATCATTAAGATTGATACACTCCTAGCTAAATGAACAAAAACAAGAGAGAGAAAACCCAAATTAACAAAATTAGAAATGAAAATGGAGTTATCACTATTGAACCCAAGAAATTCAGAGAATTATAAGGTCATATTTCAAAAACTTATACTCTGTGAAATTTGATAGCACAAAAGAAATAGATGTATTACTAAGTAAGAACAACTTACCTAAATTGAATCAGTAAGTTTTGAATTACTTAAATAGTCCCATAATATATGAGGAAATTGATGAAATAATCACAAATCTTCCCACCACAAAATGTCCTGGACCAGACGGATTAAGGACAGAGTTCAACCACACATTTAAGAAACAAATAACACCAATACTCCTTAAACTGTTCTATCAAATGGCAAAGGAAGGAACACTACCAAATTCTTTCTATGAGGCTAATATCATCTTAATCCCCAAACCAAATAAAGATACACATAAAAAAGAAAACTATAGGCTAATCTCTTTGATGAACACAGATGCAAAGATTCTCAACAAAGTCTTAGCAAATCAGATTCAAAAACATATCAAAAAGATCATTCACTGTGATCAACTAAGCTTTATTCCAGGCACACAAGGTTGGTTTAATATATGCAAATCAATAAATGTAATTCACCATATAAACCAGTCCAAAATCCATGACCACATGATACTGTGGATAGATGCAGAAAAAGCTTTGGACAAGATCCAACAGCCTTTTATGATCAAAACCCTTGAGACAGTCGGAATGGAAGGAACCTTTGTCAATATAATAAAAGATGTATACAACAAGCCAACAGCAAGGATTATACTCAATGGGGAAAAAATGTGAAGCATTCCCGCTTTGATCAGGAACAAGGCAAACCTGTCCATCCTCACCACTTCTTTTCAATATTGTACTTCAAGTCTTAGCTGAGGCCATAAGTCAATAAAGGGAGATAAAAGGAATTCAAATTGGCAAGGAAGAAGTAAAGTTATCTCTGTTTGCAGATGACATGATCTTATAACTGAGTGATCCCAAAAACTCTACCACAAAACTCCTGGAACTAATACAGAAGTTCAGCAGGGTGGCAGAATTCAAAATAAATGTATAAAAATCAGTGACCTTCTTATATGCCCAGGGTGAAATAAGTGAAAAAGCCGTAAGAGAAACAATCCAATTTACTATAGCTCCTAAAAAAATGAAATACCTTGGTATAAACCTAACCAAGGAAGTAAGAGACCTTTACAATGAAAACTTTAAAACCATAAAGAAAGAAATTACAGAAGACACTAGAATATGAAAAGACCTCCCATGTTCCTGGAGAGGCAGAATCAATATCATAAAAATGACCATCCTACCAAAGGCAATATACAGATTCAATGCTATACCAATGAAAATCCCAAAACAATTCTTTAAAGAAGTTGACCAAACAATCTCACAATTCATATGGAAGCACAAAAAACCCAGGATAGCAAAAACAATCCTGAGTAACAAAAACATTGCTAGAGGAATCACTATACCAAACCTTAATCTATACTGCATATCCATAGTAATAAAACAACCTTGTACTGGCTCCAAAATAGAAACATAAATCAATGGATAAGGGTTGAAGACCCAGATGTAATCCAACACATTTACAGCTATTTGATCTTTGAAAAAGGGGCCCAAAATATCCAATAGAAAGAGAACAGCATCTTCAACAAATGGTGCTGGCAAAACAGAATGTCCACATGCAGAAAATTAAAACTGGACCCATATTTTTCACCATGTACAAAAAATAGTTACAAGTGGATCAAGGATCACAAAGTAAGGCCAGAGACTTTAAAAACACTAGTTGAAAGAGTAGAGAACTCCTTCGAGCTGTTTGGACTAGACCATCAGTTCCTAAATGGAAATCCAATAGCAGAGTCACTATAACTAACACTCAACAGATAGAATCTTATGAATTTGAAGAGCTTCTGCTCAGATAAAGAGTAACTCGAGCACAAAGGCAACTCACAGAATGGGAGAAAATCTTCACTAACCACATATCTGATAGAGCTCTATTATCCAGAGTGCACAAAGAACTTAGAAAACTAAACACCAAGGAAACAAATGGCCCAATTAAAAAATGGGCCTTGGATCTTAAAAGAAAATTTACCAGCGAAGAAATTAAATGTAGCCATCAGATAAATGTATATCAAAATCTCCCTGAGATATCATTTTACCCTGGTCAGGATCTCAAAAATCCACAATACAAACAACACGAAATGCTGTAGAGGATGTGACGAGAAGGGAACTCTCCTACATTGCTGGTGGGAATGCGAGCTTATACAACCACTCTGGTGATCAGTCTGACGATTTTTAAAAATGTTAAAGTTTGAAATGCCACATGACCCTACTATTCCACTTTTGTAAATAATCCCCCATACAGCAAAAATTCACCTCGATAGCATAAGCATGACCATGTTCATAGCAGCACTGTTTATAATAGCAAATTCATGGAATCAACCCAAATGTCCAACAATTGACGAGTGGATAAGGAAAATGTGGTACATTTATACAATGGAATACTACTCAGCCATCAAAAAAGATGAATTAATGAAATTTTCTGGGAAATGGATGGAATTAGAAAAAATTATATTGAGTGAAGTATCCCAGACACAGTAATTTAAGCACTGTATGTACTCCCTGACAGGTAGATCCTTGTACCCAACTCACTTAGTGACATAATCAAAGATAAATCTCTGTAAAACCGACAGTAATTGCAAAGATTATAAACAAAAAGGAGGGGGAAGGAACCCCCCCCAAAACAAGGAGAGAGGGGTTCATGCTACAGCAGAGAATATAGGTCACCATCAAGTAATGCAAATTAGTGTTGATTATAGGTCTTAGTTTCAGGGGATTTATTGTCTTGCTTTATAAAACCTATCTGGGCCTATCAATTCAGGTGTTCTTCTTACTCTTTCTTCTTATAATTTCAGAGTTTAGGGTTTAATATCAGGGTCTTTCATCAATTTGGAGTTGACTTTGTGGAAGGAGAGAAACAGTCAATTTTTATATACATCTTCAATTTTCCCAACATCACCAGTTGAGAATGTAGTCTTTTCCCCAGCCTGCATATTTGGCCCCGTTTTCAAAGATTAGGTGGCTGTATGTGTGGGAGTTTATGTCTGGGTGTTCTGTTCTGCTCCATTTGTTGATGTATCTGTTTTTAGGCCAGTACCAAGCTGTTTTTATTACTATAGCTCTGTAATATAGTTTGAAATCTGGTATGGTGATACCTCCAGCAGTCTTCTTATTTTTAAAAATTGTTTTGGCTAATCATGTTTTTTTGTTCTTCCATATGACTTTTGATTGTTTTTTTCAGTTCTGTGAATAATTGCATTGGGATTTTAATTGGAACTGCACTGAGTGTGTATATTGCTTTGGGTAGGATAGTAATTTTCACAATATACATCCTACCAATCCATGAGCAAGGAAGGTTTTTCCACCTTCTGGTATCTTCTTTAATTTCTTTCTGCAATGTTTTACAGTTTCTATTATATAGGTCTTTTATTTCCTTGGTTAAATTTTTTCCAAGGTATTTTAATTTCTTTGTAGCTATGCCAAATAAGATTAACTCTCCCATTTCTTTCTCAGCTTGTTTGTATCTGGTATATAGGAAGGCTACTGATTTTTGTATGTTGATTTTGTAGCCTGACACTTTATTGAAATTGTTTATTAATTTGAATAGTTTCTGGGTGAAGTCATATGGACCTCTCAAGTATAGAATCATATGTTTCCAAATTAAAACAGAGCCCTGCACCAGATTCAGCAGAATTCTACCAGGCCTTCCGAAGAGAACTATCACCACTACTCCTCACATTATTCCATAAAATAGAGAAATTTTTGCTTAGACTCTCATTTGTCTATGGAGAAATGTTGGTGTGTCAGTCATTGTGCAGGTATAGTGAAGATACTTCTCACTCTAGAGGGTTCATGAATGCAGAAACCCTGCCTTGAGTGGAATTCCTTGTCCAGAGGCATACCACTCCATCTTTAAATAAGGCTCCAACAATCTTACTGCTCCCCACTTCTGCATAATTACCTTACCTTAGATGGGAAGAGATTTGGTTGGCCTGATTCAGGCTACATGTTTTAGGGTGGCTGGTACTCCGCATTCTAGTTAATTGCTGTTGTCTGTTTCACTATTAAAGTGCACTAGACTGTCTCTTGTTTGGGCGATGAAATCTTTTCTTATCTAAAGATAAAATGAGAGGTATTAACATGAAAGTTTATTCTCCCTTGTTGTGATTAGTACTGACCTTTCTAATTCCTGTCTACTCTTGGTTTTTATCCTGTCCACTGTTGTTTGGACTGGTTTACAGTGCTGTGTGTGTGTTCCCTCTCATGGTGGGGTGCATTACAGGGTAGTAAGCAGGTAGGGGTAGTAAGCAGGTAGTTGGTTACATGCATGCTTACCATACTACTGTGCACTATTATTGTTCTTCCTTCTCCTTTAAGACTTTTCTTTCATAAAATCCTTTCTTTTATCTGTTTACTGATGATCTTTTTTTGGCACTTCAAACTTTTATTTAAAATGAAAGTTTCTGGAAGAACAGTACTAGATGTGATAGCATGAATGTTTAAATTTAAGATAGAGCAGTAAAATTATTATGCCCATTTTTAGCAACTAAAAGTTCTTTTAAAAATAACATGTAAAGTTATATTTTTAAAATAAATCTAGAAAAATTCCTTTACCTAAGAAATAACTATGAGAATGCACAGAAAACAACAGTCATTGTTTTAACCTCTTTCTGTTAGTTGAAAACTCCAAAGTTGCTATGAGAATTCTACACTGATCACACATTAGAAAACAAATGCAGCGTCATCACTGAATTTCTGGCACAAAAATTTTTGTCATTTTGGCCCCCGGTCAAAGGATTCCTAAAAAGAAGATGGTAAGGAAACTGCAAAACACCAAGAAGCACAAAAGCTATCCCTGTAAGCACAGCCTGCACCCAGCTAGAGTTGCAGTGAGCTATTCACCCCCAAGAAAGCAGTCCTCATGCTCTTTTTGAAATGAAATTTGCCAGTAAATAGTTGGAACCCGGAAGAAATCATTCTAAATGAAACATCCCAGATGCAGAAAGAAAGGTGTCACTTGTTCTCCCTTATAAGTGGATCCTAGCATCAATCCCTCAGTTTGATGGAATCAAACAGAAATTCTTACAACACCCAGCAACACAAAGGAACACAAGCCAAAGGGGTGTAGAAGATCCCAAAAGAGCAGAAGCAAAAGATCGTGGGCCTTCCTGCTCAACCGGCATGCTTCGCGACATGGGGCAGACCCTTCTTGGCGCCAGTACTACCTAAAGATCCGGGAAACTTCCCCCCCCACACCCCCATGAAAGAGGACCATGTCTAGAACTTTAAAGTTTCAGGTTCTACCAAACAGAACAATCAGTAGAACATCTATTTCTAGCTTAAACATTTTAAAATGCGATACCATTGCCTTATCATTTTGCTTTACAATTGTAACAAATGCAAAACTATATATTGCATAAGTTCTCAGATACCAGGAATTTTATCCAAAGAGGAAGTTTTATATTCATTGTCATACTCAATTTCTTAACATGCTTCTGGTTTGATGAGAAGGAAATTTGCAGGAAGAAAATTAACCAGTCAACACATTGTGTTAATATTTTGATTAATTTCCATAATTCATTTTGATTATCATTCTGTACTGATTTAGTTTACTGAGGGCAGAATCCATGATTTTCTCATTCATTGTTGTAACTTCTTACTACAAGTCACCCTCCTGACTCCTTGGAACTATTTGACTAATAACCAGGGATTGAGTTTAACTTTAAAATTCATGGATCTTCTTTGATCACCACCTTTGAAAATGGGGCCTTGTGAAATTCCAGGACAAAGAGAATGTGATTTTAATAGTTGGTGAGCAGCAAAACTAAATATGTGAAAGTTAATAAGATTTCACTTAGAATCGAAACCTGAAAGTTGAAAATCCAGTGGAGATATAAGAGTTCAAACCAAGCAGGAATTAGAGGAAGATGTCTATAGTGAATGTTAAAACTTAGCAAAGGATTGTGGGACTGGTAAAGCTTAGAGCAAAAATGCTTAATTGTGTCTTTACCGAAAAGACCAAAATTCATTTTAGAAATGGGCTCTATATGTTGAATAATTTGGGATGAGTTACATTTCAAAAGCACACTTTTTGTGTCTTATTCATTGACAATTTTCATACATATATACTGTGAATTTTAGCCATTTTGCCCCACATTATCTGTTTTATCCCTTTTCATACAACTGAAAACATTCTTTCCAACAAGGTTTTTCTGGTGCATATATGTATGTCCTAGTGATTTTAATAGTGGTTGCCTAAATTAATATATGTATGAATTCATACTGGAACATGTTCAACATGTCAGTGGTAATAGCTTGACAGTTCAGTGAATCACAAATGATCAAAGAAAATGTTACTGTGAAATGCTGGAAGGGCAGGAAGTAGGGAAAAGAAATGCTGGCACTCAGTTGGCTTTTTATTATCTGTTTTTCATTCCATCTGGTTTACAGTGCATAGAAGATTGTTGTCCACTTTGCACATTATGTCTTCTACCTTCATTACTCCTCTGAAAATTCCTTCATGGTCATACCAACACTGTGCCTCACCAGTTTGTTATTGATTCTAAATCTAATCAGGGTGGAAGTGAAGATAAAAAAATTGAACTTTAGGTAATAATTATGTCCAGAGTGAAGGTACATTCTTGTATATATATGAATTAGAGAGCAGGTTGAGAAAGTGAGGTTGAACAGGAAGAAGACATAGATGAATACATTCCTTTGACCATATTCTTTTATGAAGGCTTTTTTTAAAATAACTGTCAGTGAGGGTTCTTTTTCTTTCTAGAACTCTCCAATATTATATGTGTTGCTAATAGTTTTATAAGTAGGTCTTAGCCCCAGGGTTTCCATTAAAAACTTTTAAACAGACTAGAATGAAACCACATAAGATTAAAACAGGAACATTCACATGTGTAATGAATGCCAAGCAAAAGCCTTCAAAATAGAATTATTGTGATAATTTAAAACCAATCCAACTAACATCCTGAAATATAGATATTATTCTGAGTGTTTCCATTACAGGAATTTCCTTCCATTATTACATTTAGCAATGAGAAATGTCACATAATCTCAAAAAATGCAGCATGAAACTGTTAAAGCTTTGATAGTGAAGGTTAAAAAGTCAAAAAATGCAATATCGCTAATGATAATAATGTCTAAATATAGTCTTTTGGATATTTGGATTTCTCAGGAATGTCTGGGGACAAGCAGAAGTAAGTGAATAGATAAGAAAGCTGTTCATTCATTAATTTCTACACATTGAAAAATAAATGGCTTTCTTCCATATTATTATTTCTGACCTTTCTCCAAAAATATTTTCCATCCTTCATCAATCTTGCAAAGTGAACAAATTGCTTCTATAAGCATATAGTCCAACATACATATATATATGGATTCAAATATATATATTCAAATATATATTCACATACAAATACAGATATATTTATTGGAGATATCATATCTAAAATCTGTATATTTCATAGGTAAGTCATGCCTGTGAATAATTTTTCATCTGCATGCTTGATTTCATTAGAGAATGTGAAATTCAGGGTTTTTCTCTGAATTTGAGGTTTTACAAGTGAACATGTACAAATTATTAAAATTACTAAACAGAAATTAAACGTAGAAGTTAATATAAGCAGTAATGCCTATGATATTTCTGCTCTTAGAACATCTTCAGGTAAGAATGAATAATTAATAAAATTCTTATATAGCAATGGCAATAGAAATATTGAAAAGGTTTTCATGGAAAGTTTCATAGTTGAATACACTACAGTGAGAATATATAATGTCCAATGTCCATAGAATTAATATGATGAACATACAAATAATAAGAAATCATAAAATTAGATAGGGTTAATATTAGCTAAATAATTGAGGTTGATGGGTGATTGGTACATTTGCTAAATGTTTTAGGTTGATTTTAGGTGGATTATACTATGTTCTTATAAGGATTATTCAAGATCTGAGATGTAGATGAAGATACAGTAGAACATTTTAGTTGTATACATAAAGATTAATATGCCCAATTTTAAGAATTAATGATATATTCATTTTTTCTATTTCTAGAAATTGAATATTATGAAAATTGCCAATTGAGTATAAGATATAGAAATAGAATACAAGACAAAATCAAGGGAATATAGAAGAGTTCGTGCATACAGAAAAATGAACTAAAAGTAGCTAGAAATTTAATAATTTTAAAAACCTGAATTGAAACCTTTGTAACCAAAACAACATAGATACATTGACTGTTGAAGCTATCTTGAAAATTATCTAAATACATATTTAAATGTGCTTTAAACTTACCTTTAAATTTTTATTTATTTAACTCTTTATGTGCATGTGTACAGAAGCTTGTATATTAGAATTTGTGTATTCACACAGAAACACATATGTGATGTGTGTGTAGATGTCAGAGAACAATCTCTTGATCATTGTGCTATCTCGTTAGAGGTAGAGTTTTTTGCTGTTTGCCATTAAACTTCTGTACCACATATACTGGGGTTACAAGCTTTGGCAGGTCCTGTGAGCCTCTAGGGGATTTTTCTGTCTTTGCCTCTCATTTTCATGTAGGATCACTAAGATGATGGATGTGCACTACCACATACAGTCTTTATATACATTCTAGAGATTTAAATTATAGTTCTCATACTTGCATAGCAAGTACTTTCTCCACTCATTTATCTCCCCAGCCCAACTTTAAATGCATGAATAGCTCAATTATTTTTATATTTTTTTCTGAATCTGTTTAGAGATATTTATTTATTAAGAATTCCACTAAAGGCTTTGTTATGGTCAATACTGTCAAATTATTTAAGCTGTTACATTAAAATTAATTTAAAAATGTCAATGACCACCCATTATTCAAGCATAAATTATAGCTTATTATTATCAATGTCAAAGCCTCATAATACTGAACATCTCATTCAATATAAGCTTTTGAATTTTGCTTAGTATCTGAGATTCTGTGGTGGCATTATCACTTAAGAAATCATCATTTCATTTGGGGAATGCACAAAATGAAGTGGGTAGTAAAATTCTATGTAAGCCATTAATGAGATAGTCATTATTTTTGGTGAATATCTCTTGTTTATTGCCTGAATTGATGAAGTCCACCAAAAATGTCAGTGATTCAGAGTTATAGCATTCTCCAAAATTAAGAGTTAGGATATATGATTTTTATATAGTATTAGGTTCAAATCTAGGAACATCATCTTTGAATCAGAAGCAGGTTATGTTTCTAATATCATTGCTTCTTTCTACTTGACTTAAACAAAAGTGAAAAATAAGTCAATCTGTCTAATTATTGCTGTACAGTTAATCTTAGAGATTTGGCAAAACATGAAAGATGTAATTACAACATAATACAAACAGGTGGTGTTATCATACTATAGCCTCCTTTTTTGAGTGCATGGGTATGCGTGCACACATATACAAGAGGGCATTTCAGTATGTGTGCTTGCAGAACCCTGAGGGTGACATTGGGGATCATCTTGGATTGCATTACCTCCTTGTCACTCAGCTCTGGAGTTTCCAAGGTTCTGCCTTCCAGGACTAGAATTACAGGCTCATACCTTATCTGCCCATCATTTCTTACATAGGATCTATGGGTTCCAAATTCAGGTCATATTGCTTGTGAGGCAAACAAAAATGTAATCACAGATCTGTCTCCGCAGTTTTTACTTTATATTCCTACAATTCTTCCTATGCTTATGAAAAGGAATGTGTGATACTTAAATACTGCTTAGAGGTTTTCATTAATGTGCTGGAGAGATATGTCAGAGGTTAAGACTTTTTCTTGCAAGCAGAAATTCCTGAGTTCGGATTCCAGGCCCTATGTAAAAAAAAAAAAAAAAAAATGCCAGGAAGAAAAGTTGGCGACCTGCACTTCTGGCTCTGATGGGCAAGGTCTGGGAAATCCCAGAACAAAGCAAGAGAAACAAAAAGGAGATAGAAGTAATCCAGATGATTCCAAAAATCACTCTTGGTTCTCCACAGGGACACACCATGCCCTCTGCTACACACACACACACACACACACACACACACACACACACATGCACGCGCGCGCATGCATGCACACACACACACACAAAATAAATAAAAGAAAAAAGTTTTCATTAATATTGAAGCATAGTAAACTTCCTTATAAAGGTGCCCTGCATTAGAAGCCAACAGTAAAATGTAGAATGTGAAGATTACAGGTTGTAGTAATGTTCAATGATGAATAAACATGCCAGCATACTTAAGATAATCTATCAAAGTTAATCCATCAATACAGACTTTATAAAGTCTATATGGTAGGTATTTTAAAAGTGCTTTGATGTCTAGGTTTACCACAGTCTCTACACAATCACTTAGCACTCCTAAACAATAAAGAATTTGACCAGTCTTCAATTTTGCTGGACTGAGATTGAAAAATATCACTGGACTTCAATTTTATTTAACAATCAATATTTATTCTTTGTGATGTAGATGGCAAACATGCATTCAAGTTCTTTAGTATTAAGTCAACATAGAAAGGACAGAGGTACTCTCAGCCATCAACTGGAGTTGCTGTTTACTCTTTTTTATTTATTTATTATACATTTTCCTTTGCCTAATCATACAAGCTGCTGTTAACTCTTTTTTTAATTTTTTATTATTATTATTTATTCAACTGTGCACATGTGCGTGTGTATGTGCACGCGCGTGCGCGCGTGCGCGCGTGCGCGCGTGTGTGTGTGTGTGTGTGTGTGTGTGTGTATGTGTAGAACCACGAACGAATTCGCGAACCACCATGGACGCCTCCACCTCCTTCTGCCCCGGGATTCACAGGCTCCCCCGTACCAGGACCAGAAGCACAGGCTGCCCCCGCCTCCGCCTGGCATCTATACGTGGGATCTGGGATCCGAACTCAGGACCTTCCACCTGCAAGGCGGAGGCTTAACCCCTGAGCCACCTCTCCAGCCCCAAGCTGCTGTTAACTCTTAAGAGGCAATTACGCTTTCATTCTATGAAAGCATTGATGACTTCCTTCTTGTGATACAATAGTGTGTCACCAGTGAAATTCAAACTATTTGGTTTATTTAAAAAGGTTCTCATCCATTTTTAAAAGTCCATGGGTAATGGACATTTGTTGTGGATATGAATGGTTATAGGAAATATAAACCTGAACTTCTTTGAAAATTATTTCCAGAAAGTAATAAAAAATTTTGTTCCTTCATCTAAACTAAAGTTTAGTCCAGGAATAGCAGTATCTTTTACCATAGACTATCTGGTGCCAACATTCAAAACTGTAAGAGAGTTATCACACTCTAAGAAAACAACTATTTAAGTCATGTAGTTTTCAGATAAGTATGTTTCTATGCAACAAAGCATATGCATGTAATATACATGTATGAACATTATGCATTAGTTTGCTGTGTCAACAAAATGTCTTGAAACTAATCAAGTAACAAAGAAGGATAACTGAAAACCAAGTGATACATGTCACTTAATTGTTATAGTCATTAATGATTGAAACAAACCGTGAAACAAAATAAGGAAACTTATCACCTTCTTATGCAGTTGAGATTTGTATAACATCAATGCTATTGCATTACTGGTCTTCTTTAATATGAACAAGTTTTAGTGTTCTAAAATATAATCTGTAGGCATTATTAGAATTATGTGGAGTTATTTCTCTCAGTGAAGACAAAACAGAAAATCATTTAATAACAATTACTCTGTCACTAATTCTAAATCTAAAGTAGGCGCGGGCGTGAGCTGGCTCGCTGGCCATCCTGCGGGCGGGCGGCTGCGGGCATGGGGCAGGCGCCCACGGCCATGGGAAATGCAGTTATCAAAATTGACTGAAGAAGAGAGAACTTAACAGACTCAGCAATGAAAGAGGTGGGGCGAGTCACCCAGAAGTCGTCCTTGCCAAGCTCTGCTGGGGTCACAGGTTAAGAAAATCCTTCCTGAAGAAGAAAGAACTTACGCAACATGATGGATTCAGAAGCTCATGAAAAGAGACCACCAATCCTAACATCTTCAAAACAAGACCTATCGCCTCATATCACACGGGTTGGTGAAATGAAGCATTACTTTTGTGGCTGCTGCGCGGCGTTCACCAACGTGGCGCTCACCTGCCCCGTCCAGAAGGTCCTCTTTCGGCACTAGTTGTACGGGCTCAAGACCCGGGATGCAGTACTTCAGTTGAGGAAGGATGGATTGCGAAACTTGTATTGCGGAATCCTCCCCCCACAGATACAGAAGACGACTACTCTAGCCCTCATGTTCAGTCTGTATGAGGATTTATCTTGCCTTCGGAAGCACTCCTGCATCCCAGAGCATATAATCACAGGGGTGGCGGCTCTTCTTGCAGCCTCCACAGAAGCCATTTTCACTCCATTAGAAAGAATTCAGACATTGCTTCAAGACCACAAACATCATGACAAATTCACAAACACTTACCAGGCTTTCAGGGCACTGAAGTGCCATGAAATTAGAGAGTATTATCGAGGCTTGGTGCCTATATCTTCTCCGAAATGGATTTAGCAAAGTGCTGTTCTTTGGCCTTCGAGGGCCCATAAAGGAGCATCTGCCTACTGCGACTACTCACAGTGCTCATTTGGTCAACGACTTCATCTGCGGGGGTCTTCTCCGTGCCGTGTTGGGATTCATGTTTTTTCCTCTTAATGTTGTAAAAGCTCGAATCCAGTCTCAGATTGGGGGGGGGGAATTTCAGTCTCTCCACCAAGTTTTCAAAACAATATGGTTAGAACGGGACAGGAAACTGATCAATCTTTTCAGAGGTACCCATCTGAATTATCATAGGTCTCTTATTTCTTGGGGAATAATCAATGCAACTTACGAGTTTTTGTTAAAGATTCTATAACTAAAGTCATCCATGAAATGTTACCCATCACCTACCTAGACCTAAGAATGTGTAGTGTGACCACTTAAATGCAAGTTGCTGTTGTTGAGTCGAGCCACAGCAAATAATGGGCAAAGCATAAACAATAAAAGGTTTAAGTAAGAAAATTTAAGGTTTTTTTTTTTTAATCATTACCCCAAGAGCTTTACACTGTTGCTTGGTAACTATGTAGCTGACGCACTTTGCAGAACAACCTGTCAGCTATGTATGATTCCTTTTCCTCTTGGAAAGAGTTTTTAAGCCTTCTGTGTTGAAACGGTGGCCAGAAGCAGCCAGAGCAGGTGCTCTGGGGCCCTGGACAGCTCGGGCTTACATTCTTACTCCATTTCTTGCTTTGCTGCTCTCGAAGGGCAACTTGATTAAACTCCAGCGTCCACATGGTAGGACAGAAGAACACAACAGCTTCTTAGACCCGGGCATCTCCTGATGAATAGTTGGAGTTTAGAAACTCAGCACCTGTTGGGACAGTCATCTAGGATATTTCTGTTTAGACCTGGTAGAATCAAGCAGCTAATAAAACTCACTTTGCTTTTTTAGCTTTTAAAGCTTTCTTAATTATGGATGTGACTGTAAACTCTTCCAAAATACTCTTGTATTGATTTTATTGAATTCATTGCCAAAAAATGGGAGGACCTAGTTAACTTTTATGTTTCATCCTGTTACATTGTTAACTGCAAAATCATACTTTGTTCAGCTTGGGTTTCTTTGAATTATTGGTGCCAACCTAGCAGACCACTGGGGGATTATTTTTTCCCCTTTAGTAATTTGTCATATTCAAGTATCCTGTTCTCTTGAAACTATACTTTTAAAAAATAAACACTTCCATAAAGTTTTATTTTGGGAGTCTGTTAATACAATTCCCTGATTTTATTTTTTCTTGGTTTCTGGATATTACAGGGTGAATGGGATGGGTTTGTTTTTGTCCATCACTGTTGGCTGTCTTTTATATTATTCTTAGAAATAGAAACTTCAGGATTTTGACATTTGGGAAGTCCAGTTTACTATTATATCATTAAGGCAAGATGGATTAAGAGCATCTGACATAAATAGAAGCATTATGAGCTCTAAAATTGGTACTAGCCAGACAGCATATTCATCCCTTACTTATCTGACCAAAACTTTTCCTAGGAATTTGAGGTATTAGACTATTTTTTTCTTGGTAAATGTAGTAATATGGCATACGCCCTGGTGAAGTAGTTTATGAATCTTAATAAAGCTTTAAATATTAGGTTAGATCATTTGCCAGCATTAGCTATGAGAAGATAGTAGGTTTGTCTTTTCTTTCATTTTTTGTGGTGCTAGGGATTGCACCCTGAGCTCATACACTGAGCTGAACCCCAGCTTCCACACATCTTTAAGGTAGAGTTCTTACCATCAGTTTTTCATCTTCCTGGGTAACTGCATGCAAATATGTGCATTTACCTATTAAAATGAAATCAGGGCTTCATGTGGAGTTTCTGGGGCTGACAGGCCAAAAGAGCTGTTGACCTCAAGTATGAGGTTAGATAAAGTAGACATCCTTCAACCTGTGAGGATCAGGAGAACAGTAATCATTAGCATGGTGGTGGTAGAGGTAAGGAAATTTTTTTATTAATACATTTTTTATTATTTCAGCTCATACAAACTTAATAGGTAAACCAGTTCCCTCCCTCCCTCTTCCTCCCCCAGAACTCCCTGCTCTCCCTCCCCTCACCCCTCTCTCCCCATCCCCTAGTGCCAACCCCCCCAATCCCCAGAGAGTCCTTTAATGTGCATGCCAGACTCTCCTCTGGGCCCTCCTCTCCAATGACGTACAAAGACCCAGTGGCATTACCCGGAACCTTTTCCCGTGTTCCCCTTAGGTATAGGAACACTGCTGTGGCTGCAAATCCCTTGCCTCCAAGGATCTTGGTGCCTTTAGCAGATGCTAGACTTTGTGAGGTCAATAGTGTGTTGGACAATGCACAGGGCATGTACGTCCAATTATGATTGCTTCAGCCCTAACTTGAATGGAGTATCTTGCATATCATTGCTCCTCCTATCCTTTTGCTCTTACACTCTTACCGCCCCCTCTTCCGCAAATTTCCCTGAGCTTCAGGATGGGGAGAGATTAAGCTGGCCTAGTTCTAGGTGGTTGATATAGAGTCTCTGAAGTTCTGGATTGTGGTTTCTTGATTTCCTTTTGCAGTTTTGTTGCTCCGGCAATGCCCTTCACTCCATCCTGGTGGGCATTGTATGTCACCCCTGGCCAGAGACAAAAAGCTGTTAAACTAGAGTCTGGTGATAAAAGCACATTCAAAGGTAGATGTAATAAAACTGGGAAACCACAGTGAGGGAGAAGTCTATCACCAATTTGCAAAATGGTTACTTTTTATCTGCCAGACTATATGCCTTCCTCTTCTGGTGAGATCATATCCTTTCAGTAGTAAATGATCAGGAACAAAGGTCGGTGAACTTAATCAGATGTCTCATTACTTATTTGAGTCCTTGATGGAGGCCTATTTTCTCTGCTTTAACATGGTCCCTTCTCTCCTTGTTTCTGGTGTGGCCCTCCTACCCCATCCCTCCTGTTCATAATCCTTGCAATTCCTGTCTCTAGGTGGGCTGGGTGGGTTTGGTATTAGGAGCCACCAATAAGGGAGTACATATGGCGCTTAATTTTCTGGGTCGGGGATACTTCACTTAATATAATTGTTTCTAATGACATCCATTTCCCGGCAAATTCCAGTAATTCATCATTTTTTGATGGCTGAGTAGTACTCCATTGTATAGATGTACCACAGTTTCCTTATCCACTCAACAACTGTTGAACATTTGGGTTGATTCCATGACTTTGCTATTGTAAACAGTGCTGCTATGAACATGGTCGTGCTGTGCTATCGAGGTGAACTTCTGCTGTATGGGGGGTTAGTCCCAAAAGTGGAATAGCAGGGTCATATGGCATTTCAATCTTTAATTTCTTTAAGAATCTCCAGACAGCTCACCAGAGTGGCTGTATGAGCCTGCATTCCCACCAGCAATGTAGGAGAGTTCCCCTCTCTTCACATCCTCTCCAGCATTTGTTGTTGTTTGTAGTGTGGATTTTTGCCATCTTGACCGAGGTGAGATGATATCTCAGGGAAGTTTTGATTTGCATTTCCCTGATGGCTAAGGAAGTGGAGCATTTTTTAAGATATTTGTTAGACATTGTAATTTCATCCCTGGTAAAGTTTCTTTTAAGTTCCAGGGCCCACTTATTAATTGGGCCATTGGTTTCCATGGTGTTTAGTTTTCTAAGTTCTTTGTGCACTCTGGACAGCAGAGTTCTATCAGATGTGTGTTTAGTGAAGATTTTCTCCCATTCCGTGGGTTGCCAATGAGCTCGTGTTACAATCTCTTTATCTGAACAGAAGCTCTTTAATTTCACAAGATCCCAACTGTTGAGAGTTGGTAACAGTGACTGTGCCATTGGATGTCTGTTTAGGAAATGTTGGCCTAGCCCAATCAGCTCGAGGGAGTTCCCTATCCTTTCTACTATGGTTTTTATAGTCTCTGGCCTTATATCAAGGTCCTTGATCCATTTGTAATTAAGTCTTGTACATGGTGACAAGTACCGGTCCAGATTTAATCTGCATATGGAGATCCAGTTTTGCCAGCACCATTTGTTGAAGATGCAGTTCTTTTTCCATTGGATTTTTTGGGCCCCTTTGTCAAAGACCAAATGGCTGTAATTTTGTGGGCTTATATCTGGGTTTTCAAGCCTTATCCATTGATCTGTGTGTCTATTTTGGAGCCAGTACCAGGCTGTCTTTATAACTATGGATTTGTAGTATAGACTTAGGTTTGGTATGGTAATACCTCCAGCAGTGTTTTTGTTACTCAGGATTGTCTTTGCTATCCTGGGTCTTTTGTGCCTCCATATGAACTTTGAGATTGTTTGGTCAACTTCTTTGAAGAATTGCTTTGCGATTTTAACTGGTATAGCATTGAATGTGTATATTGCCTTTGTGGTTTTTACGATGTTGATTCTGCCAATCCAGGAACAAGGGAGGTCTTTCCACCTTCTGGTGTCTTCTGCAATTTCATCTTTAGGGTTTTAAAGTTTTCATTGTAAAGGTCTTTTACCTCCTTGGTTAGGTTTATACCAAGGTATTTCATTTTTTTAGGGGCTATGCTAAATGGGATTGTTTCTCTCAGGGCTTTTTCACTTCTTTCATTCTGGGCATATAGGAAGGCCTCTGATTTTTGCACATTTATTTTGTATCCTGCCACCCTGATGAACTTCTCAATTAGTTCCAGAAGCTTCCTGATGGAGTTTTCGGGATCACTTAGGTATAAGATCATGTCATCTGCAAATAGGGATAGCTTGACTTCTTCCTTGCCGATTTGAATCCCTCTTGTGTCCCTTTCTTGTCTTATGGCTTCATCTAAGACTTCAAGTACAATATTGAATAGAAGTGGTGAGAGAGGACAGCCTTGTCTAGTTCCTGATCAAAGTGGGAATGCTTCCAATTGTTCCCCATTGAGCATAATCCTTGCTGTGGGCTTGTTGTATACAGCTTTTATTATATTGATAAAGATTCCTTCCATTCCTGCTGTCTCTAGTGTTTTGATCATAAGAGGCTGTTGGATCTCGTCAAAAGCTTTTTCTGCATCTATCGAGAGTATCATGTGGTCTTTGACTTTGGATTGGTTTACATGATGAATTACTTTTATTGATTTGCATATGTTGAACCAAACTTTTGTGCTGGGGATGAAGCCCACTTGGTCCCCTGAATGATCTTTTTAGTATGTTTTTGCATCCGATTTGCTAAGACTTTTTTGAGAATCTTTGCGTCTGTGTTCATCAGAGAGATCGGCCTGTAGTTTTCTTTTTTAAGTGAATCTTTATTAGGTTTTGGGATTAAAACGATATTAGCTTCATAGAAGGAATTTTGTAGTGTTCCTTCCTTTGCTATTTGATGGAATAGTTTAAGGAGTACTGGTGTTATTAACTCCTTAAATGTCTGGTAGAACTCTGTGCTGAATCCATCTGTTCCAGGACATTTTTTTGGTGGGAAGATTTGAGATTACTTCTTCAATTTCCTTATATGTTATAGTCTATTTAAATAACTCACAACTTCCTGATTCAATTTGGGTAAGTTGTGTTTACTTAGAAATTCATCCATCTCTTTTGTGTTGTCAAACATCACAGAGTATAAGTTTTTGAAATATGATGCTATACTTCTCTGGATTTCTTGGGTATCAGTAGTGATAACTCCATATTCATTTCTGATTTTGTTAATGTGGGTTTTCTCTCTCTTGCTTTTGGTTAGTTTAGCTAGGGGTGTATCAATCTTGTTGATTTTTTCAAAGAACCAGCTTTTTGATTGGTTGATTTTTTCTATCGTTTTCTTAATCTCGATTTCAGATATTTCTCCCCTTATTTTGCTAATCTCCTCCCTTCTACTACTTTTGGGATCACATTGCTCTAGTTTCTCTAAAGCTTTAAGCTCCATTGTTAAGTTCCTTATTTCTGATGTTTCCATTTTTTTGATGTAGGCATTAAGAGCTATGAACTTACCTCTTACAACAGCTTTCATTGTGTCCCAGAGATTTTGGTAAGTTGTATTTTCATTATCATTCACTTTCAGGAAATCTTGAATTTCCTTTTTAATTTCTTCCTGAATCCAGTTCTCATTTAGCATCATATTGTTAAGTTTCCAGGAGTTAGTGCATTTTCTCTTATTTGTTGTGTTGTGGATGTCCAGTTTTAGGCCATGGTGGTCTGACAAGGCACAGGTTAGAATTTCAACTTTTTTTTATATGTGTAGATTCGTTTTGTGGCCCAGTATGTGATCTATTTTGGAGAAAGTTCCGTGTGCTGCTGAGAAAAATGTGTATTCTTTGGTACGTGGGTGAAAAGTTCGATAGAGATCTGTAAGGTCCATTTCTTTCAGGGTTTGATTAAGTTCCAAAGTGTCTCTGTTAAGCTTTTGACCTGTTGATCTATCCCATGTTGAGAGGGCGATGTTGAAGTCCCCAAGAATTATCGTTTGGGGGTTGATTTCTTGCTTTAGACGCTGTAGGGTTTTCTTAATGAATGTGGAGGGGCCCGTATTGGGTGCATATATGTTCTGTATTGTGAAGTCTTCCTGGTGCATTGTACCTATGACTAAAATGTAGTATCCATCCGTGTCTCTTATGATTTTCTTTGGTTTGAAGTCCACTTTGTCTGATATCATAATGGCTACTCCTGCCTGTTTTCTGCTTCCATTAGCTTATAGAATTATTGACCAGCCTTTCATTTTTAGGGCATGCCTATCTTTTTTGGTGAGATGGGTTTCCTGCAGGCAGCAGATTGATGGATTGTGATTTTTAATCCTAATTTGTAATCTGTGTCTCTTGATATGTGAGTTAATTCCATTAACATTTAGTGTTATAATGGTGAAACTATTTTTGATTCCATACATTTATTATGTTTAGTAGTTTTTATAAGTATATTGCTTCGCTTTTAATGGTGTTATACTTGCCTTCTGTTCTCCTGGATGTGCCTGTTTTTTTTCTTCACGCTTGAGTATCATTTCTAGCATTTTTTGAAGGCCTGGTTTGGTGGACATATATCCCTTCAAGTTGTCTTTGTGCTGGAAGATTTTTCTTTTTCCCTCGATCATGACGGATAGTTTTGCAGGGTAAATCAGCCTAGGTTGATATTTTTGCTCATTCAATACTTGAAGTATGCCTCTCCAAGCTCTTCTTGCTTTTAGTGTTTCCATTGAGAAGTCTTTTGTTATTTTAATAGGTTTACCTTTAAAAGTGACTTGTTTTTTCTCCCTTGAAGCTCTCAGCATCAGTTCTTTATCTTGAATGTGGAGTGTTTTGACTATTATTTGCCATGGCGAGCTTCTGTTTTGGTCATATCTGTTTGGGGTGCGGAATGCCTCTTGTATATGGATGGGCCTCTCTTTTTATAGATGAGGAAAGTTTTCCTTGATGATTGTTTGAAAAATTTCCTCAGGGGTTGTATTTTGAGATTCTTGCTCTTTTATTCCATAAATATGCATGTTGGGCTTCTTCAGCGTGTCCCATATGTCCTGGTAATTTCTCTCAAGCATCTTTTTGGCTTTAACAGTCTCTTTCATTGAGCTGGTTAATACTCCCACTTTATCTTCAATATCTGAAATTCTGTTTTCTGCTTCCTTAGTTCTGCTGATAGGTCTCTCTGTGGAGTTCTTGGTTGAAGATAACTTCTCTTGTAGCTCAGTTTTAAACTCTGCTTGAGTCTGCTTTAACTGCTCTATGCCAGTTTTTGTTTCTTGCACTGGTTTTCTCAACTCCATGTGTCTGTTGTGTTCCTCCTCAAAATGATTGATTCGATTATTTAAGTCCTCCCGGATTTCCTCTTTCATAGTATTGAACATGGTAATGATCACATTTTGAAGGTCGTTATCCTGGGTCAGGCTTTCTTGTCCATTTTCCATGGGTTTTTTCTGGTTGGAGTCTAACATTATGGGATTAATTCCTTCAGTGGGAGATTTGCTTACTTGAGTGTTGTTTCTCATGGATTTTCACTTTGACTTTGGCATTGTCGTTTTAACTCTTAAGATCTTTTAATTTCTGTGCGTTTTTCACTAAACTGAATTATTTGTCCGGGGGCTCTGGGGGTGGGCAGGGACCGAGCTTACCTGGGTCGGGGCGTTGTGAGGCTGGCTGGACTGCGCCCGCGGGTCCCGGGCGGTGGAGTGGAGGGCAAGGGGGGATGGGGCATCCGCAGGGCACTATTTAAACCCGGGTGGGGCTGGGTGCAGAGGAGGTGCCCTCTCCTCCTCCCAGGCCCTGCGTGCGTGGCTCCGGCTGGATGGTGAGAGGAGCTGGGTCCACTCAGGCGGCCTGGGGCTCTGGGGGTGAGGCGGGGACCGAGCTTACCTGGGTCATGGTGCGGTGAGGCCCAGGCTGGATCGCCAGAGGTAAGTAAATTTATAGTGACACAATTTGAAAACTTCATGTTTGATATAGCATAGAGGTGTGAGGATTCAGAAAACAAGAATTTGACACTAAATTGAGTAGTGTCCTTTGACTCGTTTGGCTGTGATTCAAAAGACATTGAATTTCACAGATGAAAAAGTGGTGTCTTGGTTCCTGACTCCCATGTTCACATGTGTGCACCCTTGAACACCCACAAGCATGCCTTAGGTAACAGGTCAGGGCAGGTGAGTCAACCAGCATTATAACTCGACCTTGGGAGGAGCTTCATAGATATTAAGTGATATGGGACTTGGATTTGTTTTTTACACTCCATGCAAGCAATAGAGAAATTGTAAAACGTGTCCATGAGTGTGTGAGAATTATAAAGAAAAACACTTTTTTTTGGCTGACTCAATTTTGTGGTGTTTTAAAAGAATTATTAAAACTTTAATGATTCTTGACTCTTAAGGTTTTTTTCACTATTTATAACTCTTGAAGACCAAACTCCAACTACATTACCAGGGATAGTTTTGTGTTCTCTCAGAAACAAGTTTGACAAAAAAACTGAGCACTTTTAACAAGCTTTATCTGAACTTAAATGTCAAAATGTGTAATTAATCAGAAACTGGTATGATAATGCTTTTTAAAAGTTAAACACAGTGGGCTGGAGAGGTGGCTCAGGGGTTAAGTCTCCGCCTTGCAGGCGGAAGGTCCTGAGTTCGGATCCCAGATCCCACGTATAGACGCCAGGCAGAAGCGGGGGCAGCCTGCGCTTCTGTTCCTGGTAGGGCAGAGCCTGTGAATCCCGGGGCAGAAGGAGGTGGAGGCGTCCATGGTGGTTCGCGAATTCGTCCGTGGTTCTACACATACACAGACACACACACACACGAGCGTGCACACAAACACGCACATGCGCACAGTTGAATAAAAAAAAAAAAGTTAAACACAGTAACATCCCAAAGCTTTAAAAGTGGTCTGTTACATGAGGGACACAGATGCCTATGAGCACAATACATATAATCTTGTGTCCTGTGCTTCATATTTACCACCACTAATGTGGTAGGAATCTGCATTTAATGTGCTTCAGTGACATTAGTCCTCTAGCCTGCACCACAGGGTAAACACAGTCTTGTGTAAGGTGGAGAATTGGTGGCTTATTTTATATGTGGTAGGAGATGAGATTGATGTTTTTCCCTACTCAGTATTCATCTTATGATTGGTTGTATTGTCACATGCTACATATTGTGACCTGTGCAATAAGACAGAATTGTACACATACATATAGGTAGTTACATTTAAATACCTGAAGTTCTCAAGCCCAGTTTTAATGGCAATAAGGCTGTGCAAATCTGAAAGGGGATGATGAGCAGGACAGGGTCTGTGACATGGATCTGGAAGGCGTAAGCCAGACACATTGCATAAATACTGCTGCAGTAGAGATGAAGTGCTGTCTTAGTGAGGGGCAGTCATCAAATGAAGGCTGGAGAGGAGATTGTATTGGAAGCAAATACTCAGATGTGGTTACCTTTGTCAAATGTATTTTTCCCTGTGTATAAATGAATGCTTATCAAAACACTTGAACTGCATTCTCCATAGATTAGAGGATTTTTGGTGTCTGATGCTCTTTGTGATTAACTGCCCTCAGTGACTCCCAAGTTGGGTAAGATGGCAGGTTCCATAAATTTTCTTTTCATTATTAAAAAATGGCTAAACAAACATTACCTGCTTTTTCAAGATATGCGATTATATGAGTTGATTAAATCTGTTAAATGTCTGAGCTAACTTTTGGAGTAATTGGAATAAAATTTGTTTAAGTGTAAAAAAATAATAAATCTAAAGTAGAAAACATATTATAATTCAGTACAGTAGGCATAACAATTTTGAAACAAAATTTTATTTTATTTTATGTCTGTTTAATACTTTTGGCAAAAACTAGAAAAAGTAATAAAGTAGCTAGATTGAGAGTATCTTTTCATATTTAAATTGATATGTATTAAGTCCATTTGATCATCATTTAAAATGTTTCATTTCTGTTCAAAAAGCATTAATCTTCTTTTTGTTGTGATATTTTAATGTTTCTAATTTGTTAACATTTTAATTGCATATATACTTTGTCCATGGTACTTGTTATACAAGGATATTTTCAAACAAGTATATATTGTGCATTGAGCATATTCCCCATCCAAATTTTTCTTCTCTTCTCTTTTTTATCCTTTCCCAGTCCTATTAGTCTCTTTTGCTCCCCTGGTCAGTTTAATTCTATTTTCATGTCATATACATAAATACATACAAGATTAATGTATCTATATAAAATAGGGGAACAATAAATGAGTAAAGAACATGAAATTTACTTTATGAGATTGAATTAATCCACTTAATATGATAATCTGTAGTCATAGATGCTGGTCATGCTTCTTGGTAGTCCTTCGGGAGACTGATTGTAAATGCTCTCCTAGTCCTATGTGTTTCTTCCCCATTTCAAGCTGCTTGGAACTTTTGTCTATGTTCTCTTGTATGTAGACTCTGACTCCAAGCAGGTATCTACCTCAATGAATATCATATGGAGTTATAAGAAAATTTTCTTCCTACCACTCTTCAGGTATTCTGCTTGCAAGATTTCAAAATATAGTCCTTTAAGACTTGCTCTTAATTGACCAAGAGTGTTGTTCTGGGGCCTTCATAATTTCTTTTTAAAAAATCTTAATTTGCGTTTTCTTCTATCTTTTTAAAACCTTTTTAATACTCATGTATTTAAAAGTTAGATGTTCTTTCAGCTTCTAATTAATTAAAATATAGAGTAATGACTTTTAAACTAATTGTAACCAGGACAGATAAGTGGTGCAGATCACTAGTGTAGAGATAATATTTTCATAATCATATACTTTTGTGACACCATTATAATATACCACCTTAACAAAACTAAAGTGTAAAATGGCCAATGGCTCAATTATCAAAGAAAGAAATGGAAGATAAATTAAGGCATTTTTATAACAAATTCAGGATACTTTCTTCCCGAAATATCAATGAATAACTTTTAAAATAAGAACTCATAGTTTTAATTTTGCTTTTGTTATCTTCATATTATGAATGTAATACTTATTTGATGCTATAACACACAAGTACAATGAATTTCTGTCTCTTTCTCCCCATTTTACCTTCTCCCTTTCTTGCTTAACTGTAGAAAACCTTCTTTATGATCAGTCTTTGTCCTACTTTCATGTCTTTTGAATTTTGGCCCATTAAGTTTCATCTTGGTGGCCTGTATTGTCATGGGCACTTGCTAAATCACAGAGGATATATTATTTGGCATGGCAATGAGGAAAGTAGTTCCTTTACTCTTGATCCAGCATTAATTCTTAATATTGTCTTACTTAGGTGTGGAACTTCTAAAAATCTTTTCCCTTCAATGTAGAAATGTTGATAAGTAAAATACTGTGCAATTTTTTTCAGTAATACACAGAAGTGAGGTCATAGATGTATCAGCCCTGCCATGTCCAGAAGATACTGTCTGGCTATTATCTTCTCTCTCTGTGTTCAGGCTCTTATATTATTTTATTATTGTCACTGAGCTTTGCAGTAGATATAAGGTGGTTTGGATCTTCTTTTTATGGCCAAGCACTACACAGTTACTCATTTTCTGCACTTTTGCCTGATGTGGTTATCCATATTAAATATTTTCCATTACAGAAAGAATCTTTTCAGTTAAAAGCTGAGAGCTGCACTGACTAGTGAATATAGCCATAAACGTTTAGATTGTAATTTGATATTATATTTGTTTAATATTTTTTCAGTTGTGCATGTATGCATGTGTGCACGTGTGTATGTATGTGTGTGTATGTATGTATGTGCATGTAGAACCACTGAAGAATTTGGGAACCACCATGGACGCCTCCACCTCCTCCTTGTTTACTCTGCCCCGGGATTCACAGGCTACACCCTACCAGGGCCGGAAACGAAGGTCGCCCCCGCTGCACCCGGCGTCTATACATGGGGTCTAGGATCCAAACTCAGGACCTTCTGCCTGCAAGGCAGAGGCTTAACCCTTGAGCCACTTCTCCAGCCCCGATATTATGTTTTTATAGTTAAATCTTAGTAACTTTTTCTACCCTTTGACCTATGGCTTCCCTATTCTCAGTTTTTGGCCTTATTTACAGTATCAGGCAGTTGTTCCTTACTTAAAAGTGAGCTTTGAAACCAATTAAAATGTGCTCTATTTTATTTATGTCTTTATGTAATTACATGCATAGACATTTTACTTCCCAGGTAATTAATGCTAAGTCAGTGAATATTTCTGAATCACAAACCTGAATTACAAACCACATAGTTCTGTAAAGATGCACTGTGACATAATTTTTAACCCAAGCTTCAGAGGGGATCCATAGTACTGTGAATTAGTCTATCATTAGAAATCTTGTAGCACACTCTTCAGAGACATTTTAGGTGAGAGCTGAAAAACATAGCTTTAATCATCTAATCATCTTAATGTCAAAGAACTATATAAGCTTTTTTTGGCAGTTTGCCTGAATGATTGCTGATAAATCACCATCAAATAGCTTAAGGGTACAAGAGGTTTATTTTCTTATGATAGTCTGGTTAAGGTTCATAGTCCAGCTTGATGGGAGAACATGTACCAACACTAGGGCCAAGGAAACTAGCCACACCATTTCTATCTAATGGCTGAGAGAAGGACAATCCTTACTTGCCAGACCAGCATGCCTGGCCAAGTGTACGCAAGGATGCAAATTCTCTCAATCACCTTTCTGTATTTTATTCCAGGGCCTAATCTTACACACCATGGACTGGCCATTCCCTGTCAGCTAAACAATCTCTTGCAGGTTTGATCTGGGTTTAACTCAACCACTAATTTTCCACAAATGTGCTAAGAGCGCAAATCTTCAATTGTCAGGTTTATATCTGCTAATTAATATACTTTTCTTATCCTAATTTTGTGTTTCAACTTGAAACATGTGAAGAGAAGTCTTTTGAAGGAATGTTACCAGCTTCTTTTCTAACAGTTAATAGTCAACACAAAAAAAAACAAAAAAATAGTCAACACAAACTGTATAAATTTGTTTCAAAGCATATAAAATTATGACATTGAGGAGACTGACAATATTGATATAGAAGAATTAATGTTATGCTTAATTGTCAAGTTTCACTTATGTGTTTATTTGCTAATAATAAAACAAAAAAAAACAAAGAAGTCTTAAAACTTGTATGCTTTTCAATCCGTGAAAGCTCCAAGGTGCAATAAAAAATCACCCTGACAAGACATGGCCATCTGTGTAATGATGAGATGAATGACAAAAGGGCAAGCAAGAGCTTTCTGATTGTATTTAAGGCCTACTTTTCACTAGGGATCACATTTCTAGCACTGCAAACTAGAATGAAAATCTATGAAAGAGGAGTGTATAAGCCTTGGGAAGGATATAAGTTATTAAAGCTTAGCTATTTTGATGTAAGCATTAAGAGCTATAAAGGATGGCTTTCATTGTGTCCCAGAGATTTTGATATGTTGCATTTTAATTATGTTTGCTTCTAGGAAATCTTGAATTTCCTATATTATTTGTCCCTGAACCCAATTCTCATCTAACATCACAGTGTTTAGTTTCCAAGAGTTAGTGAATTTTCTGCTATTTGTTATTTTGTGTATGTCAAGCTTTAGTCCATGATTTTCTGACTGGGTACAGGCTACAATTTCAAATTTTCTGTATATGTGGAGATTTATTTTGTGGCCCAATATGTAGTCTTTTGGTGAAAGTTCTATGGGCTGCTGAAAACAATGTGTATTCCTTGGTGAGTGGATGGCAATTTTGATAGAGATCTGCAAGGTCCTTTTCAGTTAGGGTTTGATTAAGTTCCAGTGTGTCTCTGTTAAATTTGGAGCCTGTTTTTCTATCCCACATTGAGAGTGTAGTATTAAAATCCCAAAGTGTTATAGTTTTGAGATTGATTTCTTATTTTAGACTTTATAGCATTTGCTTAATGAATGTGGAGGAATCCACATTATCTGTGTATATGTTCAGTATAGTCAAGTCCTCCTGCTGAATTGTATCTGTAACTAAAATGTAGTATCTTTGTGTATCTCTTATGATTTTTTTTGGTTTGAGTCCACTATGTCAGATAGCACAATTGCTACCCCTGCTTGTTTCCTGGTTCCATTAGCTTGAAGAATTTATGACCAGTGTTTTAGAATGTGCCTATCTTTTGTGGTGAGATATGTTTCCTGATGGCAGCAGATGGATGGGCTATGATTTCTAATCCAAGTTTGTAATCTGTGTCTTTTAATTGATGAGTTAATTCCATTGACGTTTAGTTTTATCATGGGTAAATTACTTTTAATTTTTGACAATTTTTGAATTTACTGGCTTTCATAAGTTTATTATTTAGCGTTTAAGTTTTGATGGTGTTATACTTCTCTTCTGTCCTGGATATGCTTGTCCTTCTCTTCAAGCTTGTGTATCTTTCTAGCATTTTTTGAAGGCCTGTTTTGGCAGTCATATAACCTTCAAGTTGTCTTTATGTCGGAAAATTTTTCTTTCACCCTCAATTATGATGGATAGTTTTGCTGGGTATATCAGCCTGTGTTGACATTTTTGCTCATTCAATACTTGATGTAAGTCTCTCCATGCTCTTCTGGCTTTTACTGTTTCCATTGAAAAGTCATTTGTTACTTTAAAAGGTTTACCTTTAAAAGTGACCTTTATTTCCTCTTGACACTCTCAACACATTCTCTTTATCTTGTATGTGTAGTGTTTTGACTATTATTTGCCTTGGTGAGTTTCTACTTTGGTCATATCTGTTTGGGGTGAGGAATACCTCTTTTATTTGGGTGGGTCTTTCTTTCTTTAGATGTGGAAAGTTTTCCTTTATGATAATTTGAATAATTTCCTCTGGTGTGGTATTTTTGGGGATTTTTTTCTGGTATTACATGAATGCGCATGTTAGGCTTCTTCAAGGTGTTCCATAACTCTTGAATATACCTCTCAAGTACATTTATGGCTTTAACAACCTCTTCCACTGATCTGGTTAGTTCTTCTACTTTGTCTTCAAGATCTGATATTTTATTTTCTACTTCATTAGTTCTGCTAATAAGACTCTCTGTTGAGTTCTGAGTTGAATATAACCTGTCTTTTAGTTCAATTTTAAACTGTGCTTGAGATTGTTTGAACTGCTCTATGCCTCTTTTTGTTTCTTCAACTGCTTTTCTCATCTCCTCCAAGTGCCTGTTGTGTTCCTGTTCAAAGTGGTTGATGCAGTTATTTAACTCCTCCTGGATTTCCTCTTTTATAGTTTTGATAATAGTAAAGATCAGGCTTTGAAAATCATTGTTTTGAGTTTGTCTTTTTGGCTATTTTCTGTTAGTTTGTTCTGGTTGGAATTTATCATTTTGAGTTTAATTCTTTCAGTAGAAGATTTGTTGTCTTAGTTTGTGTTTCTCAATGAGTTTCTCTGTGACTTGTACATTTTTGGCTGTTTTATCTCTTATGACCTTGTTTTTGTATCTGTGTTTTTGACTGAACTGAATTAGCCAGTATTACTACACTTGAGCAGTTATTACTTGTGTTTGCTTTGGATTGTGTTCCCTTGTCTGGTATTGGTGTTGTTTCCTATATGAGGGCATTTGACTGTTAATACATCAATTAAGTCAGGTTTAGTAGACAGGGAATGAAGATTTGTAATATAGTTTACTATTTTAGATTTACTTCCTTGGTGATATGTGAGGGTGAATGGTGTAATATGGGTTTTTGGGTGGCTATATGAAAATGTTAAACTACAGTGACTAATAATTGAGAGGAACACGATGGTAAAAAGGGATAACTTAGAGCTGGATGTGAAGATTCTTTCCCGTGTGATTGGATAATTTTAAAGGACTTCAGATGAATGATGCTTATTCTAGAGCTTTGTTAGGGTTTTCTCTGGACTCTGTTGAATTCTGATGAGGAGGGAGTTCACCCTGGTCCATGTCCCAGGCAGAAAGGCAGAGTGGCTAGGGGGGCATGAAGATCACCTGGGACCTGGGGCATGCCCTGGGAGCCTTCTCCAGTGCTGGAAAGCAGACTGGCTGCTGATGGAGTGTGAAGGTGACCTGGGGTCTGCGGTGTGGTCTAGGGGTCTTACTTGAAGAGCAGGATGTCTGCCCTGGTCCAGGTGGGTCTGGGGAAGAAAGAAAATCCCTGACCTTTATCTTGACTGTTGAACAACATACATGATGAACAGTAAGGACAAGGTGTGACAGTCTAACAAAAAAAGTGAGGGTAAGAGGATAACTTTTGCCTGTTTTGTGGGAAAAATTATTTTTAATTTCTATATTTCTAATTTTACATTCAACAGTCCACACAAAACTGTAATTTAGTTATAGAAATAAGGAGTATCTGACATGGGGGCTCCATTCCAAGACACGCAGTTCAATTAACCTGGAAAGATTAACAGTGTTTGCACACCTCTCATGGCACTTTTAGAACCATTGACCATTGGTAAAGAGAGGTAGATGGCAATTTATCAATCTTTTTGGTTGTTTATGTGGTGGAGTATACATGTACATCTGTATGTGCTCACATGTATGAGCAAATATGTGCATTTGGATATGCATGTGAAAACCCAGGATTGATGGATGCTGCCTTTCTTGATCACATTTCACTTTGTTTTTCTGGGGAATGTTCTTTCACTGAGCCTAACTCCCCTGTATTTGCCACTCAAGGACTGGTATTATGGGACATAATCCCCCAGTTTTTTAAAATTCTTTTAGTGTTTTGTAGATTAACAGAGTAAATTTATAATATTTTCATACATTAATCCTCCATACTACCCCCTCTTCTTTCCATTACAATCTTTCTTCTTCCCTTAGAGTTTCCCTCTGATTTTCACATTTTTTGCATGTGTGGCCAAATACATTTCATCTGGGTTTCTTTTGATGGTATGTGCCCAGTACTTGCTGGAGCATGAAACATATATCAGTGGGTATACCACTGAAGAAAGCATATTCCCTCCCTTCATCAGCATTAATCCTTATCAGTCTTTGGGGAGGTATAGAGCTTCTTGGACAAATCTAATGCAACTCTTTTGGAAATACACATGACTGTAGTGAATCAATGGATGTAAGAAATTGAAACTCAGTTTTTTATGTGGGTTTTAAGTATCCAATCTCAAAATCTCATGTTTGTAAGGTAAGTACTTCATCCACCAATCTGCGGTTCAAGGTCCATATAGCAACCCTTCACAACATGAGAAGTCTAATGGCTGTATAATTTTTATTGAGGTGTTTAGGATTGAACTCAGGTGCTTTCATTTACTAGGCCAGCACTCTACTATTAAGCTATATCTGCAACCCAGTATAAAACAGTAGTGATGCTATTTGTTTATGATATGTATCCATTTGGTTAAAAATGTGTGATATGTGGATGAAACAATTACCAAAACAGTTTTTAAAAGGATCAAAATTGAGATGGTCACATTAGAAACAGAATCACAATCCAAAAACAAAGATCGGAAACAGAAATTAAGATCACAAACAAAAAAAATGAGAAATTTGTGTATCTATTTCATTGTGTCATTTAGCAGGCATTAATGGCATCATTTTTGAAATCACATAAACATGCAAAAATAAAGGGCATTTGTCAAGTGGAAATGAGATATGCAATTCAAGATTAAGTTTGTTGGAGTTATTTTTTTAACTTGGTATCTTGAGTTCTGTCATTTACAAAAACTGATAGAATTGATACATGCACTTTCCTTGGCTAAGGACATTGAAAGGTCCTATCTTGTCTCTGTTCTGAGACATGTAATTCACTTAACCTTCAAAGAATACAGTTATAAATAAAGTCATTTATTCACATCCTATAACTAAGGTTTAAATTTCTGAATTTTGTGTGTTTCCTTCTCAATTTTACTTGGTTCATCCCTCCAAATAACATTCCTATTGTCCATGGAGTTTCATTGGTTATGGATGTGAAAAATTAAAGTGTACAGTAACTATCAAGATCATGATATCTTCCTGAATAGAATCAGAAATATATTTTACACTCTTTCAGATTTTAAAACCTTTCTCTGATATCAAGCTATTTTTTTGTATTTTAAGTGAAATCAGAAGATTAATATAAAACACTTTGCTACTTAAGGCATATTGAAGGAACATTTTACCACTTTCATGAGTGGCAGTAAACCACATTTCATTGAGCTTGCTTTATAAGTCACAATGCAGTTTTTAAGATGAAGCACCAATTCATTCATCTGAATTTAGTTTGTTCTCTAGATGATAAATATAGAACAGGAAAGACCAGGTTCTCTCACTGTAAAACTGTTCTTGTCTTGTTTCAAGAGAATTAAAGAATAAAATAACACATGAAAAAGCAAATCCTAAAGTGTGAATGTTTGTACTCTATGTGAGAGATTTAAAAAAGTCAGCATCAGCAATAATAATAATAATGTATAAACATTTTACTTATTACCAATTTTTCCATGGGATCAAAATAAATTCTCTAACATGTGCTCCCATTTTTAATATGATCCATTTCTTCTTACTCCCATTTTGACTGGGATTTCTTTATTTTGAATATATGACGATCTAAGTGGGTAAGTGTACTTTTTTCGTGGTTGAGGAGTATGGTATCTATACCTTATGATGTCCAAAAAGTGTTTAGTCATTATAAAAGTCACATAGTGTTATCTAAGCAATCACCTTGATTTCCGAGTAGTCTTGCAGTTTCCTAAATTTTTTGGTCAGGATTTAAGAATTGTCTCCAATAAATCTTCATGTTGTAAATAGCACAGAAAAAAAATCTTAGTAGTAACAAATAGAATCCAAGATTATTTACCTACTTTACATACACTGGACTTTATATTTTATTTTGTGTAAATTAAGATGAATGTGTTCCAGTGCTAATGATAATTCAATTGTATGCAGCATATCTTCAAGTATAAGCAAACAGAGCTCAGTAAAAATATCATTTTTTATTTTTGACCAGGCATGTTATAGCATTTCTTTCTATATTTAGTTCTCTTTAACTTTTAGTTGTAGGATTTCAACTTGACATATTTCATCATGTATATGCAATTTCAATGTATTTCTTGGGTTTGACACGTGTATTGATATTTATTTAATATTTACCTTGTCAGTGGTTGGCACCAAAATATTTTAGTACACATTTAGTTAATAACTTGTATTCTTTTTACTATGAACAAGAAAGAGTAACTTGTAAACAATGTAAATTTATTTCCTTGAGATCTGGAAGCTGAGATGTTTAGAATCAAAAATCACTTGCATATTGATGGGTCATTTACTTCTTTATAGATAGCATAGATAAAAATTTCTTCCTCTATCTTCTTTATAATATAAAGGGCACAACATATCTTGGGCATCTTTTATGAGGGCGAAGTCCTAAATGCTTCAGTTTCTAATACCATTATCTTCTTTGTGTGGCCCAAATTCAAGTTGTAACAGTTTCCTTAAAATAAAATACCAAATGAAAATAGGATATTTGATATAGTCATTATATATTCTGCTCACTGGGTACTGGAACACAGATTCTACAAAGATGGTATTAGAGCAAGGCCCTAAATCCATATTGTAAGATTTGGGAATGATAGATATTGACTTACATCAAAAGATTTTTGTCAAGGCAAAATAAAATGATTAAAACATTTACTTGCTTAAAGAAATGAGGTAAATCTTCCTTGAAGCAAGGAGTTTTTATTTAATGACCATCACATCAAATATTCTAAGGTTTTCCTCAATAACGGTGAAAATGAAGCATCTATCTTTAAAGGTTGGTAACTAAGAGGCATCAAAGCATTACAGACAGACACACTAGGACTACAAATTAAGCATCTGTAAAAGCAACAGAAAAGCATTCTGCATGAAAAGAGACTAAGTTTCACCCAGTATATATTAATAAGGTAAGCAAGAAGCATTAGTAATTAGAATTTAGTAAATAAATCTTTCATTAACAAATGTAAAAACAGAATAAGATACATTTACTCATGGGTTTTATGCTGTGCTTCCACAAAGAATATATGATTAATACATATTTAAACTTAGCAAATCTCAAATCTTGGTTAAGTATCATCTATTTTTCCTGTAATGATAGTTATCAATGGTTAATTTTCAAGGCATTATGAAGAGTTTTGCACACAGACTCAGCCAGAGATAGTGATTGACTCAAGCAAGCAGCTATTTAGAGTGTGGAATGAAAAAATTACTATGAAGCAAACACACTAGCCCAAGCGCAGAGACTAAACAAGAATAAAATGATAAGGACTTTTTCCTATCTTGTAATGAATGACATGTCTCCATCAGAACACGGAGTTTGCTTAGGTGAATTATTTTTCCAAGCAAAGATTGGGATCAAATGATTAAATAATGGCTGTAGGCATGAAGGAGACTTTAGTAAGAGTAAGATGTAATATAAGGATTGGGAGCTTATGAAAAGCACTGCAGACAGATAATGTGCAAGGAGAACAATTTAGCTGAATGCCAGGCTCTTCTTGCTTTAGTACAACTAACTGTTTTTAAAAAAGAAGAGAAGCAATGATGAAGCATAAAATAATTTTATAAATAGTAATTAAATCTTATGAGAGGAGAAAAATAAGACAAATGAGAAAGTTTAATAAGAAAAAAATTTATCATTAAAGAGCACATAGAAGTTCACATGAGTTTTTTTTTAAGCATAGTACTTGTCAGAGATTTTAAACACTCATCACAGGTGATGGCAATGCTAAGAAGGCAGAATGAAATGAACACAAACTACATATAAAGGGAAATAGAAGTATGTTACTTCCCACAATGCAAGTGCACTTTAATCTTGTTTTATTTTCATTCTATGATTTATTCATAACATTTTCTCTCAGTTTGATGAAAGAATCCACTCTTTCCTTCCCTTGATAATTAAAAAATAATCTTGGACAAACAGAAAATGGAATGAAATGTTTCACAAATTATATCAGTTTATAACGTGACATATAAAGATAATGTAAGTAGTATGAAGAAAAGAGTTATAATATATATAAAAACAATACCAGAGTAACAGAATTATTATGTATATATATAATATATATTTGTAATTATAATTATATTTTATATAATTTATATTTATATTTATATATAATTTATACATAATATATAATATATAATTTGTATTTATATATAATAATATAAAATTATAATATAATACAATTATAAATATAACTATAATAATATATAATAAATATATATAAACAGTAACACAATAACAGATTTATAGATATGGGACTTTAAGAGAAAATTCAAAAAGATGTTTAAAAAGCAGCAATGAGAAAGTTGTCATTAAAGTAATCAATAACAATTTTACCTGCTCTGTTTACTGATTGTTCCTTCTGAACAGCAGTTTTTAATATTGCAGATTTGGTCTTCCTCTATCTCCTCAACACAAACTGTTGAATGAAGGGAAACTCTGCACTCTCAGAATTAATATAATCATGACTTTAATTCATTCTTATAAAATATATTCCAATATATATATTTTTTATTTTTCTGCTCAAACAAACGTAACAAGTACCCTTATCCTCTCCTTCCCACCACCCCTCCCTGAACTTCCCTGCTCTCTCCCTCATTTTCCCTTTTCTTTCCCCCTCCTCCCTTTCTCCCAGTGCCCCCTCCCCCCATCTCTGAAGCATCTTCAATGTGTATATCAAACTCTCCTCTGGTTCCTCCTCTCTGATGCAGTGTAAGGACTCAGCGGCATTTCCTAGAACTCTTTCTTGTGTTCCTCTTAAGTACACTATTGTGACTGTTAATCCCTTACTTCTAAGGATCCTAGTGCCTTTAGTCCATGTTAGATTTTGAGAGGTCAATGCGCAGATCATGCAGAGTCTTATTATAATTGCTTTGGCCTTAACTTGTGTGGAATATCTTGATATCATGACTCCTCCCATCCTTGCACTCTTACAATCTTACTGCCCCCTCTTCCACAAATTTTCCTGAGCTTCAGGATGGGGAGAGATTAGGCAGGCCTGATTCCAGGTGCTTGATATAGAGTCTCTGATGTTCTGAATTATGGTATGTCGATTTTTATTTCAGTTTTGCTGTTCCTGCAATGCCCCTGGCTCCATCCTGATGGGTATTGGATGTCATCACTTGCAGTCCTTGATGATGGCCAATTATCTCTGCTGTAGCATGATCCCCTCTCTCCTTGTTTCTGGCGGGGCCCTCCTTCCCCTTTTCTCCTGTTTATAATCTTTGCAATTACTGTAGTTATTACAGAGATTTATCTTTGAGGGTGTATCTAAGTGGGTTTGGAACTAGGACCCACCTATTAGGGAGTACTTAGGGCACTTAATTTTGTGTCTGGAATACTTCACCCAATATAATTGTTTCTAATTCCACCCATTTCCCAGCAAATTTTATTAATTCACCATTTTTAATGGCTGAGTAATATTCCATTGTATAAATGTATCACATTTTCCTTATCCACTTGTCAACTGTTGGACATTTGGGTTGATTCCATGACTTTGCTATTGTAAACAGTGCTGCCATGAACATAGTCATGCTTGTGCTATTGAGGTGAATTTTTGATGTATGGGGGGGGTTATACCCAAAAGTGGAATAGCTGGGTCATATGGCATTTCATTCTTTAACTTCTTTAAGAATGGCCCAATGGCTCCCCAGAGTGGTTGTATGAGCCTGCATTCCCACCAGCAATGTAGGAGACTTCCCCTCTCTCCACATCCTTTCCAGCATTTGGTGTTGTTTGTATTGTGTGTTTTTGCCAATGAGATGATATCTCAGGGAGGTTTTGATTTGCATTTCCCTGATGGCTAAGAATGTGGAGCACTTTTTTAAGATATTTGTTAGGCATTTTAATTTCGTCCTTGGTAAAGTTTCTTTTTAGTTCCAAGGCCCATTTTTTAATTGGTCCATTTGTTTCCTTGGTGTTTAGTTTTCTAAGTTCTTTGTGCACTCTGGATAATAGAGCTCTATCAGATATGTGCTTAGTGAAGATTTTCTCCCATTCTGTGGGTTGCCTTTGTGCTCCAGTTACAATCTCTTTATCTGAACAGAAGCTCTTTAATTTCATGAGATCCCATCTGTTGAGTGTTGTATTGACTGCGCTATTGGATTTCCGATTAGGAACTGTTGGCCTAGTCTTATCAGCTTCAGGGAATTGCCTACCTTTTCAACTGAGGTTCTTATAGTCTCTGGCCTTACATTGAGGTCCTTGATCCATTTGGAATTAAGTCTTGTACACGGTGATAAGTACGGGCCCACTTTTAATCTTCTGCATATGAAAATCCAGTTTTGCCAGCACCATTTGTTGAAGATGCTGTTTTTTTCCACTGGATTTTTGGGCCCCTTTGTCAAAGATCAAATGGCTATATTTGTGTGGGTTTATATCTGGGTCTTCAACCCTTATCCATTGATCGGTGTGTCTATTTTAGAGCCAATACTAGGCTGTTTTAATAACTATGGATTTGAAGTATGGACTAAGGTTTGATATGGTGATACCTCCAGCAGGGCTTTTGTTACTCAGGATTCTTTTGCTATCCTGGGTCTTTTGTGCCTCCATATGAACTTTGAGATTGTTTGGTCAACTTCTTTAAAGAATTGCTTTGTGATTTCAATTGGTATAGCATTGAATCTGTATATTGCCTTTGGTAGAATGGTCATTTTTATGATATTATGATATTATTCTGCCTCTCCAGGAACATGGGAGGTCTTTCCATATTCTGGTGTCTTCTGTAATTTCTTTCTTTAGGGTTTTAAAGATTTTATTTTACTTCCTTGGTTTGGTTTATATTTTTAGGGGCTATAGTAAATTGGATTGTTTCTCTCAGGGCTTTTTACTTCTTTCATTCTGTACATATACGAAGGCCACTGATTTTTGTACATTTATTTTATATCCTGCTACCCTGCTGAACTTCTGTATTAATTCCAGGAATTTCCTGGTGGAGTTTTTGGGATCACTCAGGTATAAAATCATGTCATCAGTGAAGAGAGATAACTTGACTTCTTCCTTGCCCATTTGAATCCCTTTTATCTCCCTTTCTTATCTTATGGCTTCAGCTAAGACTTCA
This sequence comes from Typhlomys cinereus, assembly GCA_023101885.1. Lineage (NCBI taxonomy): Eukaryota > Metazoa > Chordata > Mammalia > Rodentia > Platacanthomyidae > Typhlomys > Typhlomys cinereus. Next base: position 332,549 of record JALPQD010000590.1, on the reverse strand, counting down.
AGTACAATATTGAAGAGAATTGGTGAAAGTGGACACCTTGTCTACTTCCTGATCAAAGTGGGAATGCTTCAAGGTTTTTCCCATTGAGTATAATCCATGCTGTGGGCTTGTTGTAGACAGCTTTTATTATATTGATAGAGGTTCCTTCCATTTCAACTTTCTCTAGGGTTTTGATCATAAAATGCTGTTGGATCTTATCAAAAGCTTTTTCTGCATCTATGGAGAGTATCATGTGGTCTTGGACTTTGGACTGGCTTACATCGTGGATTGCGTTTATTGATTTGCGTATGTTGAACCAACCTTGTGTGCCTGGGATAAAGCTTACTTGATCCCCGTGAATGATCTTTTTGATGTTTTTGAATCTGATTTGCTAAGACTTTGTTGAGAATCTTTGCATCTGTGTTCATAAAAGAGATTGGCCTATAGTTTTGTTTTTTAAGTGCATCTTTTTTAGGTTTTGGGATTAAGACAATATTAATTTCATAGAAAGAATCTGGTAGTGTTCCTTCCTTTGCTATTTGATGGAACAGTTTAAAGAGTACTGGTGTTATTAGCTCCTTAAATGTCTGGTAGAACTCTCTTCTGAATCCATCTGGTCCAGAACATTTCTTGGGGGAAGATTCAAGATTACTTCATTGATTTTCTCATATGTTATAGGACTATTTAAATAATTCACAACTTCCTGATTTAATTTTGTTAAGGTCTGCTTACATAGGAATTCATCCATTTCTTTTGTGTTGTCAAATTTCACAGAGTATAAGTTTTTGAAATATGACACTATAATACTCTGCATTTCTTGGGTATCAATAGTGATAGCTCCATTTTCATTTCTAATTTTGTTAATTTGTATTTTTTCTCCCTTGCTTTTGGTTAATTTAGCTAGGGGTGTATCAATCTTATTGATTTTTTCAAAGAACCAGCTAGCTTTTAGACTGGTTGATTTTTTCTATCATTTTCTTAATCTCAATTTCAGATATTTCTCCCCTTATTTTGTTAATCTCCTCTTCTACTGCTTTTGGGATCAGATTGCTCTAGTTTCTCTAAAGCTTTTAGCTTCATTGTTAAGTTACTAATTTCTGATGTTTTCATTTTTTCAATGCAGGCATTAAGAGCTATGACCTTACTTCTTAGGACAGCTTTCATTGTGTCCCAGAGATTTTGGTAAGTTGTATTTTCATTATTGTTCACTTTCAGGAAATCTTGAATTTCCTTTTTAATTTCTTCCTGAATCTGATTCTCCTTCACCATCATAGTGTTACGTTTCCAGGAATTAGTGTATTTTCTGTTGTTTGTTGTGTTGTGGATGTCAAGCTTTAGACCATAGTGGTCTGATAGGGTACAGGCTAGAATTTCAACTTTCCTGTATATGTGGAGATTCGTTTGGTTGCCCAATATATGATCTATTTTGAAGAATGTTCCATGTGTTGCTGAGAAAAATGTGTATTCTTTGGTGTGTGGATGAAAAGTTTGATAGAGATCTGTAAGGTCCATTTCTTTAAGGATTTGGTTGAGTTCCAAAGTGTCTCTGTTAAGCTTTTGGACTGTTGATCTATCCCATGTTGAGAGGGCAGTGTTGAAATCCCCAGGAATTATTGTTTGGAAGTTGATATCTCACTTTAGAGGCTGTAGGGTTTGCTTAATGAATGTGGAGGGGCCCATATTAGGTGCATATATGTTCAGTATTGTGAAGTCTTCCTGGTGAATTGTACCTGTGACTAAAATGTAATATCTATCTGTGTCTCTTATGATTTTTTTTTTGTTTGAAGTCCACTTTGTCTGAAAACATAATGGCTACCCTTGCCTGTTTCCTGGTTCCATTAGCTTGCAGAATTTTTGACCAGCCTTTCATTTTTAGGATGTGCCTATCTTTGTGGTGAGATGAGTTTTCTCAAGGCAGCAGATTGATGGGTTGTGGTTTTTAATCCAAGTTTGTAATCTGTGTTTCTTGATCGGTGAGTTAATACCATTGACATTTAAAGTTATAATGGAGAAATTATTTTTAATTCTGGACTTTTTTTATGTTTAGTGTCTTTTGTAAGTGTATTGTTTGACATTTAGGTTTTGGTGGTATTACACTTCCCTTCTGTCCTCCTGGTAATACTTGTTATTTTCTTCAAGCTTGAGTATCATTTCTAGCATTTTTTGAGGGTCTGGTTTTGTAGACATGTAACCCTTCAAGTTGTCTTTGTGCTGGTAAACTTTTCTTTCTCCCTTGTTCATGATGGATAGTTTTGCCGGGTACATCAATCTGGGTTGACGTTTTAGCTCATTTAATGCTTGAAGTACGTCTCTCCAAGCTCTTCTTGCTTTTACTCTTTCCATTGAGAAGTCATTTGTCATTTTAATAGGTTTACATTTAAAAGTGAATTTCTTTTTTTCCCCTTGAAGCTCTCAGCACCTTTTCTTTGTCTTGAATGTGGAATGTTTTGATAATTATTTGCCGTAGCGATTTTCTATTTTGATCATATCTGTTTGGGGTGCGGAATGCCTCTTGTACTAGGATCAACCTCTCATTCTTTAGTTGAAAATTTAGTGGATTTAGGGAAGTTTTCATTTATAATTTGAAAAATTTCCTCAGGTGTGATATTTTGGGATTCTTGCTCTTGTATTTCATGAATGCGCATGTTAGGCTTCTTCAGGGTGTCCCATATCTCTTGAATATTGTTATCAAGTATATTTTTGGCTTAAGAACCTCTTCCATTCAGTTGGTTAATTCTCCCACTTTGTCTTCAAGATCTGAAATTCTATTTTCTGTTTCATTAGTTCTGCAGATAAGACTCTCTGTTGAGTTTTGGGTTGAAGATAACTTGTCTTTTAGTTCAATTTTATACTCTGCCTGAGACTGTTTTAACTGTTCTATGTCATTTTTGTTTCTTAAACTGTTTTTCTCAACTCCTCTAAGTGTCTGCTTTGTTCCTGTTCAAAGTGGTTGATGAGGTTGTTTAACTCCTCCCAGATTTCCTCTTTCACAGAATTAATCATGGTAATGATCATACTTTGAAAGTCGTTATCTTGGGTCTGTCTTTGTTGGCTATTATATGTGCATTTGCTCTGGTTGGAATCCATCATTATAGAGTTAATTCTTTCAGTGGGAGATTTGTATTCCTGGCTTTTGTTTCTCATGGATCTGCACTTTTACTTGGGCATTGTTGTTTGTCTCTTAAGACCTTTCAGTTTCTGTGTGTTTTTGACAGAACTAATTTAGTTGGTATTACTACATTTGGGCAGTTATTACTAGTGCTTGCCTTGTAGTTGGGTGCGTTTGTCTGTTGTTAGTATTGTTTCCTGGATGATAGTACATCACTTAAGTCAGGTTAAGTAGTCAGGGGTGAATATTAGTATGGTACTGCAATTTGATGATTTAGTATCTTGGTGATATGTGAGGGTGAGTGGTATAATCCCTGGAGTTGTAAATATTTTTGGGATGGCTGTATGCAAAAGTTAATCTACAGTGATTAATACTAAAAAGGAGCAGTATGGTTACAAAAAAAGAAGTTTTACTTATCTTTGGGCTGGATGTGAAGAATCTTTCCCATGTGATAGGATAATTTTAGAGGATTTCAGATGTATGGCCTTTGAGCTTTGCTTGGGTTTTCTTTGGATTTTGTTGAATTCTGAGTAGCAGTGTGTCCTCTGTGGAGCACTAGCAGGGGTCTCCAGTGGGTTGGAGGGGCAGAGGGGCTGATGGTGTTGACAGAACTCTTCACCTGGGACCTGGAACTTGGCTTATTGGCCCACCCAGGCTGCAGGGATGAGGACCATGAACAAGTCCTGTCTCGGTTGGGTGGGCGGGCAGGTGGGCGGGAGGAAAAAGGGGTTGGGGCCAGGCAAACTGGAGGCAGCCTGGGTGTTGCCCAGGCTGGCTATTGGTAGGAGATGTGACAAGGGGCGATCTGGGGGCTAGGTAACTCACCTGGGATGGAGGACTGACCGAGAGTGAGTCCAGTCTCAGGCTGGTGGGCGCCCTCCAATATTCTTGTTAAAGCAGTAATTCTTAACCATAACTTCTCAAAAAAGTGCATCTGGTACTTTCCTATCTGCCTATGTGTGGCAGAAAATCTCCATAAATTTAGTGGAGTAAAGGATGGCTATATTCTACACATTCTGTATATATGTACATCTAATTAATAGCCAGAGTAGTAAACCTGGGGTACTACTGCTTTACTACTAAAAAAATTTATATTCAGAAATAATTCTCAGGAAAAGGAAAAGATTTTTTTAAAATGTAAATTTCTAAAGATGAACAAATTGAGAATGACCTAAGAGAAACAATTCCAATTAGTGTAGCTCCAAAAAAACTCTAAAGAAATATCTTTGAATAAATATAACAAAAGAGATCAGAGACCTATACATCAAAAACTTTAAAACTCTAAAGAAAGAAATTCCAGAAGACACCAGAAAGTGGAAATACTTTCCAGGATCTTTGATCATAAGAATTAATATGGCAAAAATTATCATCCTATCAAAAGCAATATACAGATTGAATGCATTACCAATCAAAATTCCAAGGCAATTCTTCACAGAAATTGATTAAATAATCTCAATATTCATATGAGCAAAAGAGTCCCAGGATAACAAAAACAATCCTAGGTAGTAAAAGCTCTGCTGAAATGTCACTATAACACAGTATTGGTTCTACAGCAGACACATATGTCAATGGATTAAAGTTGAAGAACCAGAAATTAGCTCATATACCTAAACTCAAGAGATTTTTGGCATAGTTGCTAAGAAAACCTATTGGTAAAAGGATAGCATCTTCAATAAATGCTGCTGGCAAACACTGCACAAAAATTAGGTCTAAAAGGGTTGAAAACCTCAATGTTAGGCCAGAGGCTGCAAAAATCCTGTAAGAAAGAATATGGAATGCACATAAATTGATTGACATTGGTCAGCATTTTCTGAATAAGAACCTGAATGCACAAGAAATAAGACCAACACTGAACAAATGGGATAGCATGAAATTAAAAAGCTTCTATTTGACAAAATACATTGCTAACCAAGCAAAAAAGGCAACCCATAAAATGGGAGATAATTCTCACTAACATATCAGAAAGAAGACTAATAACCAGAGTACATAAACAACACAAAAATTTAAGCACCAAGGAAATAAACAGTACAATAAAATGGGATTAGAATTTAAAAGAAACTTTTCTCAAGAGGAAATAGAACTGTCTAGCAAGTATCTTAAAGTGTTCCAAATCCCCAGCCATTAGGGAAATGTATAATGTCATGGTTTGAAATGTGTCCCCCATAGACTCATGGGTTTCAGAAGGTCACGCTGCCTTTAGGAGTTAAAGTCTTGCTGGAAGAAGGCAGTCACAGGGGATGGGCCTTGAGGTCTGCCCTTACAGGTGGTAATCTTGCAGCTTTAAGCCTCCATGAAGAATATGACTGAGATTGTCTCCAGCTTCTGCCAGCCCGTCATGCCTTTTTTGCCATTAAGAACTATATCTCCCCTCTGAAACTGTAAGCTCAATAAATCCCCCTTTCTCCCTTTAAGTTGATTGACTTTGTGTGTTCTCTCACAACAATATATAGTAGTAACCAGCAGAGAAGTTGGTACTGAAAGTAGGTTATTGCTGTGAGATTAAGGTAATCTAGAACCACGAAGTGAATTGCTTTGAAGTTGAGAAAAATTTGTGAAGTTGTTGTTTGTGAAGCTGAAAAATTGGTACCCAGGAGTATGACAATTGTTGTGATAAGGTTAGTGTGCCTTTGGAACTGTTTGCTGGGAGAAATATGGAGAAGTTTGGGACTTCATACTGAGAAAGCTCTTGTATTTTGTACATGGGGCCAAAGAGGACATTCTAGTGAGAGCTTTAAAGAGATTGATGCTGTTCAAGATGCAGACAATAGAAGTCCAGCTTGTGATGGTCCAAAGGAGAGAAAAGACTATGTTTGAAACCAGATAAGTGCAAAGGGAGCCATGTGTTGGTAGAGAATTTAGTGAAACAGAGCTTTTGTCTGAATTTAAATTCGAGTGTTTGGAGGAATAACTTTCAAGACAATGTAGTCTTGACAGCGTGGCATGTTTTATATTTTAGCACTCTTGTTCAGAGTTATGAAAAAATAGCAAAAAATCAGACATAAATAAGCACGAACTGTGAGGTCTGATGGAAAATATGCAGTGCCAAACTTGAAAAGTGGAATCAGGAAGAAGCGGAGAGAAAATGGTGGTTATTGCTAAACAGATTAGTTTCATTACCACATCAATGCCTATTCTTCATTTGTACAATAGGAGAGAACCTACCTTGAGGACAAGATCTTCAGAGAAGGTACCCATCCATATGAATGCAAATTCTTTAGAAAGGGAAGAACTAAAGTGCAGAATTCCAAAGGAAATCTATTCTTTTTCTCCTCTTTCCCAATATCAGCATACAAAAGCTGAACCAACTGTGAGTCAAGGGAGACAGTCTCTAATTCAATGCCGTAACAGACCTTGTCAAAGCTATTCACATGATCCAGGCTTTAGACGAAATAAAATTTTAAGGGACAGGATGTCATGGATCCCTCCTACAAGGTTCAGAGAATGGTGAAATCCAAACACATGTGGCAGGAATCCTGCAGTTTAGAGGCAGTTTGTGATGTGTAGTTAAACCTGTTTTGCCATTGAAAAGTGAAGATGTTAGAGACTCCAGAGCCAATGTGGGACATTTGCGAAGGAAAGCTGCACATCATAGGAGGAGTCAGTTGAAAAGTATAATAAGTTCTACATGCAGCTACACTGGAAGGGTGGAACCAAAACCCTTTGAAGCTTAGAAGTTTTCGACAAGAGTCTTATTTGTTGGACAAGTCTTATCTGTTGGAAATTGTCCTGCTGGTTTTCATTCTTGTTATGGTCTGACCTTTCCTGGATATGTCCCCATTCCTTCCTTTTGGAATGGAAATGTTTGTTCTCTGCTATTTTATGAGAAAAGCATATAACTTGCTTTTTAATATTTCTGGAGGTTTTGGACTATGGACTTTTGGACTATGTTGGGACTTTTACAGTTGACTGAGTATGGTTTGCATAAGGAGATGGCAATGAGCCTGTTGGGGCCAGGTGTAGCATGTCATGGTTTGAAATGTGTCTCTCATTTACTCATGTGTTTGGGAAGTTCAGATGGTAATCTTGCAACACTAAGCCTCATGAAGGACATGACTTAACCCATCTCCATCTTCTGCCTGCCAGCCATGCCTTTTCTGCCATGAAAGACTTTCTCTCTCCTCTGAAAGTATAAGCTGAATAAATCTCCCTTTCTCCCTTTAAGTTGCTTGACTGAGTGTTCTCTCACAGCAACAGATAATAGTAATGGGCACACATAATAAAACAACCTTGAGGTATCATTTCACCCCAGTGAGAATGGCTAAAATCTAAAATGAAAAAAAAAAAAAAACAAGTGATGGTGAGGGTGTGTGGAAAAGGGATTCCTCATACACTATTCTATGGGAATGTAAACTTGTACAAACCCTTTGGAGATTAGTGTGGAGATTAGTTAAAAATTTAAAAAATCATATGACCCAGATATATCATTTCTGGAAATATTCCCAAAGAAAACTATGTCTTACTATAAAGAAACATGTACATCCATGTTCATTGCAGCTCTAGTCATAGTGAAAAAGCCATGGAATCATTCTAGATGTGGAACAGTAGATAACAGATAATGAAAATGTGGTACATATACATAATAAAATACTATTCAGATGCCAAGAAAAATGAATTCCTTAAATTTCCTGGCAAATAGAAGAAGCTGGGAGAAATTATACTGAAATACGTATTCAACACAAAGAAAGGCTGATGTTGTCATGTTATCCCTCATAAATGGATCCTAGCATTAAAACTGCAGAAAAGCATACTCAAAGTAAACGTCTATAACACCATGAATAAGAAATATAAAGAGACCTAAGGTGGGGACAGGAGAGGAAGAAGATCTCAAAGAATTGGAGACAAAAGAACAAAGCCAATTAGATGAATAAGGCCAGTATGGATGTAAAACCTTAAGGGAGAAGGAAGTAAAGGAATAGACCTTAATAAGGGATAAGAAAGGAATAAAAAGGCAAGTGGCTCAGGGGGAAAAGGAGATAAAGAGACTTTCACAGTTAGGAACACTGCTACTACAACACTGGTCTGAAAAATCAGGGCAGCAGTAATGGTAGATAAAACCACAGGTAATGAATTACTCTCTGAATTAATATTAAACCTTTTTTGTTAGGGATCTCATGTTAATACTGTAAAACCTATTCAAATGACAGCAGAAGGAAAGAAAATAAACAGTAGATGGGAATAGATGTTTTAGTGTTAACTATAGAAAATTAATCCTTACATTAAAAAAAGCTCTCAGAGCTCAACCATGATGCATGCTGTGACTAGTGAGGAAGAAAACCACAACTGTCCAGAGTGCAGTATATCAGCAACCCTGGAATGCACAGCTCTAATCAGGTCATCAAAATCTTTCCCCGCCACAAGGCTCAGGAAATTTTGTGGAAGAGGGAGTGGCAAGATTGTAAGAGCTTAAAAGTGATGTGGTGTAATTCTGACTAACATATTCCAGTGATGGAAGGGCTGCTGTATTCAGAAGGTTACTGCATAATAACTACTACCACCTGATGTCCGCAATGGCTGACATAGCAACATTTCCCCCAAGGACTAGCGAGGATCTCAGGGGAAATACAGTACTCAGTGTCTCTGAGACAGTTACTAGAGAAGGGAATAGGAACCTTCACACTTATGACTTTATCTACTGAAGAGCCATATATACTGCAACAGATATCTGACTCCTTTGCCAACATATGCACTACAAAGGGAACCCTATGATCTACACAGGCAGACAGACAAAAGAGTGGGAAGGACATGGCTGGATTGACTAGGGGAGAGATATAGAGAGGATGGGTGAGGAGGGATATGAGTGTGAAGAGGGTCTGGGAAATGACATAATTCTATTTTGTTTGCATATAAAAAATTCTCAAAAATGCAGATACAAAAAGCAACAAGAAAAGAAAATGTATATTGCAGCACTTCAAATTTTATAGTCTGAGGATGGCCCTGGGATGTGATAAAGTTAGTATGAAACCCATTAATACAGATTAACTATTCCAAGGACATATTAGGAACAACCATGTATTAAATTCATGGTATATGAAAAGTGGCTGCAAAATAAATGCTATCCATAAACTCTCCTCAAAAATCTTATTTTATTATGTCAGAATAAGTAGATTTTTTTTTATTTCTGTCTTAGGTGTCTGCCATTTAGAAAACTCCAGAATTTTTTACCCACATACCTGTTCCTTAGGAAAGTGTTCTTTGAAAGTGAATTTTTATTGTATACTTGACTACAATGGGGATTAACTAACAGATTAGCTCTCATACTACATGGAGTATTAAGATATTTGCAGAACAAAGAACAACCCTAAATCTGGATGGAACCTCCCAGTAACAGATTGTCTCACAGATGTTTTAAAATGTTACAGACATTCAGTCTAACATATATCTTAAAATACACTCCACATCCTTAGCCACCAGGGAAAGGCAAATCAAAACCTCCCTGAGATATCATCTCACCCCAGTCAGGATGTCAAAATTCCACAATACAAATAACACCAAATGCTGAAGAGGATGTGGAGAGAAGGGACCTCTCCTACATTGCTGGTAGGAATAATGCAGGCTTCTACAACCACTCTGGCAAGCCATCTGGCAATTCTTAAAAAAGGTAAAGAGTGAGGCTCCTCCCACTAGCCAGCCACAGCCTGAGCTGCTCCGGGCAAGGGAGGACCCCATCCTGCCGGGCCATGCCCCAGCTCCCCAGGTTAAATAGCGCCCACCGCCGCAACATCCTCTGTTTCCCCAACCTGCTGCCCAGGACGCACACAGTCCAGCCAGGACTAACCCCAATTTAGGTAAGCTCCGCCCCCACCCAACCCCAAAACTCCAGGCCAAATAATTCAGTTCAGTGAAAAACGCAGAGAAATTGAAAGAAGGTCTCAAGAGTTAAAACAATGCCCAAGTCAAAGAGAAACAACACCCAAGTAAAAAAATCTCACACTGAAAGAATTAATCCCAACCATAACAAATCCAGGGAAAATGGCCAAGAAAGCCTGACCCAGGGTAACAACTTTCAAAACATGATCATTACCATGTTCAATACTATGAAAGAGGAAATCCAGGAGGAATTAAATAACCACATCAATCGCTTTGAAGAGGAACGCAACAGACACTTGGAGGACTTGAGAAAAACAGTTCAAGAAACAAAAACAAGCATAGAGCAGTTAAAAAGACTCAAGCAGGGGCTGGAGAGGTGGCTCAGGGGTTAAGCCTCTGCCTTGCAGGCAGAAGGTCCTGAGTTCGGATCTCACGTATAGATGCCGGAAGAAGTGGGGGCAGCCTGCGTTTCTGGTCCTGGTAGGGCAGAGCCCGTGAATCCTGGGGCAGAGTAAACAAGCAGGAGGTGGAGGCTGAGGCGTCCATGGTGATTCCCGATTTCGTCTGTGGTTCTACACACACACATACATACACACACGTACACACTCATACATGCACACATGAATAAATAATAATAAAAAAATTTGAAAAAAAATATAAAAAAAAGACTCAAGCAGAGTTAAAAACTGAACTAAAAGACAAGTTATCTTCAACCAGAACTCCACAGAGAGTCTTATCAGTAGAACTAACAAAGGAGAAAACAGAATTTCAGACCTTGAAGACAAAGTGGGAGTATTAACCAGCTAAATGGAAGAGGTGGTTAAAGCCAAAAAGATATTCAAGAGAAATATTCAAGGTTTATGGGACATCCTGAAGAAGCCTAACATGCGTATCCATGGAATACCAGAGCAAAAATCTCAAAATAAAACACCTGAGGAAATTTTTCAAACGATCATCAAGGAAAACTTTCCTCATCTAAAAAAGGAAAGGCTCATTCATATACAAGAGGCATTCCTCACCCTAAACAAATATAACCAAAATAGAAACTCGCCATGGCAAATAATAGTCAAAACACTCCACATTCAAGATAAAAGAAATGGTACTGAGAGCATCAAGGGGGAAAAAAAAACAAGTTACTTTTAAAGATAAACCTATTAAAATACCAGATGACATCTCAGTTGAAACAGTAAAAGCAAGAGTTTGTAGAGACATACTTCAAGTATTGAATGAGCAAAAATGTCAGCCCAGGCTAATATACCCTGCAAAACTATCTGTCATGATCAAGGGAGAAAGAAAAATCTTCCAGCACAAAGACAACTTAAAGGGATACATGTCCACCAAACCAGGCCTTCAAAAAATGCTAGAAATAATACTCAAGATTGAAGAAAAAAATAGGCATATCCAGGAGAACAGAAGGCAAGTATAACACCATTAAAAGCGAAGCAATATACTTATAAAAACTACTAAACATAATAAATGTGTGGAATTAAAAATAGTTTCTCCATTATAACATTAAGTGTTAATGGAATTAACGCACCTATCAAGAGATACAGATTACAAATTTGGATCAAAAATCTCAATCCATCAATCAGCTACCTTCAGGAAACCCATCTCACCACAAAAGATAGGAACGCCCTAAAAATAAAAGGCTGGTCAACAATTCTAGAAGCTAATGGAAGCAGAAAACAGGCAGGGGTAGTCATTAGGATATCAGACAAAGTGGACTTCAAACCAAAGAAAATTATAAGAGACATGGATGGATACTACAATTTAGTCACAGGTACAATTCACCAGGAAGTCTTCACAATACTGAACATATATGCACCCAATACGGGCCCCTCCACATTCATTAAGAATACCCTACAGCATCTAAAGAGAGAAATCAACCCATAAATGATAATTCTTGGTGACTGCAACACTGCCCTCTCAACATGGGATAGATCAACAGGTCAAAAGCTTAACAGAGACACTTTGGACCTTAATCAAACCCTGAAAGAAATGGACCTTACAGATCTCTATCGAACTTTTAACACACACACCAAAGAATACACATTTTCCTAAGCAGCACACGGAACTTTCTCCAAAATAGATCACATTTTGGGCCACAAAATGAATCTACACATATACAAAAAAGTTGAAATTCTAACCTGTGCCTTATCAGACTACCACTGCCTAAACCTGGACATCCACAACACAACAAACAACAGAAAATGCACTAACTCCTGGAAACTTAACAATATGATGCTGAATGAGAACTGGATTCAGGAAGAAATTAAAAAGGAAATTCAAGATTTCCTGAAAGCGAATGATAATGAAAATACAACTTACCAAAATCTCTGGGACACAATGAAATCTGTTCTAAGCGGTAAGTTCATAGCTCTTAATGCCTACATCAAAAAAGTGGAAACATCAGAAATAAAGAACTTAACAATCCAGCTTAAGCTTTAGAGAAACTAGAGCAATCTGATCCCAAAAGTAGTAGAAGAGAGGAGATTAGCAAAATAAGGGGAGAAATATCTGAAATCGAGATTAAGAAAATGATAGAAAAAATCAACCAGTCAAAAAGCTGGTTCTTTGAAAAAATCAACAAGATTGATACACCCCTAGCTAAACTAACCAAAAGCAAGAGAGAGAAAACCCAAATTAACAAAATTAGAAATGAACATGGAGTTACCACTACTGATACCCAAAAAATCCAGAGAATTATAACATCATATTTCAAAAAATTATACTCTGTGAAGTTTGACAACACAAAAGAGATAGATGAATTTCTAATTAACACAACTTACCTAAATTGAATCAGGAAGTTGTGAATTATTTAAATAGTCCTGTAATATATAAGGAAATTGAGGAAGTAATCTTGAACCTTCCCACCAAAAAATGCCCTGGAACAGATGGATTCAGCACAGAGTTCTACCAGACATTTAAGGAGTCAATAACACCAACACTCATTAAACTGTTCCATCAAATAGCAAAGGAAGGAACACTACCAAATTCCTTCTATGAAGCTAATATCGTTTTAATCCCAAAACCTAATAAAGACTCACTTAAAAAAGAAAACTATAGGCCGATCTCACTGATGAACACAGACGCAAAGATTCTCAACAAATTCTTAGCAAATCGGATTCAAAAACATATTAAAAAGATTATTCATGGGGACCAAGTAGGCTTCAACCCCTGCACACAAGGTTGGTTCAACATACGCAAGTCAATCAATAATTCATCATGTAATTCATCATGTAAAACAGTCCAAAGTCCGAGACCACATGATACTCTCGATAAATGCAAAAAAAGCTTTTGACAAGTTCCAACAGCCTCTTATGATCGAAACGCTAGAGATAGTAGGAAGGGAAGGAACCTTTTTTTAAATTTCTTATTTATTCAATTGTGCGTGTATTTGTGTGTGTGTGTGTGTATGTGTGTGTGTAGAACCACGAGTGAATTCAGAACCACCATGGATGCCTCCATGTTTACTCTGCCCCAGGATTCACAGGCTCCGCCCTACAAGGACCAGAAACGCAGGCCACCCCGCTTCAGCCTGATGTCTATACGTGGGGTCTAGGATCCGAACACAGGACCTTCTGCCTGTAAGGCAGAGGCTTAACCCCTGAGCCACCTCCCCAGCCCCGGAAGGAATCTTTATCAATATAATAAAAGCTGTATAAAACAAGCCCACAGCAAGGATTATGCTCAATGGGGAACAAATGGAAGCATTCCCAATTCGATCAGGAACTAGACAAGGCTGTCCACTCTCACCACTTCTATTTAATATTGTACTTGAAGTCTTAGCTGAAGCTATAAAACAAGAAAGGGACACAAGAGGGATTCAAATCGGCAAGGAAGAAGTCAAGCTATCCCTATTTGCAGATGACATGATCTTATACCTGAGTAATCCTAAAAACTCCACCAGGAAGTTCCTGGAACTAATTGAGAAGTTCAGCAGGGTGACAGGATACAGAATAAATGTACAAAAATCAGAGGCCTTCCTATATGCCCAGAATAAAAGAAGCAAAAAAGCCCTGAGAGAACCAATCCCATTTACTATACCCCTAAAAAATGAAATACCTTGGTATAAACCTAAAAAAGGAGGTAAAAGACCTCTACAATGGAAACTTTAAAACCCTAAAGAAGAAATTGCAGAAGACACCAGAAGGTGGAAAGACCTCCCATGTTCCTGGATTGGCAGAATCAACATCGTAAAAATGAACATCCTACCAAAGGCAATATACAAATTCAATGCTATATCAATTAAAATCCCAAAGCAATTCTTTAAGGAAGTTGACCAAACAATCTCAAAATTCATATGGAGGCACAAAAGACCCAGGATAGCAAAGACAATCCTGAGTAACAAAAACACTGCTGGAGGTATTACCATACCGAACCTTAGACTATACTACAAATCCATAGTTATAAAAACAGCCTGGTACTGGCTCCAAAATAGACACACAGATCAATGAATAAGGATTGAAGACCCAGATATAAACCCACAAAATTACAGCCATTTGGTCTTTGACAAAGGGGCCCAAAGAATCCAGTGGAAAAAGAACAGCCTCTTCAATAAATGGTGCTGGCAATACTGGATCTCCACATGCAGAAGATTAAAGCTGGACCCATACTTGTCACCATGTACAAGACTTAATTCCAAATGAATCAAGGACCTCGATATAAGGCCAGAGAAAACCATAGTTGAAAGGATAGGGAACTCCCTCGAGCTGATTGGGCTAGGCCAACATTTCCTAAACAGACATCCAATGGCAGTCACTGCTACCAACTCTCAACAGATGGGATCTTGTGAAATTAAATAGCTTCTGTTCAGATAAAGAGATTGTAACATGAGCTCAAAGGCAACCCACAGAATGGGAGAAAATCTTCACTAACCACATATCTGATAGAGCTCTACTGTCCAGAGTGCACAAAGAACTTAGAAAACTATACACCAAGGAAACCAATGGCCCAATTAAAAAATGGGCCCTGGAACTTAAAAGAAACTTTACCAGGGATGAAATTAAAATGTCTAACAAATATCTTCAAAAATGTTCCACTTCTTTAGCCATCAGGGAAATGCAAATCAAAACTTCCCTGAGATATCATCTCACCCCGGTCAGGATGGCAAAAATCCACACTACAAACAACAACAAATGCTGGAGAGGATGTGGAGAGAGGGGAAATCTCCTACATTGCTGGTGGGAATGCAGGCTCATACAGCCACTCTGGCGAGCCGTCTGGAGATTCTTAAAGAAATTAAAGATTGAAATGCCATATGACCCTGCTATTCCACTTTTGGGAATAACCCCCCATACAGCAGAGGTTCACCTCGATAGCACAAGCACGACCATGTTCATAGCAGCACTGTTTACAATAGCAAAGTCATGGAATCAACCCAAATGTCCAACAGTTGATGAGTGGATAAGGAAACTGTGGTACATCTACACAATGGAGTACAACTCAGCCATCAAAAAAGATGCATTACTGGAATTTGCCAGAAAATGGATGTCATAAGAAACAATTATATTAAGTGAAGTATCCCAAGCCCAGAAAATTAAGCGCCATATGTGCTCCCTAATAGGGGGCTCCTAGTACCAAACCCACCCAGCCCACCTTGAGACACTCATAGGTAAATCTCTGTAATACCTACAGTAATTGCTAGGGTTATGAACAGGAGGGATGTGGTTGGAGGGCCACACCACAAACAAGGAGAGAAGTGACCATGTTATAGTAGAGAAAATAGGCCTCCATCAAGGACTGCAAGTTAGTAATGTGACACCTGGTTAAGTTCACAGATGTTCGTTCCTGATCATTTTCACCTGGGGGGAATGATCTCACCAGAAGGGGAGGGCATATAGTCTGGCAGATAAAAACTAACCATTTTGCAAATTTGTGATTGACCCCTCCCTCATTGAGGTTTCCCACTTTTATTACATCCACCCTTGAATGTGCTCTTATAATAAGACTCCAGTTTAACAGCTTTTTGTCTCTTGCCAGGGGGTGACATACAGTGCCCAGCAGAATGGAGTGAAGGACATTGCAGGGGCAGCAAAACTGCATAAGAAAATCAACAAACCACATTCCAGAACTTCAGAGACTCTATATCAACCACCTACAACTAGGCCAGACTAATCTCTCCCCATCCTGAAACTTAGGGACTTTTGCAGAAGAGGGGGCAGTAAGAGTGTAAGAGCAAAAGGATGGGAGGAACAATGATTTGCAAGATACTCCACACAAGTTAGGTACGAAGCAATCATAATTGGACTTTGCGTGCCCTGTGCAATGTACAACACAGCATTGACCTCACAAAGTCTAGCATCTGCTAAAGGCACCAAGATCCTTGGAGACAAGGGATTGACAGCCACAGTGTGTTCCTATGCTTAAGGGGAACACGGGAAAGTGTTCAGGGAAATTCCACTGGGTCCTTGTACGTCATCGGAGAGGAGGGCTCAGAGGAGAGTCAGGCATGCACAAGAAAGGATTCTCTGGGAATTGGGGCAGGAGGCACTGAGGGATGGGGAGGGAGGAGTGAGGGGAGGGGAAGCAGGGGTTTCAGGGGGAGGAGGAGGGAGGGAGGGAACTGGTGTAACTATTAAATTTGTATGAGCTGAAATAATAATAAAAAATGTTTAAAAAGAAGAAATGAAAATATAGATATGACTACTGATACCCAAGGAATCTTGAGAATTATAATGTCATATATCAAAAACTTATACTCGGTGAAATTTGATAACACAAATAGATGAATGAATTCCTAAGTAAATATAACTTACATAAATTAAATTAGGAAGTTGTGAATTATTTAAATACTGCTATAACATATGAGGAAATCGAGGAAGTCATCTCAAATCTTCCCACCAAAAATGTCCTAGACCAGATGGATTCAGCACAGAGTTCTACCAGACATTTAAGGAGCTAATAACACCAATACTCCTAAAACAGTTCCATCAAATAGCAAAGAAAAGAACACTACCAAATTCCTTCTATGAAGCTAATAACGTTTTAATCCCAAAACATAATAAAGATACACATAAAAAAGAAAACTATAGGCTAATCTCTCTGATGAACACAGATACAAAGTTGCTAAATGAAGTCTTAGCAAATCGGATTCAAAAACACATCAAAAAGATCATCGACGGAGATCTAGTAGGCCTTATTCCAGGTACACAAGGTTGGTTGAACATACGCAAATCAATAAATGTAATTCAACATATAAACCACTCCAAAATTCAAGACCACATGATACTTTGGCTAAATGCAGAAAAAGCTTTTTACAAAACCCAACAGCCCTTTATGACCAAAACCATAGAGAAGGTTGCAATGGAAGGAACCTTTATCAATACAATAAAAGCTGCATACGACAAGCCAAAAGCAAGGATTCTACTCAATGGAGAAAAACTTGAACCATTCCCACTTCAGTCAGAAACTAGAAAAGACTGTCCACTGTCACCACTTCTTTTCAATACTGTACTTGAAGTCTTAGCTGAAGCCATAAGACAAGCAAGGGACATAAGAGGGATTCAAATGTGCAAGGAAGAAGTCAAGTTATCTCTATTTGCAGATGACATGATCCTATACCTGAGTGATCCTAAAAACTGCACCAGGAAGCTCCTGGAGCTAATACAGAAGTTCAGCAGGGGGTAGGATACAAAATAAAAGCAAAAAAAAATCAGTGGCCTTCCTATATGCAGAGAATGAAAGAAGAAAAAAAAAAAAAAAAAAAACTCTGAGAGAAACAATCCCATTTAATATAGCCACTAAAAAAATGAAATACCTCAGTGTAAACCTAACCAAGGAAGTAAGAGACCTCTATAATGAAAACTTTATAACCCTAAAGAAAGAAATTGCAGAAGACACCAGAAGGTGGAAAGACCTCCCGTGTTCCTAGATTGGCAGAATCAACATCATAAAAATGACCATCCTACCAAAGGCAATATACAAATTCAATGCTATACCAATTAAAATCCCAAAGCAATTCTTCAAAGAAGTTGACCAAACAATCTCAAAATTCATATGGAGGCACAAAAGACCCAGGATAGTGAAAACAATCCTGAGTAACAAAAACACAACTGGAGATATCAGGATACTGAACCTTAGTCTATACTACAAATACATAATTGTAAAAACAGCCTGGTATTGGCTCCAAAATAGACACACAGAGTAATGGATAAGAGTTGAAGACCCAGATATAAAACCACAAAATTATAGCTATTTGGTCTTTGACAAAGAGGCCAAAAAATCCAATGGAAAAAGAACAGCATCTTCAATAAATGGTGCTGGCAAAACTGGATCTCCACGTGCAGAAAATTAAAAGTGGACCTGTACTTGTCACCATGTACAAGAATTAACTCCACATGGATCAAGGACCTCGATATAAGGCCAGAGACTATAAAAACCATAGTTGAAAGGATAGGGAACTCCCTCGAGCTGATTGGGCTAGGTCAACAGTTCCTGAACAGACATCCAATAGCACAGTCACTACAAACAACACTCAACAGATGGGATCTTGTGAAATTAAAGAGCTTCTGTTCAGATAAGGAGATTGTAACTTGAGGACAAAGGCAACCAACAGAATGGGAGAAAATCTTCACTAACCACATATCTGATAGATTTCTATTATCCAGACTGCACAAAGAACTTAGAAAACTAAACACCAAGGAAACAATTGGGCCAATTAAAAAATGGGCCTCGGAACTTAAAAGAAACTTTACCAAGAACGAATTAAAATGTCTAACAAATATCTTAAAAAATGCTCCACATCCTTTGCCATAAGGAAAATGCAAATCAAAACTTCCCTGAGATATCATCTCACACCTGTCAGGATGGCAAAAATTCATAATACAAACAATACCAAATGCTGGTGGGAGTGCAGGCTCATACAACCACAATTGTGAGCAGTCTGGCGATTCTTAAAAAAGTTAAAGATTGAAAGCCATATGACCCTTCTATACCACTTTTGGGAATAACCCCACATACAGTAAAAATTCAACTTGATAGCACAAGCACGACCATGTTCATAGCAGCACTGTTTACAATAACAATGTCATGGAATCACCCCAGATGTCCAACAGTTGACCAATGGATAGGGAAAATGTGGTACATTTATACAATGGAATACTACTCAGCAATAAAAAATGATGAATTAATGCAATTTGCCGGGAAATGGATGGAATTAGAAACAATTATATTGAGCGAAGTATCCCAGACACGGAAAATTAAGTGCCATATGTACTCCCTTATAGGTGGATCCTAGTACCAAACTCACTTAGAGACACTCAAAGACAAATCTCTGTAATACCTACAGTAATTGCAAAAATTATAAACAGGAGGGATGGGGATGGAAGGCCCTATCAGAAACAGAGGGAAACAAGTTACAGCAGAGAAAATAGGCCACCATCAAGGACTGCAAGTAAGTAATGAGACATCTGATTAAGTTCACAGACTTTCCTTCCTGATCATTTCCAACTGATGTGGTATTATCTTACTAGAAGGGAAGGGCATATAGGCTGCCAGAAAGAAGGTAACCATTTTGCAAATGGGTGACTGACCCCTCTCTCACCACGGTCTCCTACTTTTATTCCATCTACCTTTGAATAGACGCTTATGACAAGACTCTAATTTAACAGGTTTTTATCTCTGGCCAGGGGGTGACATCCAATACCCATCAGGATGGAACCAAGGGCATTGCAGGAACAGCAAAACTGAAAAAAAAAATCATCAACAAACCATAGTTCAGAACATCAGAGACTCTATAACAACCACCTGGAACCAGGCCTGCCTAATCTCTCCCCATTCTGAAGCTCAGGGAAATTTGTGGAAGAGGGAGTGGTAAGATTGTAAGAGCACAAGGATGGGAGGAGTCATGATATGCAAGATACTCCACACAAGTTAGGGCCGAAGCAATTATAATAGGACTCTGCATGATCTGTGCAATGACCAACATATTGTTCACCCCTCAAATTCTAGCATGGACTAAAGGCACTAGGATCCTTAGAAGCAAGGGATTAACAGTCACAATAGTGTTCCTATACTTAAGGGGAACACAAGAAAGAGTTCTAGGAAATGCCACTGAGTCCTTATACCTCATCAGAGAGGAGGACCCAGAGGAAACTTTTATATACTCATTAAAAGATGCTTCAGAGATGGGGGGAGAGGGCCCTGGGAGAAAGGGAAGGAGAGGCGAAAGGAAGGGACAAAGCAGGGAGGGAACAGGAATGTCCAGGGAGGGGTGGGGGGAGGGAAGAAAGGGATGGTGGTTCCTATTATGTTTGTATAAGCAGAAACAAATTTAAAAAATTAAAAAAAATAAAAATTGAAATGCCATATGACCCTGCTATTCCATTTTTGGGAATAATCCCCCATATATAGCAAAAATTCACCTCGCTAGCACAAGCACGACCATGTTCCTAGCAGCACTGTTTACAATAGCAAAGTCATGGAATCAGATCAAATCTCCAACAGTTGACGAGTGGATAAGGAAAATGTGGTACATTTATACAATGGAATATTACTCAGCCATCAAAAATGATGAATTAATGAGATTTGCCAGGAAATGGATGGAATTTAAAAAAAATTATTTTGAGTGAAGTATCCCAGACACAAAATTAAGCACCATATGTACTCCCTAATAGGTGGATCTTAATACCAAACCCACTTAGAGACACATTCAAAGATAAATCACTGTAATACCTACAGTAATTGCAAAGATTATAAGCAGGGAGGGGAGGGGAAGTAGGGCCTTGCCAGAAACAAGGAGAGAGGGGATCATGCTACAGCAGAGAAATAGGCCACCACTAAGGACTGCAAGTAAGTAATGAGACATCTGATTGGACTCGCAGACTTTCCTTACTGGTCACTTGCACATGATGGAGTATGATCTCACCAGAAAAAAATGGCATAGAGTCTGGCAGATAGAAGGTTACCATCCTAAAAATGGGAGACTGATCCCCCCCCTCACAGCAGGCTCCTACTCTTATTCCATCTACCTTTGAATCTACTTCTATGATAAGACTCCATTTTAACAGCCTTTTATCTCTAGCCAGGGGCTGACATCCAATACCCGTCAGGATGGAGCCAAGGGCAGTGCAGGAGCAGCAAAATTGAAAAAAAAAAAATCAACAAACCACAATTCAGAAAATCAGACAGTATACATCAACTCCCTGGAACCAGGCCAGCCTAATGTCTCCCCATCCTAAAGCTCAGGCAAATTTGCAGAAGAGGAGGTGGTAAGATTGTAAGAGCCTAGGGCTGGAGAGGTGGCTCAGGGGTTAAGCCTCCGCCTTGCAGGCAGAAGATCCTGAGTTCGGATCCCAGATCCCACGTATAGATGCCAGGCGAAAGCGGGGGCGGCCTGCGTTTCTAGTCCTGGTAGGGCGGAGACTGTGAATCCCGGGAAAGAAGGAGGTGGAGGCGGTCCGTGGTGGTTCCCGAATTCATCCGTGGTTCTACACACACAGACACACACATACGCGCGCGCACATACATACATACACACACGCGCACAGTTGAATAAATAATAATAATTAAAAAATTAAACAAAAAATTTAAAAAAAAAGATTGTAAGAGCCTAAAGATGGGGAGGAGCATAGATATGCAAAATACTCCGTAAAAGTTAGAGCCAACTTAATCATAATAAGACTTTGCATGACCTGCGCAATCACCAACACATCATTGAACCCCCATAGTCTAGCATGGATCACAGGCACTATGATCCTTAATGGCAAGGGATTAACAGTCACAATAGTGTTCCTATACTAAAGGGGAACACAAAAAAAGAGCTCTAGGCAATGCCATTGAGTCCTTACACATCTTTAGAGAGGAGGACCCAGAGGGAAGTTTGACATGTACACTAAAAGAATGCTCCAGAATGGGGGAGGGGAGAGGGCACTAGGAGAAAGGGAGGGAAGGGGAAAGGAAGGGGAAAAGGGGGCAGGGAACAAGAGGGTCTAGGGAGGGATGGAGAGAGGGAGGGTAATGGGGTACTTAACTTTGTATGAGTGGAAGAAATTTTAAAAAAGAATAAATTCCAAGAGATTGCTAAGAAAAAAAATGTTACAGACATTCAAAAATTTCTAAGGTTTGGACTTTGTGGTCTTAATGCGTTGCTGTTATAAAAAATTACATTCTAACAAAATTATTAGCAATCTTCCTTGTATTCTACCTTAATGAAACTAAAGATAAAATTATATTACATTAAACTGAACTGAATGTGTTTAACCCAAAAATCAAATGATTCTCTTTCAATATGATTCTATGCTGCATCAGTTTCTTCTTGCCTAATCAAGATGATTTCAGAAAACAGCCCTTTATTTAAACAGAGGAGGATTAAACTTTTTCTTTGGCATATTTAGCAATTGAGTTACTTTAAAAAAAATCAGTGTTTTTTGTTTTTGCTTTGGTTTACATTTACTTCCTTTTGTAAATAAATCCCCATGGTTCAAAGATGAATACATATTAACTGCTACATGGTCAAGTATCTCTACTACTTCTGAATCCCAGGTACCTACTTCCTACTACACACTTTAAAGTTAACTGCCATTAATTTTTGATTCTATACCTTACCATGTTTTTATACTAAATTCCTATATATTGCATCTTGGTACATTGATTTATGAATTCATGTGACAATGATACTGCACTTTACTTTGAGGCTCTATGTTAAATTTCAGTACCTAGTATGTTCACTTTTTTCCATTTGCTCTTTTCTTTTAATGTTTATGAATATTATTATTTTTGTTTCTCTACATAAAACCAGATTTACTTACTAAAGTAATAAATTTTTCAGGAATTTAACATATCACATATTTAATGAATTGATTTAAAGAACACCGATGTTTTGAGGATATTGCCTTTGTCTTCAGAAGCATTATAAAGCTTCTCGATGATACATTTGCTGATACTGTTAAAGAATATGTGAAATAAATTTTAAGAAGTGAAGATGGAGGGGACAGTAAAATTATCATTTCTAAGTTTAGGTTTGGGAATCTGAGCAGACGTGGATTTGCCATTAACAAGTTATAAGGAAAATAAAAATCCAAGTGTGTGTGTGTATGTGTGTGTGCTGGAATGATGAAGAGTGTTTTGAGTCTTTTAAATTTTTAATCTGGAAATAGATCTCAAACATAGATAAAGCTTGTAAAGATTATATAAAGAACAATTGAATGTTCCCTTAAGAGAAACTGACAATACTAACAAATCACTTCACTCATTTATTTCCCTGACATGCCTAGTACAATTAACTTTAAAATATAATGCGCATGTATTTCTATGTGTGATTGATATCCACTTGAATTTGCGTATCCATACATGTGTACAGAGGCAAAAGGATGACATCAGGTTCCCTACATTATCATATCCTGCCTTATTCCCCTAAGACAACGTCTTTTAATAAACTTGAATTGGGTTGGAAGCCAGAAATCGACATCCATTCTCCTATTTTTGTCTCAAGTAGCAGTTGTGGTATAGCATGTGTGTCATCACACCAATCTTTTTATGCATGTTGTAGGGATTTAAATTCAGGCCCTTGTGCTTGAAGCATAATCACTTGTCTCCGCCCTACTACTTCCTCAGTTACATATTTGAGATTTTTTTTTAATATTTTATTTATTTTTTATTTATTCAATTGTGCGTGTGTGCATATGTATGTACGCGCAAGTGCGCGCGCGCGTGCGCGCGCGTGTGTGTGTGTGTGTGTGTGTGTGTGTAGAACCACGGATGAATTCATGAACCACCATGGACGCCTCCACTTCCTCCGCCCCGGGATTCACAGGCTCCACCCTACCAGGACCAGAAGCACAGGCTGCCCCCGCCTCCGCCTGGCATCTATACGTGGGATCTGGAATCCGAACTCAGGACCTTCCGCCTGCAAGGCAGAGGCTTAACCCCTGAGCCACCTCTCCAGCCCATATTTGAGATTTTTGATTTACACTATCATGTATTCAATTGTGAGACATTTATTCATCCTTTGTTTGCTGTTGCAATTGTTGTTCTATGGAAAATACAGTTCAGAAGAATGTAGTCCTCAATTAAGAGTCAGGAGTGTTCTTCATTTGAGATATTATTTCTGATTACCTGTTTATTGGATTCAGGTAATTCAAAGATATAATACTACATAAGAAATAGTTTTGGGGGGTTTGATCTCACCAGTCAGAGAGGGAATGGAGTCTGGCAGATAGATGGTAACCATCCTGCAAATTGGACACTGACACCCTCCCTCACCGAGGTCTCCTACTCCTATTCAATCTACCTTTGAATCTACTCTTATAGTAAGATTTCATTTAAATAGCCTTTAATCTCTGGTTAGGAAGTGACCTCCAATAACAATCAGGATGGAGCCAAGGGCAGTGCAGGAACAGCAAAACTGAAAACAGCAACAAACCATGTTGTAAGAGCCTAAAGATGGGGAAGAGCAATGGTAGGCAAGATACTACAAACAAGTTAGGGCTGCAGTAGCCATAATGGGATTCGGTATGACCCGCACAATTACTGACATGTCAATGATCCCCCAAAGTCTAGCATGGATCACAGGCACTAGGATCCTTAGAGGCAAGGCATTAACAGTCATAATAATATTCCCGTACTAAAGTGGAGCCCAAGAAAGAGCTCTGGGCAATGTTACTGAGTCCTTACACCTCACTAGAGTGGAGGACTCAAAAGGATGTTTGACATTCACACAAAAGGGTGCTCCAAGGAATGGGAGGGGGGAAAGGGGATATTGGGAGAAAGGGAGGGAGAAGAGTAAAAGGAAGGGGAAAGGGGGGAGGGCACAAAGGGGACTGGGGAGGGGTGGAGGGAGGGAAAGGACGGGTTACCTATTAAGCTTGTATGATTGGGAAAAATAAATAAATATAATAATAATGATAATAAAAGGAAATAGTTTTCTACTGGATTGCTATATCTGTAAGCATAGTATGTGCATCTCACTAACAATCTTAACTTTTACTTTTAAATTAATTTTGGTGTGCTTTGTTATGCACACATGTGTGGATGTATGAGCTTCTGCATGTACATAGTGTACACCAGAGGAGGCCAGGGGTCCTTTATGATCCCTCTTCTCCTTATTCCTTGGGACAGGGTTCCTCACTGTTCCTGCTCTCAGGCTTTCAGAAAGCAAGCCCCCCAAATCCTCCTACCTCTGGCTCCCAGAACATGGGGATTACAGGCACATATAGTCACACTTACATTTTGTGACTCATGGATCCTGGGGATTGAAATTTAAGATGTCATGTTTGTTCAGCAAACACTGTTACCCACTGAACCATCTTTTAATTCCCTTAATCTTTTATTTAAGCAAGATGATGCAGACCTCTCCTCTGCAAGTGATGTTAAAAGAAAACTTCAGACAAAATAAATTTAAAGGTATTTTCTTTTCAGACTGTAAAGATTTCATTAATCTGACAGTAATCATAATGAATAAAGATTGAGCATGCTACTCCAGCAATGTTTCATGAGCAGCAGTATGTCACAGAAAAGCAAACTCGCTATCTGATCAGATACAGCTAAGACTTATTAAGGAATGATCCAGTAAAGTACCTAGTTATATCATTAACATCCAGTAGGCTGTGACATGTAGAAACTCAATATAGGATTTGTTTGTTTCTGTTTTGTTCCTTTTTGTTTCAAAATTAATATGCTTAACTAACTAATGCAAGTGTCCTAGATAGGACCCAGTAGACCCCACATGTAGAGAGATGTTTCAGTGGGAGGGGAGCAAGATGATAAAAATGGGGTAGTGGAAAGTACAGGTTGATAAAACATACAAACCCATTGTTCAAATAAATTAAGATAAATAAATAAACATAATAAGTAAACAAATGAAATAAGATTGGTTTCTGTAAAATTTTTTAAAAATTACAACTTAAAGGAATACTTGTGAATTGTTTTCATTTACTTGCATAAATCAAGTAAGCATGGAAACAATGCCAGGTGAATGGACTATTGTTTATTTTGCTTTGCAAATAATAGACTTTCCCTGAGAAAACATCTTAAGATCATTAAAACTTCTTCTTCTTATCTCCTATTTATAATGTCCATTGATAGATATCACATGTATCAATCCATGACTTTATTAACAGCATCAATCCTTTCTGCACCTTTACAAAAAGATTGTTTCTTTTTTCCCCTATTCATTTTTATACTTATTTATCCTTATGTTATTAATATGATAATGGCCATTGAATATCTATTGTTTCACTATTATCTAAACCAGCAAGGAATTCTACATATGGTTGAGGTACCTGTGCAGCTGTATTTTTCATACTTAGTTCATTCATTGGGCACTATGTTTCTCTCTTCATTGAATTTCTGAAGTATTTTCTACACACACACACACACATACACACACACACACACACACACACACACACACACACACACACACACACATATGACCACTAATCCATATTTATGTGGACAGGAGTCATTGACTAGCTCAATAAATGGGCAAAGTTTGATCATGCCAGGCTTGACACCATAGCTTCCAATCACAGACATCATGAACATGCTCTATGTAGATCATTGTAGTTAACAACAAATGAAATGTTGTACATCCAGTGTGAATCATTGCCATCAGATGTAGCAGGGACACAGATACTGCCCTTCACTGTTGCTCACAGCAACCTGAAAACATACTTCAACTTTTTTGGTACTCAAGTAAAACTAAGTCTGTGGCTTCAAAGTAGAAAAAAATTATTGAGCAGGTCATTACTAAGCAGGAAAGCAGAGTTGGAGTTTATTAAATGAATTTTTTCAGCTGAGTCTAAACTTTTTTGTTTTAAATATACTTCAAAGACTCTCTCTGATACACAACCAAACTATAGTATGTAATTAATGCTCTACCTTTCCTTAAAACCTCAAATATCAGTCCTTAGTATATAATATGTATGTAGAGTTTGGTTTCAACTTCTTTTTACTATGTCAGAGCTTCTAGTTCTTTCTCTATTGCAGTATTGTTTTTCACTGTAAAACTTGGTCTGAGTCTCATTTCCTACCTGAATATTCCTGTTTTCTTTATCCCATGATACTCTCTAAGGCAGCACAAACAGATAATATTTTACCCAATAGCTTCAAAGTCTAGATATGATAGTGTCTTTGGAGATAGTACATTGCTGGTAGATTAAAAGTGAGGTTCCTTTTTCTAGTTAAATTTTCAGGAATATGAGAATTTACAAAGTCATAGAAATTAGTTGCAGAAACTTTTGAGACCCAAGGAGTTCTTTAGAAAAGTGTATTTGTGGCAATGTAAATACCAACACATCTTCCTGTGACTTGCCATATGTTTTCTCACACAGACTTTTTCCTTCCTCTACTGCATTTGTTATTTCCAAGGTGACTCAGTGGCAGAAGGAGTATTTCAACTTCAGTAAGTCCCACTTTTGTTTCAGCCTTTCTTCTATTCTATTCTGCCATAGTACGTGGAGGAATGTATTCTCTAAAGCCATTAACTGTTGGTAGTGTTGCCTTAAGAGACTTTTGAGTCCCTGTTCAGGGATTTTATTTTACTCGGTCTCAAGATTTTACAGTTATCTCCTCCTGACATTTTTTTTTTGTTTTCTACGTTTCACTGAAGAAGATTCTTGTTCAATTTTTCCCACAACCTCCAGGCTTGGAATAATACTTTCACACATACATGAATGGAAGTTCTTAAAAAATATTTGTGGAAAATTTTAATTTAGGATCTAGTTTAGTATCACCATAGGGTGGTATGTATAAATCTGTTTGTAAGTAGATAGCAATACCATAGGAGCAACATAGTTGGTGATGCATTATTGAAATATTTGAAAGATAAGTGCTTTAATGTGGAGTCAAAACACAAGCATGATTTAATATAGGGAAAATAAATTAGCATGAAAATTGAGAATATTGTCTAAATGAAGTGCTATTTGGTAAAACTAAAATTTCACAAAAAACTTAAAAATGAAATATCTTGTCAAAAGGTTAAATGAGTGTATTTACCATATTAAGCACAATTTTTGCCTTGTTTCTGTGTATTCTCCTTTGTACCAATGTAAATTTTTCTACAGTAGATCTTAGTTGAGAAATCAAAATAATGCACCAATAGTAATATATCATCTACTTTTTTAGATAATTCTTTTGTTTAGAATATTTAAAAGTCATTTCAGTTCTCTGATTTGGAAATGTATCATTGTACCTATATTTCAAAGTAGACTTTTTAGTTCTGTGATTTATTTTTATGGTTGTTACTACTGTACCTCAACTCATAGTCTAAGCATATATTCATTCTCCTTATTTTTTAACATATCTTTACTTGAATACAGTTTTTAGAACATGAGCATGCTCATTTTCACTTAGTTTGCACATGATATTATGCTAAGGGTGGCAGGTGTCATACAGTAAAAAAAATTAAATGGGCCCCAGGGAAGGTGAAAGAGTTGCATTCACAGCCTGGATCTGTCAAAAACTAGCTGTGTTTCTGTGCATAAATACCTTTAATCTGTGGTCTCTTATTAACTTGATAGAAATAATTATCAACTTCTTAAAATAGTCCCTGTGAAGGTTTAGATAAATAGAATACCTAGTACTATCTGCAAAATAAGCCTTATTAAGAATCCAAAAGGTTATTATTATTTTTATTTTTGCTTTTGATTTTTTTATTGTGAAACTAGAGAGCAATAGTCATCCAGTACTTCTCATTTTTGGTATAAAAAGGTGGCAGATAGATTTCAATATTATCTCTGATTGCATCTTAGTATTAAAAAAATTAATCATGCCTTTCTTTTTCTACATATGGTTAAAATAAGTCATCTAACTGTGGAGTAGTGATAGCTGTTAATTGATTAATTTTCTCCATAGATGTGTACCTTATTTATAAATTTTGGGTGATATGGTCGTTATTTATTTATTCAAATGAAATCTTTATTAGGACTTTAATAGATGTGGTAAAAGTTCTGTGTGTTTGTATGAATATATAAATGGAATTTAAAAAGTGAATTTCAGCAGGAGAATTTCAGACAGCTACAATGCATCTTTTCTCTTTAAACAATTTCTTCTTATGATTTTCCTTTTTAGAAGCCTTTTAAGCACTTCTGTGACAACCCTTCCCCCAAGCAAATTATAGAGTAACAAAGAACAGTGGGGGCTGTTGGAAAATGGTATTCTGAAACATCTTTCTGATTTCCCTTAGGGAATCATTTTGACATTTTATCAGACTTTGTCTAGTAGTCTACAGAGCTTTTTCTTACATTTAGGACTTAAAATCCATAAAAATCAATTGTATTTTTGTTTTATTTGCATTTATATAGCTCCTTTAACATATATTTTTTATATCACAGTTCTTCTACAGATCAATGAATTAGACAGTTTTATGGTAAAGACTATAGCTTGTAAATTTGACAGCCATTTTTCACAAAAGTACCTGGGTTTACACATTTCTGCATTAAGGGAAATATAAATAAGGAGAATCTATTAAAACTTATCAGTTGTTATCACTCAAGGTCAACAGTGTCTGTAAAATGTCACAGTCACTAAATTGCTAGTAGGAGACTTCTCAGTCTTAACAGTCACCTGGTACCATCTCAAGTTCTACCACATCAAAATTCACACATTATGAGCTTGGACTTTGCCTCAGGTACATTTATAGACATGGGAGATATTTATTAATAACTTATTTGAGTACAGATAGTATGCTTTAAAGTATTTTTTACTAAAAATGCTTCTAAGCAAGATTGATGAACATAATTAATGCATTATATATTTCTCTTCATATTTCAGACCTGATTTTCAGCAGGGTATTTTGACGATTTTTCATGTTATTTGTAAGACTGTATATTGTGGAATTAGAAAATAAATAGTCTTGTAGATTAAAGAAAAAAGAGCAACTCTGAGTAAAAATGCATTTCCCCCAGAAGTCAGAAGTATGTTTTTTCTAAATTCAACCCAAAGTCCACTTTTAAAAGAAGCATGTACCTTATGTAATGCAATGTATTGACTAGCAGAAATGCTGTTTATCTACACAGCAGGCTAGGGATAAGTTAACTCTCACTTTTCTCTTAGTTACCCAGCTTCTTTAATCTTGTCTGAAAGATGTAAATACTAATAGAACATAAGTATAAGATGATTAGAATTTGCTAATAGCTAGTATTCTGAAAGAATCATTTCATTTCCTTCTTATTTTAAATGATTTTTACCTAGTTATACAAGTTCAATGAGTAAGTATCTTTTCCTCCCTTCTTCCCCGTCCTTGATACCACCCCCCCGATTTTCCCCATCACAGTATTCTCCCCTTCTTTCTCCCTTTTACTACTTCTCTCTCCTCTCTTGGAGTTTCCCAACTGCTCCCTCCTACATCTGTTTACATGGGCACTGAATTTGATTCTGAGTAATCTATACTAGTGAACATTCAGGACTCAGTGGCATAACTTGGGGCCCCTTCTTGGGGCACCCACTAATATGGGAACTCCCTTATATCTGTCTAACCCCTTGCTTCTAAGGATCCTACTGCCTGCACCTTTCTCTCCTAAGATCCCTGCTACTCTTGGAAGGATGGATGACATGTCAGCACAGGCTTGTGTGTAGTATCTTGTCTATAGTTGGTCCTCCCTATCTTTAGGGTCTTACATTCTTTCACAACACCCCCCCTCTGCAAGGTTCCCTGAGCTTTAAGATAGGGAGAGATTTGGCTGGTCTGGTTCTAGGTGAATATTGTAGGGTTTTTGGTGGTCTGAATTGTGGTTGGTGGTTCTTTTCTGTTTTGCTATTCCTGTACGGCCCTTGGCTGCATCCTGATTTGACGTTAAGGTCATCTCTTAACCAAAGATAAAAGGCTTTCTAAAAAAAGATCTTAATATAAGAGGTTTAAATGTAGATGATAGAATAGAAGTAGGACACATTAATGAGTGGGGTCAGTCTTCCAATTGGCGGTTCATTACCATCTAACTGGCATCCCCTATCCGATTCATGACTGGGGAGATCAAACCCATCCAGCCCCAAATTAATAGGAAATGAGAGTGAGTCACATTAGATGTTTTGCTTCTTACAGGCAGTTCATGACCATGTCTTAATTTCTCTATTGAAATGTGTTCTTTTGTCTCCTTTTTCTTGAGGTCTTCTTTCCCTTTCCTTCCTAATTACAATCCTTTGGGTTTATAATGGGTGTTATAGAGATTTACCTTTGAGTTATGTCAGTAAGTGCGATTGGAACTAGGACCCACTTAAAATGGAGAACATATGGGGGCTGGAGAGGTGGCTCAGGGTTAAGCCTCTGCCTTGCAGGCAGAAGATCCTGAGTTCAGATCTTAGACCCCACTATAGACGCCAGGCAGAAGCGGGGGCAGCCTGCGTTTCTGGTCCAGGTAGGGGGGAACCTGTGAATCCCGGGGCAGAGTAAACAAGGAGGAGGTGGAGGCATCCATGGTGGTTCCCAAATTCATCCGTGTTTCTACACACACACACACACATATACACACACATACATACACACACACACACGCATACATCCACAATTGAATAAATAATAAAAAATAAAATAAATTTTAAAAAAGAGAGAACATACAGTGTGTAACTTTCTGTTCTTGAAAAAAAAATTAACACCAAGGAGATAAATAGCCCAATTGGAAAATGAGCTGAGGAACTTAAGAAAATATTCAAGGGAAGAAATTGAAATGTCTAATAAATACCTTAAAAATGTTCCACACTCCTCACCATCAAGAAAATGCAATTGAAAATTACCCTGAAATATCATTTCAATCTTGGTCAGGTTGGCAAAAATCCAAAATAAACACAACAAATAATGTTGGAAAGGATGTAAGGGAAGGGAACCCTCATACATTATTGGTGGAAATGCAAGCTTGTACAGCCATTCTGACGATCAGTACGGCAGTTTCTAAAAAGTTCTTGAATGAAATGCCATGTGACCCAGCTATTCCACTACTGGGACTAATCCCCCAAAATGCATCAATTCACTATAGTGACATAAGTACATCCATGTTCATTGCAGCACTATTTACAATAGCAAAGTCAGGAAATCAACTCAAATGCCCAATAGCTGAAAAATGGATAATGAAAATGTGGTACATCCGGTTCCCCACTCTCCCGGAAGTGCACAGTCCAGCCGGAACTCACTGCGACCTGGGCCAAATAAATGAGTTCAGTAAAAAATGCACAGAAATTGAAAGAAAGTCTTAAGAGTTAAAACGACAATGCCCAAGTCAAAGTGCAAATCCATGAGAAACAACACCCAAGAAAACAAATCTTCCACTGAAGGAATTAATCCCATAATGATAGACTCCAACCAGAACAAATCCATGGAAAATAGCCAAAAAAGCCTGGCCCAGGATAACGACTTTCAAAACATAATCATTACCATGATCAATACAGGAAAGGGTTCTCGGAAATGTCCCTGGGACTTTGCACCTGATCGGAGAGGAGGACCCAGAGGAGAGTTTGGCATGCACATTAAAAGATGCTCCAGGGTTTGGGGGAGGGAGTCACTGGGGGATGGGGAGGGTGGGGAGAGGGGAGGGAGGCAGCAGGAGGGAAGGGGGAAGTATGAGGGTTGCGGGAGGTGGAGGGAGGGTCGGGACCCGTGTACCTGTTAAGTTTGTATGAGCAGAAATAATAATAATAATAAATGTTAAAAAATCTCCCTCCCGTGCAGCCTTTGTCTGCCCGACCGAACGTGCCTCCCGTTTCCCACTCCGACAGGCCCCCAGGTGAGTACCCCCGCCCCTGCCCAGGTCTCCCCGTGTCCCAGTGGCACCCAGGCTGCCTCAGGGTTTGGCCTGGGCCATGCCTCGGGCCCCAGGCCCCTTTCTCCTTCTGGCCTGCCTGTCCGCCCAACTGGACAGGACTTGCTGGTGGCTTTCCTTCATCCCTGGAGCTTGGGTGGGACACTATGCAAAGTCCCAGGTCCAGGGTAAAGAATTCTGCCATCAACATCAGCCCCTCTGCCTCTCTGGCCCACCGGGAACCCACGCATGTGGTCTACAGAAGACACACTGCTGCTCAGAATTCAATAGAGTCCAAAGAAAACTCAAGCAAAGTTCTAAGGGTCAAAGGCCATATATCTATAAACCGCTACAATCATCCTATCACAAGGGAGAGATTCTTCACATCCAGCCCAAAGATAAATAAACTTCCTTTTTGTCACCTTACTGTTCCTTTCCAATATTAATCACCATAGATTAACTTTTCCATAAAGCCACCCCAAAAACATATACAACTCCAGGGATCATACCACTCACCCTCACATATCACCAAGATACTACATTGTAAATGTGCACTACCATACTAATATTCACTCCTTGTCTACTTAACCTGACTTAACTGATGTACTAACAGCCTAACAGCCTAAACTAGGAGATAACAATAACAAAAGACAAACATACCCAACACCAAGGCAAGCACTAGTAATAACTGCCCAAGTGTAGGAATACCAACTAAATCAGTCAAAAACACACAGAAACTGAAAAGCCCTAGAAGACAAAATGACAATGCCCAAGTCAAAGTGCAGATCCATGAGAAACAAAACCCAAGAAGACCAATCTCCCACTGAAAGAATTAACCCATTAATGATGGATTCCAACCAGAACGATTTCACAGAAAACAGCCAAGAAAGCCAGAACCAAGAAAATGACTTTCAAAGTATGAACATTACCATGATTAATACTATGAAAGAGGAAATCCAAGAAGAGTTAAGCAACTACATCAACCACTTTGAACAGGAACACAACAGGCATTTGGAGGAGTTGAGAAAAACAGTTCAAAAAACAAAAATAGGCATAGAGCAGTTAAAAAAGTCTCAGGCAGAGTTTAAAATTGAACTAAAAGACAAGCTATCTTCAACCCAAAGCTCAACAGAGAGTCTTATCAGCAGAACTAACGAAGCAGAAAATAGAATTTCAGATCTTGAAGACAAAGTGGGAGAATTGACCAGCTCAATGAAAGATTGTTAAAGCCAAAAAGATACTTGAGAGAAACATTCAAGAGATATGGGACACCCTGAAGAAGCCTAACATGCGCATTCATGGAATACCAGAACAAGAATCTCAAAATACCACACCTGAGGAAATTGTTCAAATTATCATAAATGAAAACTTCCCTCAACTGAAGAATGAGAGGCCCATCCAAATACAAGAGGCATTTCGCACTCCAAACAGATATGTCCAAAATAGAAAATCACCATGGCAAATAATAATCAAAAAACTCCACATTCAAGACAAGGAAAAGGTGCTGAGAGCTTCAAGAGAAAAAAAGCAAGTCACTTTTAAAAGAACAAATGACTTCTCAATGGAAACAGTAAAAACAAGAAGAGCTTGGAGATACGTACTTCAAGTATTAAATGAGCAAAAATGCCAACTCAGACTGCTATACCTGGCAAAACTATCTGTCATGATCGAGGGAGAAAGAAAAATTTTCCAGCACAAAGACAACTTGAAGGGATCCATGTCTACCAAACCAGGCGTTCAAAAAATGCTAGAAATGATATGCAAACTTGAAGAAAAGAACAAGCATATCCAGGAGGACAGAAGGGAAGTATAATATCACAAAAATATAAATGTAAAACAATAAGCTTACAAAATCCACTAAACATAAAAAATGTCCAGAATTAAAAAGAATTTCTCCATTATAACATTAAATGTCAATGGGCTTAACTCACCGATTAAGAGACACAGATTACAAACTTGGATTAAAAATCACAACCCATCAATCTGCTGCCTTCAGGAAACTCATCTCACCACAAAAGATAGGCACATCCTAAAAATGAAAGGCTGGTCCAGAATTCTGCAAGCTAATGGAACCAGGAAACAGGCAGGGGTAGCCATTATGCTGTCGGACAAAGAGGACTTCAAACCCCAAAAAATCATAAGAGACACAGATAGATACTACATTTTAGTCACAAGTACAATTCACCAGGAAGACTTTAAAACACTGAACATATATGCACCCAATACGGGTCCCTCCACATTCATTTAAAAAATCCTACAGCATCTAAAGTGAGAAATCAACCCCCAAACGATAATTCTTAGGGATTTCAACACAGCCCTCTCAACATGGGATAGATCAACAGGTCAAAAGCTTAACGGGGACACTTTGGAACTTAATCAAACCCTTAAAGAAATGGACCTTACAGATATCTATTCAACTTTTCATCCATGTACCAAGAATACATATTTTTCTCAGCAGCACACAGAACTTTCTCCAAAATAAATCACATATTGGGCCACAAAATGAATCTACACATATACAAAAAAGTTCAAATTCTAACTAAACACCAAGGAAACTAATGGGCCAATTAAAAAATGGACCCTGGAACTTAAAAGAAACTTTACTAGGGATGAAATTAAAATGTCTAACAAATATCTTAAAAAATGCTCCACTTCCTTAGCCATCAGGGAAATGCAAATCAAAACTTCCCTGACATATCATCTCACCCCAGTCAGGATGGCAAAAATCCACAATACAAACACCAAATGCCGGAGAGGATGTGGAGAGAGGGGAACTCTCCTACATTGCTGGTGGGAATGCAGGCTCATACAGCCACTCTGGAGAGCCATCTGGAGATTCTTAAAGAAGTTAAAGATTGAAATGCCATATGACCCTGCTATATCACTTTTGGGAAAACCCCCCCATGCAGCAGAGGTTCACCTCGATAGCACAAGTGCGACCATGTTCATAGCAGCACTGTTTACAATAGCAAAGTCATGGAATCAACCCAAATGTCCAACAGTTGATGAGGGGATAAGGAAACTGTGGTACATCTATACAATGGAGTACTACTCAGCCATAAAAAATGATGAATTACTGGAATTTGCCAGGAAATGAATTCATTAGAAACAATTATATTGAGTGAAGTATCCCAGACCCAGAAAATTAAGCACCATATTTACTCCCTAATAGGTGGCTCCTAGTATCAAACCCACCCAGCCTACCTAGAGACACTCGATGTTAAATCTCTGTAATAGAGTAATTGCAAGGAGTATGAACAGGAAGGATGGGGTCGGAGGGCGACACCAGAAACAAGGAGAGAGGGTACCATGTAACAGCAGAGAAAATAGGCCTCCATCAAGGACTGCAAGTAAGCAATGAGACATCTGGTTAAGTTCACAGACTTTTCGTTCTTGATCATTTACAACTGAGGAGGTGTGATCTCACCAGAAGGGCAGGGCACATAGTCTGGCAGACAATAAGTAAGCATTTTGCAAGTGGGTGATTGACCCATCCCTTTTATTACATCTTTTTATTACTTTTATTTCATCTACCTTTGAATATACTCTTATAACAAGACTCTAGTTTAACAGCTTTTTATCTCTGGCCAGGGGGTGACATCCAATACCCATCAGGATGGAGTGAAGGGCATTGCAGGAGCAGCAAAACCGCAAAAGAAAATCAACAAACCATAATCCAGAACTTCAGAGACTCTATATCAACCACCTAGAACTAGGCCAGCCTAATCTTTCCCCATCCTGAAGCTCAGGGAAATTTGCAGAAGAGGGGGCGGTAAGAGTGTAAGAGCACAAGGATGGGAGGAGCAATGATATGCAAGATACTCCACACAAGTTAGGGCCGAAGCAATCATAATTGGACTTTGCATGCCCTGTGCAATGTCCAACACACTATTGACCCCACGAAGTCTAGCATTTGCTAAAAGCGCCAAGATTCTTGGAGGCAAGGTATTGACAGCCAACATAGTGTTCCTATCCTTAAGGGGTATAAAGGAAAGGGTTCAGGGAAATGCCGCTGGGTCCTTGTATGTCATCGGAGAGGAGGACCCAGTGGAGAGTTTGGCATGCATATTAAGTGATTCTCCAGAGATTGGGGGGGAGGTATTGGGGGTGGGGAGGGAGAGGTGACAGGAGGGTGAGCAGAGGGTTCGGGGGGAGGAGGAGGGAGGGAGGGAACCGGTGTACCTGTTAAGTTTGTATGAGCGGAGATAATAAAAAATGTTTAAAAAAGTTAAAAAAAGAAAATGTTGTACATTTATGCAATGGAATACTACTCAGCCATCAAAAAATGAATGTATGGAATTTTCTGGTAAATGGATACTATTAGAAGAAATTATACTGGAAGAATCATTTCAAATGTCAAAATTTTAAGTTAATCAAGGTGGGAGAGAGTGGAATGGATTGATAAGGGGAAGGGAAGGCTCTGGGAGGGAAGGTGATGGAGAAGAGTAGGGATTATTACTCAATATGTCTGTAAAACTAAAAAATTTAAAAATTGTCCATTTCTATATTTTTATTAAAATATTCAAAACTATTTCAAGTGAAATATTGCACTATAGTTTCTGTAAGTCCCTTTTTTCTGTCAATCAAGATTTTAGGAAAGTATAATAAAAATTTAATTCATCCTTTACCTTCTTGTAGGGAGTAATCTTTCCAAATTTGCAATTTCACTAGTTTTTGTAAATATTATCTTATTAGAATTCCAAAATTTACACATAATAATCTTCCAGTTAATTGGACTATAATTCTAAGACATATATGATTTGCCATAATTGTGATAACATTGTGTCATCTAATTCTAATGAGATGTGTTACAGTGAGAAGTATCTTTAACTCATTGTAAAGTCCACAAATTAGAAATAATTGAAGCTATTTTTGATGAATGTGTACAATATGTGGAAATCTCAACTAAAACTGCATTTTTACTGAGAATTCTTTTTCTTAGGACAAAATGACCTTTAAAAAAATAATGAGGGCTGGAGAGATGGTTCTGGGCTTAAGACTCTGGCTCATAAGCAGAAAGTCCTGAATTCAGATCCCGGGTCCCACTAAAACATGCCTGATAGAAATGGTGGCAGCCTGCACTTGTGGCCCTGGTGGGTGGAGCCTGAAAAAATCCGAGTCAAGCAAGTAGGAGGTAGAACCAATGCAGAGTGATTCCCAAAGTCAACCTTGGTTTGTCCTCCACAGGGACACACAGCGCCCTCTGATACGCACACATACGCACAAGCACATGCACACAAAATAAATAAAAATATTAGAAAAACGAAACTGCTTTCAAAAAAGTTAATTAACCACCTATGACTGCACAGAAATTGTAAATCTGAAAGTAGTATCAGAGCAAAATGAGGTAGCAACGCATCTGCTACAGTAAATCTGGAAATTTCATTTCCTTTAATTCCATAGTTTAGTCAAATTCATTTTATTTAATTCCATACTTCAGTCAGTGTAGATATTGTTTTATTTTTTCTGACTTGACATACAAATTAATTTTCAGGGGGCAAAGAAACAAAATCTCTTAATGAAAAATAAATTCTGAACTTAACTACAGAACTCTGGAGAATTAAGCCAGAGTACTTTAGAATGTTTCCTGACAGATAAATCTGTGTGTTTCTCTTTTGTCCCAGATACACACATGCAGGAATCCTAATAATTATAATTACATTTACTATTGCATAGCACTCTTTAGCCTTTCTAATTTTATTAGTTTACCAGTGGATTCTTCTTTGCTTTATAAAAGCATGATGTGAAAATTTTTTAGTTTCCTAATTAGAAAATATTTCTTAGTGTAATATTGAAATTAACTAAGTAGAGGTGTCTCAGGGCACTTTCAACTGATATTCAGTATGATATTCTTTATTTCCAGAGAGAAATGAACATCATCTGTACCACATGCATGAACTTTTTTTAAATTTTTTTATTATTATTATTTATTCAACTGTGTGCATATGCGAGTGTATGTGTGCGTGCGCGTCTGTGTGTGTGTGTGTGTGTGTGTGTGTGTGTGTGTGTGTGTGTGTGTATGTGTAGAACCACGGATGAATTCGCGAACCACCATGGACGTCTCCACCTCCTTCTGCCCCGGGATTCACAGGCTCCACCCTACCAGGACCAGAAGCGCAGGCCGCCCCGCTTCCGCCTGGCGTCTATACGTGGGATCTGGGATCCAAACTCAGGACCTTCCGCCTGCAAGGCGGAGGCTTAACCCCTGAGCCACCTCTCCAGCCCCAACATGAACTTTTATACATAATGAATCTATAATTCTCTATAGTCATTTTAACTTTTCAAAGCAGTTTTATAGGAGTTATTTTATCTAGTTGTTGGGTTTTAACAAAGTATATACTTACATATTTTATTTAAAATTCTTCCATGGTGGAAAGAAAAGCCTGGTCTTTTACCTGCATTGCCGTCTTTTGTCTTTCTTCCTTTTGCACATTGTCTACACTTAACAATTTTGCTGCTGTGTCATAAATTTACATTATTTTAAGATCCTACCATGTGTAAGAATCCTTTGTTGGTAGAAAAGATAGTAAAAAAAAAAAAAAAAAGAGTGGAAGGCAGGAGTGATGGCTCAGGGGTTATGCCTCTATTTCAAAAGCAGAAGGTTCTGAGTTCAGATTCCAAGTCCCATTTGAAAGCTCCAGGTAGAAACATGTGTGGCCTGTGTTTCCAGAGCTGGTGGGCAGAACCTGGAAAATCCCAGAACCAAGCAAAAACGAGATAGAAACAATCCATGATGACTCCTGAAGTCACCCTAGGTACTCCACAGGGACACACAGTGCCCTCTGATACACACACACATACACACACACACACACACACACACACACACACACACACACAAGTATGTGTATGTATTATAAGTTTAAAGGGAGATGATCCTGAATGGCTGATAAAAAGCTCCTCATGGAAGCTATTTGTTAGACGGTGCCAGATATGGATATATCCTACTGAGTTGCTGCTCAGGGAAGCCCGTAAGAGCCCCCCCCCCAACAAAAAACAAGATCGGCCCCTACTGTTTGTTTGAATTGCTGTTCCAAAACAACTTCAAAGCGAAGGGATTTATTTTGATCTGCAGTTCCATAGGGATAGAGTTCATCTGATGAGTAATTCTTACTAGTTGGGACATGAGGCTGATTCCTTGGAATTCCCATCCCTCATGCTCAGGGCACAGCTTCTACTTACTGGTCACTGCCCTCAGGCACTTTTAAAGCCCACAACTGATGTACCTCAGGGAAACATATCACTTCCCTCTCTCTTTAGTCCCACCCACATTCACAGTGATAAAAGTTCCACCACAACTTCAGACCTGGCATCTTCTCCCTTCCCAGAGAGTTGGTCCTGCGCATGTCATATAATTAGTGGGGCAGGGGTGTGTCCAGACACTATTTTCTGGACTAGACAGAGCTGTTATATTCACCAGTTCACTGTAGTTACATATATTTCCATAAGAATATCAATATTTCACCATAGAATAGAAGTTCTTTTTCCATTCCTTGTCTGTAGCATGGCCAATCTGCCCTTTCTTTCTTTTTTACACTTGCATTGTATTGTCAGTCAGGAATCAGAGAGAGAAAAGGATATAGGATTTGGTTATAAAACCTTGTGGACTGCCCCCAATGGTGCTCTTTCTCCAGCAAAGTCCAACCTTTCAAAGGTCTGAAAACCTTCCCATATATTCTCACCAAACAGAATCCAAGTGTTTAGACACATGAGACCATGGGGAAATTTCATATTAAAACCACCGAACCATACTTCTTGGTTGTCCATCAGAACTAGATTATAAGTGCTTAATGCCAAAGATGCATGACATGGAGAAATCAAGTTGGAATTTGCTCCCTGTTGGGAGGTTTTTGGGGTGTCAGAGGGTACCAGGCAAAATTTGCTCACTATATCAAACTACCTGTTAAACAATTATTATGCCCATAGATTGGAGGAGCAATCATAATTAACCTAGAAGTTTCGTTCTGTAATAGAAAGTGTTTGTCACAGAAAATCATACCTGAAAAAATGCAGAAAATAAGTGACTGCAGACTGTTAGATCCTAAACAGGATATGTAAGTCATCCCCATTCCCACTCCAAGGCTCAGAGATTACCGTGAAAGAGGGATTGGTAAAATCTTAAGAGCCTGACGTGGGGCAAGGGTGTGTCTAGACACTATCTTCTGAACTAGACAGAACTATTATATTCACCAATTCACTGTAATTACATATATTTCCATAAGAATAACATGGGACTCATTGTATTAATATTTTGCCATAGAAGAAGAAATTCTCAAGAGGCCCATACTCCCTTGAGAGATTAATGAGGGTTAATGCTTAAGGGGCAGAAATGAAGACTCCTTCCTCAATGGTATACCCATTGATAATATGGTTCAGGCTCCAGCAAGTTTTCAGGCACATCATCAAAGTAAAAACAGATGAGACCCAGTGGGCCACACATAGGAAAAGATTTGAAAACTGGAGGCGTTCTGGCAATGGAA
This sequence comes from Typhlomys cinereus, assembly GCA_023101885.1. Lineage (NCBI taxonomy): Eukaryota > Metazoa > Chordata > Mammalia > Rodentia > Platacanthomyidae > Typhlomys > Typhlomys cinereus. Next base: position 291,507 of record JALPQD010000590.1, on the reverse strand, counting down.
AAAAAGGATTGAAATGGGAAGAAGTGGGGGGAATGGGGGATTGGGGATTAAGGTGGGAAAAATCATAAATCCACTATATTTATATACAAAACACTAAAAAATTAAATATTAAAAAATCCTTGTCATATCCCATCATCTTTTATAAAACACAGTGCTTCTTGCAGCTTTTCTTCATTATTGCCAATAAATTCACAGGCAAATGATTTAAAGGGGTACAATGGATTTCATTCTCTTTAACTACTCAGTTTTGACTCTTACTCTAACTTGGCAGGAGAACTCATACCAACACCAGAAGCCAAGGGAAATAGCTATATCATACTGACTTCTGAGAAAGGTGTAATTCTCACTTGCCAGACCAGCATGTCTGGCCAAGTATACCAAAGAATGAAGAATTTCAACCTCCTGGATCATTTCCCTCCATCTTAAACACCTGCCAAGAAAAAAGTCTCATGCAACATAAGCTGGGCGATCTCTATCAATTAGACAATCACCTGAAGGTTTGCTCAGGCATAATCCAATGGGTAATTGTTCACATTGGTGCACAGAGCTCAAGATTTCAATTGTTAAGTTGATGCCTGTGTCTATCGCTATTAGTAATATTTTTCTTGTTTTAATTCTTGCCTCTTTTTAGATTGATTCTCTCAATCTCTTATGATTAATTCAATTTTTGACTTAGAATAACTATTTGTAAATATTGGACAAATGCAACCAGGAAGTGGAAGAACTTAGAGAAACAAACTTGGTAAGGCCTATGCAGAAAGTATGCAAGTGCAATGCCATTCTGGGGTAAAGTAAATTCAAGAGTTACCCTGGTAATTTAATGTATCTCTATTTAAAAATAAAAATGAAAAAGAGAGTTGTCAACACAAGTTGATAATAGTATGCTTTCCAAATATGAACCCATGTCTTGAGTTCAATCCTCAATACTTAAAATGGAAGAAATGTATGTAAACTATAAAGGAAACTTTAATATCCCCATCCTTGCTTTTATCCCTCAGTACCTCTAGTTGGGTAGTTTTAGAACAGCCATGCTGGGATGTCTCTGAATGTCTTCAAAGGTCATCCCCAGGGCTGGGATTACCCTGAAACATAAGCTTCACCAACCTCCCCCAACCCTCTGTTCATGAAAGAATATGTAAATTAGTTGTCCCTTACAAATAAGCCATATTATGAGGTCACACACAAGATCAACTGGCTTGGGCCCCAATATGAATGGACCAGTGAGATATAGAGGACCAAGAGCTCCAATCAGATTTGCAGAAACTGCAGCTAATTAATGAGGAAAAGCCACTTTTCCTGGGCCCCACTAAGGGTGTAAATATTAAGAACCCCGGCAGCCATCTTTGCTGCCCTTGTCCTTCAGGATACTCCATATAGGGAGTCCATGAGCTCTTTTCCAGCTCCTTGCCCCTCATGGATTAATGTCCTTGAGTTCTATTTGTTTTTTTCTCTAATAAACTCTGCTTAATCCTCAACATGTGTTCTGGTTTCAATCTTCAACTCCCTAACACAAGAACCTGGACACATAAAGACTCCAGGAGAGCAATCCTGAAGCATTCGGTGAGCACAATCAGGAGATTGATGCCACATCACTAACAAGGACGCATCAAACCTAGAAAAACATAAAGATGCCTGAAGACTAAGATTATCTTCCTCCTCTCAACAAATCAAAAAAAAAAAAAAAAAAAAGAAAACACAAATTCAAAGTGGAAGCCACACATGCATGAATCCAATAGCCGTTTATTTTCCAGAAAGCCTATAAAAAGGGTCTCAAGTCGTTGGATTCTTGTAGACTCATTATCAAAGAGTGGTGTGAACATTACTGACCCTTAAAAAACCAGTTGCAAAGTTAAAGAAATAGTCACAATACCCAGTAAAACAATTAAGTACTTTAATATGGATAACTGAACGTTTCCTTGATGGACAGAGTAGTTTGTGGATCAAGTCTCCTCCATAGGCTTCAACATGCTGAATAATTTTCTTGGTATCCAAGGTGGATGTCCTTGTTGATTTGCACATCATAATTAAGTGAAGATCTTAAGTCATAACTGCCACAGCTGCATAGAAGTAAATAATTTCCATTATACCAATGAAACATATGCAAAGTGCTATAGACATTGAGGAAGTTACCGTACATGACAGGGAAATTAGGAACAAGAATATTGCCTCCACTGCCAGCTGCCCCATAAACATTTACATTTGTGCCAAAATTATGTTAATTTACTCCAAAAACATTTTGGGTTGCTCTCAAAGAATACTGATTTGCTCCCCAAACATTTGGATTGGGCAAACAAACATAGTAGCTTGCTCTGGTCGTATTTGGGTTTGCAATGGAAATATAATGATTTGCACCCACAGCATTTGGATTTGCTATGAAAACATACTGGCTTGCATCAGTAGCATTTGGGTTTATCATTAAAATGCACTGGCTTGGACCAACAGCATTTGGGTTTGCCACAGAAATGTGCTGACTTTCACCTATAGTGTTTGCATTTACTAAAACATACTAGCTTGTCCCCCAAAGCCTATTGGTTTGCCCCACAAACATTTGGGTTTCTACCCAAAGCATCCTAGTTTGTCAGAACATAATTTGCGTTGGCCCCTAAAGTGTACTGATTTGGACCCATACCATACTGGCTTACCTCAAGAACTTGTGACTTTGCTCCTAGAGAATGCTGGTCAACCCCGAAAGCATTCGGGTTTGCCACAGGAGCACTTGTTTCTTCCCTTGAAGTACTGGAATTTGGCATGGATCTGGTAGCATTTGCCAAGATGGTGTTTGAATCTTCCATGTTATCTGCAACATTGGCATTTGTGTCACTTCTGTGAGCATCTTGGTTGGTATTCTGAGCATTTGTGTTACCATGACACTGGAAGTCATTACTAACTACTCCTCCCTGACTGTCCTTTAAATCATCTGATGGAATAGACTTTCTCATCTTGGTCTTACTCTTGATCTTACTCTTAGACTTAGGTTTACTCTGCTGTTTCACAGGATATTCTTTTGGCAGTGACCGTTTAACTTCACAACGACTTGAACCAATGTAATGGAATCTGGATTCCAATACCTTTCTAGCTGAATTTTCATCCCTGTAAGTTATGAAGCCGAAGGCTCTTCTTTTCTGTGTTAAAGAACACAACGGAAGTTCAATGGCTTGGATCGGACCAAACGAGCCAAAATATGTTTTGATTCTTTCTTCAGTCATCCTTGGGTTCAGGCCTCCCACAAAAATCTTGTTGACAGGGAAATGAGGCATCACAACTTTGGCCCGTTTAAACTCTATTTTCTTGCCATTTAATCTATGGTCTTTCACTCGTAAGACCTTCTCAACGACAGAGAGATCTTTGAAAAGCACGAATCCGAACCCTCTAGAAAGGCCGGTATGTGGGTCTGTTTTTATTATAAAATCTATTATCTCACCAAATGTAGACAAGTACTCCAGAAGTGCTTGCTTACTGGATCCACGGGGAATTCCCCCTATGAATAGTTTACCAGCATCTTGCTGGTTTTTGGTTGCCTCAATTCTGCCCCCTTCATTAAACTGCTCTCTTCCATTGTGTTGTTTCACAACACGGTTGGTGTTATTCATTGTAGAGATTCTGGTGGCAGCTTTACCATCGGTGAAGCTACGGCTGAGCTGCAAATGGCACAGAGGGAGATTGGGGAACTCTCGCAAAAAGGTGACGAAACAGAGACAACCTTGGTGACGTTAATACACGCAATAATGTTTTGAATTCTGAAACGAGTGCCAGGGAAAGTGCCCAATTTTACCATAATGGTACTTTCCATACTAAAGCAAATTTGCTTAGAGGTTTGGCTTTTGAACTCACAATTCACTAACCAATGAAAGAGAAGTTTGTCTAAAAAGGAAGCAATTTTTATATTTGCCCATTTCTCTTCAGATTATATTTCTTTGAACTTTCGTTAAAACATGGAAGACTCTTTGGATGTCTAAACAGCCACCAGATTCTTGCTTCCTTTAGGTGATTCTTCAGATCCTCTTTAATTATATGAAGTCGGAGATGAAGAAGTTAGGGAGACTTGAGGGGAATAGGGAGAATATCCTCTGATGATAGTAAAATGCTCTTTGATTCAAATATTATGCTTATGGAATCTAAAGAACAATTTTTAAATGACTTTTTCAGATTAATTTATACTCCATATAATTCACACTTTAAATGTTTTAAATATACTTATAAAATTATATTTGTAACAATTCCAATTTTATAAATACTGTACACTCCCCCAAAGAAATTCAATATCTTACTAAGCAGTTACTCTTAACTTCTCCTCATTCCCCTCCTTCACAAAATATTTGAACTTACCTGTTTAATTTCTTTCACTTAGCCTGCTTTCAAGATATAGCTATATTATGGCATGTATTTATACATTTTTCTATCAATTATATCATTTGTCTATTTATTCTAAAATGCCACTTGGCAACTGTTGTTTGGTTATATTTTTTGACATCCACATTATACAAATAACTGTAAAGGATTTTGGGTAGTCATTTTTTTCTTAGTTTTAGTATTGTCACTGAGTGTAGTTCTAACAATTTTCTGTACTACTGAGATAGTATCTATTTTTTGCATACCGCCTGCTTGCATTTGAAGGCCAAAGCTAAAATTCTGAATCCTTTTTCCTATTTCCATCCTTGTCACTTCCCTTCATGTCAATGATGAAATTTGTGCCTATCATTTGCCTGTTCAAATACTAGTTCCTTTGAGAAAAGGGACTAAAATTTCTCTACAGGACTCTCAACAGGATAGAAAAAAATTAACAGTTATTCTCAAGAAATTTATATGATTGTTTATTGTTTAAATGTTCTTATTTACATATTTGAGAGAAAAAAGTAGAGAGAGAAAGAGAGAGCAAGAGATAACAAGGAAGAGAGAGAGTTCATGTCACATGTAGCAGTGTTTGTGGAGGTCAGAGGAAGTTGGTTCTCTCTTGTCACTATTTAGAATCCAGGGATAAAAACTAGGTTGTCAGGTTTATATGCCCATGTTTTACCTGATGAATCATGTCACCAGCTCTGTAATTACAAAAAAAAAAGCAATCCAGATTTTAAAAACAATGCCTAGTTATTTCTCCTGTCAATGCAAAAATAAAACTTTCACTTCAAAGAATATAAGAGATAGTTTACTCTGGAGTCAAATATTAATGACTACGACCCAGTTATGTAGATTTAAATTACTCCAAATTCCATATTTCAACATGATAATAATTTTATTAAGCTTTATAACAACAGAATGTAGAAAGTCATAAATGAAAACGCTTTTTAAAAACATTGGTGAATATATCGGGTGTTAAAAAAAATTAGAAACATCTCTTGTAGGAAGAATCAGATGTTATCTAGTGACATTCTTTTCTTTTGGGGTGGTGGAAGCTAAATGGTTTCTTAAGTTGACACATCATGAAAGTCTTCATGCCATAATCACATACATGCTAGAACAATAACAAGTGGGAATTTAGACAACTGATTTCTATTAAGAGGAATAAAGATAACCTGAAACAAGTTGCCTCTGGATCTGCAACATTCTAATCACTCCATGATCTTTGAAGCCATTCTGCCTTTATAGATACAGATTCATTCTGAGAAGTTCACACTCTCTCCAAACTGAGAGATTAAGTACTGAGGATAACTGAGAACTCAAAAGGGAATCTCTGTTTTAAAATCTCTGTCATCATTTGACATTTGTGACAGACAACTTTCATGCTGGGCTCAGTGCTATATGTGACTAGGAAGGTGGACTCTTAGAAAACTGGGAGAAAGTTCATAGTTACTAAAAAGTCTGGAAAAATTTGCATATGAAGAGAGGAAAATGGCTTACTTTCATAGTCACTTATATCACTGCCATGTCAAATATTTGACAGAAACGAACTAAGGGAGAAAGGAATGTTTACTCCAGCTCTAAAGTATAGCTTATAGTCCATCATGGCAGGGAATCACAGCAGTAAGAACAAGAGAAAACTTCACATCCATAGTCAGGAGCAGGCAGCAAAAAATAAATGTATACATGTGTTTGTTTAATTGCCTTTGACAATTTGTTCATAATTGACTTCAAGTACAGGGAATGATGTCCCCAATCAAAAACATAATTTTCTACAGAAGTGTCTAAGAATTGAGCTGCCAAAGTGCAGAGATCATAATTGACCAATTGAAATTATGCTGAATTGATTAACTGACTTATCTAATATAAATCTATCAAAGCTGCTGTAAGCTTGAATATTTATTATTTCCAAGCAAACTCAGAAAACTGCAGAATAGCCAGAGTTCTCTTCATCTGAACCTTTAGCCAGAATTTAAATGTTAGTGCAATCGTACCCTCTGAGTATTCCTTAACTAATGAAGCACCTTGATGACTAGTTATTTACTTATTGCTATTTACAAGGCATAAAATGTCATACATTTGAGCTCTATGTGGACTGATAAATTTTACTCAAATATGAGGCAATAGACTGTAAACTTTGCCCCATTTCTAGGCCTTGTAAATGAGTGCTCTGGGACACAAGAGTCAACTGAGTCTGAGTCAATCAATGTCTCAAAGAAAGAAAATCTTCCTTTCTAGAAACACAATTTAGAACATTTAACCTACTGATCTTGGGTCAATAATGTCATCTTGGTAGATGAATGACAGCACATTATTATTGCAATTACTTTTGAGTGACTAAAAAAGATTTTTAAAAAAGTGTGTGTCTCCTCTTGGACCTCTAGTGAAAATAATTTGCTTACTAGGGTTTTACACACACACACACACACACACACACACACACACACACACACACAGTATGATCTTTAGTACCCTTAGCTGTTTATAATTTTCTGAAGCAAGTGATTCCCACTGAAATTTCTAAAAGTTTCAGCTCTGGCTTTAGTTTCAATACTCTACTGCAATTATGACAAATGATTATGATATATTTTAGCTATTCAAATATTGTTTTTAGATTTAGAATGTTAACTTTTTAATGAGGCAGTTCAATAAGAGTAATTCTGACTAGAAATTTATTCTCATTCCACATAAACCCAAAATATATGGACTGACAATTTAAACTTAACTCCTTTTCTTAGAAATAAACAAATGAATAAAGGATGTTTTATGCTTAATTGCTGAATGTATTTTGTAAGTGTGTAATACTTGTAAAAACAAGCAATGAAAGTCAAAGGACAAAAAATACAGAAGCCAGGGATATCAAATAAGAATTTGCTGTTGCTGGAGCTAGGGAAACCAATTTCTATAGTAAATTCTGGCTATGTCAATTTTAGTATTTTAAGAAACATGGAGAATATTATTTGAGTTTATTTTGCTGTAAGCTAGGTTGTGTTTGAAATATTCAAACCTCAAAATTTGCTTGTCCCTTGGCCATTAATATCTCCTTCATAATTGTTGGAGACTGGGGAGATAAGATGAAGGATGAAATATGTATTTAGAATTAATATGCTTCTCTTATCATGGGACTCAACCTTAGCAGAAAGATGATGTGGGACTCATAACTCAGAAAAGTAACCTGGATATATCCTGATTTGTTTTGCTGGAATAGAGCTGTCTCTGTGGTAATATGTTCTTTAATGCTCTGTTGAACCTGTTCTCTTTAGTGAAATGAAAATGCATGTGTTTGACGTACTTGGTCTACTTGGTTGTTTGATAAAATGAGATTTTCACTACGCTTTTTCTTCTCCATTTTCCACAGAAATTGCCAGCAACCTTTAGTCAAATTAAGATGAGAGTTCAAGCACATAGTTTGAAAAATGAACATTTAGTCCTTTTTGCCCTGGATCCAGACCAAGGCAGACTCTCTGTTCCTCAGGTAAGACCCTATACCATGGCAAAGGTCACCTGCCCTTCCCACCAGCCAGCCTGAGCAGCAGCCACTCTGCTCTGGTGCTGGAGAAGGCCCCTAGGCCATGCCCCAGGTCCCAGGTAATCTGATGAAAAACTAGACACAGTATCCTTTTTGCCCCAGACCTGGACCAAGGCAGACTCCCTGTTCCTCAGGAAAGGCCCCTAGACCATATCCCAGGCCCCTAGAACACATCCCAGGCCCAGGGTCACCCACCCATACCAACATCCAGCTGGAGTGGCAACCAGTCTGCTCTGGCACTGGGGAAGGCCCCTAGGTCACATCCCCAGGTCCCAAGTTATCTGAATCATATACTAGACACTCTTCCCTTTGGACCTGGACCAAGAACAAGACAGACTCCTTGCTCTTCAGAATTCAACAGAGTCCAAAAAAAAAAAAAAAAAAAAAGCAAAGCCTTAGGGCACAAACGCCATACATTTGAAGACCTCTAAAATCATCCCATCATATGGGAGAGATTCCTCACATTCAGCTCAAAGACAAGTAAACACTTTTTACCATCTTGTTCCTTTCAATTATTAGACACTGTAGTTTAACTTTTCCATATAGCCACCCCAAAAGGTATACAACATCAGGGACTATGCCATTCACCCTCACATATCACAATGGTACTAAACTGAAAAAGTACACTACCATACTAATCTTCACTCGCTGTCTAGTAAACCTGACTTAATTGATGTACTAATAGTCTAATAACCTTATCTAGGAAATAACACCAACACCAGACAAGCTTACCCAACTTCAAGTAAAACACTAGTAATAACTTCTCAAGAGCAGTAATACCATCTAATTCAGTTCAGTCAAAAACACACAGAAACTAAAAGAAGGTCTTAAGAGATAAAACAACAATGCCCAGATCACAGTGCAAATCCATGAGAAACAAAAACCAAGACAACAGATCTCCTACCAAAAGAATTAACCCCATAATGATAGATTCCAACCAGAACAAACTCACAGAAAATAGCCAAGAAAGCCATACTCAAGAAAATGACTTTTAAAGACTGATCTTTACCATGGTCAATACTATGAAAGAGGAAATATGAGAGGAGTTGAATAACCACATCAGCCACTTTGAACAGGAACAACAGGCACTTGCAGGAGATGAGAAAAACAGTTGAAGAAACACAAATAGGCATAGAGCAGTTAAAACAATTTCAAGCACAGTTTAAAATTGGACTAAAAGACAAGCTATCTTCAACCCAAAGCTCAAAAGAGAGTTATATCAGCAGAACTAATAAAGCAGAAAATAGAATTTCAGATCCTGAAGACAAAGTGAAAGAACTAACCAGCTCAATGGAAGAGGCTGTTAAAGCCAAAAAGATACTTGAGAGGAATAATCAAGAGTTATGGGACACTTTGAAGAAATCAACCACAAAATGATAATTCTTGGGGATTTCAGTACTACCCTCTAAACATGGAATAGATCAACACATCAAAAACTTAATAGAGGCACATTGTAACTTAATCAAACCCTTACTGAAGTGGATCTTATAGATCTCTATGGAACTTTCCATCCATGCACCAAAGAATACACATTTTTCTCAGCAGCACATGGAACTTTCTCCATATTGGGCCACAAAAATAATCTCTACATATATAAGAAAGTTGAAATTCTAGCCTGTATCCTATCAGACCACCATGGTCTAAAGCTTGATATCCGCAACACAACAAACAGCAGAAAATACATTAACTCCTATAAACAACTTTATGACGCTGAATGAGAATTGTGTTCAGGAAGAAATCATAAAGGCAATTCAAGATTCCCTAGAAGAGAATGATAATAAAAAAACAACATATCAAACACTCTGGAACACAATGAAAACCATCCTAAGAGGTAAGTTTATAGCCTTTAATGCCTACATCAAAAAATAGAAATATCATAAATAAATAACTTAACAAAGCAGCTGAAGAGAGGAGATTAACAAAATTAGGGGGAAATTGAAATAACGAAAATGATACAGAGAATCAACCAGTCAAAAAGCTGGTTCTTTGAAAAAATCAATAAGATTGATACATCCCTAGCTAAAAACAAGAAAGTGAAAACCCAAATTAACACAATTATAAATGAAAACGGAGTTATCACTACTGATACTCAGAAAATTCAGAGAAATATAAGGTCATATTTTAAAAACTTATACTCTGTGAAATTTGATAACACAAAAGAAATGGATGAATTCCTAAGTAAGCAAAACTTACCTAAATTTAATCAGGAAGTTGTGAATTATTCAAATAGTCCTATAACATATGAGGAAATGGATGAAGTAATCTTGAATCTTCCCACCAAAAAATGTCCTGAACCAGTTGGATTCAGCACAGAATTCTACCAGACATTTGGGGAACAACTAAACCAATATTGCTTAAACAGTTCCATCAAATTGCGAAGGAAGGAACACTGCCAAATTCTTTCTATGAAGCTAATATCGTATTAATCCCAAAACCTTATAAAGATACATTTAAAAAAATAAAACTATAGGCCATTCTCTTTGATGAACACAGATCCAAAGATTCTCAACAAAATCCTAGCAAATCAGATTCAAAAACATTTCAAAAAGATCATTCACTGTGATCAAGTAGGCTTCATCCCAAGCTCACCAGGTTGGTTCAACACACACAAATCAATAAATGTATCCACCATATGAACCGATCCAAAGTCTAAGACCACATGGTACTCTCAAGAGGTGCAGAAAAATCTTTAGGCAAGATCCACCAGCCTTTTATGATCAAAACCCTACTGACAGTTGGAAAGGAAGTTACCTTTATCAACGTACTAAAAGCTGTATACAACAAGCCAACAAGCAATGGGGAAAAACTTGAAACATCCCCACTTAGATGAGGAAGTAGATAAGGCTGTCTACTCTCACCATTTCTATTCAATAGTGTACTTGAAGTCTTAGCTGGAGCCATAAGACAAGAGAGGGAAATAAAATAGATTCAAATCTATAAGGAAGAAGTCAAGTTATCTCTCTTTGCATATGACATGATCTTATACCTGAGTGATCCCAAAAACTCCACCAGGAAAATTCTGAAACTAATATACAAGTTCAGCAGGGTGGCAGGTTACAAAATAAACATTCAGGGGCTTGAGGTGGCTCAGGGGTTAAATCTCTGCCTTGCAGTCAGAAGGTCCTGAGTTCAGATCCTAGACCCCACATATAGACATAGGGCCGAAGCAAGCCTGTGCTTCTGGCCCTGGTAGGGCAGAGCCTGTGATCCTGGGGCAAGTTAACTAGGAAGAGGTGGAGGTTGTCTATGGTGGTTCCCAAGTTCACCTGTGGTTCTACACACACACACACACACGTCCACACACACACAATTGAATAAATAAAATAAAAAAAAACATGGAAAATCAGTGACCTTCCTATATGCCCAGGATGAAAAAAAAAAAGTGAATAAGACCTAATAGAAACAATTCTATTTGCTATAACCCCTAAAAAAATGAAATACCTTGATATAAACTTATCCAAGGAAGTGACAGAACTTTGCAATGAAAACATTAAAACCCTAAGGAAAGAAATTACAGAAGATATCAGAAGGCGGAAAGACCTTCCAAGGCTCCTGGATTGGCAGAATCAACATCATAAAAATGACCATTCTACCAAAAGCAATATACAGATTCAATGCTATAATTATCAAACCCCAAGCAATTCTTTAAAGAAATTGAAAAAAAGAATCTCAAAATTCATATAGAAGTACAAAAGACCCAAGCAAAAACAATTGTGAATAACAAAAACACTGCTGGAGGTATCACCATACCAAACCTTTATCTATGCTACAAATCCATAGTAATAAAAACAGCCTGGTACTGGCTCCAAAATAGACACATAGATTAATGGATAAGGGTTGGAAAACACAGATATAAGCCCACACAATTACAGCCATTTGATCTTTGACAAAGGCACCCAAAATATCCATTGGAAAAAGAACAGCCTCTTCAACAAATGGTGCCATCAAAATTGGATGTCCACATGTAGAAGATTACAACTGGACCTGTACTTGTCACCAAAAATTAATTCCGAATGGATCAAGGACCTCAATATAAGGCCAGAGACTATAAAAACCTTAGTTCAAAGGGTAGGGAACTCCCTCAAGCTGATTGGATTAAGCTAAAATTTCCTAAACAGAAATCCAATAGCACAGTCACTAGAACCAATACTCAACAAATGGGATCTTATGAAATTAAAGAGCTTTTGTTCAGATAAAGAGATTGTAAACCAAGCAAAAAGGCAACCCATAGAATGGGGGAAAGTCTTCATTAACAACATATGTGATAGAGCTCTATTATCCAGAGTGCGCAAAGAACTTACAAAAGTAAACACCAAGGAGATAAATGGCCCAATTAAAAATTGGACCTGGGAACTCAAAAGAAAATTTTCCAGGGACGATCTTGAAATGTCTAATAAATATCTTAAAAAATGCTCCACATCCTTAGCCATCAGGGAAATGCAAATCAAAACTTTCCTAATATATCATCTCACCCCGGTCAGGATGGCAAAAATCCACAATACAAACAACACCAAATGCTGGAGAGGATGTGGAGAGAAGGGAACTCTCCTACATTACTGGTGTACTGACTTATACAACCACTATGGTGATCAGGATGGTGACTTTTAAGAAAGTTAAAGACTGAAGTCCCATATGACTCTGCTATTCCACTTCTGGGAATAATCCCCCATAAAGCAAAAATTCACCTCAATGACACAAGCACAACCATGTTTTTAGCAGCATTATTTACAATAGCAAAGTCATGGAATCAACCCAAAAACCCAACAGTTGATGAATGGATAAGAAAAATGTAGTACATTTATACAATGGAATACTACTCACCCATCAAAAATGATGAATTAATGAAATTTGCTAGAAAACGGATGGAATTAGAAAAAATTATTTTTAGTGAAGGATCCCAGAGACAGAAAGTTAGACATCATATGTACTCCCTAACAGGTGATCCTAGTACCAAACCCACTTAGTGACATATTCAAAGATAAATCTCTGTAACACCTACAGTAATTTCAAAGGTTTTAAACAGGAGGGAAAGGGAAGGAAACCCCCCCTCAGAAATAAAGAGAGAGGGGATCATGCTACAGTTGCGATAATAGGTCACCATAAAGTATTGCAAGTAAGTAGTGAGACATCTGGTGGTTAAGCCCACTCACTTTCCTTCCCGGTCACTTGGGACTGAGGGGGTTTGATTTTATCAGTCAGGGAGGGCATAGAGTCTGGCAGATAGATGGTAATCATCCTGCAAATGGGACACTGACACCCCCTCCCTGCAATCTCCTACTCCTATTCCATCTACCTTTGAAAATATTTTTATAGTAAGATTTTCTTTAAACAGCCTTTTATCTTTGGTTAAGAGGTGACCTCTAATACCAATCAGGATAGAACCAAGGGTGGTGCAGTAACAGCAAAACTGAAAACAATAAAATGTAATTCAGAACATCAGAGACCCTATATTAATCACCTGGAATCAGACCAGTCAAATTTCTCCCCATCCTAAAACTCAGGGAAATTTTCAGAACAGGGGGCGGTAAGATTGTAAGAACCTAAAGTTGGGGAGAGGTAACCATACCCAAGATACTCCAAACAAGTTAGGGCTGCAGTAGCCATAATGAGACTTTGCATGACCTGCACAATGACATGTCAATGACCCCCCAAAGTCTAGCATGGATCACAGGCACTAGGATTCTTAGAGGCAAGGGATTAACAGTCATAATAGTGTTCCCATACTAAAGTGGAGCCCAAGAAAGGGCTCTGGGCAATGCCAGTGAGTCCTTACACCTCACTAGAGTGGAGGCCTCAGAGAAAAGTTTGACATTCACACAAAAGGATGCTCCAGGGAATGGGAGGGGGAAAGGAAGTACTGGGAGAAAGGGATGGAGGGGGGTGAAAGGAAGGGGAAAAGGGCGAGGAGGCTGCAAGGGAGACTTGGGAGGGTTGGGGCAAGGAGGGGACGTGGTACCTATTAAGCTTGTATGATTGGGAAAAAATAAATAAATATAATATAAAAAGAAAAATGGGCGTTTAGGAAATACTCTTCTCTATTTACCTTTTACATATCCAAATAGTGATTTAGCTAAATGTACTTGAACACAAAGTAATAACTAATTTGACATCAAATTTTTAACAGCTAAATTTGAATTTTTTAATAATGCCACCTCATTGTTATCTATAGAGAAGGGAAACATGCCTGGCACTAAGTTTCAAGGAGGACAACATAAAATTTCCAGTATCAATAATGCTTGACAAGGCACTTTCATATATTAAATCATGTACTTATCTTAAACAATTCAATTATAGCAAGCCTTCTGTAAAACAGAATTGGTAAAGAAAAATATTCCTTCTCATATTTATATTATATATTACATATTATATTTTATGTTGTATATATTGTACATTTATACATATATACATTATTTACAACTTATATTTATACTAAAAAGAAGTCGACAATGATGACCTGAGTTAAATAGTTACTTTAGAATTATTGTGCTATAAATCAGAAGTAACCAGGTTGCTATTTTATTAGAATTTTCCAGTTTAACAATTTTATTTTTTTATTTTTTATTATTTATTCAATTGTGTGTGTGTGCGTGTGTGTATGTATGTGCATGTGTGTGTGTGTGTGTGTGTGTAGAGCCACGGGCGAATTCGGGAATCACCATGGACCACCTCCACCTCCTCCTTGTTTACTCTGCCCGGGATGCACAGGCTCCGCCTACCAGAACCAGAAACTCAGGCTGCCCCCGCTTCCACCCAGCATCTATACGTGGCATCTAGGATCCGAACTCAGGACCTTCCGCCTGTAAGGCGGAGGCTTAACCCCTGAGCCACCTCTCCAATCTCCCGAATTTTCCAGTTTAAAGGGAGGAATCCCTGCCCTAATAATCTCCTTGTGACATGGAAACTGGTAGATCAATAAGGTATGATCAACTGCGGTACTAATTTATGTTTTCCTTGTAATTAGAGTGTGTAATGTAAAAGCATTAGCAGTAATTATTGGATAAACATAAAAATTCTTAAATTGATTTAATTTTTATCTTTAAAGTAAGTCAGAATTTTCTTCAAATTTTGAATTGAGTTATGCTTCATAATCACAACAGTTTTGATGATTTGCATAATTACTATTAGCTTGTTTCAGTAGTTTTCTCTTTTTTAGCAGAGGAAGAAAACTCTACTTGTCATCACATTTTCTCTCACAGTTACTTGGATAGAGGACTTTTGTCATATATGTTAGTGCCCTAATGGAATCAATATTGCATATACATTAATTTATAGATGCCATAAGGGAACTATGTTTGCATATAATCCTATAAATATAGAGCGTAGCCATTATTCCTGTCCAAACATAAATATGAAAAGCTCTACACACTAGATGATGGAGAAACTTTTGAAATGCTTCTTGAAAATAAAAGATATTTGATTTATTTGTTCATGTATTATTTAATGTAAATATCTTTTCAGTTCTTTCTAGGTTAAAGAATCAAACTTTTATATATATATTTTATTCTTTAGCTCTTCACTCTAACAAAAGTGAGAAAAGACAGTTTTCAGAGTCCCTTTTTTCCTCGTTAAAAATGGTATATAATTCCTTCATGGTGAGATGTACTGACTAATATTTTCCAGTCATGATTTTGTTTAAGCATAGTTCTAGATTTTATAATGGAGCATATGGTGGAAAATCAAAATATACAATCCCTGAGTTCTGTGGTTAATCTCCATGCAACTCTGATCTATGAATAAATACAAATCAGATCAACAGGAAAGTTGGTTGCAGAGTCAGAAAATCTCAGAGGTTTTTGCAAAGTACTTAAGACATGAAGAGAGGATTTAAGAATAAATTCAATCAATGTCAACTGAACAAGTGAGGTGGTATTGTGAATAATCTGACAGCCACAAAGGAAAATTAGTGATGATTTACTGAAACTCCTTTGTTAAAGCCAAAAGAAATATCTAGAACTGGATGAAACCAGCTTTCAGAAAAGAAACATAGACTTAAAAGTATTTTTATGTTAATGAGAAGAGAAACATGAGGATGAACATTGAGTATTCATTGTGAGAAATTAAAATATGGTGAGACAGTACCAACCATGATGGGTCCATAAGAAATTATTTGACCATCTCTTCCTTGTCATCTGATTCTTAAATTCTTGCTACTCCCTCTTCCATAATGTTGCCTGATCCTCCGTGTATGTGTGTGTGTGGAGGGGGGGTGATTATATGTTTACTTTAGGGTTGAACAGTCCAGAGTTGTTGATTGTCTATATTTTGACCAACTGTGAGATTCTGTATTAAATACCTTCCATTGCCACAGGATGCTTCTTGGTCCACGGTTGAGACCTGCTCTTATATATGAGTATTACAATATTTAATATCATATCCTTATAGCTAAAATCTAGTAGTTTGTTTACCCCACCAGAAACTAGGTCCCCCTCGTCCATACATTTTTGATATGGTTTACAGCACTAGCATGTTATACCTGTTTAAAAGTAGACTTTAAGTCCAATCAGAAATTAATTGGTTAATTCCATAACATTTATCACTGTTAAACTGAGCATCACTTTTCGAGGTGGTTGTAACTGCAACTTACAGAATTAACAGTTAGACAAGATTGTTGGTTGGTTTTCTCTACTAGCAGCTTTCACACTACCTTTTAATACTATGAAAACTGCCCAACAAGAAGGAAACATCCAGATCAGTTTAAGTGTGTTTTCTCCTGTTATCAGTGTGTGTGGTGTCTCTAACATTAGTGTTACTATTAAGTTCTGCAGGGAAACCAAGAGAATGGCAAAAATTTGCATTGTTTAAGGAGCCTTTATGATCTCTCTGACTCTAGCTCATTAGAAAGTATCACATTCCTGGTACTGGAAATTCAGTTTAAGCACCTCTGGGTGCTGAGGAGGATCTAAGGGCAATCTTTTATCTCTTTCCTTATCCTCTATGGGTAATCTCATGTAGGTTATATCTATCAACACTTTTGAAAATAAGCAGGACGGTTCTCATGTGGGATACGGGAAATCCATGATGGAAATTTGATAGTGAGAAATTTAACCAAAAGAAGATTATTTCTAAATAAAAATCAACATATCAATATTTGTTCAATTTGTTATTGGATAATTGTAATTCAACAGTATTCTTTCAATGACCGAATTAAGCTTGCATTTTACTACTCAGAACTACCAGGAGTAAATTTATCCACCACCTTCTATTTCCCTGACACAACTACATTAATTCTATTTGCCCCACTGGATTTGATATGTATATATGTATATATATGTATATATATATATATATATACACACACACAAACAGATAGATAGATAGATATAGATATATATTTCCATAATGACCTTCTTTATCTTTGTGATCATGTATGAATGAGTCAAAAGATTTGAAGAAGGATTTGAACTAACAACCATTTGATTAAGTATATGGCACCAAATGCATAAATTATAAAATAAAATTATTATATTTTACACATTGCCTAACTGAAAAGGTTTGAATTTAAGAGGGCATCACTGAGCATGGTAGTGCATGGTGATAATTCTATCACTTTGGAATATGAGGCTGGAGAATGTAAAATGTAGGACAACTTATGCTATATGGTCAGTTCCAAGCCATCTGGGACTAAACAACATGACTCTTTCTCAAAACAAAACAAAATAAAACAAAAACCAAACAAAAAAGAGAGAAAAACAGATGAATAGATGAAATGAGCAAACCACAGAGCTATAAAGCAAAAGGAAATAGACTATAACATCTAATAGACATTACATCCAGAATATATAACCTAGTTTTTTCATTCAATAATAAAATCTCAATATTAAAAATAAGGAAAACATGTAAATGAGATCTTGCCAAACAAGAAATCAAGATCAAGAAACATAAGAAAAGATGCACAGTATCAGTAGTCGCTAGAAGGCAGCAAAGTAAAATCATAAGATGGCGACTTCAACCTCACCTGAAAAACTAAAATAATAATCACATAAAGCAATCACATGTGTTGGTAAGAATATTAAGTGTGAGCACTCATAATTCTTAGGAATGCAAAATGGTAAGCCACTTTGAGAATCACTTTGAATGTTTTTACAAGAAAAATAGTTTATGTGCTTATTATATGACTTAGAAGATTTCTACCCAGAGAAATAGAACTATGTCCATGCAAGTTCTTGTACATGTGTTTTCATGGTAGGGTTACTCATGATAGTTCAAAAGTGGAAAAAGATCGAAATATGTCATCTTGTGAACATATAAAACATGTTGTATCTCTTTGGATGAAATATATTAAAAAGAACAAAGTAATTATGTTATGTGCTTAATCCTCAAAAATATTCAATTGTGTGCCAGATGCAAAATCATATATCAAATGATCTGATTGTTCTAATTTGGAAGAAATATACAAAAATGGAATGATATACTCAGTTTTCTTCTCACATGGAGGTTCTAAATCAGCACATAGTGGAGATATACTTTTTCTAATTCCAAATTAGTACTTTATAGTTATCTAACTGAATTTTTAACTTGAGAACACTATCAAGTACTATTACATAATCTTAAAGAATTTTTTAAACATTTTAATGTAATTCTAAGAATATTAACGAAAACAATTTGTTCAAATGTGTTCAGAAACTATTACCTAGTAGAAAACCCAAGAAATTCCTGTTTGGTTTTTATATTAATAGATCAGAGTATTGTTTAAAATATCTGAAAGAGTATCCAAAATGGATGCCAAATAAATTATCAAATTACAAACTTCCTTCTTCATGTCTTGAAGTTCAATATACTTTTTGAAGATTCATAACAGAAATCTGGCAGGTCTGCATTCTTTCATTCTAATTCAATCAATTACTTATGGGCTGGAGAGATGGCTCCGGAGTTAGGACTCTGCCTTGCAAACAGAAAGACCTGAGTTTGGATCTCAAGTCCTATGTAAAAACACATCATAGAAAGGGTGGTGGCTAGACCCTGGTGGACAAAGTGTGAGAAATCCTAGAGCAAAGCAAAAAGGAGACAGAAGCAATACAGGATGATTCCCCAAGTCCCCCCTGTCCTCTGCAGGGACACATAGTGCCTTCTGATACACACACACACACACATACACACACACACACACACACGCGCGCGCACACACACACACACACATAGCTTGAATTTTCTGTAGCTTGTAAAAAGGTAATGTACTGATCTCAACAATAAGATCGTCTCAACTAGGTCTCCTATGAAGCTGAAAGGTATGGAAAGAGCCAATATTATTTGGGGAAATGATGGTAACTTTGACCCAGAACTCTTATGGAAATATCTCACATTGGATACTGAAAGTTTGTTTGGTGACCTGTTTCATATAGTTCCAGATTAACTATTGTGTAAGGTATCTGATTTCAATTTTATGTATTTTTTAGTTAGATTGCAAGTCAGTAGATTTCAATATGATTTTTCTTAACCCCTGTATTTTGGCTAACCATACACTTATCCCTACTTTAAATATCATGTACTACCTTCACATTTCTCTCAGACAGGCCTCACATTGCTCTCTTTCTAGTCTCTGTATAATGGAGGTGAGGCATTTCTTGTTGATCACACAAACATAAAATGTAAAGATTAAGATTTGCATATGAGACAGAATATATGATTTTTTTCTTTGAGGAGAAGGGTTGGGTAGGTTTACTCTATATAATTTTTCCAGTTCTAGTGAATTTACCTACAAATTTCATTTATCTTTATATCTGTGTAAATTTCCATTGGTCTTATGTGCCACATTTTAAATTATTATGTCATTATTTGATGGACTTCTACACATCCTCCATTTTGTAATATTGTCTATTGAACATGAATGAATATAGATGCACAAGCATGTTAGTTGTAGAGTATAAATTCCTTTGAGTATGTGGCCAGCGGTGATATGCCTGGATCACATGGTAATACTTGCTCCTATTTTTGAAATAAACTCCAGACTAATTTCCATAATGACTTCACAACCTTACAGTCCCAATGACAGTTTTAAATATTTCTCTTTCCCCACATATATTGTAGAATTTGTTATTGGTATCCCTGGTTATAACCATTCTGATGGGGGTGAACTTGAATCTTAAAATCTTTTAATCTCCATTTCCCTGCTGGCTTAGTATATGTAATACTTTTCTGAACTATTTTCTAATCATTTGTTTTTCTATTTTGAGAACACTGCTTAGCTTTGTAGCTTATTTTTAATTGTTTTTTGTTTGCTTGGTGCTTAGTTTTTTTGAGATCTGTGTGTATTCTATACCCTGTCTTCTGCCAGGTGCATAGCTGACCAAAATTTAATTCCATTTTTTAATTAGGACAATCCTCTGTGCATTCCTGTAGTATATTATGTAATTTATGTGAGGATAACCATTACATATTCCCTGGGCGGATAGCCCTTAGCCCTTGCTGTTGATGTGGTATGGTCAATTATTCCAGTTTTTAATGCTAATATAACTCTCCCACAAAAATGTGCATCTGTCAGAAAGTGTAAATTGGAAGAATAAACTCATTTTCTCCCAAACTTTTTAGGGGTCATATATTCAATACAGCAAAAGATCATGCATATGAGTGGAAGAAACAGATATATCCTTTATTGTGATGGGATATGTTCCTTATATTCCCAGTCTCACCATGACTTTTTTCATGGAGAAGTTTTAAGTTATGTCAACTTTTTCTACATCAGTTGAGATTATCAAATATTTCTGTCTTTGAGTCCATTTATGTTATCCTTTATCCTCATTCATTCTATTAGATCCTGTGTTTTCATTGAGAGGGAACTGGGATCATTGATATTCAGTATTATTGAAAAATATTCACTGATTCATTTTCATTTTGGTTTTGTAGTGTTTTCTTTGTCTTTTTTGATTAATTGTCCTAACACTGTTTACATTTCACTTGTTGCTTCTTGGATTTGTTTATCTTTATCTTCAACCAGAAATTTTCTTTAGAACTGGCTTAGTAGTCACATATTCTATTAATATTTTCAATTATGGAAATTTTTTTTTATTTTTCCTTCAATTTTAATGAACAAATTTACTGAAAATAATGTGCTGATTTGTAGTTATCTTTCAGTTTTTTCAAGCCATTGTGACTGTTTCCATTGTATAGTCAATTATTATTGTGATGGGCCCACCTTTTTTGTATGGCTTGTTGTTTCAGTCTTTGAGGTTCTAAAACACTTTCTTTAGTCTGTGGTTTTAAGGTTTTTACTATAATATGTCATAGGGAATTTCTTTTCCAATATCATCCATTTATTTGATGTTATGTTAGCCTCTTTTATCTGAATGGGTATCTCTTCTTCCAAGTTGGGAAATATTATTCTATGATTTTCTTTTACTGGAAGCAAAGACTATGTGTTTGCCTGGTGTTCTACACCTTCTTTCCCATAAGAAATATATTTGGTCATTCCACGGTGTTCCAAAGTTACTTATATTTCATTTGTGAGTGTATGCATATGTGTGTGTCTGTGAGTATATTTGTGAGAGACCGAGAGATTAAAAGAGAGGTGGGTTTAAAGGAAGAAAGATTATAATTTTCTTTGGTTTAATGATCCAATTCCTCTATTTTGTCCTTGTCCCTGCTATCCTTTCTTCCCCATAATACATTTTGTTGGTAAGCATTCTACTGAGATTTTTGTTTCATTATTTGAATTTTTCATTTCTAACTTCGACAAACTTTTGTTTGTTTTTCAGCATTTCTATATTCTAATTGAGTTTTGTTTTCACATTGTTGCAGTTTTAGCCTTTGGCTGTTATGAGATAATGCTCATGCACAAAGGAGTTATTTGGCTTATGATTCTAGATGGTAAAAATACTTCATTATGGCAGAAAAGGCCTAGCAGATAGCAAAAGCTATAGGTGGTTCAGATGACTGCAGTCATCATGGAAGCAGAGATAACAAGAATGGCAATCTCTAGAGCAGACTGCTTGTGGAAGCAGTGTGGGGTTACCCAAGAGATCTGACCCCTGTAATGTGTCTCCCTCCCTCAAGGCCCCACCTCCTAAAAGTGACATAACTTTCCCAAGTATTAACATCAGCTAAGGAGGTGAACACATGTATCTGTGTAGGGATAACTCGCATTTAATTCATGACATGTATCCTGAATCATCTTCATTTCATTTAGCTGTTTGATTGAATTTTCTTAGAATTCTTTCATTTTATTTCTTCCTGGCTTTTTTCTCAAGAGATAAACTTGGTTTACAAGATAGTGGTGCTTGAATAACAGATGGAAGTGAAATTCTTTTCATACTTCAGAGCAAAAATGCATGCAATTGACTTGCTTGCAGTCATTAGGAACTATGGTTCCCTGCTTTGTGTAGTAACTACAACATTACTTTAAAGTTATTTTTTCTTCAATTGCTTGCTCTCTTGTGGTTTAAGGCAATAAAAGTTATGTTAAACGATAAGCATCTTTCAGAATAGCAATTTTTTTGATGTAAACTATAATGCTTCACCATTTACTTAACATTGTGTGTGAGGCTTATATTAATAGTCTCTTTTCTATAAGTAAAGACATATCTTGACTCATAATTTTCAAAAATATTTCATTTAATTTTGTTTTTATTCATAATGAAATAATGAAATAATTTGAGTTTAGTATTTTTTTTTTCAAATTCAAGACATTTTCCTCACTCTATGTTTTGTATCTTATTCCTGAGCAAGACTCTTTGGTGTTAGAAAAACATTAAATAACAATACTGCTGCTTCTCCTGCTGTATGATAGAAATGATAGTGGTAATATAATAATGAAATACCTGACCTTTTATCCATAAAGCTCCTTCTGACTAGATTTACTTACATTAAGGTATTGTTCCTTAAATTTCTCCTTTAGGCCAAGCACCAAAATGTGCTTTTCTGATTAAATTCATGTTGGAAAAATTAATAGTACAATCCTTTTACAGCTTGTCTCTTAGATCAAGACAGACATATATTAAGAGAACTTGTCATTTATGGACATCAAAAATATAGGCTCAGAAGTATCTCTAAATGTTTTCTTATCCTACCAAGTATATTTTTTATATAACTGAATACAGCATGCAGGATTTAGTTGTTATCTCTGCTTTGCTAGGATTTTTGCATTAACATAAGAATCACTCAAGGTGTTTAAACTACAAGATTTCATTCAAATTGCCAGTTTATCTTTATTGATCCTGTGGTTGACTGCTAAGACCTTTACTTTAACCATCAATCACCTTTGTAAGTTTGTTGTTCTTACCTTTCTTTTGCAAGGTTGGAGCTCTGCTGGGGCGATTCTCCCAGGCACACACTGACAGCTCCAGAATATGCTGCAGGAGTTTACCTCCACCCAAATCCAGGGGACTCTGGACACAGCAGGGAGTCTGTTAAGGCGACACTCCGTCACTCACTCATTCATTCACTCAGTTACACAGCTCCTGGCTGTAACGAAGAAGATAAGTAAAGCCTGACCACCCGCACTTCCGCCTCTGCCCTCCAGAGACTGGGCCATGGACGGGGAGTTTGTCAAAGCAGGATCTCAGTTTATTGGGGGTAACAAATCAGCTTACATAGACAAAAAATCAAAGCACACAAAACAGGCAGCCAATCACCTTGATGGTTAGTAAAGCACATATTCTGCATAGGTCAGACTAAACATAAATCTATGTTAGCTCCTATAAGCCAATTAGGACTCTCTGTAATGTGATCAGGGTTATGCCTAGGACACTAGCTCCCAGTGCCATCTTTGGTCCCATGTGCTAAGCTATGCCCTGCTCACTCTCTCCCAGACTGTTATCCTTGGGCAGGCCCAACAGGAGCTCAATTACTATAGGTTGCCTTGTTAAAGTGAAGGGTAGATAGCATGAGGCAATAAGATTTACAGTAATTGTCAGGGGACAGATAGGGGATGAAGCAAAGACCACTAGTGACAGCTCCTGAAATCAGTTTTTTTTTTTTTTAATGAAGATTGATGTGAAACTCTAGTTTTCAGTGGCATCAGCAATAGTGTTGACTTGAATGCATTGCTCTTTTTTTAAACTCTGTTCTGATGTAAGTAATCAATAGTGCAGTTTTGGTGAAAAAATCCTTTTTGACAAAAGCTCCAAGATTGATTACCTAGATCAATACCATTGTTAAGAACAATTCATCAAAATTGTATTTAAACAGAGCCCATGATGCATTTAAACTGTTAATAATACAAAACTTTCTCCCTGCTCTCCTCCTCGTGGATTATCTATTCTTTTCCCAACAAAGCAGTACATTTCATAGTAGAGTTTAATGTCATGAATTTTCCCAGGGATTTAAAAATATTTCTTCAAAATTGCTACTCTCTTTTCCTTTGTTCTTCCCACAGCTCTGTGTTATTCCTAACCTTTAAATCAAATCTCAGTTGTTCTCACAATACTGGAAGTTCTGGAATCCTTATGTTCTCTTTGTTTGGTAAAATCTAAGAATACATTTCCTGGAAAAAAAACAGAAACATGGAAATTAAGGGCTTTTCTCCCTTTGTATTTTTCAATCAGGAACTACTCTAGAGACAGGTGTAATTGCTTTGGCAATTCAGACAATTATTGGCCTGAATGACTTTGGTAATTGTGACTGTGGCTCCAGTTTAGTAGAGGATAAAAACTGTCCTTGTATGTCTGCATGTACTTGTAAACATCATAACAATGAGGAGCATTAGCTAGATATTACTGAAGCTCAAAATTGTTTAATTCAGTAATTTCTTCTTGCATCTTTAAGAATTAAATAATTGTCCATCTGCCCAGAATTCAAAATTCATCTGGAAGCATAGAATACAAAGAAGTCATCTAGACCATTTTCTATTTTTTTTGCTTTTTTGATGAAAATATAAAAAAAGAAAAAAAAGAGAAAAAGACAAGCTGCATTGCATATAATCTCTGTACCAGCTGTCAATTGGTAGCTGTAAAATTGCTTTTGTACTCTTACATAGAGTAGCACATTCAAAACTGCTATTAGCTTGAAGAAGATCCAAAGTAACCAACTGAGGTTTTCCTTGGAAGTCAGGTGTCATTTTCAATGCTCTTTCTCGATGTCCAATTTCACAGTGTTTTTCTTAAGATTTTTTTATGTATAGTACTGAGGAGGCTGAGAGGTATAGTATGAAAACTGAAGATTTATATATATATGGTTACTAGAGGCTAAAGAGCATACTGATTTAAGATGATAAAAGACCAAAATATTATTGACTCATGACTCTTGTCAAGAAATTCATCTCAAAAAGTTCATGAGTTTTAAGGAATGGATCATGTGAATCCTTAAAAAGCTTTGCTAAAATTGACATTAATTTGACTTATAATCCATTTCAAAGAAGCATAACATTAAGTTTCAAAATAATCACCAATTAGCTTGGAATATTGTACATGTCCCTGCTTTGAGTTTATTTAGAAATGAGTAAAAGAAGGTTCTTTGGAACATATGGTATGTTTAAATATGTCAATTGTGTTTCCATTGAAGTTAAAGAAATTTTGCTTTTTACTGTAATCATCAGAATGTGGGAAATGTGGCCAGTCTGTTAATATTCTTTCCTAGTGTTCTATGTCTTTCACAAATAAAAGTAAAAGTGACCCTCCTGTAACTCATCCCTGAATGCAATTTATTTCAAGATCATAGATGGACTATGCAATGTCACTGTTTATTCAGGCCATCTATTGGGCTCTAAAACCCATCCTATCTATGCTTGTACATTAAAGGTTTACTCATGAAGAGAATGATTATCTTTTGAAAAGTCAATATTCCTCTTCAGAATATTTTTTCTTAAATGAAATTTATATGTTTTCCCAGAAGCAAATACACAAATTAGAAAATTCTGCAAATAAATGTATCCTGTAATTACATTATGAATTTTATTTACCATGTTTTGATAGGTATAGGTATTTTTCATATTAGTGTAATATAAAGCAAGCAATCTTCTCAATATAGAAGATTATTTCTAAAGTTTTCCTTCTGAATTTGTAATCTGACATAATACCTCCTCCCATGCACTGTAGAAACAATGATAACTTGTCCACTAGTTAACAAACTTTCTTTTATATATACATACATATATACATATATATATAACATACTTTATTTTGAAAATGTTTTTTCAGCATCTATCATATAGGTTTATAGGTAAACTTTTTTTCTCCCACATTTTATATTTTCCCTAATCATACAAACTAAATAGATACCCCTGTCCTCTCCCTCCATTTTCCCTTCCCAAGTTGTCTACCTTGCACTCTCTCCCCTTACCCCCTTTTCTTCATTCCCTTCCCTCTCAATCTCACAGTGCTCCCCCTTCCACCCTCCCATCCACTGGAGCATTCTTTTCCGTGAACACCAAACCTCCCTCTGAGTTCTCCAACCTAGTGAGGGTTCAGGACTCAGTTGCATAGCCCCAAGCCCCTTCTTAGGCTCCCCATTAGTATGGGAACTCTATTATGACTGTTTAATCCCTTATCTTTATCCCCTGTCATCCATGCTAGACTTTGGGGGGTTGTTGACATATTAACCATTGTG
Source organism: Typhlomys cinereus (assembly GCA_023101885.1). NCBI lineage: Eukaryota > Metazoa > Chordata > Mammalia > Rodentia > Platacanthomyidae > Typhlomys > Typhlomys cinereus. The sequence goes on along the minus strand of JALPQD010000590.1, from coordinate 265,169 downwards.
CAGGTCAGGCAACATCCAATTAGAGCTGCTAGAGACCCAACTTGTGTGGAGAATATTGCATATAATTAGTCCTTCTCAACTTTAGAATCTTATAATCTTGCCATCCCCTTTACCCAGGGTTCCTTGAGATTTAGGATGAGGAGAGATTTGGCTGGTCTGGTTCCAGGTGAATAATGTAAGGTCTTTGGTGGTCTGAATTATGGTTTGTGGTTGTTTTCAGTTTTTCTTTACTGCACCACTTTTGGCTGCATCAAGATTAGTATCAGAGGTCACCTCTTAACCAAAGATAAAAGACTGTTTAACTAAGGTCTTAATATAAGAGAATTCTCAGGCCACACCACAGCTCCTCAGGTTAATTGCACCCCCGCCAAAGCACCTTCCCCCTTTTCCCACCCTCCCTGGATGCACTGCGTCCAGCCAGGACACACTGCGACCTAGGAGAGCTCCCCCTGCCCACCCACAAACCCCAGGCAGCCTACTGGTACCAGGATCTCCCACCAGGCAGCCAGAGCCAGCGCTGCTCCAGGCCAAATAATTCAGTTCAGTGAAAAGCACATAGAAATTGAAAGAAGGTCTTAAGAGTTAAAACGACAATACCCAAGTCAAAGTGCAAATCCATGAAAACCAAAACCCAAGAAAACAAATCTCCTACTGAAGGAACTAATCCCAAAATAATAGACTCCAACCAGAACAAATCCACGGAAAATAGCCAAAAAGCCTGAGCCAGGAAAACGACTTTCAAAACATGATCATTACCATGATCAATACTATGAAAGAGGAAATCCGGAAAAAATTAAATAACTGCATCAATCACTTTGAAGAGGAACACAACAGACACTTGGAGGAGTTGAGAAAAAAAGTTCAAGAAACAAAAATAGACATAAAACAAACTCAAACAGAACTAAAAGACAAGCTATCTTCAACCCAGAACTAAACAGAGAGTCTTAGCAGAACTAACAAAGCAGAAATTAGAATTTCAGATCTTGAAGACAAAGTAGGAGTATTAACCAGCTCAATGGAAGAGGTTGTTAAAGCCAAAAAGATACTTGAGAGAAATATTCAAGAGTTATGAGACAACCTGAAGAAGCCTAACATGCATATTCATGAAATATCAGAGCAAGAATCTCAAAATACCGCACATGAGGAAATTTTTCAAAATATCATCAAGGAAAACTTTCCTCATCTCAAAAAAAAGAGGCCCATTCATAAACAAGAGGCATTCTGCACCCCAAACAGATATGACCAAAATAGAAACTCGCCAGAGCAAATAATAGTTAAAACACTCCACATTCAAGATAATGAAGTGGTGCTGAGAGCTTCAAGGGAAAAAAAAGTCACTTTTAAAGGTAAACCTATTAAAATAACAAATGACTTCTCAGTCGAATCATTTACAACTAAGCGGGTATGATCTCAACAGAAGGGGAGGGCACATCATCTGGCAGATAAAAAGTAACCATTTTGCAAATGGGTGATTGACCCCTCCCTCACTGCGGTTTCCTACTTTTATTACATCTACCCTGGAATGTGCTCTTATAATAAGACTCCAGTTTAACAGCTTTTTGTCTCTGGCCAGGGAGTGACATACAGTGCCCAGCAGGATGGAGTGAAGGGCATTGGAGGACCAACAAAACTGCAAAAGATAATCAACAAACCACAGTCCAGAACTTCAGAGACTCTATATCAACCACATAGAACTAGGCCAGACTAATCTCTCCCCATCCTGAAGCTCAGGGACATTTGCGGAACAGGGGGCGGTAAGAGTGTAAGAGCAAAAGGATGGGAGGAGCAATGATTTGCAAGATACTCCACACAAGTTAGGGCTGAAGCAATCATAATTGGACTTTGCATGCACTGCGCAATGTCCAACACACCATTGACCTCACAAAGTCTAGCATCTGATAAAGGCACCAAGATCCTTGGAGGCAAGAGATTGGCAGCCACAGTAGTGTTCCTATGCTTAAGGGGAACACAGTGTTCAGGGAAATGCCACTGGGTCCTTGTACGTCATTGGAGAGGAGGGCCCAGAGGAAAGTCAGGCATGCACAAGAAAGGACTCTCTGGGAATTGGGGCGGGAGGCACTGGGGGATGTGGAGGGAGGGGTGAGGGGAGGGGGAGCAGGGGTTCAGGGGGAGGAGGAGGGAGGGAGGGAACTGGTGTACCTATTAAGTTTGTATGAGCTGAAATAATAATAAAAATGTATTAAATAAAAAAAACCTATTGAAATAACAAATGACTTCTCAATGGAAACAGTAAAAGCAAGAAGAGCTTGGAGATACATACTTCAAGTATCAAATGAGCAAAAATGTCAACCCAGGCTGATATACACTGCAAAACTCTCTGTCATGATCGAGAGAAAAAGAAAAATTTTCCAGCACAAAGACAACTTGAAGGGATACATGTCCACCAAACCAGGCCTTGGAAAAATGCTAGAAATGATACTCAAGCTTGAAGAAAAAAACAAGCATATCCAGGAGGACAGAAGGGAAGTATAATACCACCAAAACTTAAAAGTGAAACAATATACTTTCAAAAGCCACTAAACATTGTAAATGACCAGAATGAAAAATAATTTCTAAATTATAACATTAAATGTCAATGGAATTAACTCACCAATCAAGAGACACAGATTACAAACTTGGATTAAAAATCACAACCCATCAATCTGCTGCCTTCAGAAACTGACCTCATGAAAAAAAGATAAGAACATCCAAAAAATAAAAGGCTGGTCCAAAATTCTGCAAGCTAATGGAACCAGAACAAAGGCAGGGGTAACCTTTATGCTGTTAGAAAGAGTGGACTTCAAACCAAAGAAAATCATAAGAGACACAGATGGATACTACATTTTAGTCACAGGTACAATTCACCAGGAAGACTTCACAATACTGAACATATATGCACACAATATCCCCCCCCACATTCATTAAGCAAACCCTACCTTGTCTGAAGTGAGAAATCAACCTCAAAACGATAATTCTTGGGGATTTCAACACTGCACTCTCAACATGGGATAGATCAACATGTAAAAATATTAACAGAGACACTTTGGAACTTAAACAAACCCTGAAAGAAATGGACCTAACAAATCTCTATCGAACTTTTCATCCACGCACCAAAGAATACACATTTTTCTCAGCAGCACATGGAACTTTCTCCAAAATAGATGACATATTGGGCCACAAAACGAATCTCCACATATACAGGAATGTTGAAATTCTAGTCTGTACCTTATCAGACCACCACAGCTTAAAGCTTGATATCCACAACAAAACAAGCAATAGAAAATACACTAACTCCTAGAAACTTAACACTATAATGCTGAAGGAGAATTGGATTCAGGCAGAAATTAAAAAGGAAATTCAAGATTTCCTGAAAGTGAATGATAATGAAAATACAACTTACCAAAATCTCTGGGAAACAATGAAAGCTGTCCTAAGAGGTAAGTTCATAGCTCTTAATGCCTACATCAAAAAAATGGAAACATTACAATTAAATAAATTGACAATAGAGCTTAAAGCTTTAGAGAAACAAGAGCAATCTGATCCCAAAAGCAGTAGAAGAGAGGAGATTAGCAAAATAAGGGGAGAAATATCCGAAATCGAGATTAGGAAAACAACACAGAAAATCCACCAGTCAGAAAGCTGGTTTTTTGAAAAAATCAATAAGATTGATACACTCCAAATTAACAAAACTAGAAATGAAAATGGAGGTATCACTACTGATACCCAAGAAATACTGAGAATTATAGTGTCATATTTCAAAAACTTATACTCTGTGAAATTTGACAACACAAAAGAGATTGATGAATTCCCAAGTAAACACAACTTACCTAAATTGAATCAGGAAGTTGTAAGTTATGTAAAAAGTCCTATAACATATGAGAAAATCGAGGAAGTAATCTCGAATCTTCCCACCAAAATATTCCTGGACCAGATGGATTCAGCACAAAGTTCTACCAGACATTTAAGGAGTTAATAACACCAATACTTTCCATCAAATAGCAAGGGAAGGAACACTACCAAATTCCTTCTATGAAGATAATATTTTCTTAATCCCAAAACCTAATAAAGATACACTTAAAAAAGAAAACTACAGGCCAATCTCTCTGACAAACACAGATGCAAAGAATCTTAACAAAGTCTCAGCAAATCAGATTCAAAAACATATCAAAAAGATCATTCACAGGGATCAAGTAGGATTAATCCCAGGCACACAAGGTTGGTTCAACATATGGAAATCAATAAATGTAATTCACCATATAAACAAGTCCAAAAGTTCAAGACCACATCATACTCTCGATAGATGCAGAAAAAGCTTTTGACAAGATCCAACAGCCCTTTATGATCAAAACACTAGAGATAGATGGAATGCAAGGAACCTTTTTCAATATAATAAAAAGTGTATACAATAAGCCAACAGCAAGGATTATACTCAATGGGGAAAAACCTGAAGCATTCCCATTTCGATCAGGAACTAGACAAGGCTGTCCACTCTCACCACTTCTATTCAATATTGTACTTGAAGTGTTAGCTGACCATAAGACAAGAAAGGGACATAAAAGGATTCAAATTGGCAAGGAAGAAGTAAAGTTATCTCTATTTGCAGATAACTTGATCTTATACTTGAGTGATCCCAAAAAATCCACCAGGAAGATCCTGGAACTAATATAGAAGTTCATCAGGGTGGCAGTATACAAAATAAATGTACAAAAATCATTGGCCCTTATATATGCCCAGAATGAAAGAAGTGAAAATGCCCTGAGAGAAACAATCCTATTTACTATAGCCCCTAAAAAAATGAAATACCTCAGTATAAACCTAACCAAGGAAGTAAGAGACATTTATAATGCAAACTGTAAAACCCTAAAGTAAGAAATTTGCAGAAGACACCAGAAGTTGGAAAGACTTCCCATGTTTCTGGATTGGCAGAATCAATATCGTAAAAATGACAATCCTACCAAAGGCAATATACAGATTCAATGCTTTACCAATTAAAATCCCGAAGCAATTCTTTAAAGAAGTTGACCAAACAATCTCAAAATTCATATGGAAGCACAAAGTCAATAGGATAGCAAAAACAATCCTGAGTAACACAATCCTGAGTAAAACACTGCTGGAGGTATAACCATACCAAACCTTCTATACTACAAATCAATAGTTATAAAAACAGTCTGGTATTGGCTACAAAATAGACACACAGATCAGTGGATAAGGGTTGAAGACCAATATATAAGCCCACACAACTACACCCATTTGATCTTTGACAAAGGGGCCCAAAAATCAAATGGAAAAAGAACAGTATCTTCCACAAATGGTCCTGGAAAAACTGGATCTCCACATGCAGAAGATTAAAACTGGATCCGTCCTTGTCACCATGTACAAGAATTAATTCTAAGTGGATCAAGGACCTCAATATAAGCCAGAGATTATAAAAACCATAGTTGATAGGGTAGGGAACTCCCTCGAGCTGATTGGGCTAGGCCAACAGTTCCTGAATGGACATACAATAGCACAGTCACTAAAACTAACACTCAGCAGATGAGATCTTGTGAAATTTAAGAGCTTCTGTCCAGATAAAGAGATTGTAACTCGAGTACAAAGGCAACCCACAGAGTGGGAGAAAATCTTCACAAACCACATATCTGACAGAGCTCTGTTATCCAGAGTGCACAAAGAATTTAGAAAACTAAACCCAAGGAAACTAATGGGCCAATTAAAAAAATGGGCCTTGGAACTTAAAAGAAACTTTACCAGGGATGAAATTAAAAGGTCTAACAAATATCTTTAAAAATGCTCCACATCCTTAGCCATCAGGGAAATGCAAATCAAGACTTCCCTGAGACATCACCTAACCTTGGTCAGGATGGCAAAAATCCACAATACAAACAACAACAAATGCTGGAGAGGCTGTGGAGAGAGAAAGTCTCCTACATTGCTGGTGGGAATGCAGTGTCATACAACCACTCTGGTGAGCCGTCTGGAGGTTCTTAAAGAAGTTAAAGATTGAAATGTCATATGACCCTGCTATACCACTTTTGGGAATAAACCCCCATACAGCAAAAATTCACCTCGACAGCACAAGCATGACCATATCCATAGCAGCACTGTTTACAATAGCAAAGTCATGAAATCAGCCCAAATGTCCAACAGTTGACGAGTGGATAAGGAAAATAATATGCATTTATACAATGTAATACTACTCAGCAATCAAAAATGATGAAATAATGCAATTTGCAGGGAAATGGATGGATTAGAAACAATTATATTGAGTGAAGTAGCCCAGACACAGAAAATTAAGTGCCATAAGTACTTCCTAATAAGTGGATTCTAGTACCAAACCCACTTAGAGACACTCAAAGACAAATCTCTGTAATACCGACAGCAAATGTGAAGATTATAAACAGGAATGATGGGGAAGGAGGGCCCCACCAGAAAGAAGGAGATAGGGGACCATGTTACAGCAGAGAAAATAGGCCTCCATCAAGGACTGCAATTAAGTAATGACACGTCTGGTTAAGTTCACAGACTTTCCTTGCTCATCATTTGCAACTGATGGGGTATGAGCTCCCCAGAAGGGGAAGGCATGTAGGCTGCCAGATAGAAAGTAACCATTTTGCAAATGGGTGATTGACCCTTCTCTCACCACAGTCTCATACTTTTATTCCATCTACTAATGAATATACTCTTATAACAAGATTCTAATTTAACAGGTTTTATCTCTCGCCAGGCGGTGACATCCAATATCCATCAGGATGGAGTGAAGAGCATTGCAGGAGCAACAAAACTGAAAAAAAATCAACAAACAATAATTCAGAACATCAGACACTCTATATCAACCACCTGGAACTGGGCCAACCTAATCTCTCCCTATCCTGAAGCTCAGGGAAATTTCTGGAAGACAGGGTGGTAAGATTGTAAGAGCACAAGGATGGGAGGAGTAAAGATATTCAAGATACTCCACACAAGTTAGGGCCGAAGCAATCATAATAGGACTTTGCATGACCTGCGCTATGTCCAACACATTATTGACCGCAGAAAGTCTAGCATGGACTAAAGGCACTAGGATTCTTGGAGTCTAGGGACTGACAGTCACAGTAGTGTTCCTAAACTTAAGGGGAACCCAGGAAAGGGTTCTGGGAAATGCCCTTGGGTCTTTGCACCTCATCGGAGAGGTGGACCCAGAGGAGAGTTTGGCATGCACATTAAAGAATGCTCTTGGGATGGGGGCGAGGCACTGGGGGATGGGGAGGGAGGGGGCAAAGGAGGGGGAAGCAGGGGAGTCGTGGGGAGATGGAGGGAGGGAGGGGACTGGTGTACCTGTTAAGTTTTATGAGCAGAAATAATAATAAAAAAAATGAGAAGACTCAAAGTTAGATGGAGGAATAGATGTAAGATACAGCAGTGGGGGGGTCAATGTCCCATTTGCTTGATGGTTATCATCTATCTACTAGTCCCTATATCCTCCCTGATTGGGGAGAACAAACCTACTGAGTTGCAAGTGACCAAGCAGGGAAGTAAGATTGAGCTGCACCAGATGTCTTGTTAATTGCATGCAATACTTGATGGTATCCTATTTTCTCTACTGAAGCTTGATCTTTTATCTCATTTTTCAGGCCCTCCTTTCCCTTCCCACCTGTTTATAATCCTTTGTGATTACAGTGGGTATTACAACGATTTACCTTTGACTATGTCATGAAGTGGGTTTGGAGCTAGGATTTACCTATTAGGGAGTACATATGATGTCTAACTTTCTGTGTCTGGGATATTCACTGAATATAATTTTTCTAATGCCATACATTTCCTGGAATATTTCAGTAATTCATCTTTTTTTGGTGGGTGAGTACTATTCCATTGTATAAATGTACCACATTTTCATTATCTATTTGTCAACTTTTGGGCATTTGGGTTGATTCCATGATTTTGCTATTGTAAATAATGCTACTATTAACATGGTTGTGTTTTATCATTGTAGTGAATTTCTGCATTATGAGGGATTATTCCCAGTATTGGTAAAACAAGGTCATATGGCATTTCAATCTTTAACTTTTTTAGAAATCGCCAGACTGCTCACCAAAGTAGTTGTATAAGCCTGCATTCCCACCAGCAATGTAGGTGAGTTCCCTTCTCTCCACATCCTTTCCAACATTTGATTTTTTTTTTTGTATTGTGGATTTTTGCCATCCTGACTGGGGTGAAATGATATCTCAGGGAAGTTTTGATTTTCATTTCCCTGATGGCTAGGGATGTGGAGTATTTTTCAGGATATTTTTTAGACATTTCAGTTTTGTCCCTGGAAAAGTTTCTTTTGAGTTCCCAGATCCATTTTTTAATTGGGCCATTTATTTCTTTGGTGATTAGTTTTCTAAATACTTTGGGCACTCTGGATAATAGAGCTCTGTCACATATGTAGTTAGTGAAGATGTTTTCCCATTCTGTGGGTTGCCTTTTCGCTGGGTTTACAATCTCTTTATCTAGTTAACAGACTTTCTTAAACCTTGACCAGCTGGAGACTTGAAGGATGGGATGCCTTTGACCTGCTCCAGAATTCTGGGGACAATTATGGCAATCATCCTTACTGTCTATGATTCTTAGGAATCTTTTATTTCTCAGCTTTGAAAGAAAACCAACTGCCTTTTTAGTTTGACAGGGAAGCCTTATATAACCTTCTTTGTATTTGACATCATATCATGTATATGTGATAGCTATGTTTCCTATTAAAAACAATCATGTGTTACCAAAAAGTCACTTCAGAATCTAACATCCTCTGGTTATTGTGATCAAAGCTCATATATAATATCCTGGCAATGGTCACTTTTGCAGTGGGCAGCTACATGAAGTGTCTCTAACTTGTTAGCCCTCATTCTTATAAGAAAGGCTTTTTTCATCCTCTCAGTGATTTTTCAAATCCCTGAAAAAGAAGTACACAATTTGCTTGAGAAATGACTGCATTCTTCTTAAGAATGTGCAATGATAATGAATATCTATGGGAAGATATGCATAAATAGGCACATACTATGCAAATAGACGTTCCTTTATATGGCTGTCAGCCTTGTATAATATGGCCTGGTTTGCTTTTCTAAAAGGGTCAACTACCCAACTTTCCCAACCATATACCCCACTGCATACTATTGAACTGCTCCTGAGACCTTTTGATTCTGCTAGTAGAAAACAATGTGCTCAAAAACATGTAAACAATTTTACTATTTGCATAGAGAACAAAAGTGAGATCAACACTTGAATAGATGGCAGGCAACACAAGGTATGCTATTGCTCAAAAAACTATAAGAAATTAACAAAAAACAAAACATGATTTCCTTAGTGTAGGCAAGCTTTTGTTTCTCCTGAAGTGAGCTTAAAGCATTGATTTCTGTCTCTGACCAAAAATGGGAAATATGTCTAGGAACTTGTCCAATGGTACCCTTCCTCAGTATGGTGCAATAACTATGCAGTTGTATAATACTGTCTCCACACTAGAGTGCCAGATTTTCAAGATCTGAGAGGATCAAAATGTGTTTTGTTAAGATTTTGGAGAAACTACAGGATGAACGTGTCTTCATGGTTTATTTGCATGTTTCAAGTCTCTTCAGGGTGCCATTACACAGAAGTCATCTTATGTTAGTAATCTACACTGAATTACTTCAAAATTCTATTAATTTTCTTTGCTTATTTTTACTTAAAAGTCTTCATTTATTTCAGGTATTCAAGCTCCTCCTTTTTTTCCCCTTACTTTTCTTCGTGTTCTCTGAAATTAGCTTTAATACCTAAGTCTCGTGTCCTAAAAATGGTTCTGGATCAAAACCAACGAACTCTTTTAGCCAAAGAGGTAGAAATTGAAGTAAGTTAATATTTGTAAAATTAGGATTAAGGAACACTTCTTAAATTTTATCAACTAGATTTGTTGGGGATAATTTTTTTCTTTTATTTCTCCCACTTTTTTTCCTAAAGATACAAGTTCATCCCCGCTCGTACTCTTCCAGCTTCCTCCCTTCCTCTCACCACCCTCCTTCCCCACCCCACTCCAATGCCTCCCCCTTCCTTGCTCCCATCCCTTGGAGTAGCCTTTCATGTGAATGCCAAACCTCACTCTGAGTCCTCTACTCAAGTAAGAGGACAGGCTTCAGTGGCATAGCCTGGAACCCCTTTTTGGGCAGCCCTTTGGTATGGGAACTCTATTATGACTATTTAATCCCTTGCCTCTAAGTATCTTACTTCAGGGAGCTTTCTTCTCTGTGATCCATAATAGTCTTTGGGGGGTTGTTGACATATCAACCATTGTGCAGATCATTCAAAGTCTACTTCTCACTGCTGCAACCCTAATTTGTGTGGAGTGTCTTGCATATCATTGGTTCTCCCCAACTTTAGGCTCTTACAATCTTGTCACCCCCTCTTCTGCAAGGTTCACTGAGATTTAGGATGGGGAGAGATTTGGCTGGTCTGGTTCCAGGTGATTAATGTAGGGTCTTTGGTGTTCTGAATTACGCTTTGTGTGTGTTTTCAGTTTTGTGTGGTTGTTTTCAGTTTTGGTTTTTCTGCACCACCTTTAACTGCACCCTGATTGATATCAAGGTCACTTCCTAACCAAAGATAAAAGACGTTTAAATGAAGATCTTAATATAAGGGGAGACTCAAAGGTAGATGGAAAAATAGAAGTAAGACACAGCAGTGGGGGAGGGTCTGCATCCTATTTGCCTGATGGTTACCATCTATCTGCTAGTCCCTATATCCTCCCTGATTGGTGAGAACAAACCTGCTCACTTGCAAGTGACCGGGAATGGAAGTGAGACATCTTGATACTTACATGCAATGCTTGATGATGGCCTATTTTCTATACTGAAGTGTGATCCCTTACCTCCTATCTTTTGGGGCCCCCATTCCCCTTCCCACCTTTTTATAATCCTCTGTGAATACAGTAGGTATTACAGAGATTTACATTTGAACATGTCATTAGGTGGGTTTGGAACTAGAATCCACTTATTAGAAAGTACATATGATGTCTAACTTTCTGTGTCTGGGATACATCACTCAATATAATTTTTTTAATTCATACATCTCCAGGCAAATTTCATTAATTCATCTTTTTTGATTGCTGAGTAATATCTCTTGTATAAATGTACCACATTTTCATTATCTGTTTGTCAACTGTTGGGCATTTAGGTTGATTCCATGACTTTGCTATTGTAAATAGTGCTGCAATGAACATGATCGTGCTTTTGTCACTGCAGTGAATTTCTGCATTATGAGGGATTATTCCCAGAAGTGGTATAGCAGCATCATATGGCATTTCAATCTTTACCTTTTTTAGAAATCACCATACTGATTTCCAGAATGGTTGTATAAGCCTGCATTCCCACCAGTAATATATATGTATATATATATATATATATATATATATATGAGAGTCCCCTTCTCTCTAAATCCTCTCCAACATTTTGTTTTGTTTGCACTATGGATTTTTACCATCCTGACAGGGGTGAGATGATATCTCCAGGTAGTTTTGATTTGCATTTCCTTGATGGTTAGGGATGTGGGACATTTTTTAAGATATTTGTTGGACACTTCAATTCAAGGCTATCTACTCTCATCATTTCTATTTGATATTATACTTAAAGTCTTAGCTAGAGCCATAAGAGAAGAGAGGGAGATAGAAGGGATTCAAATCAAAAAGGAAAAAATCAAAATATCCCTATTTGAAGATGAGATGGTCTTATACCTGAGTGATCCTAAAAACTCCACCAGTAAACTCCAGGAATTAATATATAAGTTCAGCAGAGTGGCATGTTGCAAAATAGGCCTTCCTATGCACCAAGGATGAAAAAAGTGAAAAAAGTCCTGAGAGAAAGAATCTCATTTACTATAGCCCCTAAAAAAATGAAATACCTTGGTATAAACTTAACCAAGGTAGTGAGAGACCTTTATAATGAAAACTTTAAAGCCCTAAAGAAAGAAATTACAGAAGACACCAGAAGATGGAAAGACCTCCCATGCTCCTGGATCGGCAGAATCAACATCATAAAAATGAACATCACACCAAAATCAATATACAGATTTAATGCTATATCAACCAGAAGCCCCAGGCAACTTTTTAAAGAAATTGAGGAAACAATCTCAAATTTCATATGGAAGCACAAAAGGCCCAGGATAGCAAAACAATCCTGAGTAACAAAACACTGCTGGAAGTATCACCTTACCAAACCTTAATCTATACTACAAATCCATAGTAACAAAAACAACTTGGTGCTGGCTCTAAAATAGATGTGTAGATCAATGAATAAGGGTTGAAGACCCAGATATAAGCCCACACAATTACAGCCATTTGATCTTTGATAAAGGGGCCCAAAAATCCAATGGAAAAAAAGCAGCATCTTCAACAAATAGTGCTGAAAAACTGGATGTCCACATGCAGAAGATTAAAACTGCACCTGTACTTGTTACCATGTACAAAAATTAATTCCAAATGGATCAGGGACCTTAATATTAGGCCAGAGACTATAAAAACCCTAGTTTACGTGGTAGGGAACTCCACTGAACTGATTGGGCTAGTCAAACAGTTCTTAAACAGAAATCCAATAGCACAGACACTGGGACCAACAATTAATAAATGGGATCTCATGAAATTGAAGAAGTTCTATTCAGATAAAGAGACTATAAATTCACCAAAAAAGGCAATCCACAGAGTGGGAGAAAATCTTCACTAGCCACATACCTGATAGAGCTCTATTATCCAGAGTGCACAAAGTACTTACAAATCTAATCACCAAGGAGATAAGTGGCCTAATTAAAATATGGGCCTCAGAAATCAAAAGAAACTTTTCTAGGGACAAAATTAAAATGTTTAACCCATATCTTGAAAAATGTTGGAGATAATAGCTAACAAATTCCTGTTTGAAAAATTTCATGTATGTGAAAAAATAAACTATTCTAGAATCATATGTTATCCCCTACTCAGGGATTAAATACCTTGCTTCATGTTTCCTTTATCCATTATCACAAAGCCTAGATGGAGTTCTGTAAATATTACAGGTATTAGCCTGCAACTTCAATGCTTCCTTTTACAGTGACACCAAAAAACTTTATTAAAATGGTCATAAATTCATTTAAAAATAAAAAGGTATGGATACAATAGACAAAATAAGACAATATATATGTATATATATATATATATATAATATTTTAACAAAAGGAATCTTTTAAAAACTCCCTACCTAGCTAGCTGCATGATACTTATTAATTTTCTTAGATACTTAAATGGATACTCTTACTTTTGTAACTGCACAGAGAGAATTAACTGACTTACAATCATCATATGTCAAATGGGCTTAAAACATGGCTTTAATTCTTCACAGATATTTTTCTTAATATTTTGGAACAGTATCTGGAGCATAGATGCCAATCAAAGAACAATAATTCAGTGAATAAGTAAACACTGAAATTATATCTGAGACAGAGAATATTGGGTATATTTGCTATTTTGGTACTCATTGCAAAACAGAGTCTATTTATTATTCAAAACCTTAAAATGTTTCATATCATATTTCTACCACAATTGCCTTAATTTCTAAATTATGATTTTTGAAAGTAATTCTGGACATGTTTTATTTCTCTGTTATATCTCTCAAAATTAGCTATACTTATAGCTATGTTAGATTTTTTTTCTAACTCTGCCTGAAGGATTGTCTCTTCAGAAAAGATAAGACCCATTTATAACATGTTTTGTAATGGTTGTGGATAAGAAAAATATGTTCTCCATAATGTATGATCCAAATATGTCTTTGGAATTATTTGGTTATATAATTGTTCTATTTGTCTTTATGATTGCTCCAGATAAACCATATTAATCCCAATAAAATGCATGATTTCATAATATTGGTTATTGTGATTATTATCAGGTATCATACCCTAATATATACAGAAGCAGAAACATAGAAATACTCATTTCGAAATGTTATCTTCTTATATTTTTTAATTTTAATCATATTAAAGATGGACCTGTGTGTTTTAATCACTCATCTTTTCCCACAACCATCTCATCCTACCACAACCAATGTCCCCTCTAGAAAATTTTCCTCTCTCTCTCTCCCAAGTTTTCCTGGATGTTCAATCCACTGGGTCCCATCTAGGACCTCTGAATTAGTTAGTATTCTGGCACCTGCCAGGACATTAATGGCCCACTCTTGGGTAAATGTTGGAGTAAAGAGTTTCCCCCTCTAACTTGTCCAGCATCAGTTCCAAGCAGTTTTAAAGGATTCTCATGAAATATTCCCTACTCAATGGCAAAATGCTGATATGTTGGCTCTTGGGGAGGTCTAGTGGAAACAGACATCATTGTATTGGGTTCTTGTGTATAGCAGCCTTAGTACAAATAGAGGCTACTGTTTGACATTACCTCTCCCCCATCCTCCCACTCTTATTTTACTCCTGTTCACTCTTCTGCAAATTTCCCTGAGTAGTGAAGATGAGGGTCATTTATGCAGGGGGTAGAATGGCCCTGCAGCTAGTGCAATTGAGGGATTCTGGTCCAGACAAATATCCCTCAGGGCTGGGCGGGTGATGAGTGTCAAGGCCAGACCCCCCTCACCACCAGGGAGAAACACACCAGGCCAGGAGACTTGTCAAAGCAGTATCTCAACGTTATTTAATAGCACCTGAGTTTATATAGGGTCCTGCTGGGGGGAGGAGAGCTAGGCGGCGTGAGGGGTGGTGAAGGAGAAAGGCAGCCAAAGGGATGTGTCCAGGTCAGTGAGGGGAGGTTACAGCAACACTATATCAGAGAGGGGAAGAGGGAGTCAGAGATAAGTTTCAGAACTCAAGGACAGGTCCTGAAACTCCAGCCAGGCTTAGGAATTTCCAGCAGGCCTCCAATCAGAGATAGGTTTCAGAACTCAAAGACAGGTCCTGAAACTCCAGCCAGGCTTAGGAATTTCTAGCAGGCCTCAGGCTTGGAGGCCCAACAATATAAATATCTTGATTATTATCCAAGTCATTTACACATCCGGTATTTTATATTAGATCTTGTTTCAGTCAGGGTTTTCTAGAGGAAGATAACTGATAGAATGGATATGTATATGTGTGTATGTGTGTGTATGTGTGTGTGTGTATATATATATAATGTATATATATATATGTGTGTGTATTTCTATATAATATATGTAATTCCATATGTATGTATGTAATTTATTAGATTGAGTACTCAAACAGTAATTGGCTATAGTTGCTCAATTCTTGGGCTGTGTATTCAGCAATCCCAGTCTGGTAAGGAAGACCCTTGATTTCTTGAAAATCTCCGAGCAACATCAGTTGGTTTTTGAAGACCAAAAGATCCCTGAAAAGTATCACAGCTTTCCCAGATGTTTTCTGAAGACAAAAGGATCCCTGAAGAGTCCTCTAAACTAAACAATGACAAAGCAGATGTGTCTTAGTGTTAGTGAAAAATAGCAGCAGCAGCAGCTAAGAAGAGAGAATTCAACAGCTTGTCAATACATGACAAAAGAGATCTCAAGTCCTTTCCTTTTGTATTTCAATTTAATCAGGTCCATTTAATCAGGTCCATCACTGGAAAACAACAGTCACAGTGGACTTGGTCTTTCAAGATCAATTATACAATCTTCCTGCAGGAGATGTACCTATCAGTTTTTCACAGCTATACCTAAAGCTAAGTTGGCAACTGCCAAGTTAACACCTTTATCTATCACATGTCTCAAGACAGTTCCATTTTAAATTAAGAATGCACTTACACAGTGAAATAAATAAGTTCTAATCCTTCAAGTTTGTAAAGTTATAGTATTCAAATATTTCCCTAGATATCAATCTTAAGTGAGAGGAGCCATAGAAGCCTGTTTTTATCTCTTTTATCTTCTAGATAGAGTCCACTCTGAAGAGATTCTCAGACTCCAACTCTTGGCCTCAGTTTCACAAGTTTTGGGATTATGGCCATGAACCATCATGCCTATCTCAGAGTCAGAAAGTTTGGCTGAAAAAGGAGCAGATACTTCAATGCACAAATACTTTTACAAAGGATTTGAGAAGCCCAGAGTTGGCATGAAAGAATTATACATAAGGACTGGGCCATAGCAACCACAAATAGAAAACCATTGTATTTGAAAATTATAAAAGATTGCAAGATAATCTGTATAGCAACTTGAAATTTTACCTGGCATTTATTTCTCATTTTTTTCAAATGTTAATTGGAAATTTTGTGATTGAAAGTTAAAATGAGATTAATGAAAGAGAAAGGAGAATTTATATGAAAATGTTCAGTGCATGATAAGTATGAACTGTGTGATTAAGAAAGTCTCACTTTTCTCATACTTAAATAATTGTTCAGAAACCACAGTGAATTTTAAGAACCAAAAGTAAAAGATAGGTATTTTTCTTAGATTACTAACAAATTGTGTTATGAAAGGCCATATATATTTAAGTTCTTTCATGTTTGTATATATTATGATCTGATGGAAAGAAAAACAATCAGTTCCATTATCGACTTTATATACCACAGAGTTAAGGGAAGCTTTCAACAGTCATCCACCAATATGCTTTTATATTTGTTACTTCTCAATGAACCAATGGATTAACAACCTTTGCATCACATTCCTGTTTCAAATGAGTTATTGCAATATATTTAAAAAGTAGTAAATACCTTTATTTTTATACCATTTCCAATCCTTTAGTACTATCCAGTTATATTTTAGAAATCATCGGAGCCCCATGCGTCTCGGTGGCGAGAACCCAGGCCGACTCCGGCTTGGCCTGCGCCCCGGCCCGGACGACCCCAGCCCCCTCCGCACCGCCCCCCGCCAGCTCCCCAAGGTGAGTGAGAGTGAGAGCCCAGCCCAGCCCAACCACCCCGGAGCCCCACGCGTCCCTGCGGTGAGCACCCAGGCCGACTCCGGCTTGGCCTGGGACCCGCCCCGGACCCTAGCCCCTGGCATCCTCCCGCCCCATGCACATCACCACCACCCCCAGGTCGCAGGTGAAGAATTCTGCCATCAACATCAGACCCTCTGCCTCTCTGGCCCACCGGGGACCTACGCACATGGTCCACGGAAGAAACACTGCTACTCAGAATTCAATAGAGCCCAAAGGAAACTCAAGCAAAATTCTAAGGAACAAAGGGAACGCAGGCCATACATCTGGAATCCACTACAATCATTATATCACGTGGGCGAGATTCTTCTCATCCAGCCCAAAGATAAGTAAACTTTTTCTTTTCACCTTACTGATCCTTTAAAGTATCGATGCTGTAGATCAACTTTCTCATACAGCCACCCCACAACATACAACTCCACGGAGTACACCACTCACCCCCACATTTCACCAAGATACTAAATTGTAAAAGTGCACTACCAAACTAATATTCACCCCCTGGTAACATAACCTGACTTAACTGACGTACTAACAGCCTAGTAGCCTCATCTAGGATATAACAATAACAATACACAAACATACCCAATCCAAGGCAAGCACTAGTAATAACTGGCAAGTGTAACAATACGAGGTACGTCAATTCAGTGAAAAACACACAGAAACTGAAAGGTCTTAAAAAACAAAACAACAATGTACAAGTCAAAGTGCAGATCCACGAGAGACAAAACCCAAGAAGACCAATCTCCTGCCAAAAGAATCAATCCCATAATGAGGGATTCCGACCAGAACAAATCCACAGAAAATAGCCATGAAAGCCAGACCCAACATAACGACTTTCAGAGTATGATCCTTACCATGATTAATACTATGAAAGAGGAAATCCGATAAGAGTTAAACAACCGTATCAACCACTCTGAACAGGAACACAACAGGCACATGGAGGAGTTGAGAAAAAAAGTTCAAAAAACAAAAATAGGTATAGAGCAATTAAAACAGTCTCAGGCAGAGTTTAAAATTGAATAAAAGACAAGTTATCTTCAACTCAAAACTCAACAGAAAGTCTTATCAGCAGAACAAATGAGGCAGAAAATAGAATTTCAGATCTTGAAGACAAAGTGGGAGAATTAACCAGCTCAATGGAAGAGATTGTTAAAGCCAAAAAGATACTGGAGAGGAACATTCAAGAGATATGGGACACCCTGGAGAAGCCTAACATGCACATTCATGGAATACCAGAACAAGAATCCCAAAATACCACACCGGAGGAAATATTTCAATTCATCATAAATGAAAACTTCCCACAATTAAAGAATAAGAGGCCTATCCAAATACAAGAGGCATTTCACACTCCAAACAGATACGACCAAAATAGAAAATCGCCACGGCAAATAATAGTCAAAACACTCCACATTCAAGACAAAGAAAAAGTGCTGAGAGCTTCAAGAGAAAAAAAGCAACTCACTTTTAAAGGTAAACCTATTAGAATAACAAATGACTACTCAATGGAAACAGTAAAAGCAAGAAACACTTGGAGAGATATACTTCAAGTATTAAATGAGCAAAAATGCCAACCCAGATTGATATACCCGGCAAAACTATCTGTCATGATTGAGGGAGAAGGAAAAGTTTTCCAGCACAAAGACAACTTGAAGGGATACATGTCTACCAAACCAGGCCTTCAAAAAACCCTAGAAATGATACTCAAGCTTGAAGAAAAGTACAAGCGTATCCAGGAGGACAGAAGGGAAGTATAATACCACCAAAACATAAATATCAAACAACATGCTTACAAAATCTACTAAACATAAAAAAGTCCAGAATTAAAAATAATTTCTCCATTATAGCATTAAATGTCAATGGTATTAACACGCCAATTAAGAAACACAGATTACAAACTTGGATTAAAAACCACAATCCAACAATCTGCTGCCTTCAGGAAACTAATCTCACCACAAAAGATAGGCACATCCTAAGAATGAAAGGCTGGTACAAAATCTTGCAAGGTAATGGAACCAGGAAACAGGCAGGGGTAGCAATTATGCTTTCAGACAAAGTGGACTTCAAACCAAAGAAAATCATAAGGGACACAGATGGATACTACATTTTAGTCACAGGTACATTTCACCAGGAAGACTTCACAATACTGAAAATTTATGCACCCAATGCAGGCCCCTCCACATTCATTAAGAATACCTTACAACGCCTAAAGCAAGAAATCAACCCCGAAACGATAATTCTTGGGGACTTCAACACCGCCCTCTCAACATGGGATAGATCAACAGGTCAAAAGCTTAACAGAGACACTTTGGAACTAAATCAAACCCTGAAAGAAATGGACCTTACAGATCTCTATCGAACTTTTCACACATGCATGAAAGAATACACATTTTTCTCAGCATCACACGGAAATTTTTCCAAAATAGATCACATATTGGGCCACAAAACGAATCTACACATATAAAAAAAAGTTGAAATTCTAACCTGTGCCCTATCAGACCACCATGGCCTAAAGCTGGACATCCACAACACATCAAACAAGAGAAAATACACTAACTTCTAGAAACTTAGCAAAATGATGCTGAATGAGAACTGGATTCAGGCAGAAATTAAAAAGGAAATTCAAGATTTCCTGAAAGTGAATGATAATGAAAATACAACTTACCAAAATCTCTGGGATACAATGAAAGCTGTCCTAAGAGGTAAGTTCATAGCTCTTAATGCCTACATCAAAAAAATGGAAACATCAGAAATAAATAATTTAACGATGCACCTTAAGGCTGTCGAGAAACTTGAGCAATCGGATCCCAAAAGTAGTAGAAGAGAGGAGATTAGCAAAATAAGGGGAGAAATATCTGAAATCGAGACTAAGAAAATGATAGAAAAAATCAACTAGTCAAAAACTGGTTCTTTGAAAAAATCAAGCAGATTGATACACCCCTAGCTAAATTAACTAAAAGCAAGAGAGAGAAAAACCAAATTAACAAAATTAGAAACGAACATGGAGTTATCACTACTGATACCCTAGAAATCCAGAGAAGTATAACATCATATTTCAAAAAATTATACTCTGTGAAGTTTGACAACACAAAAGAGATGGATGAATTTCTAAGTAAACACAACCTACCTAAATTGAATCAGGAAGTTGTGAATTTCTTAAATAGCCCTATAACATATAAGGAAATTGAAGAAGTAATCTCGAATCTTCCCACCAAAAAATGTCCTGGACCAGATGGATTCAGCACAGAATTCTACCAGACATTTAAGGAGTTAATAACACCAATATTCCTTAACCTGTTCCATCAAATAGCAAATGAAGGAACATTACCAAATTGCTTCTATGAAGCTAATATCGTTTTAATCCCAAAACCTAATAAAGATTCACTTAAAAAAGAAAACTATAGGGCGAACTCTCTGATGAACACAGATGCAAAGATTCTCAAAAAAGTCTTAGCAAATCGGATTCAAAAACATATCAAAAAGATCATTCACAGGGTCCAAGTAGGCTTCATCCCCAGCACACAAGGTTGGTTCAACATACACAAATGAATAAATGTAATTAATCATGTAAACCAGTCGAAAGACCAAGACCACATGATACTCTCGATAGATGCAGAAAAAGCCTTTGACAAGATCCAACAGCCTTTTATGATCAAAACGCTGGAGACAGTAGGAATGGAAGGAACCTTTATCAATATAATAAAAGCTGTGTACAACAAGCCCACAGCAAGGATTAGGCCCAATGGGGAACAATTGGAAGCATTCCCACTTCGATCAGGAACTAGACAAGGCTGTCCACTCTCACCACTTCTATTCAATATTGTACTTGAAGTCTTAGCTGAAGCCATAAGACAAGAAAGGGACATAAGAGGGATTCAAATCGGCAAGGAAGAAGTCAAGCTATCCCTATTTGCAGATGACATGTTCTCATACCTGAGTGATCCCAAAAACTCCACCAGGAAGCTTCTGGAACTAATTGAGAAGTTCGGCAGGATGGCAGTATGCAAAATAAATGTGCAAAAATCAGAGGCCTGCCTATATGCCCAGAATGAAAGAAGTGAAAAAGCCTTGAGAGAAACCATCCCATTTACTATAGCCCCTAAAAAAATGAAACACCTTGGTATAAACCTAACCAAGGAGGTAAAAGACCTTTACAATGAAAACTTTAAAACCCTAAAGAAAGAAATTGCAGAAGACATCAGAAGGTGGAAAGACCTCCCATGTTCCTGGATTGGCAGAATCAACATTGTAAAAATGACCATCCTACCAAAGGCAATATACAAATTCAATGCTATTCCAATTAAAATACCAAAGCAATTCTTTAAAGAAGTTGGCCAAATAATCTCAAAATTCATATGGAGGCACAAAAGACCCAGGATACCAAAGACAATCCTGAGTAACAAAAACACTGCTGGAGGTATTACCATACCAAACCTTAGTCTATACTACAAATACATAATTGTAAAAACAGCCTGGTATTGGCTCCAAAATAGACACGCAGATCAATGGATAAGGGTTTAAGTTCCAGATATAAGCCCACAAAAATACAGCCATTTGATCTTTGACAAAGGGGCCCAAAGAATCCAATGGAAAAAGAACAGCATCTTCAACAAATGGTGCTGGCAAAACTGGATCTCCACATGCAGAAGATTAAAGCTGGACCTATACTTGTCACCATGTACAAGACTTAATTCCAAATGGATCAAGGACCTTGATATAAGGCCAGAGACTATAAAAATCATATTTGAAAGGATAGGGAACTCCCTTGAGCTGATTGGGTGAGGCCAACATTTCCTTAACAGACATCCAATGGCACAGTCACTGCTACCAACTCTCAACAGATGGGATCTTGTGAAATTAAAGAGCTTCTGTTCAGATAAAGAGATTGTAACACGAGCTCAAAGGCAACCCACAGAATTGGAGAAAATCTTCACTAACCACATATCTGATAGAGCTCTACTGTCCAGAGTGCACAAAGAACTTAGAAAACTAAACACCAAGGAAACCAATGGCCCAATTAAAAAATGGGCCCTGGAACTTAAAAGAAATTTTACCAGAGTTGAAATTAAAATGTCTAACAAATTTCTTAAAAAATGCTCCACTTCTTTAGCCTTCAGGGTAATGCAAATCAAAACCTCCCTGAGATATTTTCTCACCCCGGTCAGGATGGCAAAAATCCACAATACAAACAACAACAAGTGCTGGAGAGGCTGTGGAGAGAGGAGAACTCTGCTACATTGCTGGTGGAAATGCAGGCTCATACAGCCACTCTGGCGAGCCGTCTGGAGATTCTTAAAGAAATTAAAGATTGAAATGCCATATGAGCCTGCTATTCCACTTTTGGGAATAACCCCCCATGCAGCAGAGGTTCCCCTTGACAGCACAAGCAGGACCATGTTCATAGCAGCACTGTTTACAATAGCAAAGTCATGGAATCAACCTAAATTTCCAACAGTTGACGAGTGGATAAAGAAACTGTGATATATCTATACAATAAAATACTACTCAGCCATCAAATATGATGAATTACTGGAATTTGCTGGGAAATTATATTAAGTGAAGTATCCCAAACCCAGAAAGTTAAGCGCTGTATGTACTCCCTAATAGGTGGCTCCTAGTACCAAACTCACCCAGCCCACATTGAGACACTCAAAGTTAAACCTATGTAATACAGTAATTGCAAGGATTGTTAACAGGAGGGATGGGGTTGGAGGGCCACACCAGACACAAGGAGAGAGGCTACCATGTTACAGCAGAGAAAATCGACCTCCAAGGTATGCAAGTAAGTAATGTGACACCTGGTTAAGTTCACAGACGTTCGTTCCTGATCATGTACAACTGAGGGCGTATGATCTCACCAGAAGCAGAGGGCATATAGTCTGGCAGATGAAAGGTGATCATTTTGCAAATGGGTGACTGACCCTTCCCTCACCGGGGTTTCCTGCTTTTATTACATCTACCTTGAATGTGCTATTATAACAAGACTCCAGTTTAACAGCTTTTTGTCTCTGACCATGGGGTGACATACAGTGCCCAGCAGGATGGAGTGAAGGGCATTGCAGGAGCAGCAAAACTGCAAAAGAAAATCAACAAACCATAATCCAGAACTTCAGAGACTTTATATCAACCACCTAGAACTAAACCAGCCTAATCACCCCTCATCCTGAAGCTCAGGGACATTTGCGGAAGAGGGAGCGGTAAGATTGTAAGAGCAAAAGGATGGGAGGAGCAATGATTTGAAGATTCTCCACACTAGTTAGGGCTGAAGCAATCATAATAGGACTTTGCATGCCCTGCGCAATGTCCAAAACACTATTGACCTCACAAAGTCTAGCGTCAGCTAAAGGCACCAAGATCCTTGGAGGCAAAGAATTGACAGCCACAGTAGTGTTCCTATGCTTAAGTGGAACATGAGAAAAGTTTCAGGGAAATGCCACTGGGTCCTTTTATGTCATCGGAGAGGAGGACCAAGAGGAGAGTTAGGCATACACAATAAAGGACTCTCTGGGAATTGTGGGGCAGGCACTGGGAGATGGGGAGGAAGGGAGGGGGAACAGGGGGTTCGGGGGGAGTAGGGGGGAGGGAATTTGTCTACCTATTACATTTGTATGAGCGGAAATAATGATAAAAAATGTTAAAAAAGAAATCATAATTATATTACATTAGTTTAGGCCTTTAGCTTGACAATAGAATTTTTATATTCTATATTCACTTGGCTGGGTATATCTAAAAGCTGGATTTACTATGTGATTCAGAATGCCATGACCTCTTATGAAAGTTAGTGGCACTGAAAACAAGACATTCATATTGCAGCTTCAAAGGTGCCTCATTCTAAAGGGATTAAAATAATTTTCTACAGAATAATAATATACTGTAACTTATATTCTGGGACTCTAGATGTGATTTTAGGTCCCAAATTGTATACTTTGCAAAAAAGAATTCTGTATCACAATGAAGTTATCTTGAGAAGTATAATACCTATTTATGTTATTATTTATTTAGAAAAAATAGAATTTTTCGAAAATAAGAAAATTAAGTCTCACAAGTTTTCATTGATTAAAAACTTTGAATTATTAAGTACAAAATGTTAACTATAATAAATAAAATGTAAAATGACATATAAAAATCATATTTCTGCCCAGACTGGACACAAGCCAACTCCCTTCTCCTCAGGTAAGATCCCTAGACCATACTCAAGACCTCAGGTCGTATGAGTGCTCCACTAGCCAGTGTTCCTTTCTGCTGCTGGGGAAGGCTCATAGACCACATCCCAGGCCCCAGTTCATCCAAGCAACTCACTAGTTACTCTTTCTAAAATCATTCCATCATACTGGAAAGAATCTTCAGATTCAGCTCTAAGGTAAATAAACTGTTTTTAACCATCTAGCTACTCTCAAATATTAGTCACTGTAGTTTAACATTTCCATATAGCCACCCAAAAACCCATATAACCTCAGGGACTGTATCATTCACCCTCACATATCACCAAGGAAGTAAACCTAAAATCTGCACTACCATGCAGTTATTGAAGATAACTGTCTGCTAAACCTGACTTAATTACTTAATTGATGTACTAATAGTTCAATAGCTTCATCTAGGAAATAACAACAACCCAAGGCAAGTATATCCAACTCCAAGGAAAACACTAGCAATAACTGCTCAAGTGTAGTAATACTCTAATTCAGTTCAGTCAAAAACATACAGAAGCAAGAAGAAGGACACAAGAGAAAAACACAAATGCCCAGGTCATAGCATAAATCCATGAGAAACAAAAAACAAGACAACAAATCTCATACAGAAAGAATCAACCCACTTTTTCTGCCCTGTGCCCGGACCCAGACGCAGGCAGAATCCTTGCTCTTCAGGACACAGACATGGACCTGAACTAAGGGGAACTCCCTAATCCTCAACACCAGGGCAGACTCCCTGCTCCTTAGAATTCAACAGAGTCCAGAGAAAACCCATGCAATGATATAGGGGATCAAGAACATTCATCTGAGGTCTTCTAAAATCATGCCATCATGATTTTAGAGATAATCTTCACATCCAGTTATAAGATAAGTAAACCCTTTTTACCATGTAGTTCCTCTCAATTATTAGTCACTGTAGTTTAACATTTCCATATAGCCACCTAAAAACCCATACAACTTCAGAAACTATATCATTCACCCTCACATGTCACCAAGGAAGTGAACCTAAAAAGGGTACTATCAAACTAATCTTCAATCCCTGTCCACTAAACCCACCTCAATTCATGTACTAACAGTCCAATAGCCTCATCTAGGAAATAACACCAACACCAGTCAGGCATACCCAACTCCAAGGCAAACATTAGCAAAAACTGCTCAAGTGTAGTAATACTGTATAATTTAGTTCATCCAAAAACACACAGAAACAAAAAGGACATAAGAGATAAAACAAAAATGCCCAGGTCACACACAAATCCATGAGAAACAAAAACTAAGACAACAAATCTCCTACAAAAAGAATCAACCCCACAATGATAGAATCAAACTAGAACAAACTCAAAGAAAATAGCCAAGAAAGCCGTACCCAAGATAATGATTTCAAAGCCTGATCTTTACTATAATCAAAACAATGAAAGAGGAAATCTGGGAGGAGACAAATAACCACATCAACCACTTTGAACAGGAACACAACAAGTAGTTGGAGGAGATGAGTAAAGCAGTTGAAGAAACAAAAATAGGCATAGAGCAGTTAAAACAATCTCAAGCAGAGTTTAAACTTCTCAGGACAAATAAAAGTCAAGCTATATTCAACACAGAACTTAACAGCGTCTTATCAGCAGAAATAACAAAACAGAAAATAGAATATCAGACCTTGAAGACAAAGTGGAAGAACTAATCAGCTCAAGTGAAGAGGTTGTTAAAGCCAAAAAGACATTTGAAAGGAATAATCAAGATTTATGGGATGCCTTGAAGAAATCTAACATGCACATTCATGGAGTAACAAAACAAGAATCCTAAAATAGCACATATTATTATTATCATAAAGGAAAACTTTCCACATCTAAAGAAAGAGCATCCCATCCAAATACAAGAGCCATTCCATACCCCAAACAGATGTGACCAAAATATAAACTGGCCACAGCAATTAATAGTCAAAACCCTACACATCCAAGAACAAGAGAAAAAAAGTCATTTTAAATGTAAACCTATTTTAAAAAGTCATTTTAAATGTAAACCTATTAAAATAACAAATGATTTTTTCAGTGGAAACAGTAAAAGCCATAAAAACTTGGAGAGACATCTTCAAGTATTGAATGAGCACAAATGTCAACCCAGGTTAATATACCCATCAGAACTATCAGTCATGATCAAGGGTCTAAGAGGGCCTTCAAAAAATTTTAGAAAAGGCTAGAAGAAAAGAACAAGCATATGCAGGAGGACAGAAGGGAAGTATAAGACCACCACAACATACAAGCTAAATAATATAGTTATGAAAATCACTGAACACAAAAAAAGATGTCAGTAATCAAAATAATTTCTCCACTGTAACACTAAATGTCAAATGTCAATGGAATTAACTCACCGATCAAAAGACACAGGTTACAAACATGGATTTGAAATCAAAACCCATCTATCTGCTCCCTTCAGGCAATACATCTCACCACAAGGGTATGCACATTCTAAAAGTAAATGATTGGTCAAAAATCCTTCAAGTTACTGGAACCAGGAAGCATGCAGTGTAGCTATTATGCTATCTGACAAAGTGGATTTCAAACCAAAGTAAATCCTAAGAGATAGAGAAAAATACCACATTTTAGTCATAAGAACAATTCATCAGAAAGACATTACAACATTGAACACAAATGCACCTAATATGGGCTCCTCTACACTCATTAGCAAACACTACAATGCCTAAAACAGCAAATCAATCACCAAACAATAATAGTTGGGTATTTCAATACCACACTTTCAACATGGCATAGATAAGTAAGCCAAAAACTAAATAGAGACACATTGGAACTAAATCAAACCCTTCCTGAAATGGAACTTACAGATCTCTATTGAAACACCCATACAAGCACCAAGGAAACACATTCTTCTCTACAGCCCAAAGAACTATCTCCAAATCAGAGCACATGTTAGGTCTATTTTGTCTCCACACATACAGGTCTCCACCATGATCTGAAGCCTAACATCCATAACAACAAACAGCAGAAAATACACTAACTCTGGGAAATTAAACACCATCATGCTGAATGAGAAAAGGGTTCAGAAAGAAATCAAAAAGGATTTCAAGATTTCCTAGAAGCAAATAATAGTGAAAATACAACATATGAAAACCTCTGGGACATATTGAAAGCTGTCCTAAGAGGTAAGTTTATAGCTCTTAATGCCTATATCAAAAAAAAAAAAATAGAAACGTCACAAGTAAATAACTTAATGCAGCTTAAAGCTTTAGAGACACAAGAGCAATAAAATCCCAAAAGCAGCAGAAAAAGAACATTAGCAAAATCTTGGGAGAAATATCTGAAATTGAAATAAAGAAAATGATACAAAGAATCAACCAGACCAAAACCTGATTCTTTGAAAAAATTAATAAGATGATACACCCCTGATAAAATTAATCAAAATCAAGAGAGAGAGAAAACCCAAATTAACAAAATTAGAAGTGAAAATGGAATTATCACAAGTGACACCCAAAAAATTCAGAGAATTATAAGTCCAATTTCAAAAAACATACTCCATGAAATTTGATAATCCAAAAGAAGTGGATGAATTTCTGTGTAAACAAAACATATGTAAATTGAATCGGGAAGTTTTGAGTTATTTAAATAGTCTTATAACAAATGAGGAAATTGATGAAGCAATCTATGGACCAGATGGATTCAGTACAGAATTCTACCACACATTTAAAGGACACCTAACAACACTACTCCTTATATTGTTCCATAAAATAGTGAAAGAAGGAACACTTTTGAATTCTTTGTATGAAGCAAATATCATACTAAACCCAAAACTTAATACAGATACACTTAAAAAACAAAACTATAGGCCAATCTCTTTGATGAACACAGATGCAAAGATTCTCAACAAAATCTTATTAAATCAGATTAAGAAACATATCAAAAAATCATATACTGTGAACAAGTAGGCAATCAATAAATGTAATCCATTGTGTAAACCAATACAAAGAACAAGACCCCATGATACTCTCAATAGATGCAGAAGCAGCTTTTGACAAGATCTAACATACTTTTATGATCAAAACCCTACAGACATTAGGAATGGAAGGAATGGCATGAACATAATACAAGCTGTATAAAATAAGTCAACAGCAAGGGTTATACTTAATGGGGAAAAACATGAAGTATCTAACCACTACTCAATATTGTACTTGAATTCTTAGCTAGAACCATAAGACAATAGAGGCAGATTAAAGGGATTCAAATCAGAAAGGAAGAAGTCAAGATATCTCTATTTGCAGATGAAATGATCATATATCTGTGTGATCCTAAAAACTCCATCAGGAAACTCCAGGAACTAATACATAAATTCAGCAGAATGGCAGGTTATAAAGTACATATGCAAAAATCAGTGGCTTTCCTATACACAAAGGATGAAAAAAGTGAAAAAGCCCTAAGAGAAACAATCCAATTTACTATATGCCCCGTTATGGTTGTTATTTTGGTGTCAAAATTGACAGTTGCAGATTATTTGGGGCACAGCTGTGGAAGGTTAATGGTTAGAATGGCTAACAAGTCTGCAGGTACTTGACTGATTGCTGTGGAGAACCCAACCCATAGTGGTCGTACTTTCCAGTGGTGGACCAGATGATAGGTGGTGCAAGGAGGAGGGACTTGCTCTTTACTTATCTGGTGTCTACTTGCTGTGCAGTCCACTCTGCATGTGTCCTTCACTTTTAGAACATCATGGCCATCTGTGATGTTGCTGCTGCTGCCTCTGTCCTTGGCTGACTTAGAGCTTCACCTTTTCCACAATGTTGTGGTTGTTCCTGCTGCCTTTGGAACCTGGTCTCTAGGCCTTGCTGCGGTTTGCTGTTATCACCAATGTCAAAGTCCAGCTGTTCTTCATCGATGTCGGAAGATGATGTCAGAACCCAACTTCAGAACCAAGAGTCTTCAGCCCACCAGAGGAGCAAAAGCTTGAGACATTCTTGAGATCTTTTGTCTCTGTGGAACATTCCAGTCAAGAATAAGGCTGTTGCAGGCAGCTACCTTGAGGACACTATATTAACAGTGAGTTGTATTAATAAACTTATTTTTATATATTAAGTTCTATAGATTCTGTTTCTTCAGTGAACCCTGACTAATATAGACACTAAGCAAAAGAAATACCTTGGTATAAGTCTAACCAAAGAACTGAGAGAACTTTATAATGAAAACTTTAAAACCCTATAGAAAGAAATTAGAGAAGACACCAGAAGTTGGAAAGACCTTCCATGTTCCTGGATTAGCAGAATCAACACCCTAAAAATGGCCATCCTACCAAAAGCAATATACAGATTCAACACTATAACAATGCAAATGCCAAAGCAATTCTTCAAAGAAATTGAACAATCTCAAGATTCATATGGAAGCACAAAAGACCTAGGATAGCAAAAACAATCCTGAATAACAAAAACACTGCTGGAGGTATCACTATGCCAAAATTTAATCTATATTACAAATCCATAAAAATAAAAGCAGCCTGGTATTGGCCCCTAAATAGACATGTAGATCAATAAATAAGGGTTGAAGACCCACATATCAGCCCACACAATTACAGCCATTTGATCTTTGACAAAGGGCCCAAAACGTTCAAGAACAGCATCTTCAACTAATGGTGCTGAAAAAACTGGATATCTGCATGTAGAAGATTAAAACTAGACCCGTAATTGTCACCATGCACAAAAAAATAATTCCAAATGGATCAAGGACCTCAATATTCAACCAGAGACCATAAAAAACCCTAGCTGAAAGGATAGGGAACTCCCCTTGAGTTGATCAGGCTAGGCCAGTAGTTCCTAAACAGAAATCCAATAGCACAGTCACTAGAACCAACACTCAACAAATGGGATCTTATGATATTAAAGTTTCTACTCAGATAAAGAGATGGTAAACCAAGCAAAAAGGCAACCCACACAATGGGAGAACATCTTCAATAACCACAAATCTGATAGAGCTCAATTATTCAGAGTGCACAAAGAACTTACAAAAGTAAACACAAAGGAGATAAATGACCCAATTAAAAAATGGGCCATCGAACTCAAAAGAAACTTTTCCAGGGATGAAACTGAAATGTCTAACAAGTATCTTTAAAAATGTTCCACACCCCTAGCCATCAAGGAAATGAAAATTGAAACTTCCCTGAGGTGTCATCTCACGCAGGTCAGGATGGCAAACATCCATAATACAAACACATCTCACCCCAGTCAGAACGGCAAGCATCCACAATACAAACAATACCAAATGCTGGAGACAATGTGGAGAGAAGGGAATTCTCTTACATTGTTGGTGGGAATGTAGGCTTATACAACCATGCTGGCAATCAATACAGTGATTTCTAAAAACATTAAAGATTTAAATACCCTGTGTTCCTGCTCTACCATTTCTGGGAATAATCCTCTATAAAGCAAAAATTCACTGCAGTGACACAAGCACAACCATGTTCATTGCAGCACTATTTACAATACCAAAGTTATGGAATCAACACAAATGCCCAACTGTTGATGAATGGATAAGGAAAATGTGGTACATTTATGCAATGGAATACTACTCGGCCATCAAAAAAGATGAATTAATGAAATTTGCTGGGTAATGGATGCAATTAGAAAAAATTATATTGAGTGAAATCTCCCAGACATAGAAAGTTAGAAACTGTATTTATTCCCTCATAGGTGGATCCTAATTCCAAACAACTTAATGACATATTCAAAGGTAAATCTCTGTAATACCTACTATAATAGCAAAGGATTATAAACAGGAGGGAAGAGAAAGCAGGACCTCAAAAACAAAAGAAGATACGGGATCACGCTTCAGTAGAGAAAATAGGCCATGGTCAAATATGACATGTAAGTAAAGAGACATCTGGTGTAGCTCACTTTCATTTCCCTTCCTGGTCACTTGCAACTGAACAGGTTTGATCTCACCTATCAGGGAGGGTATAATGACTGGTAGATAGATGTTAACCATCCGGCTAATGGGACACTGATTGTCTCTCACTAATTATTCCTACTGCTAATCCATCTACCTTTGAATCTACCCTGCCCCCCAATGCTGTGTCCTACTCTTGTTCTTACATCTAACTTTTAGTCTCCTCTTACCTTGACATCTTCATTTAAACAGTCTTTTATCTTGGTTAGGAGGTGACCTTCCATACCAATCAGTATGCCGTCAAGGGAAGTGCAGAAAAAGCAAAACTGAAAACAACAACCATAATTCAGAACACCAAAGACCCTATATTAATCACCTGAAACCAGAATATCCAAGTCTCTCCCAATCCTTAAGCTCAAGGAACCTTCTGGAATAAGGGGCAGCAAGATTGTAAGAGCCTAAAGATGTGGAGTGCCAATGATATATAAGATACTCCACACAAGTTAGGGCTGTAACAGCCAGAATTGGACATTGCCTGACCTGCACAATGACTGACATGTCAATGACCCTTCAAAGTCTAGCATGGATCACAGGGTAGAAGTCTACAGAAAGTAGGATCCTTAGAGGCAAGGGATAAACAATCATAATAGAGTTGCCACACCACTGAGTCCTGAAACCTCACTAAGGTGGAGGACTCAGAGGGAGGTTTGGCATTCACACAAAAGAATACTCTAGGGGATGGAAAGGAGTAAGGGGGAGGCACTAGGAAAGGGGTAGAGAGGGAAGCGGTGAAAGGAAGGAGGGACGGGGTGAGTGCAAGTGGGGATGGCTGGGGAAGAGAGGACGAGGACAGGTATATCTATTGAGCTTGTATAACTAGGAAAAAAATAAAATGTGGGATAAAAATCCAAGTACTTTAAAAAAATCTTATGAACAGAATGTTCAAGCTTGATTTTTTCTCAACTGCAAAAAATATTGCACATTTTAATATAAATGAGACTACATTATTTGTACAGAAATTATCCACAGAACCCCAAGTCTGATTTACTTTGCTGCTGAATTCCACAAAACATTTCAAGAATTGTCAATGATTCTTCTAAAATACAGAAGTGGGAATTTAAACATCATTACTTATTTAAAAATTAAAATTCAGAGTCAGTAGAGGTGATTGCACTAATCCTAGAATATTAGTTGAATCCCATAACCCCATGTGGTGGTAGAAGAGAGAGAGATTTCCAAAAGCTGTCCTCTGAAATCCACATACTCAAAGTATTATATAACTACATACATATCCACACATGCAGACACAAAATAATAATAAATAGAATTATTTTCTCCTGCATTTTATTATTTTTCCAAATCATACCAGCTTAATAGGTACCCCCTTCCTCTTCCTCTCTCCTCCCTCCCCAGTCCTCCCATGTACTATCTCCCCCTTTTCCCTTCCTTTCACCACACTCCCTCCCTTCCCCTTCTCCTGGTGATTCCCCCTTCCTCCTCCCATTCCCTGGAACATACTTTTGTTTGAATGCCAAATCTCCTTCTGAGTTCTCCACCCTAGTAAGGATTCAGGAGTCAATGGCATAGCCCAGAGCCCCTTCTTGGGATTCTTGTTAGTATGAGAACTCTATTATGACTGTTAATACCTTGTCTCTAAGGATCCTACTGCCTGTGATCCATGATAGACATTGAGGGGTCGTTGACATCTCAGCCATTGTGCAGTACATGCAAAGTCCAATTATGGCTATAGCAGCCTTAAACTTGTGTGGAGTATCATGTGTATCATTGCTCCTCCCTATTTTTAGGCTCTTACAAACTTGCCGCCCCTCTTCCACAAGGTTCCCTGAGCTTTAGGATGGGGAGAAATTTGGCTGGTCTGGTTCTAGGTGATTAATGTAAGGTCTTTGGTGTTCTGAATTGTGGGGTTTTTTTTTGTTGTTGTTTTCAGTTTTGCTTTTCCTGAAATGCCCTTGGCTCCATCATGATTGAAGGTCCCCTCCTAACCAAAGAAAAAAGGCTGTTTAAAAGAAGATTTTAATATAAGAGAAGACTCAAAGATAGATAGAAGTAGGACACAGCAGTGAGGAGGGGTCAGTATCCCGTTTCAGGATGGTTACCATCTATCTGCCAGTCCCCATACCCTCCCTTATTGGTGAGGTCAAACCTCTTAAGTAGCAGGTCACCAGAATGGGAAATGAAAGTGAGCTTCACTAGATGTATCACTACTTATATGCAATAATTGACAGTGAACTATTTTCTTAACTAAAGCATAATCCCCTCTCCCCTTTTGACTGGGGGGCCCTCCTTTCCCTTACCTTCTATTTATAATCTTTGCAATTATAGTAGGTGTGATAGTTAAGCCTGGGTGTCAACTTGACACACAGGGTATTAATTAAGCTGGGCTGAGACCACCTCTGCAAAGGATCAACTGAGACTACTTGAAAGGATAGTACACGCCCTAGATCCTATCAGAACTCCAAAGCTGGCAAAGGATTTCCCAATACTATATCATATAAAAAGGAGCCACCAAGGAGAATGGATCTCTTCTTGCAGCTGTGCTAGGAATCGTTCTTCCTTCCAGCTGCCCGGAGTTCTCCAGCCTTCAGCCATCACCCACTTGACTACCGAACTGAGCAGCTAGCTATTGGCAGCCATCGTTGGAACTACCTCGGCTACTGGCAGCCTTCGCTGGACTACCTCGGCCATATCTGTAAGCCAACTCAATAAATTTTCTATATATTTTTATATATATATATATTCGTTCTGTGAATTCTGTGACTCTAGAGAACCCTAACTAATACAGAAATTGGTACCGGGTAGTGGGGTATTACTGTGATATTAAGAACATCTGGTACCACAATGTGAAGTTGTTTGTGAAGGTGAGAGAAGTTGGTACCCAGAAGTATAGCCAATGCTGTGATGTGGCTAGTGTGCCTTTGGAACTGTTTCTTGGGAGCAATATGGAGAACTTTGGGACTTTGTGCTGGTAAAGTCTTTGCCTCTTGGCATGGGGGCCAAATGGGCCTTTCTTGTGAGAGCTCAGAGGAGAGCAATGCTGTTGGAGATGCAGGCAGTGGAAGCCCAGCTTGCTATGGTCCAGAGGGGAACAGAGACTGAGTTTGCAACTGGACAAGTGACACATGGAGCCATGTGTTGGCCAAGAGTTTAGTGAAGTTTTGCCCTCGTCCTGAAAGTTTGCCTGAAATTAAGCTGGAGTGCTTGGCGGAGGAAATTTCAAAGCAATGTAGTCTTGACAATGTGATATGGCTACTTTTCAGTTGTCTTCAAAATTATGAAAAAGAGCAAAGAATCAGGCTGGAAGATGCAAAAACTGTAAAATCCAATGTTGAAAAATACGATGGCAAATTTAAAGAGTTGAACCAGGAAGAAGCAGAGAACAAAATGGCTGTTGAAGAGATTAACTCCATTTGTAAATCAAAGCCTGCTCTTAATTTGAAAGAGAGGCCCTAGCTTGAGGGCAAGATCCTCAGAGAAGTCTCCCATCCATAAGAATGCAAATCCTTTCAGAAGACTGGAGCTAAAGGGTGGAGTTTCAAAGCAAGAGTTGGTTTCTCTTACCAAGCAACTGCCCAGGAGTGAAAGAGATGGTCAACGTAAGAAAGCAGAATCAGCTGTGATTCAAGGGGGCCAGTCTTGGCAAAGTCATCCACGTGGTTCTGGTTTTAGAGGCATCAGTGATACAAGAGGGAGGAGATCATGGAGTCCTCCTCCAAGATTTCAAAAATTGGCAGAATCCAGGCATCATGAGGCAAGAAGCCTGCAGTTTAGAGGCCCAAGAAGGGCAGTTTGTGCTGTGGAGTTAAAGCCTGGTTTGCCATTGAGAAGTAAAGATGTTAGAGATTCCAGACACAATGTGGGACACCTGCCAAGGAGAGCTGTATACCCTGGGAGGAGTCAGCTCAAGAGACCAACGTATTCTATGGGCAGCTGCACTAAAGGGATGGAACCAAAGCCTTTTGGAAGTGAGATGACTTCAAGAAGAGGCTCACCTGTTGGACTTGGAGCTACACGATTTGGAGTTTATCCTGCTGGTTTTTGGTCTTGTTATGGGCCAATCTTTCCTGGATATGCCCCCATTTCTTCCTTTTGGAATGGGAATGTTTATTCTGTGCCATTGTATGTTGGAAGTATGTAACTTGTCTTTTGATTTTACAGGAGGCTTTGGACTTTGGACTTTTGGACTGTGTTGGGAATACTAATGTAGTCTATGAAGACTTTTAAAGTTGGACTGAGTATGGGTTGCATAATGAGATGGCAATGAGCCTGTGGGGGCCAGGGGTGGAATGTCATGGTTTGAAATGTGTCCCCCACAGTCTCATGTATTTGGCAAGGTCATGGAACCTTGAGAGGAAGGCAGTCACAAGGGGTGGGCCTTGAGGTGGATTAGTCCTACCTCCAGGAGAAGTCGGCCTTTGCTGCAAGCAGTCTGCTGCTCTTGGCTTTCAATATGTCTGTGGTGACTTAGCCTCCTGCAGCTTTGGTCAGCCAGCCATTCTGCCTCTGCTTTGAGAGACTGGAACCGTAAGCTGAATAAACCTCCCTTTCTCCCTTAAGTTGATTGACTTTGGGTGTTCTCTCACAGCAATAGTAAAGAGTAAGTGATACAGTAGGTGTTTCACAAATTTATCTATGAATACGTGAATAGGTGGGTTTGGTACTGGGATCCACATATTAAGGATTACATATGGTGTCTAATGTTCTGTGTCTGGGAGACCTCACTCAATATAATTTTTTCTAATTCCACGCAATTCCCAGAAAATTTCATTAAATAATCTTTTTTGATGGCCGAATAGTATTCCATTGTATAAATGGACCACATTTTCCTTATCCATTTGTCAACTAATGCTCCTTGCTGTTGGCTTGTTGTTTACAGCTTTCATTATGTTGATAAAGGTTCCTTCCATTCCAACTGTCTCTAGGGTTTGGATCATAAAAGGATGTTGGATCTTATCAAAAGCTGTTTTTGCATTTGTCAAGAATACCATGTGTTCTTGGACTTTGGATTAATTTATAAGATAGATTACATTTATTGATTTGCATATGTTGAACCAAACTTTTTTGCCTGGGATAAAGCCTACATGATCACAGTGAATAATCTTTTTGATATATTTTTGAATCTGATTTGCTAAGATTTTGTTGAGATTCCTGCATCTGTGTCCATCACAGTGATTGGCCTATAGTATAGGAGGAACGGACAATGATTGTGCCACACAGGCTTCCATACAGAGAGGCTCCTTGGACTCCTCCCTCCTGCTAAGCATACAAATCTTGTGACACTACAAATCTCGCGAGACTACACCTTCTCCAGAGCAAAGACAGTTGGTGCTGTTAAACCACCTGGCTGAAAGGACCAATCCGGACAGGACAACTCAACAAAGACTCATGTTGGGATTTATGGGATGTCGGGTGGGGGATATTAGCAGCCTGATACTTAAAATAAATGAGCCCCAAGCCTGAGAGCCTGCTTTGCCACTCACCTGATTCCCAGAGTCTGTGCTGTTGACTGCGCCAGCTTATCCCCACTCCCAAGGGTCTCGGAGATTCCCTGTTACATTGTTACATCTACATTGTTACACTATAGTTTTCTCTTTTAAGTGTATCTTTATTAGGTTTTGTGATTAGTATGATATTAGCTTCATAGAAAAAACTGGGAAGTTTTCATTCCATTACTATTTTATGGAACAGTGCAAGGAGTAGTGATGTTAGTTGTCCTTTAAATGTCTGGTAGAATTCTATGCTGAATCCTTCTGGGCCAGGACATTTTTTTGGTGGGAAGATTCAAGATTATTTCATTGATTTCCTCATATGTTTTAGGACTATTTAAGTAATTTAAAACTTCCTGAACCAATTTATGTAAGTTGTGCTTACTCAGGATTTCATCCATTTCTTTTGCGTTTTCAAATTTCATGGAGTATAAATTTTTGACATAGGACCTTATAATTCTCTGAATTTGTTGTGTATGAGTTGTAATAACTCCATTTTCATTTCTAATTTTATAAATTTGGGTTTTGTCTCTCTTGATTTTGGTTAATTTAGTTAGGGGTGTATTAATATTAATGATTTTTTTCAAAGAACCAACTTTTTGACTGGTTGATTCTTTGTATCATTTTCTATTGCAGTGACAGGCACCACAGTAACGACCAGTAGAGCTGCTGGTGGTAATGGTGGCACAGCTCTGGGGCTATTCATAGGACACAACAGGGGTGAGGATGAGGGTGCCAACAAGCAACATGCACCAGAGACACCACACGGGTGAAAGGTGATGTCCACTTTATTTTGCAGGAATGAAGACTCATATAGTGGGAAATGGCCAATCCAGCAGCTGGCATGTCCACAGGGAAGTCCATGTACCAATAGAAAGAGGGTCACATATGCAGGTGCTCTTTCAGGGGCTGACCAGACCACACATTCTGACCACCATTCTAAGGCACCTAAAAGTGGGGTGTTTGTGTAGAGGCACTGGGCAGCTGGTGGACGGTACGGGGAGTCACCAAGGAGTATTTTTCCTTGGAATGTACCAGGGCAGTTGTGAGATTTCCTGGAAAGCATCGGCCACAGTGGCCATCCAGGCCTGCATTCTGTACTCACCTTTCTCTTTAATAAAGGCAGTCAGAACCTGGGTGGTCAAAATTTGGGTGGATTGGCTTCTTCTAATGGAGGCCACCATGCAACGTAGGAGCAGGAAAATTAAAAGGAAAAGAGCAAATGCAGTGGCCCACAGTGTAAGATTTAGGAGGGAAAACCAGGAAGTGAGTTTGTTAATTAGCTGTTGTTCAACGGACATGGAAGAGATAGACTGTGTTCAAACAAGTTTAATTTGTTTGATTTCATGGGTGAGAGTGAGTGGATAATTTAGGAATGCCTCAGACCAGGGGCCTTTGATAAATTTGAATAGCCTTTCTTGAGCCTGGGTAGCGTTGTAAACCTCATAAGGAGTCAAGCAAATAGAAGTAAAGTGGAGGTCACATGAGGCATGGGCAAGTGTATGGAGCTGGGCAATGTCCTCTGACATGAAGTCAATCTGCTGTTGGAGGTTAAGTATGGCAGAATAGAACTGTTGATTGATAAAGTTTGGGGTGCCAAGGACAGAGCCAGTCTATTCCACAAGAGTGTACAAAGTGGAGGTGGTTGTGACTGATTGAACCATGTCAAGGGTAGCAGTAGTGGACAATGCAACACCCACTATGATGAGGGACACCACAAAGATGACTGAGGTGACTTCTTTCTTTAAGAAAGTGGGTTCCATAATGGTCACAGCATGGTAGTGAGAGGTACTGGCCACAGGCACTCAGATCATGGGTGTATACACATTATCACAGCTAGGGAGGAGGATTTGTTCAGCAGGCAACAAGTTTGCAGTTCCCTCCAGCACAGTTCAAGGAGCCATTTGCAATGGAACTTTGATTGGAAAGAATAAAAAAGAAGGGAGGCTTAAGGTACAGAGGCTTGGAGGACAGCTGCAATTTACTATCAATTGTCATGTTGATATTTTTTTCCAGTCACCAGGGATGTCCCATGTGCCCTTATATAGAGTTGAATTCTGGACAAATATAAATGGACGGTTGTCCAGAGAGGCATGGGTGCCACATAGAGCCCAATTTCCTAGCAGAGGCCTTTTTGGGATGTAATGGGAGAGCTGTCTTGATAGGGGATAGACTCATTACTCGACAGTATATTCCAGAGATTCAGTGAAGGGAAAAAAAGACTGGGGTTGGTTTCTGGCTGACAATTTGACCTTGATACAGGCAGCTTGAGGGAATGGGGTTTCTCTGGAGAGGAACAGTGTGGTTCCCATCCACCCAGAGTGATGGTGGAGGACTTGTTTCCCTATTTCAAAGGAAGATGGGCATATAAGGCCAGGGTCCCTGATGAGGACATCCCCTCCTACGGGGGTGAAATGGTAGTGGAGGTCACTATGGAGGGCAACACTGCTCTCATTGGTCTGGCTGCAAAGTTTCCACCATGTACTTCATGGAGGGCAGTATGAGGGGATGAGGTGTGGGAACCATTTTCAGTAAGTGTAAACCACAGGGAGTTGTTCAGTCGCCAAGTCCTGTTAATGTCTGTTGGTCAGGGAACTTGTTCACAGAGGGCAGTCCCAAGTCTATATCTGAGGAGAAGATCACCGGGAAAACAATGGTATCCTGGGCCACCAGGAGGGGGAGGGCAGGGAATGGCATGATGGCTCTTGGCAGTAATAATGGCACACATAAGTAAAAATATGGTTGATGCAGCTGGATTGGGCTCAGGAGCCATCTCCTGCACCTTCTGTGTGAGATATTTCATGTCTCCCCAGGTGATGGGATATCCTTGTTGTGTCTTTGGTCATCTCTGGCTGCATTTGAAGCTTGGGCCAATTTCGTGGGGGGTGGTGGAGTCATTGGATTCTTCTTCCATTGAGCAGTCCAACATCTTCTCAGTCAGTCATCTCATTAGTCACTTGTCGGACATTCCAAGCAGGAATCCAAGTTGGGGCATAGTTCCCTTCTAAAAAGACACAAGTGTATCCTCTGACATGGGTTAATAGGAGGTCAGGGCCCTTCTAAGAATCTGTAAGGCCATCCTTTCGCCACACCAGGGGAAGGGTTGAGGGTACATGACAAAGCCTTCCCAATGTAAGATTGTGGGGGATGCCTCGTCTGAATTAAATGTAAGAAATTTATGGGTCAAAAGAACATTTATTATGACAAAGGAGGTATCCTCTTTTTCTTCCCCCTTTTTTTATTAAAACTTTGAGGGTGCAATTGGAGTGCTTGATGACAGCTTGCCCCTGGGGGTTATAAGGGGTGCCATTTGTATGTGTAATGTGCCAGGAAGCACAAAGGAGCAAAAATGACTACTGGCAAAAAAAAAAAAAAAAAAAAAAAAAAAAAAGGACCATCATCAGTTTTAAAGGCCCAGGGTATATATCCAAGAGGGCCATGGCTCTCAGCAGTGCAGAAATGAC
This sequence comes from Typhlomys cinereus, assembly GCA_023101885.1. Taxonomy (NCBI): domain Eukaryota; kingdom Metazoa; phylum Chordata; class Mammalia; order Rodentia; family Platacanthomyidae; genus Typhlomys; species Typhlomys cinereus. Next base: position 225,285 of record JALPQD010000590.1, on the reverse strand, counting down.
TTGGGAAGCAGTTTTGGACGAGGCAACACAAGCAAAGATGAATTTGGAATAAGTGTCAATAATCGCACAGACAGAAGGGATGTGGGTAATGTCTATTTGCCAGAGGGTATTAGGCTTGAGGCCACACAGGATGACCCTGTGTGGCTATAAGGGCCCTAAAGGCAAAAGTGGAGCACATTTGGAACAAGCTCTAACAAGGTGTTTGCAAGATTGAATGCACAGGTCAGGAAACAGCTGGGTTAAAGAAGGGTTGAGGTGAAGCCTATGATGTAGTTGTTTGGCCTGTTGCAAAAGAGAGGCAGAAAGAACTTGTATATAAGAATTAATGGTGGCATCACCAACCACCAAAGGGCTGGGTAAGTTAGAATGGAAGCTAATGTGCTGAATAAAGAAAGGGGCTATGCGTGCCTCCAGTGTCTCCTTAAGAGCCCACAACACTCTATCAAGAGCACTGATAGAGGGGCGAAAGGTTGCCAGGGGAGAACACGAGTTGTCTGTACCACATATTGACTGTCAGAGAAAATATTTAAAGCTTCAGGATAAGCCTCAAAATTGTCTTCACAGGGAGGAGTTCACCCAATTGGACTGAGCCAGGATTGGGGGTGCGGTGGAAGATATCCAGCTTTAGGGATTTTATAAGGAAGTTAGGTGTGAAAGTGTTTGTTGGCATCAGTAAAAGCAGTGGCAGTGTGAGGAATGGGCCATGGCATAAAAGTGAAATTTGAGAGGCTTGAAGCAGTCTGTGAGAAGGGAGGTGGTAGTCCAATATGCCCGTGAACCCTTGTAGCAAGGCAAAAACAGTAGGATTGTCAGCAAGGAGGGCCATAGCTCAGCCATAATGGGGTAATGATGGAGGAAGGCTCAGTGACATAGATCACAAGGATGCGCTTGCAGCATTGGATTGCCAGCCACAGGATAGATTCAATCTGGGAAGTTATTTTGGGTAGTTGTGGCCAGCTAGTGTGGCACCAATGAAGGGGCCCCACCTGCCAAATGAACACTAGAGGAGTGATGGGATGGTAAGAACAATGCTCAGGAGGGGTTTAGAAGGATCATATCTCCACAAGGTGGCATGTTTAATTGTGTCTGTTGCAGTTCGCCTACATGTTTGCTGATAAATGACCATCAGATAGCTAACAGTTCCAGTTACAGTTCTCAGTCTAGCCTGATGGGAGAGTATGCACCAACACCAGGGCTGTGGGAACTGGCCATACCATCACCACATAACTGCTGAAAGACTAACTATCTTTACTTTCCAGACCACCATGTCTGGCCAAGTGTACAGAAGGATGCCGACTCTGTCAACCTGATGTCTGTATTTATTCCAGGGCCTAGTCTCACACACCATAATCTGGTCCTTTCCCATCAGCCAGACAATCTCCTACAGTTTGTTCTGGGCCCAACTCAACCACTGATTCTCTACAAATGTGCAAAGAACTCAAACCCTCAACAGACAAGTTGACACCTTTGTCCAACTATGACACTCCACCCCTTGTCAACTTGACACAAAAACATAGTACTTGTAAGCTGTAACTCCCAATCCTTGTCTCCATAGGTGTTAAAAGTTATCTTAAAATATAAATCCATTTCATAAACAAATTTAAAATGTTATCTCATTAAAACTTTAGTTCCAGGGGCTGGAGAAGTGGCTCATGGGTTAAGCCTCTGCCTTGCAAGCGGAAGGTCCTGAATTCAGATCCTAGACCCCACATATAGACGCCAGGTGGATGTGGGGGCTGACTGCGTTTCTGGTCCCGGTAGGGCACAGCCTGTGAATCCTGGGGAAGAGTAAACAAGGAGGAGGTGGAGGCGGTCCATGGTGGTTCCTGAATTCACCCATGGTTCTACACACAAACACCCCCCCACACACACATACATACACACATGTGCACACTCGTACAATTGAATGAATAATAAAAAATAAAAAAACTTTAATTCCAACATTTTAAAAGTTCAAAGTTTCTTAACCTTAGGAAGTGTATTAAATCAAAATAAGTGAAATAATTTAAAACAGATAAAACATTAAAACAGAAGTTTATATTGGTGTAATAAAAAAACATTGAATTAAGATCAGAGTCCAGCAAATCACCACATCCTGTACTTCAATATCCATCTTCTGCCGCTCATCACGTAGTCAAGGTGGCACAAAGATTCTAAGCATTCCCAGTCCTTGTTTGCAGCTCAAAGTTGTAGAAGCAGACTTCCTCTGAACCAGGCTGAATCTCCACTCACAGTCATCCTCAGAAGCAATCCCATGATTCTGGCATATCAAACAACACTCTGGGTTTGCCTCTGTAGCTATAAGCTTCACCTTCACTTGCAGGACTCCTGCCATTTGGTGCCAAGTTTTTACTGTTCTTCATGAAACCCATAATCATACACCAAAACCAGTACTACCTGGGGAATGGTGCCTGATTCCGAAGCAAGTTTGAAATGTAGCGTTTGAAACACAGCTTGATCCATTAAAGCCACAGCTGTACCAAGTTTTGTGTGCTGATACTGGAAAAGCCTCTGTTAGGCAGCCAAACTTCCAAAGGGCAAAAAATGGCTTTAATTTGGGCTTTGGGCCCCTGAAGGAATCTGGGTTTTCAAACCATGAACTTGCCATATGGTGGTTTTCACCTTTTCCACTATCTGAGAGCAAGTTACTAGATTTTCATTCACTGATGTTCGTTTCTCCAACAATGCCAGCTGTCTGCTGCCTTTATGTTCCACATCCAGATCTTCATGGCCACCAAAACAGCTCTCCTCTATCAAGCAAACCAGTCTATCATCTTTAAATTGAACTTCAACAAAGTCCTTGTTCCCCTCACCACAAATTGGGCCCAAAGAAGTCATAACTCTCACAACACTAACATTATCCAATTGGCCCACTCAACTCTGAAGAATAGTATTTGTAATTCACAAAGTGAAAATCTTCAAACATTTCTAACTTTGTCCAGTGAAACTCTTTAAAAGTCACAAAGTCCACGTAGTCAGATTTATCAGCAAAATCCTACTTCCTGGGTACCAAATTCTGTTGCAGTTTGCCTACATGGTTGCTGATAAATGACCATCAAACAGCATAAGATAACAAGGGGTTTATTCACTCTCACAATTTTCTGGTTACAGTTCTCAGTCCAGCCTGATGTGAGAGTTTGCACCAACACCAGGGCTGTGGGAACTGGCCACACCATCACCACATAACTGCTGAGAGACTGACAATCCTTACTTGCCAGACCAGCATGTCTAGCCAAGTGTACAGAAGCATGCCAACTCTATCAAGCTGAAGTCTGTATTTTATCCTAAGGCCTAGTCCCACCCTCCGTGGGCTGGGCCTTCCACATCAGACAGACAGGTTTTTTCTGGGCTACATGTACCTCTGCTACATGGGGGGTTATTCCCAAAAGTGGAATAGCAGGGTCATGTGGCATTTCAATCTTTAATTTCTTTAAGAATCTCCAGACGGCTCGCCAGAGTGGCTGTATGAGCCTGCATTCCCACCAGCAATGTAGGAGAGTTCCCCTCTCTCCACATCCTCTCCAGCATTTGTTGTTGTTTGTATTGTGGATTTTTGCCATCCTGACCAGGGCGAGATGATATCTCAGGGAAGTTTTGATTTGCATTTCCCTGATGGCTAAGGAAGTGGAGCATTTTTGAAGATATTTGTTAGACATTTTAATTTCATCCCTGGTAAAGTTTCTTTTAAGTTCCAGGGCCCATTTTTTAATTGGGCCATTGGTTTCCTTGGTGTTTAGTTTTCTAAGTTATTTGTGCACTCTGGATAGCAGAGTTCTATCAGATGTGTGGTTAGTGAAGATTTTTTCTCATTCTGTGGGTTGCCTTTGAGCTCCTGTTACAATCTCTTTATCTGAACAGAAGCTCTTCAATTTCACAAGATCCCATCTGTTGAGAGTCAGTAGAAGTGACTGTGCCATTGGATGTCTATTTAGGAAATGTTGGCCTAGGCCAATCAGCTCGAGGGAGTTCCCTATCCTTTCAACTACGGTTTTTATAGTCTCTGGCCTGATATCAAGGTCCTTGATCCATTTGGAATTAAGTCTTGTACATGGTGACAACTTTAATCTTCTGCATGTGGAGATCCAGTTTTGCCAGCACCATTTGTTGAAGATGATGTTCTTTTTCCATTGGATTCTTTCGGCCCCTTTGTCAAAGACCAAATGGCTGTAATTTTGTGGGCTTATATCTGGGTCTTCAATCCTTATCCATTGATTTGAGTGTCTATTTTGGAGCCAGTATCAGGGTGTCTTTATAACTATGGATTCGTAGTATAGACTTAGGTTTGGTATGGCAATCCCTAAAGCAGCGTTTTTGTTACTCAGGATTGTTTTTGCCATCCTGGGTCTTTTGTGTCTCCATATGAACTTTGAGATTGTTTGGTGAACTTCTTTGAAGAATTGCTTTGGGATTTTAATTGGTATAGCATTGAATTTGTATGTTGCCTTTGGTAGGATGGTCATTTTTACGGTGTTGATTCTGCCAATCCAGGAACAAGGGAGGTCTTTCCACCTTCTGGTGTCTTCTGCAATTTCTTTCTTTAGGGTTTTAAAGTTTTCATTGTAAAGGTCTTTTACCTCCTTGGTTAGGTTTATACCAAGGTGTTTCATTTTTTTAGGGGCTATAGTAAATGGGATGGTTTCTCTCAAGGCTTTTTCACTTCTTTCATTCTGGGCATATAGGCAGGCCTCTGATTTTTGCACATTTATTTTGCATACTGCCATCCTGCCGAACTTCTCAATTAGTTCCAGAAGCTTCCTGGTGGAGTTTTTGGGATCACTCAGGTATGAGAACATGTCATCTGCAAATAGGGATAGCTTGACTTCTTCCTTGCCGATTTGAATCCCTCTTATGTCCCTTTCTTGTCTTATGGCTTCAGCTAAGACTTCAAGTTCAATATTGAATAGAAGTGGTGAGAGTGGACAGCCTTGTCTAGTTCCTGATCGAAGTGGGAATGCTTCCAATTGTTCCGCATTGAGCATAATCCTTGCTGTGGGCTAGTTGTATACAGCTTTTATTATATTGATAAAGGTTCCTTCCATTCCTACTGTCTCTAGCGTTTTGATCATAAAAGGCTGTTGGATCTTGTCAAAAGCTTTTTCTGTATCTATCGAGAGTATCATGTGGTCTTGGACTTTGGACTGGTTTACATGATGAATTACATTTATTGATTTGCGTATGTTGCACCAACCTTGTGTGCCAGGGATGAAGCCTACTTGGTCCCTATGAATGATCTTTCTAATGTGTTTTTGAATCCGATTTGCTAAGACTTTTTTGAGAATCTTTGCATCTCTGTTCATCAGAGAGATTGGCCTGTAGTTTTCTTTTTTAAGTGAATCTTTATTAGGTTTTGGGATAAAGACGAAATTAGCTTCATAGAAGGAATTTGGTAGTGTTCCTTCCTTTGCTATTTGATGGAACAGTTTAAGGAGTATTGGTGTTATTAACTCCTTAAATGTCTGGTAGAACTCTGTGCTGAATCCATCTAGTCCAGGACATCTTTTGGTGGGAAGATTTGAGATTACTTCTTCAATTTCCTTATATGTTATAGGACTATTTAAATAATTCACAACTTCCTGATTCAATTTTTTTAAGTTGTGTTTACTTAGAAATTCATCCATCTCTTTCGTGTTGTCAAACTTCACAGAGTATAATTTTTTGAAATATGATGGTATAATTCTCTGGATTTCTTGGGTATCAGTAGTGATAACTCCATGTTCATTTCTAATTTTGTTAATTTGGGTTTTCTCTCTCTTGCTTTTGGTTAATTTAGCTAGGGCTGTATCAATCTTATTGATTTTTTCAAAGAACTAGCTTTTTGACTGGTTGATTTTTTCTATCATTTTCTTAATCTCGATTTCAGATATTTCTCCCCTTATTTTGCTAATCTCCTCTCTTCTACTACTTTTGGGATCAGATTGCTCTAGTTTCTCTAAAGCTTTAAGCTGGATTGTTAAATTATTTATTTCTGATGTTTCCATTTTTTTGATGTAGGCATTAAGAGCTATGAACTTACCACTTAGAACAGCTTTCATTGTGTCCCAGAGATTTTGGTAAGTTGTATTTTCATTATCATTCAATTTCAGGAAATCTTGAATTTCCTTTTTAATTTCTTCCTGAATCCAGTTCTCATTCAGCATCATATTGTTAAGTTTCCAGGAGTTAGTGTATTTTCTCTTATTTGTTGTGTTGTGGATATCCAGGTTTAGGCCATGGTGGTCTGACAGGGCACAGGTTAGAATTTCAACTTTTTTTTATATGTGTAGATTCGTTTTGTGGCCCAGTATGTGATCTATTTTGGAGAAAGTTCCGTGTGCTGCTGAGAAAAATGTGTATTCTTTGGTGCGTGGGTGAAAAGTTCGATAGAGATCTGTAAGGTCCATTTCTTTCAGGGTTTGATTAAGGTCCAAAGTGTCTCTGTTAAGCTTTTGACCTGTTGATCTATCCCATGTTGAGAGGGCAGTTTTGAATTCCCCAAGAATTATCGTTTGGGGGTTGATTTCTTGCTTTAGATGCTGTAGGGTTTTATTAATGAATGTGCAGGGGCATGTACTGGGTGCATATATATTCAGTATTGTGAAGTCTTCCTGGTGAAATGTATCTGTGACTAATATGTAGTATCTATCCGTGTCTCTTATATTTTTCTTTGGTTTGAAGTCCACTTTGCCTGATAGCATAATGGCTACCCCTGCCTGTTTTCTGCTTCCATTAGCTTGTAGAATTGTTGACCAGCCTTTCATTTTTAGGGCATGCCTATCTTTTGTGGTGAGATGGGTTTCCTGCAGCAGCAGATTGATGGATTGTGATTTTTAATCCAAATTTGTAAATTGTGTCTCTTGATGGGTGAGTTAATTCCATTAAAATTTAGTGTTATAATGGAGAAACTATTTTTGATTCCAGAAATTTATTATGTTTAGTAGTTTTTATTAGTATATTGCTTCGCTTTTAATGGTGTCATAATTGCCTTCTGTTCTCCTGGATATGCCTGGTTTTTTCTTCAAGCTTCAGTATCATTTCTAACATTTTTTGAAGGCCTGGTTTGGTGGACATGTATCTCTTCATGTTGTCTTTGTTCTGGAAGATTTTTTACAGGGTAAATCAGCCTGGGTTGACATTTTTGCTCGTTCAATACTTGAAGTATGTCTCTCCAAGCTCTTCTTGCTTTTACTGTTTCGACTGAGAAGTCATTTGTTATTTTAATAGGTTTACCTTTAAAAGTGACTTGTTTTTTCTCCCTTAAAGCTCTCAGCACCAGTTCTTTATCTTGAATGTGGAGTGTTTTGACTATTATTTGCTGTGGCGAGCTTCTGTTTTGGTCATATCTGTTTGGGGTGTGGAATGCCTCTTGTATATGGATGGGCCTCTCTTTTTTAAGATGAGCAAAGTTTTCCTTGATGATCGTTTGAAAAATTTCCTTAGGGGTGGTATTTTGAGATTCTTGCTCTTGTATTCCATGAATACGCAAGTTGGGCTTCTTCAGGATGTCCCATATCTCCTGGACATTTCTCTCAAGTATCTTTTTGGCTTTAACAACCTCTTCCATTGAGCTGGTTAATACTCCCACTTTATCTTCAAGATCTGAAATTCTGTTTTCTGCTTCTTTAGTTCTGCTGCTAAGACTCTCTGGAGTTCTGGGTTGAAGACAACTTGTCTTGTAGCTCAGTTTTAAACTCTGCTTGAGTCTGCTTTAACTGCTCTATGCCAGTTTTTGTTTCTTGCACTGTTTTTCTCAACTCCTCCAAGTGTCTGTTGTGTTCTTCCTCAAAGCGATTGTTTCGATTATTTAATTCCTCCCGGATTTCCTCTTTCATAGTATTGAACATGGTAATGATCATATTTTGAAGGTCGTTATCCTGGGTCAGGCTTTCTTGGCCATTTTCCATGGGTTTGTTCTGGTTGGAGTCTAACATTATGGGATTAATTCCTTCAGTGGGGAGATTTGTTTACTTGAGTTTTGTTTCTAATGAATTTGCACTTTGACTTTGGCATTGTTGTTTTAAGTCTTAAGATCTTCTTTTAATTTCTGTGCGTTTTTCACTAAACTGAATTATTTGGCCTGGGGTTTTGGGGGTGGGTGGAGACGGAGCTTACCTAGGTGGAGATGAGTCCATGCTGGACCCCGCGCATACAGGTTGGTGGAGTGGGGGAAGGAAGGATGGGGTGTCCGCGGGTGCTATTTAGTCTGGGGGACCTGGGGGCGAGCCCGTGTGCAGGGGGGTGCCCTCTCCTCCTCCCAGGCCCTGCGCGTATTTAGCCATTTCTTAAGACACTTGCACGCATGTATAATTGCTAAACAACACCAAATTGTATTTATCAAAGAATGAGCTGTTTTAGTAAAATTATAAAATCTCATATTTCTCATCAGCACTACTGTGAAAATCCTACATTATTATTGAGTACTAATGATGTAATTATTATCAAATATTGTCCCGTCAAGGAGAAATCAAACAGCATCCCTGTTGGACACATTTGCTCTTAGAACACTATTTATGGATTTAATATAGTTTATTGGCTTTAATTTTGGCCATTTTTGTAAGGAGTTTCTGCTTAGAAATTATGACTTATTCATCATCCAGTATTTCTTATGTTTATTTAAATTAAAAAAGATTCTTAAACAGGATCTATAAGCCATAAAATATCTAAGAACTTGTAGAAAAATGATGTCTGTTTTGGTCAGAGCATGGTTATTATTTCACTATTTTTTCTAAATAGAGTATGATTTCTACTTGCTTAAAAATAAGTTAAGAACAATAGATAAAGGACATCTCTGAATTTTAGGAACAGAATAAACTGGATTTTTTAATTTAATAAATGGAATGTAATTTGAAATAGATAGTGTATATGAGTATGTATGATTAATTTATATGAAAGTTTTCAATATTTTGCTTTAAAATTTTGTTTTTCTTGGGTGCCATTGAATTAGTATTATGAAGCATAATTTTATAGTGAAAGAAGTCACAAGAGCCAGTACAGCTCAATGATGTATGGTTTAACTAGCACATGACAGACACCAGCTTCAAGGTTTAGTCCATAGTATGGTAAAAGAGAAAAAGAGAAAAGAGAGAAGGTAGGGGTAGGTGAGAAGAAGTGAAGAAGAAAGAGTGATAAATGGGGAGAAAAAAATGCTCCAAAAAGGAGGTACCCTCAATGGCTAGATAACAGTACTCCTTAAAGATATGGAGTATAAAATAAAAATCTCAGTGCCAAACAGATATCCCACTATGACTTATGGATTTGTGTGGTTTTATAGATACCCAAAATAACATAGTATACTGCCATTGATCTTGGTCACTCACTATATTTAGTTGTTATGTTCCCATTTTTAAGAACACAGTTCATATTCAATTCAGGACACATAAATATCAATTTTTATCTAACCAGAAAACTCATTCCATTCTGGCTAGCATTCATAGTGCTAGAAAGTGCTATATAGTCTATCATGGGAGAAAAAAAATTATGAATGATTTTATTCTGTGCTAGATCCTGCATGCCAGGCAAGATGTGCCCAATGGTGAAATAATTGGCATAACAGTTATGGGGGAAGTCAATCACTTTCTAAATTTGTAGTTGAGACCTATTCCACAGGAAGCAATTTATTCCTGGTAATTTAAACACACTATAAAGTCCATGATCAGGAAGTCATAGGCCCTGGAGGGAAATAAAATATCTTTGTTTTATAAACAGGCATGTTATCAATCCACATTCCGAATGTTTATATTTATCCCTATAGATTTGAGCTGTTTTAAAGTTTTTCTTTCAGAAGACAGTCATTAGTGCAGAGATTCATCACTAGCCCAAGTGCTAAGAGTAAGTGGATGCAAGTACTCAGTTGCATAGATGGGACATCTAGATCACTCTGTCCCAACTCAAGTAATGTTCATAAATCACAGAGGTGATAAGCATGAAGTATCAGAAAATACTTGATAAACACTGCTCTCACCCTTTCTAGAGTTACCTACAAATCAAAAGAATGCTTTTATTAAATTAAATTATTTGAAATAAGTGTCAATTTCTAAATGAGTTTGTTTCCTACCTTCCTCTCTCTTTTAAAGATCAATTAGCTACAATGTAATTTTCCAATATTTTTAGAATGTTTATCCATAGGAAAAAAGCAGGGGGAAGTGGCATTTTTCCATGTGTATCATCTGATACAGCCAGATATCTTACAATATTTAAGTAATATGGATAAAATCTTAATATTTAGGTAATATGGGTAAAATCTTAATATTTAGGTAATATGGATAAAATCCAAAATGTCATTTCACTATCTTTTCTATCTTTGTAATTTAAGCTGGCTTATTCCCTGTATCATTAAGATATGTGGGTGAATTTAAAATTTTTTTTATTTATTATTTATTCAATTGTGCATGTGTGCGTGTGTGTGTAGAACCATGGACGTATTCAGGAACCACCATGGACTGCCTCCATCTCCTCCTTGTTTACTCTGGCCCGGGATTCACAGGCTCCGCCCTACCAGGACCAGAAACGCAGGCCGACCCTGCTTCCGCACAGCGTCTATACGTCTATACGTGGGATCTAGAATCCAAACTCAGGACCTTCCACCTGCAAGGCAGATGCTTAACCCCTGAGCCACGTCTCCAGCCACGATATGTGGGTGAATTTAAAAGAGTAATAATAATGTGGTTTCCAAGTAAAGCATACGCACAGGAAAGAAATTCACCGAATAATTTATGATAATCTTTATTAGAAATAGTGCATACCAATAGAACATGCTTTTAAGTGAAAATTTACAGAGTATTTTAACCGTTTCATGAATTATATTAAATTGTTATCTCTTTGATTATACTGTCAAATGTCAGCTATGAAATGACAATTATATTTTATCTTGTTAATTATTACTCTTACCTGTGGTAGTCTATATATTAATCTGACAGCAAAACAAATATTTTCTTGGTTCTTATCTATAGAACATGAACAGAGAGAGCACACCAATGAAATATATACCCTATCTGTACGTTACATTTCATTAAAATTAAAGCCACTATTTAAAAAACTCTCCAGTGGCAAAGGTTTCCAGGATAAAATGGTTTTAAGTCTAATACAGTGACTTCACAAGTTGATCAAATCTTGATCATGCTTGTTTCCAAAGGAAGAAGTTTGAAAATAAAGGTTTCTTACCAACTTAAAGGTAAATTATTCAAAATCATACTTAAATCAAATATATTTCATCTTTTACAGTCAGATAAACTTATCACTTGATATATTACAGAGAAGTAGAATATGGCATTATAGTTGACAGCATGTGTGATTAGGGAACTTTATCTCCTTAAAATGGCTAGGACCATTCTTCATTGCTTTGGATCCAATTTCTGTATCTCATTTAAAGATGCTTTTTATTGCTAAACCTCAAATATAATTTAAATGTATGCTATATAAAATGCAAAATGAAAGTAAATTGCTGCAAGGACCAATATACCAGAAATTTCATTTTTTTCTATATTAAAATTAGGGAATCTGAGATAAACCTCCTAAAAATGGCTGAATGCATCACACAATTTGCTTCAAAAAATTCTTATTAAATATAATAAAATATGCAATATATTAAATAAGAATAACTAATGTAAGTTTACTTAAAGTTTGAAGAGACGTACTCATGTAAAATGCAAGTTTATTACCATTAATATTAATTATTCTGTATTAATTTAAATATCAGATAATAGCACAATTAAGAAAAATATTTTAAATAAATATGGTAATTGATCAATATTAATACTGTATTCCTTCTGATCATTAGTCTTTTTTGGAAGAGTGATATGATTTTCTGTAATGTTATAATCACTGAGAAACCAGGTAGGAAGTAATTATTCAAAAAGGAAGGAAAGGGGATGACAGAAAGTAACAATGGTGAACATAATCAGTACCTTCAATATTTGTTCAAAATATCAAAAAATATAAAAATGCATAATCCCCTTCACCCACCCTGCTCCACCGCCAGACTGGAAGCAGGCGCGGTCCAGCCGGGCCTCATCCGCGACCTAGGTAAGCTCCGTCCCTGCCCACCCCAGAACCCCAGGCCAAATAATACAGTTTAGAGAAATTGAAAGATCTTAAGAGTTAAAACGACAATGCCAAAGTCAAAGAGCAAATCCATGAGAAGCAACACTCAAGTAAACAAATTTCCCACTGACGAAATTAATCCCATAATGTTAGACTCCAACCAGAACAAACCCATGGAAAATGGCCAAGAAAGCCTGACCCAGGATAACGACTTTCAAAATATGATCATTACCATGTTCAATACTATGAAAGAGGAAATCCGGGAGGAATTAAATAATCGAATCAATCGCTTTGAAGAGGAAGAAAACAGACACTTGGAGGAGTTGAGAAAAACAGTGCAAGAAACAAAAACTGGCATAGAGCAGTTAAAACAGACTCAAGCAGAGTTTAAAACTGAGCTACAAGACAAGTTATCTTCAACACAGAACTCCACAGAGAGTCTTATCAACAGAATTAACGAAGCAGAAAACAGAATTTCAGACCTTGAAGATAAAGTGAGAGTACTAACCAGCTCAATGGAAGAGGTTGTTAAAGCCAAAAAGATACTTGAGAGAAATATCCAAGAGATATGGGACACCCTGAAGAAGCCCAACATGCGTATTCATGGAATACCAGAGCAAGAATCTCAAAATACCACCCCTGAGGAAATTTTTCAAATGATCATCAAGGAAAATTTTCCTCATATAAAAAAAGAGAGGCCCACTCATATACAAGAGGCATTCCACACCCCAAACAGATATGACCAAAACAGAAGCATGCCACGGCAAATAATAGTTAAAACACTCCATATTCAAGATAAAGAACTGGTGCTGAGAGCTTCGAGGGAGAAAATACAAGTCACTTTTAATGGTAAACCTACTAAAATAACAAGTGACTTCTCAGTCGAAACAGTAAAAGCAAGAAGAGCTTGGAGAGACATACTTCAAGTATTGAATGAGCAAAAATGTCAACCTAGGCTGATTTACCCTGCAAAACTATACATCATGATCGAGGGAGAAAGAAAAATCTTCCAGCAAAAAGAAAACTTGAAGGGATACATGTCCATCAAACCAGGCCTTCAAAAAATGCTAGAAATGATACTCAAGCATGAAGAAAAAAACAGGCATATCCAGGAGAACAGAAGGCAAGTATGACACCATTAAAAGCGAAGCAATATACTTATAAAAACTACTAAACATAATAAATGTCTGGAATTAAAAATAGTTTCTCCATTATAACACTAAATGTTAATGGAATTAATTCACCAATCAAGAGACACAGATTACAAACTTGGATTAAAAATCACAATCCATCAATCTGCTGCCTGCAAGAAACCCATCTCACCAAAAAAGATAGCCACGCTCTAAAAATAAAAGGCTGGTCACCAATTCTACAAGCTAATGGAAGCAGAAAGCAGGCTGGGGTAGCCATTATGCTATCAGACAAAGTGGACTTCAAACCAAAGAAAATTATAAGAGACATGGCTGGATACTACAATTTAGTCACAGGTACAATTCACCAGGAAGACTTCACAATACAGAACATATATGTGCCAAATACGGGCCCCTCCACATTCATTAATAAAACCCTACAGCATCTAAAGCAAGAAATCAACCCCCAAACGATAATTCTTGGGGACTTCAACATCGCCCTCTCAACATGAGATAGATCAACAGGTTAAAAGCTTAACAGAGACACTTTGGACCTTAATCAAACCCTTAAAGAAATGTACCTTACAGATCTCTATCGAACTTTTCACCCATGCACCAAAGAATACACATTTTTCTCAGCAGCACACAGAACTTACTCCAAAATTGATCACATACTGGGCCACAAAACGAATCTACACATATAAAAAAAAGTTGAAATTCTAACCTGTGCCCTGTCAGACCACCATGGCCTAAACCTGGATATCCACAACACAACAAATAAGAGAAAATACACTAACTCCTGGAAACTTAACAATATGATGCTGAATGAGAACTGGATTCAAGAAGAAATTAAAAAGGAAATTCAAGATTTCCTGAAAGTGAATGATAATGAAAATACAACCTACCAAAATCTCTGGGACACAATGAAATCTGTTCTAAGCGGTAAGTTCATAGCTCTTAATGCCTACATCAAAAAAATGGAAACATCAGAAATAAACAACTTAACAATGCAGCTTAAAGCTTTAGAGAAACTAGAGCAATCTGATCCCAAAAGTAGTAGAAGACAGAAGATTAGCAAAATAAGGGGAGAAATATCTGAAATCGAGATTAAGAAAACGATAGAAAAAATCAACCAGTCAAAAAGCTAGTTCTTTGAAAAAATCAATAAGATTGAAACACCCCTAGCTAAATTAACGAAAAGCAAGAGAGAGAAAACCCAAATTAACAAAATCAGAAATGAACATGGAGTTGTCACTACTGATACCCAAGAAATCCAGAAAATTATAACATCAAATTTCAAAAACTTATACTCTGTGAAGTTTGACAACACAAAAGAGATAGATGAATTTCTAAGTAAACACAACTTAAAAAAATGAATCAGGAAGTTATGAATTATTTAAATAGTCCTATAACATATAAGGAAATTGAAGAAGTAATCTCGAATCTTCCCACCAACAAATGTCCTGGACCAGATGGATTCAGCACAGAATTCTATCAGACAATTAAGGAGTTAATAACACCAATACTCCTTAAACTGTTCCATCAAATAGCAAAGGAAGGAACATTACCAAATTCCTTCTACGAAGCTAATATCGTCTTAATTCCAAAACCTAATAAAGATTCACTTAAAAAAGAAAACTATAGGCTAATCTCTTTGATGAACACAGACACCAAGATTCTCAAAAAAGTTTTAGCAAATCGGACTCAAAAACACATTAAAAAGATCATTCACGGGGACCAAGTAGGCTTCATCCCCGGCAAACAAGGTTGGTTCAACATACGCAAATCAATAAATGTAATTCATCATGTAAACCAGTCCAAAGTCCAAGACCACATGATACTCTCGATAGATGCAGAAAAACCTTTTGACAAGATCCAACAGCCTTTTATGATCAAAACGCTGGAGACAGTAGGAATGGAAGGAACCTTTATCAATATAATAAAAGCTGTATACAAGAAGCCAACAGCAAGGATTATGCTCAATGCGGAACAATTGGAAGCATTCCCACTTCGATCAGGAACTAGACAAGGCTGTCCATTCTCACCACTTCTATTCAATATTGTATTTGAAGTCTTAGCTGAAGCCATAAGACAAGAAAGGGACATAAGAGGGATTCAAATCGGCAAGGAAGAAGTCAAGCTATCCCTATTTGCAGATGACATGATCTCATACCTGAGTGATCCCAAAAACTCCACCAGGAAGCTTCTGGAACTAATTGAGAAGTTCAGCAGGGTGGCAGGATGCAAAATAAATGTGCAAAAATCAGAGGCCTTCCTATATGCCCAGAATGAAAGAAGTGAAAAAGCCTTGAGAGAAACAATCCCATTTACTATAGCCCCTAAAAAAATGAAATATCTTGGTATAAACCTAACCAAGGAGGTAAAAGACCTTTACAATGAAAACTTTAAAACCCTAAAGAAAGAAATTGCAGAAGACACCAGAAGGTGGAAAGACCTCCCTTGTTCCTGGATTGGCAGAATCAACACCATAAAAATGACCATCCTACCAAAGGCAATATACAAATTAAATGCTATACCAATTAAAATCCCAAAGCAGTTCTTCAAAGAAGTTGACCAAACAATCTCAAAGTTCATATGGAGGCACAAAAGACCCAGGATAGCAAAGACAATCCTGAGTAACAAAAACACAACTGGAGGTATTACCATACCGAACCTTAGTCTATATTACAAATCCATAATTATGAAAACAGCCTGGTACTGGCTCCAAAATAGACACACAGATCAATGGATAAGGATTGAAGACCCAGATATAAGCCACAAAATTACAGCCATTTGGTCTTTGACAAAGGGGCCCAACGAATCCAATGGAAAAAGAACAGCATCTTCAACAAATGGTGCTGGCAAAACTGGATCTCCACATGCAGAAGATTAAAGCTGGACCCATGCTTGTCACCATGTACAAGACTTAATTTCAAATGGATCAAGGACCTTGATATCAGGCCAGAGACTATAAAAACCATAGTTGAAAAGATAGGGAAGTCCCTGGAGGTATTTGGCCTAGGCCAAGATTTCCTAAACACACATCCAATGGCACAGTCACTGCTACCAACTCTCAACAGTTGGGATCTTGTGAAATTAAAGAGCTTCTGTTCAGATAAAGAGATTGTAACACGAGCTCAAAGGCAACCCACAGAATGGGAGAAAATCTTCACTAACCACAAATCTGATAGAGTTCTACTGTCCAGAGTACACAAAGAACTTAGAAAACTAAACACCAAGGAAACCAATGGCCCAATTAAAAAATGGGCCCTGGAGCTTAAAAGAAATTTTACCAGAGATGAAATTAAAATGTCTAACAAACATCTTAAAAAATGTTCCACTTCTTTAGCCATCAGGGAAATGCAAATCAAAACTTCCCTGAGATATCATCTCACCCTGGTCAGGATGGCAAAAATCCACAATACAAACAACAACAAATGTTGGAGTGGTTGTTGAGAGAGGGGAACTCTCGTACATTGGTGGTGGGAGTTCAGGCTCATACAGCCACTCTGGCGAGCCGTCTGGAGATTCTTAAAGAAATTAAAGATTGAAATGCCATATGACCCTGTGATTCCACTTTTGGGAATAACCCCCCATACAGAAGAGGTTCACCTCGATAGCACAAGCACGACCATGTTCATAGCAGCACTGTTTACAATAGCAAAGTCATGGAATCAACCCAAATGTCCAACAGTGGACGAGTGGATAAGGAAACTGTGGTACATCTATACAATGGAGTACTACTCAGGCATCAAAAATGATGAATTACTGGAATTTGCTGGGAAATGGATGTCATTAGAAACAATTATATTAAGTGAAGTATCCCAGACCCAGAAAATTAAGCACCGTATGTACTCCCTAATAGGTGGCTCCTAATACCAAACCCACCCAGCCCATCTTGAGACACTCATAGGTAAATCTATATATTACCTACAGTAATTGCAAGGATTATGAACAGGAGGCATGGGGTTGGAGGGCCACAGCAGAAACAAGGAGGGAGTGACCATGTTACAGTAGAGAAAATAAGACTCCATCAAAGACTGCAAGAAAGTAATGTGACACCTAGTTAAGTTCACAGACATTCGTTCCTGATCATTTACAACTAAGGGTGTACGAACTCACCAGAAGGGGAGGGCACATAGTCTGGCAGATTAAAAAGTAACCATTTTGCACATGGGTGATTGATCCCTCCCATTGCCAAATGCCATATGAGCCTCCGATTCTACTTTTGGGTATAAGTATTACATCTATCCTTGAATGTGCTCTTATTATAAGACTCCAGTTTAACAGCTTTCTGTGTCTGGCCAGGGGGTGACATATAGTGCCCATCACGATGGAGTTAAGGGCATTGCAGGAGCAACAAAACTGCAAAAGAAAATCAACAACCACTATCCAGAACTTCAGAGACTCTATATCAACCACCTAGAACTAGGCCAGACTAATCTCTCCCCATCCTGAATCTCAGGGACATTTGCGGAAGAGGGGGCTGTAAGAGTGTAAGAGCAAAAGGATGGGAGGAGCAATGATTTGCAAGATACTTCACAAATGTTAGGGCCGAAGCAATCATAATTGGACATTTCATGCCTGGTGCAGTGTCCAACATACTATTGACCTCACAAAGTCTAGCATCTGCTAAAGGTACCAAGATCCTTGGAGGCAAGGGATTGGCAGCTACAGTAGTGTTCCTATGCTTAAGGGGAACACAGGAAAGGGTTCAGGGAAATGCCACTGGGTCCTTGTACGTCATCGGAGAGGAGGGCCCAGAGTAGAGTCAGGCATGCACAAGAAAAGACTCTGGGAATTGGGGCGGGAGGCACGGGGGAATGGGGAGGGAGGAGTGAGTGGAGGGGTATCGGGGGTCGGGGGAGGAAGGGAGAGCGAGGAAACTGGTGTACCTATTAAGTTTCTATGAGCTGAAATAATAATAAAAATGTATTAAAATGAAAAAATGCATAATCCAATTTATCAAAATATATACAAAATTTTACCCTTAGAGATATAAAAATATACAACTATATTATTTTCATCAATTACTTTTTAGAGAATATCCTAATCAGATAATAAAAGAAACCTGCTGATTTTACACACAACTGAGATCACCTCAGCAGTACAAATATCCTAACTCATCAAAGAAAGATAATATTTTGGTCAAATAATTTTATAAGCCCAAATTACCTAGTAATACAATTGTATAAATTCCTCTATGAAATATCATTCCTCTTTGATTTATGTAAAGGTGTTGCTGTATGGGGGGGGGCTTGAGGCAACGGGGTAACCACCAGACCCCGGGAATCAGGTGAGAAGCAGAAGTGGAGGAGATGCTGCAGATTCAAAGTCATTAAGGGCGTTTGGGCTTATATAGGGTCAGGGTCCAATCAGGTGTTGCCATCCCTCCTGGGGAGGCGGTAGGACAGCCCCCAGTCATTTAACTGTTTACTAGGTGTCCATTGCAGGTGCAGGTTAGACGGCCACTTTCCATTGGTTGTTCATCCCTCCACCTACATGGTCCTCTGTTGGGATATGTCCAGGACATGTCTGAGCATGCCCAGGTTTGTCCGTAGCTGGGAGCCGTGCTAGGGCCTCCCTGAATCGGTAGTGCCACAAAAAGGTTCTTTGTTCTGTCAAAACCCAATTGCCCATGGTTTTGCAATACGAGTTGATCCCTGTAGCTTCCTGGTTTTGACTCTTTAGCTATTTGGGAAGGTCATAGCACCTTTAAGAGTTGTAGCCTCTTAAGGCAGTCGTGGGGGTGGACCTAAAGGTTAATTAGCCCCACCATTCTACGTGGATAGGTCTGTTCTTGCAGTTGACAGTTTTTCAGCTCTCAGGATCCATGCTGAATATAACCTAGCCATATCCAGCTTCTGTCATCCATGCCTTTCCCATAGTGAAGGACTGTATCTTCCCTCTAGAACTCCAGCTGAATGAATCTCCCTTTCTCCTTTAAGTTTTTCAAGTTTGAATGCTGTCTCACAGCAACAAGGAAAAGTATTCAGTATCCCAACTCATCTTGCAGAATAATAAATTTAAGTTTGTGAACTTTGTCAAAGGGCAGTGACAAAATTCTATTCTGTCTTGAATTAGTTCTTCAGAATTGAGAGTAGGCTTAAAATTGGGGGAAGAGATGATTGATCCTCACTAAATGTTACAGGGTTCCGTTATTCTCCCAGTGAAACTCAGACTCTATATTTGGGCTAGGGAAAAGTCTTTATTGTAGGGCAAAGGCAGTCTGAAGCTCCAGGACTATATTCGAATTCAGGATCTTGCAATGCAATGTGAACTTCTGGAAGCAGGAAGTTTTTATAGCAGAAAACCACAAAGTGGGGTTTTGGGGGTTTGCCACTTGAAGCAAAATAGGAGGCTGGGAAAGTCATAATGGGAAAAAACCGATAAAGGGGCTTTGGAAAAGTACCATCTAGGTGACACGATGTTTATTATAGGGTTAGCAGAGCAGAGCAATGGGGAGGAACATGTTGTGGTCAGTCAGACCTTGGGAAAGAACATCTTGTGGGTGGTCCCATGACATCTGAATATTATCTAAACTTGTGATCCTAATGTGAGAAGCAAGATTTACAGAAGCCAACCAGCATCTAGTTGGAGTTACAGGAAATGTTCACCCTAGTTTCAGCATAGCATGCAAGAATTTGGTGCCAAACAGGATGTAGTTGGGTTCCCAGGCCTCTTAAAAGTCTGGGGAGGGGTTCAGCTTTTTGCTCAGTTTTTAATTTTTTACCCCATTATAAACTTAATTCTAGAGTCCATATCAATATCCCAATGAAGTATAATTACATCAAATTTAATTATACTGTATAGGATATAACTTTAATGTATTGTTAAATTATTTTTGGTAATGTTAAGATGATTTGCCTAATTAATTTTTTATTGTTTACTGATAATAGGTTTATTTACCACCCTGTTTTGCAGTTGATAATATTTTTTAGATACAGAAATTTTAAATATTTCTTTTATGAAATTTTTATTTTGGGTATGAAGTTAACTTTGCTACCAAGCCTTAAAGATTAATATTTAATGCCACTAGTTTTAATAATAGATTCTGCTGTGTTTCTACAAAGATGACTTTAGAAACCTGGGATTGTCCTTCTTGTAAAATTCATGGCTTAGGGAATATCCAAGGCTCTAGCTCTTGGATAATGACAGAATAGATGGGCGCAAAATGATTATTCTGAATATGAACAAGAATAAATGTTTAGAATTAGTATGATAGCTATATACTCATGTCAAAAATTGAAGGCTGTGCTCTGCACACATTTCTGAAGAGTTAGTAGTTAAGGCAAGTCTTTGAACAAGAGAGTATCTAAGGAAGAGTATCTACGATGACCTAAAAAAACCCAGCCAACAATGTTTGGGACCATTCCCTGGGCAAAGTTATAGCATGGATGGAGTTCTTTCAGGTTTATATTTTTCAGCATTCTTCGACATACATTCTATCTGGCAAGGAAATTTGCCCCTCCCTTGGCAATAATGCAGATAAAGTGTGGCCAGTTCCCTGGGATCCTGATATTGATATATGCTGTACTAAGAGACTGGATAATGAAATGTAACCAGACAATCGTAAAACAGATTGTATTCCTTATCTGTCTGGTTCTGAATGTATCAGCAACCTGCAGTCAAACTTAACAGTTAGTTTTAGTTTTTAATATCATCATGTTATTGAAGGTCTTACTCATCCTTCTTCTCCAACAAAGTGAACCCCTTCACATTTTACCAAAGAGACACAGAAAGTGACCTCATACCATTCACTAAAACAATCCACTTGTTAGAAAAATTATATATCAATCAAAACTGGTTTCATTTAGTGTTCCATTGTATTTGTTTTTCCTGGGAATACAGATTTGGTGGTTATGATGAGGAAACATCAAGAAGCAAATAACTTTAATCACTTTGTCTGTTCCTTTACTGGATGATTCTGTTTCTGAGGGTTTTTTTTTTTTTCCCTGTAGAAGACACATAGAGTATTGTTAAATGATGGTTTTGTTACCAAGGAAGTTATCTAGGTTCACCCAGACTGCTTTTAACTAGCTCTCTTGCACTTCTCTCCAATTTATTCTAAGTTCACTAACTATTTCTATATTTATAAGTCTAATGTTAGACTTGTATTTATTGCAGACTGATCATGTACGTAGCTCAGTGGGTGTGGCCTGGCAGCCTGAATTTCATCCCTGGCACCCATAAGGTAAAAGGAGAGTACCATCTTTCAGAAGTTGCCCTCCAACCTCCTGAAACATCATGTTAAAACATGTAAGAGAGCAAAGCCAGGTAGTACAGGCTATAATGTCAGATACTCAGAAAGGCAAGGTAAAGAAAATCACAAGTTTAAAGCCTTCATGGGATATTGAGTGGGTTGGTAGTCACCACAGCAACTTAGTAAATAAAAAGTAAAATGAATCTTAAGATATACTGCAAGAAAAGAATATTTAAATTGCATAAGGCACCTAGTTCAATATTCAATACAGCAAAATACCACAACCAGAGCAATTCAGAAATACAATAATGATGATAATCAGTACAGAGAGAAAAGTTAAATGATTTAAATGTGATTGTTTAAATTTTCCTCCATAGGAAAACAACCATTTTTTCACTCTATATTGGGCATCAATCACAAACAAAGGTAATAATTTTACTCAAGTGCAGTTTGGTGAACCAGTGAATTTAATAAAGATTTATTCACAGGAGCATAGGTAAATGTTATATATTGTCATAAACCGAAGCACGGGGAACTTACTACCAACTAATATACTGAAGAACATGTCTCTCTTTCAGCAACCTTTAACTACCTGTAAATCCTCACGGAAGAAAAGGTCTCATAAGTCCCTCCCACAACAATCTTTGTTTTGTTTTTTTTAATTCTTTTTTTTAACATTTTTTATTATTTCTGCTCATAAAAACTTAATAGATACACTGGTTCTCTCCCTCTCTCCTCCTCCGCTCGAGCCCCCTACTCCCCCTCCCCTCACCCCTCCCTTTCCATCCCCCAGTGCCTCCCCCCCCAATCTCCGGAGAATCCTTTAATGTGCATGCCAGACTCTCCTCTGGACCCTCCTCTCCGATGACGTACAAGGACCCAGTGGCATTTCCCTGAACACTTTCCTGTGTTCCCCTTAAGCATAGGAACACTGCTGTGGCTGCCAATCCCTTGCTTCCAAGGATCTTGGTGTCTTTAGCAAATGCTAGACTTTGTGGGGTCAATAGTATGTTGGACATTGTGCAGGGCATGCAGAGTCCAATTATGATTGCTTCGGTCATAACTTGTGTGGAGTATCTTGCAAATCATTGTTTCTCCCATCCTTGTGCTCTTACAATCTTACCGCACCCTCTTCCGCAAGTTTCCCTGAGCTTCAGGATGGGGAGAGATTAGGCTGGCCTAGTTCTAGGTGGTTGATATAGAGTCTCTGAAGTTCTGGATTGTGGTTTGTTGATTTTCTTTTGCAGTTTTGCTGCTCCTGCAATGCCCTTCACTTCATCCTGATGGGTATTGGATGTCACCCCCTGGCCAGAGATAAAAGGCTGTTAAATTTGAGTCTTGTTATAAGAGTACATTCAAAGGTAGATGTAATAAAAGTAGGAAACTGCAGTAAGGGAGGGGGTCAATCACCCATTTGAAAAATGGTTACTTTTTATCTGCCAGACTCTATGCCCTCCCCTTCTGGTAAGATCATACCCCCTCAGCTGTAAATGATCAGGAACGAAAGTCTGTGAACTTAACCAGATGTCTCATTACTTGCAGACCTTGATGGAGGCCTGTTTTCTCTGATGTAACATGGTCTCCTCTCTCCTTGTTTCTGGTGTGGCCCTCCTACCCCATCCCTCCTGTTCATAATCCTTGCAATTACTGTGGGTATTACAGAGATTTATCTTTGAGCCACAACAATCTTTGGACACAGATGATCCTTATAGATAGATATGCAGATGTTTGGTTTCTTAAAATTAATTTTATGAAAAGGAAAATGCCCCCCACCTTTTTCTATCTTGATGTATTTACCTTTACTAACTAAACTGTTCAGATTTTTTTTCAGAAAGCGTTTCATAAGTGGATTTTTTCCCATGGAGGAAGTTTCTTATAATCATCATTTGAAAAGTCAGTAACTTCTGTACGGGACCAATGACTTGTAATAAGACTTGAAGTGTTTTGCATTTTAGATCATGCCTCATTATATTATTTCAAAGTCTTCCTCTTATTTGTTACCAGTTATTCTTGTGCTACTTACTAATTAAAATATATCTACATACCAATTGTAAGTGGAGAGTATCTAATAGTTATTTTTGAAACACTATTTATGAGAATACATATTTTTAAATTCACTTATTGCACTTCATATTTAGTTTGAAGAAGTGACACAGAGGAAAACATTTTATTTGTTAATTCATTGATTCATTGAATATAAATTGAAGGTCTCTGTATCAGTCTTGATTGTGATTCTAATAGTACTGTAACAGAAATAAGCAACATACTTTACAGTATTTTTAAATACAGCATGAGAAACAAACAGCATTTATGTAGTTATCCAAATAAAAGTTACTACTCAAACATAGTCTATAAGGAAAGCTTCACTGAGCTATGAGAATATTTGAAGATGGCTTTGGACCAGGCAATGACACTAAGATGATACCTGAAGACTTCATAGGCGCTGAACAGGATAATAGATAAGGGAATAACATTCTCTAAAAAAAGTTATATGCATAACTCTGTAAGACATAATATAATGAGACAAAAATCATGAAAAGACTATGATCATTATGGGTCGACCTTGGCATAACATGAGTCTAGACAGGAAGGTAGGAGCTGAAGCATTTTGAATGTTTAGACCTCTTGCAGCTGTTCTGTCTTGATGCTAAAGCAGAGTGAAGCTAAAAAAAAAAGTATCTGTAGAACATTCTTCTGAGATTCATGGCTGGCATAATTTCTCATTAAAATGGAAATGCTGTTTTGAAGTCTGCCAGAAAAACCCTTTGGGAAATTGACTAAGTTTATCACTTTGGAAAACAACAATGACAACTGATTACATAGCCGTTACTGAAGCATTATTCTATGAATCTCTTATATACTAATTTGTTTAATCTTCTTAGTAAGGAAAATCGTGAGATAAGTTTTCAGATAAGGCAACAAGCACAAGAAGTACAAAGAACCTCGGGTACTTGACTAAGCTCGAACAGTTATTAAATGGTAAAACTCAGATTAGAATTATTTTTACTAGTTGCTATATTTTGATCCTCTTTTTAAGAAAGGATGTACTGGGTTTTTATTGAGTTCTATGCGCAAACTAATACACTAATACCTGTCACTTGATGTTCTTGTGTTTAGTTGTGTGAGTCTGAAATATGCTCTTTCTATTCTATTTATTTATTAGAGAGACAGGCAAAAACAGCAAGAGACACATGAGAGGAAGAGAGAGGGAGAGAGAGAGAGAGAGAAAGAGAGAGAGAGAGAAATGCACCATGTGGGGCTTTGGGAATCACACTCAGGTTACCAAGTTTGCCTTACCTGCAGAATTGTCTCATTGTTCCAGCTCTGAAATTTTCAAGCTGAAAATATGAAACATTCAAGAATTGCTTGAAATTCAGGAAAACATAAACAGTGATTCATCAAGGACACATTAAAAACAAAGAAGTTAAAAGTCAAAATGACAAAACCAACATATAAATTTCAACTTTTAGAATATAGCTTTGATAATTTCTTGTGTTTTTATTGTAATCAAAAATTCAAAACATGCATTGATATATAATGTCATTAAATCTCTATGACACAAATCTCTATGCAGAAAATTGTGACAATGTATTACTAGATTAAGTAAAATTTCAGTTCTGCACTAGTATTTCAAATTATTGAGGCGATTGTAACTGAGTTTCCAATTCCAAGTTGTTTGTATATTGTAATTAAATGAATTTATGTTTTCAAAAAGCCACAAAGACAGGAGAGTAGACCTTGAGATCTTCTTATTATAGTCCTAATCAATGTAATTGCAATTAGATTTTTAATACACAAGTTTATTCTCAGAATTTTTTTTTAAAGTCAGACATTTAAAACTGCAAATGATAATGTTGTAGCAATTTTACTGGAAATACCAAATAATGATCTTGATAAGGTTGATTACAATTATGGAAGAAATATATACTGACAAAATATATAATTGGTATTCAATAATGTAAGACTACACCAAAGGAGATATTCTGGTTTTGTTCTAGTTATTCTTTCAATAAAATGGTCTCAGTTGGAAAGAAATGTCATGCTAGTCATGGATCATCAAAATACCTTTATGCAAGTTAGGGGAGAGAGATAACCTTCTTTTACTTGGTAAATTTTTCAGTGCTGTGTTCACATTTCTCAGAGATAGTTGCTTTGTGTGAGGATGAAACCTATTTTTTTTTCTGTTGGTTTACTCATTCTGTATATCTTCCTTTGTCTCTTTATTTCTGTAATTATTGTTAAACTAAGCAGTTATATATTACGTATAATCTTGAATTTTAATGCTAAAACACATTGGATCAATGAATGAACAGACCTTTAGAACTGAAGTCTAATGTTGCATTTAAATATATTGACCCCTCTTAAAAAAGTCTGCCATGTAATTGCTGAAAAATCCATGTGGAGATATATTGCAGTCTTCCTGCATGGTTGCTGATAAATGACCATCAAACAGCTTAAGGGAACAAGGGGTTTATTTCCTTAGGACAGTCTGGTTACAGTTCTCAGTCCAGCTTGACGGGAGAGCATGCACCAACACCAGGGCCAAGGGAACTGACCACACCATCTCTACATAACGGCTGAGAGACAGATAATCCTTACTTTCCAGACCAGCATGTCTGGCCAACTGAACAGAAGGATGCCACCTTCCTCAACCAGCATTCAGTATTTTATTCACCTGTTTAGGGCCTAGTCCCACCCACCATAGGCTGGCCTTCTCCATCAGCTAGACAATCTAATGCAGGTTCGCTCTGGGTTTAACCCAACCATGATTCTCCAAAAATGTGCTCAGAGCTCAAACCCTCAACCGTCAAGCTGACACCTGTGCCTAACTTTTATAGCCCATGTCCATGCAAGCATCAGTAATTGGATTCAGTTGCTTTTTTTTTTTTTTAAAAAAGGACATAAAGTTAGAAGGAGATGTAGTGGGGGGGTATCTATGATCAAATACATTGTATATAAGCATGAAATTTTCAAATAATAAATAAAATATTATCTTTAACAAAAAGAAGGCATCCCATATTTCATTATCTAGAATGACATGAATTAAATTATAGAATGCATTGTATATTGATGGCAGGAAAAAAGGAATAACATTAAACTCTGACACACCACAACTTTTAAGACATGTATTTATTTAATTGCTTTCTCTATTGCATAACTTTATACGTTGACTTCTTATATTTTCTTTTTTATTCTTTGACAGTTTTATATATATATGAATTGAAATTTTGTCATTTTCTTCTCACATGACCCTACCTAATATCCTTGCCTTCTCTCTTTGAGAATTTTCTTCCCACCATGAGTTTCCCTCATGATTTTATGTCTTTTTTTTGCATGAGAACTACTGAGTTAAATAAGGATTGCCTACATTAGCATGTGTATAGGTACTTGCTAAGATCTGCACGTGAGAAAGAGCATGTAATGTTTTTCTTTATGTATCTGGTTCACTGAATATGATTCCTTCCAGATGACTCATTTTCCCAAAAAATGAAATTTTTTTCTTTAGAACTGCATAAAATTTCACTGTGTATATGTATCACACTTTCATGATCCATTCTTCTGTTGATGCATATCTAGGCTAGTTTCATATTTAAGATATTAAAAATAGAGCAGAAATTAATGTGGATGTACAATTTTTCTGGCATAAGTCTATAAATATTCTGCTATGACCATACAGACTATCATTCAGATAACTGAATAAGTTCAACACTGATTGTAGTGTTGGCTGCATCTGTTTACATTCCCAACACCATGAATGAGCTTTCCACTTTCCCCAAATCCTTATCAGCATTTGTTTTTTTCAGTCTTTTCTTCATGGCTACCATTCTGACTGTGGTGAGGTAGACTAACAAATATATTTTATTTGAATTTTATGATGCTTATAATGTTGAACACTTGTCAAAAATATTTTTATCTTATTTTGAGAACTATGTATTCATTTCATAAAACAATTCATTAACTGATGATTTCATCTGCAATTCTGACAGTTGTATATATATTGTAGATGCTAATTCTGTTTGAAATATAGCTGGCTTTGATTTCCTCCCATTCTGTATATGTTTATTTGCTCTGATAAACTTTAACATTAAGGACATACTAACTAAAGAAACATTAAAATATGACAAAGTAATGAAATACAGTGTATCCTGAAATATTTAAGCATTTTATTTAACAACATTCATGAAAATTGTACTGTTCTCAACACAAACTCTTTCTAAGTTTGTGACATTTAAAGAAACATTTTGTATGATTTTTAGCATGAATAAGAAAAAATGAATTCATAATATTGCTCCATTGTGCATGTTGTAAATCTTGAGGAGAAAATTTATTGCATTAGCTAGAGTTTACTTTCATACAATGATTTACATGCATCACTTGAATTCATTTCAGTTAATTGGCTTAAAATTATCATTGTTTTCTTCATGAAATATTAAAAATTTAATACATTATTATGCCCCTTTAAGCCCTCTAAGTACAAGACAGAGTAGCAATCATACAAGTTATGACAGGGAACTCACTCATAGTACAAAGATTGCATAGATTTAAATTGGTATCAAAAGAAAAAGTAATAACAGAAACAATGATTAAATTTAAAGTGTGTTTCTTCTTCATAATTTGCAGTTGAAATTCTAAAGCGTTATTATGCATTGATATAATCCCCAGGGAACCAAACATCTAAATGTAGAATTAGTTCTGTATGAAACACCTAGTGTAGAAATGGACTGTTCCATTGCCTAGGGCTGCTAGGCTCCAATCTTTAAGGAAATCACTAGGTTTACAAAGCTTAATTTAAGAGAATTAACAAGTTTCCTTTTAAGGTAATACAATTTACAATGTGATTAGTAGCTTTCTAGAGGTAACTTTTGAATTCCTGCAGCCTTAGAGAAGCCATAACACAGAAAGAGCATTCAGATAATAATACAATTTTTAATAATATATTTAGAAGACAAATATGAGAGTGGTTCATGATTATACTGCAGAATACATAGCACTTTCCATTGAATGTGTTAATTTCTTGTAATGGCAGTCCATATCCTATAAAATCAATGGCATTTTTCACATCTTACTTTTTAATTGAATGTCTATATTAAATTGATGTTATGCAATACCACAAAAGGAAAAGATTTAACAGAAGTAATAGTGTTTAAGTTGAAATTAAAGACAACAGGAACTGGTAGATGTTGAGAAATAACTAAGAAGTATAAACAAAGGAACACTGAAAGAAGGAAATTAGAAAAAAATGTTCACTTTGCAGCAATATGTGAGGATTCTCTATTGTTCATTTACTAACAGTCCATGCACAATAATGGCTTCTTTGTGGGGATGTAAATTGGGATACTGCAATGATGAAACAAATGTCCCTTTTCATTTTTAATTCCAGAGTTTTGCCAGCAGTACATTTCTACTTGTACCATCCCTAAAACAAAGCCAAATCTCTTGTTTTGTTCAAGAAAACAGTAAGGAGTGTTTGTACTCTGGAGTTCAATTGCTACTGTCTTCTTTATTTTATTAAGACATGCCACAGTAAAAAACAGCATGGCCACGGGAGAAGCATTAAAGATAGCTGCACAGCTGAAAGTAAATTAAAAAATAAACAAATTATGAACACAACATGATGCTAATGTCCCAATACTTGCTCCTGTTCTCTGTGCCATGCCTGCAGGTCAGGGATGTTCTCTTTTCAGCATGGTTGTTCTCCCATTCAAATGGAGGAAATGAGTCTCTTGTGATGCTACCTATATATACCATTACGCTTCACTCACTCTTTTGTTAAATCACTTTTTTTTTCTAAAGGCCACCTTGGCTGTGTCTTTTCTTTTTAGTAGGCCATTGATCAGCATGATATTCTATTTACTAGCTCAGAGTTAGGAATTCTCCTTCTTTCTCCTTCTTTCACTCTGTGTGTGTGTGTGTGTGTGTGTGTGTGTGTGTGTGTGTGTGTGTGTGTAGACACAGAGAGAGAGAGAGAGAGAGAGAGAGAGAGAGAGAGAGAGAGAGAGAGAGAGAAAGAGAGAGAGAAAGAGAGAGAAAGGGGGAAGGGAGTTCTTGGGCAAAATTCAATCATGCCATAGAGTGTTGTACAAAGATATCAAAAGTTCAAATACAGGCAATTTTTCTTACTCCTATCTTTCCAGAATATCGATGCAATTCCAGAATATGCAAGTTATACAACTGGAAGAGACAGAAGCTTTCAGACAATTTGAGATGCACAATGAAAGGCATATATTTCCTTTACCATTTGTGACTTTTTTAAGATTGTCACTGAAATGACTTTGAACTTTCACTTCACTTTTTTGAGACATAACATTGAAATTTCATGTCATAATGCAAACCACACTAATATGAGAAATAATCCAAAATATTAACAAGCATTATTTTCTTGTGAATTCTTGAATGAGTTTTACTTCCTGAAATGTGGCAGGTGAACGATGTGGAATAAAATCTCAGAGCATGTGTCAGCTGTTGCAAGTCATAGAAATGTTTTAAATTATATGCTGGAAGAATAAATCTCCTTTTTAAGAATCTTTGCTAGGGCCAATCTGAAGACTACACAAGCTAAAATCAGGTCCCAAGCTTTAATAATGATTTATGATGTCAGCCAGCAAAAGCTGCTAAAATAACAATACTTCCGTGGGGGGAAATGTGTTCCTTGTTAAGACTAATATTGAAAGCTAAGGATATCAGCAAGTGGGATTAGAATCTCTTTTCCAGATGATCATAAACCTGTCACATAATCACACACTCAAATTTATGAAACATATTTAAGTAGTATATTGAAGTTATTTGAAATTATAACTAATATGTCCTGTCATCATTTAGACTGAAATTGCTATTCTACAAGTGAGCCCATAATTCTTCAGTTACAATCTTTCAAACATTTAAATTACAAGTTAAATGTACATACATTAAATTTATCATTTTAGTTATTCTTAAATGTACAAACATGTGGCAATAAGTACATTCAAGTTTTCATCTCTCTGGACTGAACTTTTGCACTTATTAAATAATAATTTTCTGTGCCCCTCTTCCTCTGGCCTAAGGAAACCACTTCTGCTGTTTTGACTCTGGGGTCTTTTAATTGTGTCAAATAACAAAATATTCTTATTTCTGTTGTTTCCCTTAGCCAGGACTTAGCCTTAACACCATCAAATGTTATTAAGGCTGTATGATGTAGTAGGTTTTCATTTCTTTTTAAAGCCGACTGACATGGAATCATAGTTTATATACTACAGTTTGTTTGTTCACCTATTGAAGGAAATTTGAGTTGCATCCATCCTTTGGGTATGGTTAATAATGCTGCTATGCACATGATTATACAAGTATCTGAGTCAATACTTTCAAATCTTTAAGGTATATATTCAGAAATGAGAGAGAGAAAATATTGTTTCAAATTTTTGAAAAATCACCATACAATTGCCACAGTGGCTGAATAATTTTACATTTTGATCTTTGATTCACAACACTTCCAATTTCTCTACATTCTTGCTGTCAACCCTTAAGAGAAAGTGATGTATAAGTTGATACAGGAAGAGTTAATTAGAGCCGATCAAAGTATCACCCCCATTAAGCAGAGATTCAAACAGACCCAAATACATGATTTTGGCACTTAAAAATTTCAAAAATTTTAAAGAAAAAAATTACAAATGGGGAGTGAGATTATATTAGGCATTTGATTAGTGTCATAGTTAGGCACAGGTGTCAACTTGACAGTTGAGGGTTTAAGTTCTGGGCACATTTGTAGAGAATTAATCATTGAGTTAAGCCCAGAGCAGACCTGCAGAAGATTGTCTAGATGATGGGGAGGGCTCAGCCCATGGTGGGTAGGATTAGGTCCTGAAATAAAATACAGACAGCTGGCTGAGAGGGTTATCCTTCTGTACACTTAGCCAGACATGCTGGTCTGGTAAGTAAGGATTGTCTGTCTCTCAGCCATTATGTGGTGATGATGTGGCCAGTTTCCTTGGCCCTCGTGTTGGTGCATGCTCTCTGGTCCAGCTGGACTGAGAACTGTAAACACACTGTCATAAGGAAATAAACCCCTTTGTTCCCTTAAGCCATTTGATTGTCATTTATCAGCAACTACGAAGATGGACTGTAACAATTGCTGTAGACAGAGTAGCAGGCTGTGTGATAAAGTAAGTCCATGGAAAACCTTCTTGTTTTTACAAGAGACAAAGTTTAGAGTATACATTCAGTTATCAGAAAGGATGAAGGAAAAGGAAAAATAAAATAAAGAAATCTTTTGGGAAAAGGGAGTTTTTGGTAATCCAACCTTAGGTGGCTATACATAGAACTGAAAAATTCCACTTTAATGAAAACTGTAGCTTGAAAACCACAATATGTAGTGAATATTGTCCTAGTAGTGTTTCAATGTATTTGGAGAAAGAGATTTACATTTGTACAAAATTTTTCAGAGGTAGATGTAACTGTCTTTTCAGCTTAATAATTTGTAAGTGCTTCATTCTGCTTTTTTCTTTCATTTCTTGTACATCACCTATACTTAAATTGTAGTGTTCTTTTTCATTTTCGCAGTGGTCTTCTGAATGCATAAATTATTATCAGAGACTTTTGCTTTTTGTTTTTCTAATGAATGATATGGTTTTATTTGTAATATGTTTTATTGTTGCCTTATGCAAGTAATCATTTTCATCATGGCATTTTATGCACGGTCACAATATATTACCAATGCTTCATTTTCTCCCCTCTTCACTATCTTTTTTGTCATCTCCTCTCATAATAACTCCTTTCTCTCTTTCCTTCTACAATCATCCCTTGTTTAATTCTTAATTCAGATTCTGCATATGAGAGAAAATTTGGTATATTTGTCTGCCTCATTTCACTTAATGTTATCATTTATAATTCCATCCATTTTCTGAAAATGACATGATTATGTATGAATGAAGCTTCATTGTGTGCATGTGTCTGTATCTCACATTTTCTTGTTCACTTCACCTCTTGATATAAAATTATGTTAATTTCACACCATAGGTACCATGAATAGTGCACATGAACATGGGTGTGAAAGTATCTCTATTGTGATATGCCAAATTTGAGTTTTTTTGGAAATATACCTAAGAGTATTAAATAGTAGCACAATATGGTATTTGTATTTTAAATGTTTTGAGGAAACTCCATACTGATTTACTCAGTATTTTCACTAATTTACATTTCCACTAGTGTACATAAATATTTGTTTTCTCCTCTCATTCTTGTCGGAATTTGTTTTTGTTGCTTTCTTGATGAATAATATTCTGATTAAGTTGACATCATCTTAGTGGAGTTCTGATTGTCATTCCCCTGATGGTCAAAGATGTTGAAAACTATTTTCTTATATTTATTGGCAATATGTACCTTTTCTTTTGAGAACTATTTAAATTAATTTGTATATTTATTAATTTCATCACTCCTTCTTTTAGAAAGTATTTATATTTTCTGAATGTAATATCCTACAAGGAAACTAGGTGCCAAAGACTTTCTCCCAATTTTAGACTCTATTTTCATTCTATTGATCATTCAATTTCAATAAAGCTTTTAAAGTTTGTGAAGTTCACATTGTCTATTCTTGCATCATATTTCCTGAGCTGTTAGAAGTCCTTGACTATGCCTTTATCTCAAAGTGTTTTCTTTCAGTTATTTCAATATTTTAGATTTTACAATGATATTGTTGATATCTTTTTAGTGATTTTTTTATGTGGAGTGAGGGATAGAGGCATAGATTGTATGTTTTCATTTGTAGATGTTATGCATTCCTGGCATTGTTTATTGAAGGTCATTATTGTGGGGGTCCCCAGGGATTGCAGCTCCATCCTGCAGGCTGGTTCAGTGGGTCCTCCACAAGGGGTATCGGGGAAAGGTGAGTACACTGTCTGCCCGCTCCCAACCCTCCTTCCCAAGGACAATCAGACACAACAGGGAGTCTAGTCAAGCAGGAACTCCTTTATTGCAAGTCCACAGCCATTTTATATAGGCAGAGGAATTCCATGGTGGGGAAATGGGCAACCAATCATCTTAAAGGTCAGTCAGCACTCAGGCTGTATGTAGCAAAATTTCTTTAGAATATCCTGAGCTACTCCCTCCTGACTTCCTCCATCCTGAGCTGTTCAATACATCCTGAGCCGCCCCCTCCTGACTTCCCCTGAGCTGGTCAAAACATCCTTAGCTGCCCTCCAGACTGCCTCCATCAAAACATCTTTGTCTAACCTTGCCAGATTATTGAGGTTACCTATATTGAGGCCCCCACATATCCCCCTTTTTTGTTTTATAATGAGGTGGGCTCAAAGGGTTGTTCCTCAAGCGAACCCTAGGGGAGCACCTCATGAAGGTGGCTACACCCTGAGAGTAGTCATCTCTATTGAGGAACCTGAGCAACCTCTTGGAGGGCCAATTGTATATAAGGGTCCCGAGGGCCTCCAGTGTGTGTCGCCTCTAGGGTCTGTGCAAGCATAATCATCTTTTTTTGTGTAATATGATTATGGTGTATATAATCTTATAGCAAAGCAAGCCCAACAATATAGGCCATGGGCTGGGGGACTAAGTCCCAACCCATCAGTTGCAGCATAACAGGATTAATTACATAACTCCAAAGCAATCCCAACCCCTCAAGTTCTACCCATAGCAGTAGCAAGAGCATCACAAGTCTGTAAGCCTTTAAGCCTTCTCTGATGATCCATGAGAACAACAGTAAGTATTCCAGGTGAGGAACACTGTCAAGATGATTTTAGTCTCTCTCAAAAGGTTGAGTTGATCCCTCCAAGCCAATGGATTAGGTTGGAAGTAGTCAGGAACAGGATCAAGGTAAGCCACAAAATGATGACCCCTCTGATGAGGATCAATGTGATGGTCCATCCTGTGTTGCCATGGCCTGTGGGTAGATAATAAAATCTATCTCAAGGGCAATGTTAGGACCTGGTTAGGTCTGTTTTTCTTTTTTTCCCTTCTTCTCCCTTTTAGGAGTATTAGTCAAGAGCCTTCTGAGCCTGTTGCATAGCCACCATTCTTTTTTGTCCTTATTGGTCTTTGGTAGTGTCTGACTCTGGTTGGTTGGGGTCATCTTCCCCATGACAATAGAATTCAAGATTTCTAGCAGGCACCCATATGGGATTTGAGCCTCCTATAGGGTAGAAACAACTGAAGCCTCGACCCATTGTTAATAATGGATCTGGGCCCCTCCATTTTCCAGTGATGGGGTCTTTCCATCTTACCTGTATTTCAGGTCTCTATTTTTGTCGCCCCCAATGTTTTTGGAACTGGGACTCTATTTGATTTTTTTGAAAACTGAGAATGTTAATAGTGATCAAGGCCATATTTAATTGTTGGTGGGGGCTTATTCCCCCCTTTGTTTTTGTAATTGGGCCTTAATATTTTGATGATTACATTCTACAATAGCTTGGCCCTGTGGGTTGTAAGGAATCCCTGTAGTGTGCTGAATTCCCATAGTGTGAAGAAGTCCTGTAGGCTTTTGCTTATAAAGCATGGCCCATTATTAGTTTTTATCTTTTGTGGCAATCCTAGTATGGCAAAGCATTGAAGGAAGTGGGATTGAGCATGTCTAGTCCTTTCTTGTGGACTGTAGTCCAGCAGGCTTTGGAAAATGTGTCAATGGACCCCAAGATGTATTTAAGCTAACCAAATGGGGAGTAATGTGTAATTGCCATAGAGATTTGGGCCTCAGTCCATAGGGATTTACCCCTGGTTTTTGTAATGGTGGCTTCTGTGAGAATGGCTGGTAAGATTTGTAGGTGTGCACAATTTTGTTAAAGTCTTTGATAGGAATGAGGGTATTTCTTGTGAAGCCCCTCCAATTAATATGAGTGAGGTCATGTAGACCTTGGGCCCCTTCCAAAATGGTGGGTAAAATATGGGCAGAGCTCATTTTATCTGCTTCAGCATTACCCTGAGATTAATTAACACCCCTAAGGTGTTTTAAGAAGATTGGGTGTTCTGTCTCCCTGAGGAGAGTTTGGGTCTGAATCATTAAGGGCATGATGGGGTTTTCATCCACGTAAATGTGAGAATTTAGCAGCCCAGAGAGGAGATTAATTACATAAAGGCTGTCTGAAAACATCAAATTATTTCTTCTTTTTTTAAGTATACATACATGTATTTAAAAATGGCATGTCAAAATTATATTACTGTGTAACAGGAATGGAAAAAAAATTTAAGTGGCCACAGATTTTTTTATGTTGAAACACAAGACAAACAACATGTAAACACAGAACATATAAACATCCAAGCACATGAACAACATTTTACCGGTAATTTACCAGTAACTATCTTAAAATACCCTTGAAAGCTTTATCAAAGGTGGATTAACATTTAGGAAAACCTTATTTAAAACAATACCTCTTTAGTTAAATCCAGCAGCTTAGCTTAATTATGAAAAACACCTAGCAAGGAAAAGCACCCTTATTCATAGGTCCAGTTTCCACAATATTCTCTGGGGAGACCCAAGGTGCTAAAACCATAGTCTCGTTCTAAAATTCCTCTAGGCCAGCAGTCTTAACCTTGAGGCCTCTAGTCTCTATGAGAGATATTAAGACATGTATTTGGGGATCCTTACAGTGTGAGGGGAGATTGCCTTTTTTTTAAAGAACAGAGAAGCCTCTATTCTTAATCATATATCTCAGCGCTTTAAGCACCAGGTCTTCAGACTTAGTAGTTGTGTTACCCATCTCTTAGGGTCTCAGTCACCTCACAGACCACTTGGCCCCAATCGAATTCTTTAACACTCCATGAGCTCTTCTTGCCCCACATTGGGCACCAGATGTGGGGGTCCTCGGGGATCGCAGCTCCATCCTGCAGGCCAGTCCAGCGAGTCCTCCACAAGGGGGATAGAGGAAAAGTGAGGGCGCTATCTGCCCGCTCCCAGCCCTCCTTCCCGAGGAAAATCAGATGCGACAGGGAGCCTAGTCAAGCAGGAACTCCTTCATTGCAAGTCCACAGCCATCTTATATAGGCAGGGGAATTCCAGGATGGGGAAATGGGTAACCAATCATCTTAAAAGTCAAGCCAGCATGCAGGCTGTATGTAGCAAAATTTCTTTAGAACATACTGAGCTACTCTCTCCTGACTTCCTCCATCCTGAGCTTTTCAAC
Source organism: Typhlomys cinereus (assembly GCA_023101885.1). NCBI lineage: Eukaryota > Metazoa > Chordata > Mammalia > Rodentia > Platacanthomyidae > Typhlomys > Typhlomys cinereus. Next base: position 188,842 of record JALPQD010000590.1, on the reverse strand, counting down.
ACATCCTGAGCCACCCCCTCCTGACTTCCCCTGAGCTGGTCAAAACATCCTGAGCTGCCCTCCAGACTGCCTCCATCAAAATATCTTTGTCTAACCTTGACAGATTATTGAGGTCACTTAGAATGAGGCCACCACAATCATGTTATCTATTTTTTAATGGCAAATACTTCCTTTTAATATTTTTTAGTTTTATAAGCATAATGAGTACTAAGCCCTGCTTCCCTCCATCCCCCTCCTCTCATTTCTCTCCCTTCCCCTCATCAAGCCATTCCACTCCCTCCCACCCTGCCAAATGACCACTTCTATGGACACCAGGAATCCTTTTGGCTTTCTTACTATTGTAGAGATTTGGGCCCCTGTGCCATACCAAGTTGCCCCTCCTTGGGTCACTCAACTGCATAATATTATTTGACACTTTGGTATTTATTATCTTTTAAAATGTAAAACATTTTCTAGTTATATGAATTTCTAAGTTCTGAAATGATATTCTTTTTTAATACATTTTTTATTATTTCCGCTCATACAAACTTAATAGGTAGACCAGTTCCCTCCCTCCCTCCTCCTCCCCCCGAACCTCCTACACCCCCTCCCCTCCCTCCCCATCCCCCAGAGTCTCTCCCCCAATTCCCAGAGAGTCCTTTATTGTGTATGCCTAACTCTCCTCTGGGTCTTCCTCTCCGATGATGTACAAGGACCCAGGGGCATTTCCCTGAATCCTTTCTCGTGTTCCCCTTAAGCATAGGAACACTATTGTGGCTGTCAATCCCTTGCCTCCATGGATCTTGGTGCCTTTAGCTGATGCTAGACTTTGTGAGGTCAATAGTGTGTTGGACATTGTGCAGGGCAAGCAAAGTCCTATTATGATTGCTTCGGCCCTAACTAGTGTGGAGAATCTTGCAAATCATTGCTCCTCCCATTCTTTTGCTCTTACGATCTTACCGCCCCCTCTTCCGCAAATGTCCCTGAGCTTCAGGATGGGGAGAGATTAGTCTGGCGTAGTTCTATGTGGTTGATGTAGAGTCTCTGAAGTTCTGGATTGTGGTTTGTTGATTTTCTTTTGCAGTTTTGTTGCTCCTGCAATGCCCTTCATTCCATCCTGATAGGCACTGTATGGCACCCCCTGGTCAGAGACAAAAAGCTGTTAAACTGGAGTCTTGTTATAATAGCACATTCAAGGGTAGATGTAATAAAAGTAAGAAACCTCAGTGAGGGAGGGGTCAATCACCCATTTGCAAAATGATTACTTTTTATCTGCCAGACTATATGCCCTCCCCTTCTGGTGAGATCATACCCCCTCAGTTGTACATGATCAGGAACAAATATCTGTAAACTTAACCAGGTGTCACATTACTTACTTGCATTCCTTGATGGAGACCTATTTTCTCTGCTGTAACATAGTCCCCTCTCTCCTTGTGTCTGGTGTGGCCCTCCAACCCCATCCCTCCTGTTCATAATCCTTACAATTACTGTATTACATAGGTTTACCTTTGAGTGTCTCAATGTGGGCTGGGTGAGTTTGGTACTAGGAGCCACCTATTAGGGAGTACATATGGCACTTAATTTTCTGAGTTTGGGATACTTCACTTAATATAATTGTTTCTAATAACATCCCTTTCCCAGCAAATTCCAGTAATTCATCATTTTTGATGGCTGAGTAGTACTCCATTGTATAGATGTACCCGTCTGGAGATTCTTAAAGAAATTAAAGATTGAAATGCCATATGACCCTGCTATCCCACTTTTGGGAATAACCCCCCATGCAGCAGAGGTTCACCTAGATAGCACATGCATGACCATGTTCATAGCAGCAGTGTTTACAATAGCAAAGTCATGGAATCAACCCAAATGACCAACAATTGATGAGTGGATAAGGAAAATGTTGTACATCTATAGAATGGAATTATATTCTTTATTTGGAAATTGAGCTATGGGTCAATTTCATAGGGATTTGATTTGTGACCATTGCTTTTTGATTATTTGTGTGTTTGTTTATCACATAGTCTCATGTAGCACACATGAGTGTCAAACTCTGTATATCCGAGGATGGCTTTGAACTGCTTCTCTTTTCTCTACATGCTGGAACTGCAGGCAAGTATTACCACCCTGGTTTTCTGAAATATTGGGGATTTAAGCCATGGTTTTGCAAATTGGAGGCAAACTGTCTACCAACTGACCTCTAGTCACAACTCATAATTCATTTGTCAACTTGATAAGATTTAGAATCAACAGTAGATGTACCTATTGGTGTGAGTGAGGATATTTCTTTAGAGGAGAAAAAACACAATAAAAGATTGCGGAAAGCTCCAAATTATGATCCATGTTTGTTGAGGTCTTTGAAGAAAGCATTGTAACCTGCCTACCTTTCCTTCTTCTCAGCGATTGTGTTAATTAATACTACTGCTATACTCTTCTGATATCACAGTCTGCTAAATAACACAGAGTACTCAGGAATGTTCCAGAGTTATAACAGTTGTGAACTGTTAAAGCACAACTTTGTGAATCACACTATTACTTGCTTCTCTGCCTCTTTAGCATAAATGTAGACATTATTGAATGACCTAGGCATCATCAGTAAGTCATTCTGTTCTTGTGGAGAATCTTACCTAATATATTGGTATGTTTCTGCTTCAGTTCTGTTGCTTCTTGGGGAAAAAATACTAGAATTAAGTGAAAAAGAAGGAGGAGGAGGAAGATGAAGAGGATGAGAAGGAGAAAGAAGAAAGAGGAGGAGGAAGAGGGGAAGGAGGAGGAGGAGAATTAATTTATTGGTTTACAATTCCAGGCAACATTCCATCATGGTAGGGAGGTCACAGCAGGAGAAACTGGCCAGAATCTATTCACAGCTAAAATCAGAAGTAGCAAATAAACCAATTCTTGATGGTTAGCCCACCTATGCAGAGCTAGGTCTCTCCATTTTTTATGTAATCCTTTAACATTTGTCAAGGCAATGGTCCCATCCAACATTTGCCTAGTTCTGTCGTCACAAATTTTGCAATCAATGCAATTTCTTTCAGGAAGATACAAAGGCTTTCCTTAAATGAGAGCATACCTCTCAGGTGAGTCAGATGACTTACCTCCTTGGTGTAAGTTTAAAAAAATAATACTAAACATCCAAATACTCATATGTATTCCAAAATTTCTCTATATATTTGACATAATGAGTTAGAATTTATTCTGAGGAAGAAATTTTACACCTAGTTCAGATTTCAGATTTGTTTTCTTTTATGAGACAAAAGATATTTTATAAGGTCTCACATTTCTATATTTTGTTGAGAATGTCCTTAAAATTTAGCATACATTCTTATTTTAAAAACATTACCTTAGGGATACTTTGAAACCTTTGCAACTAATTCCCTTATACTTAATAGACACATTTCCTTTCATCTTAATTTTCAAGATGTATTATACCGAGATAATATTTTTTGCTAATTTGCTCAAGTTATTTTTGAAAAGAATTGATGGAATCTCTAGTATGTTTTGATTTCTTTTTCCTGTGGATTGAATCTAAATTCTCACACATGTCTGACAACTTTCTAACACTGTGCTCAAAATGTAAGTATATTCACAGTATTAATAAGAGTGATAAATCTATTTAAAATGAAGTAATTAGGTAGCCAGATTTAATGGCTGTTTTTAAACAGGGTCACATCCAAAGAAGGCACACAACTTTATTTCAAGATTGCCATGCTGTTAATTTCTATTATTCAAATAACTATCTTTTTTATGCATCTTTATGATATATCCCCTTTGTTCTTAGTTCAATAGAACAGCTAACTCTGGATCATTCTTGTAGGAATAAGAGTTACTATAATTCTATAATTAGGATATAAAATGCAAAACAGCTCCTATCATTGGGTCACTTATATATTTTATAAACTCAAAGTATATTATGGAATGTTCTATCTTAATTTTATTCATCATACTTTCAAAATATATCATTTTATATTTGGGAGAGCTAAAATTCATGAAATAAAGTTTCTTTCCAGAGACTTTGTAGTTGATTAGAGTTAAAACCCAGATTAAAGAACTGAAGAGATGGCTCAAGGTTTAAGACTCTGCCTCTCAAGCAAAATATCCTGAGTTTGGATTCTAGGTTCCATGTAAAATGCCAGGCAGAACCTGCACCTTCCAATCCTGGGGAACAAGCCTGAGAAATTCAAGAGCAAAGCAAAAAGGAGGTAAAAGCAATCCAGAATGATTCCTGAAGTCACCCTTTGTCCTCTACAGGGATGCACAATGCCCTCTGAGACACACACACACACACACACACACACACACACACACACACACACACATTAAGGACCTGTCTTGCTAACACTTAACTGAATTACTACTTTAGGTATGTTCTCTTTTACCTCTACCTGGCTGTTTACTAGTCATTTATATTTGTTATCTTTCAATCCCTGGGGAATTTTGCCCTTGCTTTTGGCTCTGGTTATCTATTCCTTATTTGTGTGATTGACTTTCATTCCAGAGAAAGAATGCTTCTATGATTTGCTCATATAATATTAATACTTCTGTACAGTACATGCTGAAATTTCAGTTTGTGATGGTGATTTGCAACTACACTCATTTTCCACATAGTTTTTATTTTTCTAGATTCTATTTTCTAGTTCCTAAGGTTAGATAAACGTATGAATACATTCTAATTTCCTTCAGTATTTTATTCCAGGTATAGTATAGTGCATGATACATAAAAATACTCAAGATTACTCAAGATTAAATGGGTGGGTAGAAAGATGGACTCAAAAATTATATAACATTTTGTAAATATGTCATGTTAATAATTAATAATTGTTGAATAATTTATATAATATAAAGTGTAATTTATATATTAATATTTATTTTAACATTTTGAATAACTATGTTACATGCCTAGTATAAGAAATCTTTCAGGTAGGTATTATTATTTCTGTAATATGAAATGAATAAAGTGACTTCAAGATAGTAAAAAACAACAAATTTACACAATTAATATGCAATAGAATGAGGAATATAAGCCAATTGATATGACTTTTAAGGATTGCAATACATTGTCTCAAACAAGGGCATATAAAAATGACTAACATCTATCTTCCATCAATAGAACCTTGATAAATTATTTTAGAGTGTTTTCTTGCATTAAGTTTGACAAATTGTCATTAAGAAGAAAATAGTGCTTTATATGGGTATGTAAGTAGTTGATGGTGGATTTAAAGCTGCTAACAAAGTTTTTCTGATGGCTCATTGAAATCCAAAATAATACATCTCACATGACAGAATTTCAGACATAATCAGAGGATAATATATCTGCTGAAATTCTGCAAGAGAAAGCTGATAAGTTGAAATGAAATGATTTGATGGAATTTTTAATCAAAGATATGGTTACAAATTAATCAGCATGTAGCCAAAAAGATTAAAAAGTTTTTAGAATATGTATAGACTATAGGTATAGGACTTTGGTATTAATAATAGATAAGCATGTTGCTAATTCAGAAATGAAAGGACATGGAAGGAATGGTGTGAAGAGGTCATAATGAAAGAACATGACTTTTTGTTAAAGGACATCATCAGCTCATGAATTGTTTAAGAATAAAGTCAATAGATTAAATATGTCACCATCAATATCCCATTCTGGCTAGACTTCTACTGGGGCTTCCATAAAATATCAAGCCCAAATCCAGAGGAAAAAGTCTTTATCATATGATCTAAAAATGTCAGTCTCTGTTATACATAATAAGTAGAACACATATGTTGGGGAGAACTGAAGTATATCTAGATATGCAAATAAATAGAAGTGAAGATTTAAAAAAATCTGTACTAGCTATTTGTTAACTTATATTTCTTTCTCTCTGTATAATGTCAACTTTGCCTCTAAGTATGAGCTTTTGAATCAGGTTTGTTTATGTCAATAAGGACATGGAAATAAAGATGTAAATCTTGGCTTGGGATAATTTAATCATTTCCCAATAAATACTCTTCTGTAATTCTAGGTGTTCTAAGTCTGTCTGGCCCAGTCCATCATGCATGTTTGTATTCTTAGAATAAAAGGGAATCCTTGAAGTTCATTGGTCTAATATCATTAAAATAATTTCCTTTGACTTCCAGTATATATTCTCAACCAAGTCGAATTGAATATAGATAAGCTAAACTAACACTATGCCTGATTCTTATGATATTTGCTGAGGTATGCAATAACTTTGCTGATTCACAATATACATTTTATGTAATATAAGAGTATAGAGGAGGTTTCAACTCCCAAATCTTTGTCACATGTAAACTGCATTCTTACCTGATGAATACATTAAAATTGTTTGACATAAATTAATTGGCTTCAAGTTTTATACTCTGATAGATCATTAAGGGACAATTTCAGTACCTGGAAAATGGGAACAGGTATTAATGAAACATATACACACTAAGCCTATAATATACCAATGATTATTTAATTCAGGTCCTCTAAGTGCTGGGATCTGCCACATTCTATCTTGATTAGCTCTCAGTATATTTTGCTACATTTTACAGTGCTGAAATTAATAATGTGAATAATTAATAAGCAAGCAGGAATGTTAATACAGCTGTGAGGCATAATGGTTTAGAAAGTTTGGCTGAGGAAGATAAGGGTATAAGACAAAGGATATAAAGCTATTATAATAAAGGCTGAGGAAACTGAACTTAACTTTAGAAATTATTTCAGATGATAGTTCTTGGAGAAAAAATAAAAGAGCCAGAAAATATTTTTTTCAAATAATCCTACCTTATTGATTAATTATGTATGATTTTACTTTGGCTCACATCTAACAATTTACTTTCATTCAAAATACATTCTGAAGTTAGCCAGTGCTGCAGAACTGGCTGATATTTTTATCATGAACTATCAATAAAGAAAATTTGTATTTATGTTATGTGCCTTTTAAGAATCTTAACACAATGAAGAATGTAGAGAAATCAAAAAATTTACAGATTAACATAATTATTTGAAAATGAGACACTTTGGAATTTTTTTGCCACTTTTCATCTATGTGACACTGGTATATTACACAATTCTTTTGAATCTCTGTATCTTCTTAACTAGTATGATAATACCTACTATCTTAAAATTTAGTTTAGATTAGGAAAATTGGTGTTCATAAAATGCTTAACCAAGTATCCAGTAAACATTAAGTGATCAGTAGGGGCTGGAGAGGTGACTCAGGGGTTAAGCCCCTACCTTGCAGGCGGAAGGTCCTGAGTTCAGATCCTAGACCCTATGTATAGATGCCAGGCGAAGCTGGGGCAGCCTGCGTTTCTGGTCCTGGTAGGGCGGAGCTTGTGAATCCCCGGGCAGAGTAAACAAGGAGGAGGTGGAGGCAGTCCATGGGAATTCACCCGTGGTTCTACACACACACACGCACATATACATACTCACACACACACAATTAAATAAATAACAAAAAACTTTCTGAAAAAAAACAGTAAGTGCTCAGTAAACAATAGTCTTAAAGCTATAATCATGCTTCAATACTTAAATAATTCAGAGCTTAGATTTAGTTTATTGTTCAATGACTAAAAGCTTTCCAATTTAAAACTGTCTACCAATAATTATGCTAAAAAATTTGTTTATACTAAGGTAATATTGCCAAAGTCTCTATATGGTAATTCTGAGAGAGAGAGAGAGAGAGAGAGAGAGAGAGAGAGAGAGAGAGAGGATATTTATTATTGGACACTGCTTATCTTCAAAGAGATCCATTGGAATAAGTTCGAAGACAAAGGGAAGCTACACACTTAGTTGCCTTATCTTTCTAAAATTGAAATTTCTTTTTTTATTGACCAGACGGTGACTACTTGACAATTAGGTTAGATACTAATATTCCATATAGGAAATCTCTCTCTCTCTCTCAAAAAGTAGATTTTTTTTTAGAGAAAAGAATCTCCTGACTCTTTTGGGAACAACTGTTTTTGTTTCTAAGAGCTATCAGAACGGTCTGTATACCTCCTGATAATTGACAGTCCACAATTCTTTTGAAGCAACTAATTATAATTCTCAAATAATAGATGCTCCTATTATTTCTGAATTTCTTCATGGTAAATGGGGATTGTCTTAGCTTAAGATCCATAAGCATTCATTACTCAAAAATTTAAATAAAAAACCTTTGCTGAGAGCCAGGTATACAGTACAATGTCAGTATAATTCTAACCCTCAGTAAACATATGAACAAAAGAAAGGGGTAAAACAAGTTGATGATTTTAATATATTGTGAGAATAATGATAATTTCATGAACTTGGTGTTCTAGAAATATAGTTTGGATAAAGATTATCCCACAGACATTCCAGTGGAAAAGCCTTGGCCCCTTGGTGGTATTATAGGGACATAGTAAAACCTTAGATAAGCAGGCTTTGTGGGAGTTCCTTATGTCACTGATTACATACTTTTGAAGCAGAGGTCTTGAAACTCCAGTCCCTACTTTGGTGTCTTTTGCTTCCTGACCATCAGACAAGCAGGATTTACTAGGACAAATGCTTCTTCTGTGATGTATTGAAATTCCATAGGACCAAAGCAATAGGACCTGTGGACTATGGACCTACAACTCTGTGAATTCAAATAAGTCTTTATCCTCTATAAATTGATGATCTTTGGTATCTTATTGAAATAATGTGAAGCTATATGTAAACAAACATAAACCCACTTCTTGAAACCTCAACATGGTATATAGAATAGAAGAATAGTAAGAAGCTAGAGTAGATAGAGACATGAATCATAGGGAGATGTTAATATAAGCAGGCTAAATTCAGCAATGTTTCATTTTTCTGGAATTCCAAAAACCAGTACTTATTTTACCCATTCAAAAATATATAGGATATTAATATTAAGTAGCAGGAAAATTTTCGTATTAAATGTGATGCTCCTAAAACTAAGAGCAAAAATTATCTTAATTTTGAAGAATGAAAAAAGAATTAAATCTATCTTGGATTAGAAATCTATAACTTTAAAAAACACTAAAATAATTGCAAATATTCTTAAATCAAATTAATACCTAGTGCTATATGAAAATAAAAGACTCATATATCATGGTTTTAACAAATACTATCTTGAAAATACTATCTTGTTATGTAACAGGTGTTGACAAATTTTGTGTTGCTTCTGTGATGATCATGCTTATAAATGTAGGTGTTCATAAGATTGTAATGATTGTGGTTATAAGCTTAACTAAGAATCCTAGCTCTGTGACAACTAAGTCTGATTACATTCCTATAATTTTTTCTCTATTAATCATCCTTGCATATAACAATGGCTTCTGCTGAAGTTTTCACTTATGGTTCTGGCATATCAAGTATATTATAACATGGTCCCTTCAGGTTGGGCTTCTGGTTCAAGTGGCATCTTGTCACAGTAGATAATGGTACCAACTTGACAACTGGCAACAATTATGACATATTAAAGTTGAGTTAAGCCTGCAGGAGATTGTCTAATTGTCTGGTGGGAAATACCCTACTCGTGGTTGGTGGGACTAATCCCCGGGCAGGTGAATAACAAGGAACTCCCTGGTTAGGTAAGTAGACATCCTTCCTCATACTTGGCCAGACATGTTGGTATGGAAAGTAAAGATTTTCCCTTTCAGTAGTCATGTGGATTAGGTGTGGCCAGTTACTTTGGCCCCTGGTGTTGGTGTAGTCTCTCCTACCAAGCTGGAAAAGGAACTGTAACTGGAAAATTATTAGTCATAATAAAACTCATTTTTTAAACCATTTGGTAATGACTTTATTAGCAAAATGCCAGCTAATTTCTACACACCCCTAAGAGGGAATGAGTTTGGAGAGTGTCACATCATGTTTGGAGTGAACGCTTACATCTCAAGTCAGAAAATGGAAAGGAGTCAGGAAGAGTCTGGGTTCCTACAATAACCTTCAAGGATACAACTTTTAACAAGTGAAGGACCTTTTATTAACCCTTCATAATGAAGGTGTAAAACAATTCATACCTTTGAGAAAAAAAGCCTTTTTTACATGGGTCATTGGGGAACATTAAACATCTAAACTACATTAGATGAATTATTTTTTTAAGTTTTCAACTAATTTTTCTCCCATATTTTATTTTTTCCTAATCATACAAGCTCAATAGGTAACCCCATCCTCTCCCTCCCTCCTCCACTCCCCAGTTGTCACCCTTTGCATTCTACTCCCTTCCCCCATTCTTTTCACCCCCTCCCCCTCTTCCAATGCATCTCCTCCTCTACTTCAAGAAAACCACCTTTATTTTTTATGAAACCTTCTGACATGGGGCTATTATAAGTTTTACTACATAATAAACTAGGTATTTTAAGAAGTCTAATTGCTGCGTTTGAGCCTTTAATCCATTCTGAGCTTATGTTTGTGTAAAGTACTGGAAGATACTGCAGTGTCTTTCTTCTTCATGTGGATAGCCATTTTCCAAACTCCACTTATTAAAATGATGCTCTGTATTATATGTTCTTGGAAATCTTTCTGAATGATCTTATCTTTGTAAATTTCATAGTTAAGATGTGGATCCTCCCTGCACATATTTTTACATAAGTCCAATCAGCAATAATATGTATACATGTTGATTAGTTTATTTTTAATTTTACATGACAGCTAAAAGGCACTAAAAATGGATTCCTCACTCACATTCAATTTTAAGACTTACTATATTTTTAGTAGAGGCCATTAATGAGATACTGGAAAAATGAAAAAAAAGTCATCATCAGGGAGTTTTAACAGTCTTGGTCCAGAAATTCTATGAGGTAAAACTTTGTCTCCTACTAAATTGCTAGCTGCAGAGTTCATTAGCCTGACAGCACAAATCTGTGACTATGAACTCTCTCATTGGTTCCTTTGGTCACGACTTGAAAATTGCACAAGCAGGACTAACTCTTCTTGTTCTTTGATTGCAGGATAGAGATAGCTGCATTAACCTCTCAGGAATGAACTTTGACACTCTGTGCTGTTTACACATTAAGGAAATCACATGATAGGAAATTGTACAGAAGATGGTTCACCCTACCTAAAAAGGCAAATAAAACAGCTCCATTGCCTTACAATTCAGCAATATTTTTATATTCTTTTTAAGTTTTATTATTATTTATTCAATTATGTGTGTATGTGTGTGTGTGCGTGTGTGTATGAATGTGTGTGTGTAGAACCACGGACGAACTCGCGAACCACCATGGACGCCTCCACTTCCTTCTGCCCCGGGATTCACAGGCTCCGCCCTACCAGGACCAGAAGCGCAGGCCGCCCCCGCTTCCGCCCGGCGTCTGTACGTGGGATCTGGGATCCGAACTCAGGACCTTCCGCCTGCAAGGCAGAGGCTTAACCCCTGAGCCACCTCTCCAGCCCATCAGCAATATTTTTAATACTGACTAACTCCTGAACCTGTTCAGGGTCAAAAATAAACCTACTTAATTTCTACTATAGCATAACAATTGAAATTGTTCACTACCTACCAGTCTCTTCTCTTCATGTGGTGGTCAGTGAACTACAATATAAAACAGTACTAAACAGAAAAGCATGGTATTAGAGCATGTACATCTATAGATTAATACAAAAAAAGAAATTTCACAGAAGAAATTCAGTGGAAAAAAAGATGATTTTTAAATACCTGGTACCAGAGTATTGAGATTAGACTTTATCTCACTTTTCCTGGGGACATATAAACAAATGACTATTCCAGATATGGCATGGATAGCAGATTAAAGAAAGATTCCACTCAAGTCTAGTTTTGTAAACCAACCAGTTTATTGAGATTGCTTACAGAACCATGAGTGATGGACTACTTAGAGGAACATGAGTGACTGAAAATCAACTATATCATCAAAAATCTGTCCCCTTGGGGGCTGGAGAGGTGGCTCAGGGGTTAAGCCTCCGCCTTGCAGGCGGAAGGTCCTGAGTTCGGATCCCAGATCCCACGTATAGACGCCAGGCGGAAGCGGGGACGCTTCGCGAATTGGTCCGTGGTTCTACACATGCACAGACACACACACACACAGGCACATACACACGCACATGCACACAGTAGAATAAATAATAATAAAAAATTTAAAAAAAAAAAAAAAAAAAAAAAATCTGTCCCCAGGTCAGTCCATAGACTTTGAAGGAATGTTGCATCTTTAGAAATCTCTATAGAGCTTTGCAGGAAGCTTTATTAATAGAAATTCTTTATTTTTTTTTTTTTACTGCTGATATTTACTTAGAGAAGAATTTTGCAAATTTTACAGCTGTCTTGACTTCCTGGTCCTTGCAAGTTTCATTAGTTTTCTTGAGGGTCATGAGACACTTGTCTCTTTCCAGGAATAGAAGTTTCAATTTAGAGGCAATAAAAGATAAATTCCAGATGGATCACAATCTAAATTATTGCATAAAAAATTTGGAACAATGCAAAGATTCAATCTCAGTAAACCTACATGATCTGTATTTGGCAATGAACTTTTAAAGGTAACATTGAACCATAATCCATTAAAGGAAAAATTGATGAAGCATTTAAGAAGTCTCTTGGTATATGGTATTCCTTATTAAAATATAGTCAAGAAAAATACACAGAAGAGTTGAAACATTCTCAAACCACATAGTTGCTAAAAGTAAACTTTTACACAGAATATCAAAGAACTAACGTTGATAGCCACTTTCAAGATATTTTGGCAATTACTTATAAAGTAAAAGAGTCATCATTGTGAGCAGTAGTTAAGGTTTTGCTTCATGTTCTTCAATAAGAGCAAACTTGTTACATACATATAGGAGTTTACTATATCATGATGAAAAGGAGCAAGTATTAATTCATATGACAATATGGATTAATATTAAATGTATTGTGCTAACAAAAAGAATTTTAAGGCAACATATCAAATTATTCCGTTTGTATGGCATTGTGAAATAGGCAAAAACATAAGAACTGAATATAATCATTATTTTCTCTAATTTAAAGTGGTTAATATGATTGACCACAATCCACTGGATAATCCCCAATTGAAGGATTTTTTTTCATAGAATAAGAGGTAAGTCCACCTAAGAAAACTGTTAAATTTATAAAAAATAAGGAATGTCTAAAAGTTACCAAATATCCCTTATCTCATATTCAATATCATGTGACATTCAGTCAGAATTTCTCATTTGAATTATATTTGACTACAATAATTATTTTGAAATTAAGAAGCCTGTGCATCATGTTTTATCATGAGCTAAATCATTTTGATGTTCTTTTATACATTTTCTAATTAATTCATTTAGAGATTTGTGTGTATATTCAAGAGGGATGTTGATCTTTAGTTTTGTTGCTTCATCATATCTTCATATGTTTTGAATCTTGTGATAATTAAGATTTCATAAAGTGATTTGGGATATATATTCTAGTCTTCTGTATATCTATTTTAATATGGCTTTTATCTATTTTTATTATATTAACAATGAATTTATGTGTTTTAATCAGCTGCTACCTACCCTTCCCTCCATCCTATTCTACCTAACACATTCTCCCCTCCAGCCATCTTCTCCTCCATGTCCCCTGCATGTACAATCCACTGTGTTTCATTTTAGATGACTGTGATAGTGTCTGAGCACCCATGGAGGTGAAAATAGCCCACCAGTAGTAAACCACAGAGTGAAAAGCCTTCCCCCTCTTTATTGTCCATCTCAAATTGTATCATCTTATCTCATGGAATCTTTCTTCCTCCCTGGCAAAATTTTAATAGTCCAGTTATTGTAGAGATCATACGGAGGTAGACATTGTTCCATTGAATTCTTGGATAGAGCTTCCCTGATATGAACACCATCTGTGCCCATCCTGTGGTGCTACATTCTTACTGTCCACTCCTCTTCCAATAGGCTCCCTGAGCCATCAGATGGGAGTGATTTATATGTCTTAACAATGACTGATTTATCTACAGTTACATTTCCTTTCTATTTTAGCCAGGTGAGCTTCCGTGCACTACTCATCTTCCATTGCACAGGATAATTCTTGTTTGATTGATGAGCAATTGTCTGATCTATAGGTATAATAATAAATGTTTAGATGATAATTATCAAGTATTTATAGTTAACATTAAGATTTTTGCCATCTAGAGCCTATGATCTTCCTATTGATGGTACTTGGTTTGGGTTACAGTACCAGGAATGTGTTATCTGCTGTAAAACGGGCCCTAACGTTATTCAGAAAGTGATTGGTTTCACACATAGTTGACAAACCTCTCTTACACTACTGTCTTCCTCAGTTCCAAGTTGTTATTCTAGTTCACAGTATTCATAGCTGAGCAACAACACAGGTAACTAATTCTTCTTGGTAGCCTGCATCATAACTTCTGAATCTATGGAATTAGCCAAGATGAAGGAATCTTCCTTGTCCATTCCAGCTTGATTTTTCTAATGTCCTATGATCATTGCGTGTGGTATATTTAGAACTAGGGTTTTATTATTACGTTCTGGAGGGCAACCAATAGCAATGACAAAAACTTTTGTTTTGCCTCCCCTTATATTTATAAATTTACAATGGGTTTTTAAAAATATCTGATAAATTTAATTAGTCAAGATATCTCAGCTCCTACCCCACCATCCAGCCGGAGCTGCGCACAGGGCCGAGGGCCGAGGAGGATCTCCCCCTGCGTCCGGGCCCCGCCCCAGCTCCCCTAGGGTTAAATAGCTCCACGCTGTCGCCCCCATCCCCCCTTCACCACCCCGCTCCGCTGGTCAGGACGCGCGCGAGGTCCAGCCGGGCCTCACCGCGACCTAGATTTGTTTCTCTGGTGTTTGGCTGTCTGAGGTGGCATATACCTGAAGTCTCTGCTACTTGAAGGGTAAGGCAGGAGAATTGGAGCAAGAGAATTGAGTTGAGATGGGCTGCGCAGTGCCGTGTTTTTTTATTTTCTTCTGTTATCTTCATGGGCTCTGTTAGAACTCATTTTATGGTACACAGAAGAGAATTCATGAAATTTGCGGAAGAGGGGGTGGTAAGAGTGTAAGAGCAAAAGGATGGGAGGAGCAATGATATATATGTTACTCCATACAAGTTAGGGCTGAAGCAATCATAATTGGACTTTACATGCCCTGTGCATTGTCCAACACACTATTGACCCCACAAAGTCTAGCATCTGCTAAAGGCACCAAGATCTTTGGAGGCAAGGGATTGGCAACCACAGCAGTGTTCCTATACCTAAGGGGAACACAGGAAAGGGTTCCGGGAAAGGCCACTGGGTCCTTGTACGTCATCAGAGAGGAGGGCCCAGAGGAAAATCAGGCATGCACAAGAAAGGACTCTCTGGGAATTGGGGCGGGAGGCACTGGGGGATGGGAAGGGAGGGGGTTGGGTAGAAGGAGCAGGGGGTCTGGGGGGAGGAGGAGGGAGGGAGGGAACTGGTGTACCTATTAAGTTTGTATGAGCTGAAATAATAATAAAAATGTATTAATTAAAAAAAAGAAGAGAATTCATGAGACTCCATGCCTGTTTACTTTTCTCTTACCAAAGACCCTGCCTGTCGTAGTTAAGCACAGATGTCAACTTGACTGTTGAGTGTTTGAGCTCTGGGCACAGTTGTAGAGAGTTGATGGTTGAGTTAAGCCCAGAGCAAACCTGAAGGAGATTGTCTAGCTGCTGGGGAAGACCCAGCCCATGGTGGGTGGGATTAGGCCCTGGATAAATCACAGAGAGCTGGTTGGGAGAGTTGGCATCCTTCTGTTCACTTGGTCAGACATGTTGGTCTGGCAAGTAAGGACTGTCCCTCTCTCCACTGTTATGTGGTGATGGTGTGGCCAGTTTCCTCGGCCCCTGTGTTGGTGCATGCTCTCCTGTCAAGCTGGACTGAGAACTGTAACCAGGAATCGTAAGAGAATAAATCCTTGTTCCCTTAAGCTGTGTGATGGTCATTTATCAGCAACCATGCAGGCTGACTGCAACAGAATTTGGTACCCAGAAAGTGGGGTGTTGCTGATAAATCTGACTGTGGATTTTGTGGCTGGTTCTGCTGGACAAAGTTGGAAATGCTTGAGAATTTTCACTTTGTGGATTTACAAATACCGTTCAGAGTTGGGGCCAATTGCTGACAGAGATTGTTTGGGTCCAATTTGTGATGAGGGGAACAAGGACTTAAGTAAAGCTGAATTTAAAGACGATGGACTGATTTGTTTGACAGAGGAGTTGTGTTGGCAGCCTTAAAGGATTGGATGTGCAGGGGGCAGGCAGCAGAATATCTGTTGCTGTTGGAGAAATGAGTATCAATGAAGGAAAACCTAGTGACTTGCACTGGGATGGTGGAAGACGTAAAAACCACCATATGCCAAGTTCGTGGTTTGAAAACTCAAATTCCTTCAGGGGCCAAAAGCCCAAGTTAAAGCTGTTTCTTGTCCTTTGGATATTTGGCTGCCTAAAGAGGTTTTTCCAGCATCAGCCCATAAAACTTGGTACAGCTGTGGCTCAAGTGGACTAAGCTACGTTTTGAATTCGATTCAGAGTCTGGCAGCGTCACCCAGGTGGTACTGGTTTTGGTGAATAGTTTGAGGGGTTCATGGAAAGCAGCAAAAACTTGGCACCATGTGGCAGGCATAGAGTTCCTGCAAGAAAAGGTGAAGCTTATAGCTGCAGAGGCTAACTCAGTGTTGGAGATTCCAGAACCGTGGGATGTATGCTGAGGACTGTTGCGAGTGGAGATTCAGCCTGGTTCAAAGGAACTCTGCTTTTACAACTTTGAGCTGCAAACAGGGACTGGGAATTCCTGAAATCTTTGAGCCACTGTGATTACATGATGAGCAACAGAAGATGGACATTGAAGTACAGGATGCGGTAATTTGCTGGACTTTGATCTTAATTTAAATGTTTTCTTATTGTATCAAGATCCTTCTGTTTTAATGTTTTATTTGTTTTAACATATTTAACTTATTCTGATTTAATACCCTTTTAAAGTTAAAAAATTTTAATTTTGGAACTGAAGTTTTAATGAGAAGATTTTAAATTTGTTCATGAAATGAATGTATTTATATTTTTTAACATCTGTGGGGACAAGGAAAGGTTACAGTTTAAAAGTGCTATTTTTGTGTCAAGTTGACAAGGGGTAGAGTGTCAGTTAAGCACAGGTGTCAACTTGACAGTTGAGTATTTGAGCTCTGGGCACAGTTGTAGAGAGTTGATGGTTGAGTTAAGCCCAGAGCAAACCTGAAGGAGATTGTCTAGCTGCTGGGGAAGACCCAGCCCATGGTGGGTGGGATTAGGCCCTGGATAAATCACAGAGAGCTGGTTGGGAGAGTTGGCATCCTTCTGTTCACTTGGTCAGACATGTTGGTCTGGCAAATAAGGACTGTCCCTCTCTCCACTGTTATGTGGTGATGGTGTGGCCAGTTTCCTTGGCCCCTGTGTTGGTGCATGCTCTCCCATCAAGCTGGACTGAGAACTGTAACCAGGAATCGTAAGAGAGAATAAATCCTTGTTTCCTTAAAAAAAAAAAAGATATCTCAGTATGTGCTTCATTTACGGGAATTTTTTTTAAATATCACTAAGTCCAAATCTTTACATATTCATGTATTCTGGCTTTCTGGTTTTCTTTTCCTGACTCACTTTGAAAAGTTTATATTTTTAGAAATATGTAAATTTTATCTGTTTTTTCACATATGGCATATAGTTTTTAATAATATTCTTTTACAACCATTTCTTTTTGGAAAGTAGAATTTGGTATTACCTTTCATTTTTTATATTTAGTTAAGTATATATTATTTCCTCTTTATCATTATCACTAAAGGTCTAATTTCCTTGTTTCAACTACATGTATAGTCCATATATCATAAACTCAGCCATTTTAAAGTAATCCATTCACTGGCATTACAGCATTATAATGTTTTATAGTATCCATTTCTATAT
Source organism: Typhlomys cinereus (assembly GCA_023101885.1). Lineage (NCBI taxonomy): Eukaryota > Metazoa > Chordata > Mammalia > Rodentia > Platacanthomyidae > Typhlomys > Typhlomys cinereus. The sequence continues at coordinate 171,038 of JALPQD010000590.1, read as the reverse complement.
AATTCTGCATAATTCTAAAATGTGTTCAATAATGGAAAATAAAGTCTTACACAGTCAACTGCTTTCCACTCCTTTTTTCTCCTCCCTAAACAATCAACATTCATTCTGGGATTTCCCAGGCTCTGCTCTTCAGGGCCACCTGGCATCCAAACTCAGGATCTTCTGGTTTTGAGACAGTTTTAAACCTTCAGCCATCTCTTTAGCCCTGGTCTCAGTTTTTTAACACAAAAATTGTTGCTAATTTAATATCTTACTTTTCTTTTAAAATATGAATTTTCAGTTATAACATTCTCTCTAAGCATTGCCTGCAGGTGCATTCCACAAGTTTTGTTATACTGTGTTTATATCGCAAAGCATTTTCTAAATTCCCCTGTGATGATTTTACAATAATGCATTTGATACTTAAAATAAAATTTGTTACTTTCCACATACTTGTAAATTTCTTCCAGTTACTGATTCAAATTATTTTATTATTTTTTTATTATTTGATAATTCCATATTTGAATACAATAAATCCATGTTATTTTCTCCTTTACTACCCAACCCCACCCTCTCCTGCACAACTTCATTCTTTATCCTTTCTTCCTCCTACTACCATGATAGCCCATTGGTTCTTGCTCTGGATGTTTTTACTGGCAAGTTCCTGAGTATTGTGAGGCATGGATGACTTACCAGTAAGTAAAGGATTTAGCAAAATAGGTCCCTTTCTCTTATCTGGCATTAACCTTCAAAAGTCTCTCAGGAATGTGTAGTTGTCCTTGAGATTTTCCCTATTCATTGGTGAAATTTCAGCAGGCCAACTACTGTGCAGGCATTCTGGAAGTAGACATTGCTGCAGTTGGTTCTTGGGTGATGCAGTCCTACAGTGACCAAAAAATACAATCTGTTAGCAACTTTTCACATCCAGATGCTCATACTTTCTTTCTGTCACCCTTCTGCAATGTTGCCTGATTCTTAGAATAGGGGAGGTGATTTCAATGTCCTGTGTAGGACTTAGCAATCCATAATTATTTAATCTCTATACTTTGATCTTTGGGGGTTAAACGCATTCTTGGATGAGTGTTGAGAGTCACTGTATTATATTGTTATAATAAATATTTAGTAAGCAATTTTATGTAAATTACTTATGGTTAAACCTTAGTGGTTTTTGCCACCTAGCAAATATGATATCTATTTATATGGGTTTTTGGCTTGGTTTAAAACACCAGGAATTTGTTCTCTGACAATAATCAAATTACAATTCCTTTAAATTTATTAAGGTTAGTTTTCTAACCTAGAATATAATTATTTTCACTTAAGAAGAATGTGTGAATTCTGTCGCTGGAGGATGTTGTGTCATGTGAATGTCTGTTCAATGTAATTGGATTATCATGTCATTAAACTTGTGGAAGTCAGTTCTTTCCTTCCACCGTATAGACTCTGGAGATTGAGTTCAGGTCATCAAGCTTGACAGAAAGTGTCTTTCTCTACTGCTCTATCTCTTCAGCTCTCATACTTTTAAATCAGATAAGAGAAAGCAGTGCAATAAATATGTGATTATGTACTCTAATTACATGCCTACACAGTTACCTTTGCTGATGATTTTTGTTCTTCTTGTAAGAGTGGGTTAAAAATGGTTGATGTTTCTTGCATTAAACCCTAAAATCTTCAAATTTTAAAACACAGGCATTTAGAAAATATAGAGACTGGTATTGCTAAAGAGATTTTTTCTGTTAAAAAGTTATCTGCAACAATAGAAAACTTGCCCTGAAAGCAAGATCCCTCTTATCAAATACTCAAAGAAATGAAAATGCAAAATTGAAAGGACAGAATTTAAGGCCAAAAGACCAAATGAGTTTCCTATTCAAGTAAAGCAACAGCCTATTGTATTTTATGCACATAACTATGTTGCCAAGATCAATCCTAAATTGATCTTTCTATTTCTCTTTTTGAACTTCTCAGTGTTGTCCATGTAGTACTGCTTTTGAGGCAATAAAAATGTAAGATTGAAAGAGACAAGAATTCTTCCTCTATGGTTCTAGAGATCCTCTGTAGCCAGGTAACGGATATGGCACAATTGATGTCTTTGTATAGAGACCCTGAGGGGCTTTTGCTTGAGGTTAATATTCCAGTCTGTTAGAGATACCAGAGACCTGAAATGACTATCAATATTGACTTCAAGCAGGGAAGGGGAGCAGCTCTAATGTGAGGGAGGAAAAGAGAGATGCAGAAAAACAAGATGATTGGCAAAGCCTGCAGATGCAGGATTTAATGTTTCTCCTGGGTATGTCTTTTTGTGTGTCTCTGCTCCCATTCTTCCCATTTGCAATGGTCATGCTATCTGTGTGCCACTGCATGTTTCAAAGTATATGTACATATATTTTAATTTCATACACGGTCACAGTTAAGAGTTTACTCCCAGTCTCAGAAAAGGATTTGGATATTGAAGTTTGAACAGTATTAAGACCATTGAAAATTATGTGGATGCTTGAAGTTAGATTAAATGTATTTTGCATTGTGAGAAAACTATGATCCAATAATAATACAGGGGTAAAATGTGGTTTAGACATAAAATTTACCGCATATATTTTTATGTTAGAACATTTGGTTATTAGTATGAGAATATGCTTAGAAACCTTTTAAAAAATCCTTTAGGAAAAGGAGCCTTTCTGAAGAAACATTGTTGAGGTGAAGAATTGATACCCATACTCACTTTCTATTTCTCTTTTTGCACTTAAATTGTTGTTCAATGTGTAATAGTCTCTATGTAGGCATGTAACAATGTCTTTGTGCCACAATTGACTATTACCTCTGTAACCATCATGCAAAACATTGAGCCCTTTCACATTTAGGTTACTTGGTTCAGAGAATTATAACACAGTAACTAGAGAGTAGCTGCAACAAGATAGTTTCTCCACCCTTTTTCATCTGATCTGTGTAAGGTTTTGAAAATATTATCAAAATGGCACTCAACATATCTTTTATTTGAGCGGCCATTTCCTACTTAGCACTTATTGACTGCCATCCTGGAGCCCTGGGTTGATAGTTGTCTTTTGTAGACCCATCCTGACTCTTTTTCTATGATTCTTTCCAATAAACTCTGTTGATTGGCTATTTGACTAGTACCATAGAGAGAGGACTTTCTTTCTACTTATATTTATATTGTTTTCTGTAGTGAGATTCTGCTGGATTTTGCTCTTTTCCAAATAGCTGTTTTACTCAGGTGTAGCTGCAGGTTCATATTGTAACTTCTTCACTAGAAAGAACCCCTTCTTCCCCTAATAAAAAGTTGCAAAGTGTGCAGCAAATGATAACCCTGTTTCAGTTATCACACCATTAACGTATCATCCTTGTCTATAGACAACCACTGAAATTGGTAGTAATTTTTGCTCTTCTTTCTTCCAACCTGTTGCTTTCAACCTCACAGCAAACTCATGTTGGCATAATTAAATCACAATATTTTCAAACTGTTGTGCCTAGGTATGGAGAAAACCATCTTATAAGTAAATATTAAGAGCATAGGTGGATGAAGGGAATCTCAGACTTCCTATTTTATTTTATAGAATCTGAACTCATGCGATTTGCAATTGGGGGTACGAGAGAAAGTAGTAACTTATCAGCATGAGGTAGAAATCTGAGTCTTAATATAGTGGGATGCATCTTCTTCATGTAAATGAAATAATTGGAATTTTCACAAAAGGAAATTAGAATGAGAAGCAATGAATTGTATCATAGCTAAATACAGGTGTCAACTTGATATTTGAGTTTTTAGCTTTGAGCACATTTGTAGAGAATTAGTAGTTGATTTAGCCCAAAACGAACCTGCAGGTCCATCCTAGTGAGGCAGGGACTTGGCCCTGGACAAGTGAATGAAATGCAGAGAGCTCCTTGAAGAAGTTGGCATCTTTCTGTATACTTGGCAAAACCTATGATCTGGCAAGTAAAGATTGTCCTTCTCTCAACTGTTAAGATGGGTATGGTGTGGCCAGTTCCCTAGACCTTTTGGTGATGGTGCTTGCTGTCCTGCCAAGCTGGACTAAAACATATTCATAATCGTAAAAGGAAATAAACCTCATTCCCTTAAGCTGTTTTGATGATTTTATCAATATCCATGCAGAGTAGTTGTAACAGATTGGTTATGGCTCAAATGAAAAAATTTATTTCAATATATGCATATATCACCTTACTATATCTTTTTTCTATGCTATTGAGACTAATTTTAAATACAGTAAACAATTTAAAAAGTAATTTTCTCAAGGTAAGTTGTTGTTTGGGGGAGGAAAATAGGATACATTCATAATTCCTTTATCTTAGAGGTTTATTGAAATAGATTTTTATACATTTACAGTATGTTCTGTATCCTTACTAAATTAACTCATTAATTATAAGATAAATTCTATGTGGATTAAACAGAATTTTTTCATATATACATTCTTCTCATCTCCAGACAATTGACATTTTTATTTCCAATATGTAATTAATTTCTTTTTAAGTGGCTGGCCAATTTTGCTAGTTATATCACTGTGGAATAGAAATAAAGAGAATAGGCATATTGTCTTGCTTGAATTCTCATGGGGAAAATAACGATTTGTCATTAAGTATAATATCAGGTGCAAAAATGTTTTGTACATCTCCTTTTAATCTTTTTTTCATACTTTCTTTTTTTAATATATTTTTCATTATTATTTCAGCTCATACAAACTTAATAGGTACACCAGTTCCCTCCCTCCCTCCTCCTCCCCCCGTGCCTCCCACCCCAATTCCCAGAGTCCTTTCTTGTGCATGCCTGAATCTCCTCTGGCCCTCCTCTCCGATGACGTACAAGGACCCAGTGGCATTTCCCTGAACCCTTTCCTGTGTTCCCCTTAAGCATAGGAACACTACTGTGGCTGTCAATCCCTTGCCTCCAAGGATCTTGGTGCCGTTAGCAGATGCTAGACTTTGTGAGGTCAATAGTGTGTTGGACATTGCGCCGGGCATGCAATGTTCAATTATGATTGCTTTTGCCCTAACTTGTGTGGAGTATCTTGCAAATCATTGCTCCTCCCACCCTTTTGCTCTTATACTCTTACCGCCCCTTTTCCGCAAATGTCCCTGAGCTTCAGGATGGGGAGAGATTAGTCTGGCCTAGTTTTAGGTGGTTGATATAGAGTCTCTGAAGTTCTGGATAGTGGTTTGTTGATTTTCTTTTGCAGTTTTGTTGCTCCTGCAATGCCCTTCACTCCATCGTGATGGGCACTGTATGTCACCCCCTGGCCAGAGACAGAAAGCTGTTAAACTGGAGTCTTATTATAAGAGCACATTCAAGGGTAGATGTAATACTTATACCCAAAAGTGGAATCTCAGGGTCATATGGCATTTGGCAATGGGAGGGGTCAATCACCCATTTGCAAAATGGTTACTTTTTAATCTGCCGGACTACGTGCCCTCCCCTTCTGGTGAGTTTATACCCCCTCAGTTGTAAATGATCAGGAACGAATTGTGAACTTAACTAGGTGTCACATTACTTTCTTGTAGTCTTGATGGAGGCCTATTTTCTCTATGTAACATGGTCACTTCTCTCCTTGTTTCTGGTGTGGCCCTCCAGCCCCATCCCTCCTGTTCATAATCCTTGCAATTACTGTAGGTAATACAGAGATTTACCTATGAGTGTCTCAAGATGGGCTGGGTGGGTTTGGTACTAGAAGCCACCTATTAGGGAGTACATATGGTGCTTAATTTTCTGGGTTTGGGATACTTCACTTAATATAATTGTTTCTAATGACATCCATTTCCCGGCAAATTCCAGTAATTCATCATTTTTGATGGCTGAGTAGTACTCCATTGTATAGATGTACGACAGTTTCCTTATCCACTCCTCAACTGTTGGACATTTGGGTTGATTCCATGAATTTGCTATTGTAAACAGTGCTTGTGCTATCGAGGTTAACCTCTGCTGTATGGGGGGTTATATGGCAGGGTCATATGGCATTTCAATCTTTAATTTCTTTAAGAATCTCCAGACAGCTCGTCAGAGTGGCTATATGAGCCTGCATTTCCACCAGCAATGTAGGAGAGTTCCCCTCTCTCCAAATCCTCTCCAGCAGTTGGTGCTATTTGTATTGTGGATTTTTGCCATCTAACCGGGGTGAGATGATATCTCAGGGAAGTTTTGATTTGCATTTCCCTCATGGCTAAAGAAGTGGAGCATTTTTTAAGATATTTGTTAGACATTTTAATTTCATCCCTGGTAAAATTTCTTTTAAGTTCCAGGGCCCATTTTTTAATTAGGCCATTAGTTTCCTTGATGTTTAGTTTTCTAAGTTCTTTGTGCACTCTGGACAGTAGAGCTCTATCAGATATGTGGTTAGTGAAGATTTTCTCCCATTCTGTGGGTTGCCTTTGAGCTCGTGTTACAATCTCTTTATCTGAGCAGAAGCTCTTTAATTTCACAAGATCCTAACTGTTGAGAGTTGGTAGCAGTGACTGTGCCATTGGATGTCTGTTTAGGAAATGTTTGCCTAGCCCAATCAGCTCGAGGGAGTTCCCTATCCTTTCAACTATGGGTTTTATAGTCTCTGGCCTGATATCAAGATCCTTGATCCATTTGGAATTAAGTCTTGTACATGGTGAGAAGTACAGGTCCAGCTTTAATCTTCTGCATGTGGAGATCCAGTTTTGCCAGCACCATTTGTTGAAGATGCTGTTCTTTTTCCATTGGATGCTTTGGGCCCCTTTGTCAAAGACCAAATGCCTGTAATTTTGTGGGTTTATATCTGGGTCTTCAATCCTTATCCATTGATCTGTGTGTCTATTTTGGAGCCAGTACCACGCTGTCTTTATAACTATGGATTTGTAATATAGACTAAGGTTCGTTATGGTAATACCTCCAGCAGTGTTTTTGTTACTCAGGATTGTCTGTGCTATCCTGGGTCTTTTGTGCCTCCACATGAATTTTGAGATTGTTTGGTCAACTTCTTTGAAGAATTGCTTTGGGATTTTAATTGGTATAGCATTGAATTTGTATATTGCCTTTGGTAGGATGGTCATTTTTACGATGTTGATTCTGCCAATCCAGGAACAAGGGAGGTCTTTCCACCTTCTGGTGTCTTCTGCTATTTCTTTCTTTAGGGTTTTAAAGTTTTCATTGTAAAGGTCTTTTGCCTCCTTGATTAGGTTTATACCAAGGTATTTCAGTTTTTTAGGGGCTATAGTAAATGGGATTGCTTCTCTCAAGGCTTTTTCACTTCTTTCATTCTGGGCATATAGGAAGGCCTCTCATTTTTGCACATATATTTTGTATCATGCCACCCTGCGGAACTTCTCAATGAGTTCTAGGAGCTTCCTGATGGAGTTTTTGAGATCACTCAGGTATAAGATCATGTCATACGCAAATAGGGATAGCTTGATTTTTCCTTGCCGGTTTGAATCCCTCTTATGTCCCTTTCTTGTCTTATGGCTTCAGCTAAGACTTCAAGTACATTATTGAATAGAAGTGGTGAGAGTGGACATCCTTGACTAGTTCCTGATCGAAGTGGGAATGCTTCCAATTGTTCCCCATTGAGCAAAATCCTTGCTGTAGGCTTGTTGTATACAGCTTTTATTATATTGATAAAGGTTCCTTCCATTCCTACTGTCTCTAGCATTTTCATCATAAAAGGCTGTTGGGTCTTGTCAAAAGCTTTTTCTGCATCTATCGAGAGTATCATGTGGTCTTGGACTTTGGACTGCTTTACATGATGAATTACATTTATTGATTTGCGTATGTTGAACCAACCTTGTGTGCCGGGGATGAAGCCTACTTGGTCCCCGTGAATAATTTTTTTAATATGTTTTTGAATCCGATTTGCTAAAACTTGGTTGAGAATCTTTGCGTCTGTATTCATCAGAGAGATTGGCCTATAGTTTTCTTTTTTACATGAGTCTTTATTAGGTTTTGGGATTAAAATGATATTAGCTTTGTAGAAGGAATTTGGTAGTGTTCGTTCCTTTGCTATTTGATGGAACAGTTTAAGGAGTATTGGTGTTATTAACTCCTTAAATGTCTGGTAGAACTCTGTGCTGAATCCATCTGGTCCAGGACTTTTTTGGTGGGAAGATTCGAGATTACTTCCTCAATTTCCTTATATGTTGTAGGACTATTTAAATAATTCATAACTTCCTGATTCAATTTTTTTAAGTTGTGTTTACTTAGAAATTCGTCCATCTCTTTTGTGTTGTCAAACTTCACAGATTATAAGTTTTTGAAATATGATGTTATAATTCTTTGGATTTCTTGGGTATCAGTAGTGATAACTCCATGTTCATTTCTGATTTTGTTAATTTGGGTTTTCTCTCTCCTGCTTTTGGGTAATTTAGCTAGGGGTGTATCAATCTTATTGATTCTTTCAAAGAACCAGCTTTTTGACTGGTTGATTTTTTCTATCATTTTCTTAGTCTCGATTTCAGATATTTCTCCCCTTATTTCGCTAATCTCCTCTCTTTTACTACTTTTGGGATGAGTTTGCTCTAGTTTCTCTAAAGCTTTAAGCTGCATTGTTAAGTTGTTTATTTCTGATGTTTCCATTTTTTTGATGTAGGCATTAAGAGCTATGAACTTACCTCTTAGAACAGCTTTCATTGTGTCCCAGAGATTTTGGTAAGTTGTATTTTCATTATCATTCACTTTCAGGAAATCTTGAATTTCCTTTTTAATTTCTTCCTGAATCCAGTTCTCATTCAGCATCATATTGTTAAGTTTCCAGGAGTTAGTGTATTTTCTCTTGTTTGATGTCTTGTGGATGTCTAGCTTTAGGCTGTGGTGGTCTGATAGGACACAGGTTAGAATTTCAATTTTTTGTATATGTGTAGATTCATTTTGTGGCCCAATATATGATCAATTTTGGAGAAAGTTCCGTGTGCTGCTGAGAAAAATGTGTATTCTTTGGTGCGTGGGTGAAAAGTTCGATAGCGATCTGTAAGATCCATTTCTTTCAGGGGTTTTTTAAGTTCCAAAGTGTCTCTGTTAAGCTTTTAACCTGTTGATCTATCCCATGTTGAGAGGGCGATGTTGAAGTCCCCAAGAATTATCCTTTGGGGGTTGATGTTTTGTTTTAGATGCTGTAGGGTTTTCTTAATGAATGTGGAGGGGCCCGTATTGGGTGCATATATGTTCTGTATTGTGAAGTCTTCCTGGTGAATTGTACCTGTGACTAAAATGTAGTATCCATCCGTGTCTCTTATAATTCTCTTTGGTTTGAAGTCCACTTTGTCTGATATCATAATGGCTACCCCTGCCTGTTTTCTGCTTCCATTTGCTTGTAGAGTTGTTGACCAGCCTTTTATTTTTAGAGCGTGCCTATCTTTTGTGGTGAGATGGGTTTCCTGCAGGCCACAGATTGATGGATTGAGATTTTTGATCCAAGTTTGTAATCTGTGTCTCTTGATCGGTGAATTAATTCCATTAATATTTAATGTTATAATGAAGAAACTATTTTTAATTCCAGACATTTATTATGTTTAGTAGTTTTTATAAGTATATTGCTTTGCTTTTAATGGTGTTATACTTGCCTTCTGTTCTCCTGGATATGCTTGTTTTTTTCTTCATGCTTGAGTATCATTTCTAGCATTTTTTGAAGGCCTGGTTTGGTGGCCATGTATCCCTTCAAGTTGTCTTTGTGCTGGAAGATTTTTCTTTCTCCCTCGATCATGACTGATAGTTTTGCAGGGTAAATCAGCCTGGGTTGACATCAATTCTTTTTTAGAACATTTCTACTATCCTAAAAAAATTATTGTTGTGAATTGCTATCTATGCTTTAAATCAGTTTAAATTCTATTCTGTGAGATCTGAAAATAAACTGCCATAGTTTCAGCTATAAAAATAATACTTATTTTGCTAACTAAATGATTTTGTAAAAATTGCATGTACACATGCACACATTTGCAGAACATGCACACACAAACACACACACACACACACACACACAAATGTATGCATATACACAAACAAAAGGAGAGAAATAAAGCCTTTACCCCTACTCCGCCACCTGGGGAATTGCGCCCGCTGTCCAGGCAGGACTCACCACCATCTAGGTAAGCTCAGCCCCTGCCCACTTCCAGAATCCCAGGAAGCCCAAGGGACCCAGCTCCTCCCAACAGCCAGCCAGAGCACGGAGCCCCGCAGAGCCAGGGAGGAGGACCCCCTGCGACTACCCCCACCCCAGCTCCCTCAGGTTAAATAGCGCCCGCTCACCGCTCTATCCTCCCTTTACCCCTACTCCGCCACCCGGGTCGTGTGCAGTCCAGCTGGGACTCACCACCACCTAGGTAAGCTCTGTCCCTGCACACCCACAGAACCACAGGCCAAATAATTCAGTTCAGTAAAAAATGCACAGAAATTGAAAGAAGATCTTAAGAGTTAAAACAATGCCCAAGTCAAAGTGCAAATCCATGAGAAACAACACTCAAGTAAACAAATCTCCCACTGAAGGAATTAATCCCATAATGATAGACTCCAACCAGAACAAATCCACGGAAAATGGCCAAGAAAGCCTGACCCAGGATAATGACTATTTTTTTATTATTATTATTAATACATTTTTAGTAATATTTCAGCTCATAAAAACGTAATAGGTGCACCAGTTCCCTCCCTCCCTCCTCCTCCGCCCGTACTCCCTGCTCCCCCTCCCCACCACCCTCCCTCCCCATCCCCCCGTGCCTCCCGCCCCAATTCCCAGAGAGTCCTTTCTTGTGCATGCCTGATTTTCCTCTGGGCCCTCCTCTCAGATGACATACAATGACCCAGTGGCCTTTCCCTGAACCCTTTTCCCGTGTTCTCCTTAAGTATAGGAACACTGCTGTGGTTGCCAATCCCTTGCCCCCAAGGATCTTGGTGCCTTTAGCAGATGCTAGAATTTGTGAGGTAAATAGTGTGTTGGCCATTGCGCTGGGCATGCAATGTTCAATTATGATTGCTTCGGCCCTAACTTGTGTGGAGTATCTTGCAAATCATTGCTCCTCCCATCCTTTTGCTCTTACACTCTTACCGCCCCCTCTTCCGCAAATGTCCCTGAGCTTCAGGATGGGGAGAGATTAGTCTGGCCTAGTTTTAGGTGGTTGATATAGAGTCTCTGAAGTTCTGGATTGTGGTTTGTTGATTTTCTTTTGCAGTTTTGCTGCTCCTGCAATGCCCTTCAATCCATCGTGGAGGGCATTGTATGTCAACCCCTGTCCAGAGACAAAAAGCTGTTAAACTGGAGTCTTGTGTTAAAAGCACATTCAAAGGTAGATGTAATAAAAGTGGGAAACCACAGTGAGAGAGGGGTCTATCAACCATTTGCAAAATGGTTATTTTTGTCTGCCAGACTATATGCCCTCCTCTTCTGGTGAGATCATAACCCTTCGGTAGTAAATGATCAGGAACGAAAGTCTGTGAACTTAATCAGATGTCTCATTACTTATTTGAGTCCTTGATGGAGGCCTATTTTCTCTGCTGTAACATGGTCCCCTCTCTCCTTGTTTCTGGTGTGGCCCTCCTACCCCATCCCTCCTGTCCATAATCCTTGCAATTACTGTATTGCAGAGATTTTTCTATGTGTGTCTCTAGGTGGGCTGGGTGGGTTTGGTACTAGGAGCCACCTATTAGGGAGTACATATGGCGCTTAATTTTCTGGGTCTGGTATACTTCACTTAATATAATTTTTTGTAATGACACACATTTCCCAGCAAATTCCAGTTATTCATCATTTTCGATGCCTGAGTAGTACTCCATTGTATAGATGTACCACAGTTTCCTTATCCACTCGTCAACTGTTGGACCTTTGGGTTGATTCCATGACTTTGCTATTGTAAACAGTGCTGCTATGAACATGGTCGTGCTTGTGCTATGGAGGTGAACCTCTGCTGTATGGGGGGTTATTCCCAAAAGTGGAATAGCAGGGTCATATGGCATTTCAATCTTTAATTTCTTTAAGAATCTCCAGACAGCTCATCAGAGTGGCTATATGAGCCTGAATTCCCACCAGCAATGTAGGAGAGTTCCCCTCTATCCACATTCTCTCCAGCAGTTGGTGTTGTTTGTATTGTGGATTTTTGCCATCCTGACCGGGGTGAGATGATATCTCAGGGAAGTTTTGATTTGCATTTCCCTGATGGCTAAAGAAGTGGAGCATTTTTTCAGATATTTGTTAGACATTTTAACTTCATCCCTGGTAAAATTTCTTTTGAGTTCCAGGACCCATTTTTTAATTGGGCCATTGGTTTCCTTGGTGTTTAGTTTTCTAAGTCCTTTGTGCACTCTGCACAGCAGAGTTCTATCAGATGTGTGGTTTAGTGAAGATATTTTTCCCATTCTGTGGGTTGCCTTTGAGCTCCTGTTACAATCTCTTTATCTGAACAGAAGCTCTGTAATTTCACAAGATCCCAACTGTTGAGATAGCAACAGTTGAGGTAGCAGTGACTGTGCCATTGGATATCTGTTTAGGAAATGTTTGCCTAGCCCAATCAGCTCGAGGGAGTTCCCTATCCATTCAACTAGGGTTTTTATAGTCTGTGGCCTGATATCAAGGTCCTTGATCATTTGGAATTAAGTCTTGTAAATGGTGACAAGTATGGGTCCAGTTTTATTCTTCTGCACGTGGAGATCCAGTTTTGCCAGCACCATTTGTTGAAGATGCTGTTCTTTTTCCATTGGATGCTTTGGGCCCCTTTGTCAAAGACCAAATGGCTGTAATTTTGTGGGCTTATATCTGGGTCTTCAATCCTTATCCATTGATCTGTGTGTGTATTTTGGAGCCAGTACCAGGCTGTCTTTATAACTATGGATTTGTAGTATAGACTTAGGTTTGGTATGGTAATACCTCCAGCAGTGTTTTTGTTACTCAGGATTGTCTTTGCTATCCTGGGTCTTTTGTGCCTCCATATGAATTTTGAGATTGTTTGGTCAACTTCTTTGAAGAATTGCTTTGGGATTTTAATTGGTATAGCATTGAATTTGTATATTGCCTTTGGTAGGATGGTCATTTTTACGATATTGATTCTGCCAATCCAGGAACAAGGGAGGTCTTTCCACCTTCTGGTGTCTTTTGCTATTTCTTTCTTTAGGGTTTTAAAGTTTTCATTGTAAAGGTCTTTAACTCTTTGGTTAGGTTTATACCAAGGTATTTCAGTTTTTTAGGGGCTATAGTAAATGGGATTGTTTTTCTTAAGGCTTTTTCACTTCTTTCATTCTGGGCATATAGGAAGGCCTCTGATTTTTGCATATTTATTTTGTATCCTGTCACCCTGCTGAACTTCTCAATGAGTTCCAGGAGCTTCCTGATGGAGTTTTTGGGATCACTTAGGTATAAGATCGTCATCTGCAAATAGGGATAGCTTGACTTCTTCCTTGCCGATTTGAATCCCTCTTATGTCCCTTTCTTGTCTTATGGCTTCAGCTAAGACTTCAAGTACAATATTGAATAGAAATGGTGAGAGTGGACAGCCTTGTCATTTTCCTGATCGAAGTGGGAATGCTTCCAATTGTTCCGCATTGAGCATAATCCTTGCTGTGGGCTTGTTGTATATAGCTTTTATTATATTGATAAAGGTTCCTTCTATTCCTGCTGTTTCTAGCGTTTTGATCATAAAAGGCTGTTGGATCTTGTCAAAAGCTTTTTCTGCATCTATCGAGAGTATCATGTGGTCTTGGACTTTGGACTGGTTTAAATGATTAATACATTTATTGATTTGTGTATGTTGAACCAACCTTGTATGCCGGGGATGAAGCCTACTTGGTCCCCGTGAATGATCTTTTTAATGTGTTTTTGAATCCGATTTGCTAAAACTTTGTTGAGAGTCTTTGCGTCTGTGTTCATCAGAGAGTTCGACCTATAGTTTTCTTTTTTAAGTGAATCTTTATTAGGTTTTGGGATTAAAACGATATTAGCTTCGTAGAAGGAATTTGGTAGTGTTCCTTCCTTTGCTATTTGATGGAACAGTTTAAGGAGTATTGGTGTTATTAACTCCTTAAATGTCTGGTAGAACTCTGTGCTGAATCCATCTGGTCCAGGACATTTTTTGGTGGGAAGATTTGAGATTATTTCTTAAATTTCCTTATATGTTATAGGACTATTTAAATAATTCACAACTTCCTGATTCAATTTAGGTAAGTTGTGTTTACTTAGAAATTCATCCATCTCTTTTGTGTTGTCAAATTTCACAGAGTATAAGTTTTTGAAAGTTGATGTTATAATTCTCTGGATTTCTTGGGTATCAGTAGTGATAAATCCATGTTCATTTCGAATTTGTTAATTTGGGTTTTCTCTCCCTTGCTTTTGGTTAATTTAGCTAGGGGTGTATCAATCTTGTTGATTTTTTCAAAGAACCAGCTTTTTGAATGGTTGATTTTTTCTATCATTTTCTTAATCTCGATTTCAGATATTTCTCCCCTTATTTTGCTTATCTCCTCTCTTCTACTACTTTTGGGATCAGATTGCTCTAGTGTCTCTAAAGCTTTAAGATGTATTGTTAAGTTATTTATTTCTGATGTTTTCATTTTTTTGATGTAGGCATTAAAAGCTATGAACTTACCTCTTAGAACAGCTTTCATTGTGTCCCAGAGATTTTGGTAAGTTGTATTTTCATTATCATTCACTTTCAGGAAATCTTGAATTTCCTTTTTAATTTCTTCCTGAATCCAGTTCTCATTCAGCATCATATTGTTAAGTTTCCAAGAGTTAGTGTATTTTCTCTTGTTTGTTCAGTTGTGGATCTCAAGTTTTAGGCCGTGGTGGTCTGACAGGGCACACAGGTTAGAACTTCAACTTTTTTGTACATGTGTAGATTCCTTTTTGTGGCCCAGTATTTGATCTATTTTGGAGAAAGTTCTGTGTGCTGCTGAGAAAAATGTGTATTCTTTGGTGCGTGGGTGAAAAGTTCGATAGAGATCTGTAAGGTCCATTTCTTTAAGGGTTTGATTAAGGTCCAAAGTGTCTCTGTTAAGCTTTTGACCTATTGATCTATCCCATGTTGGGAGTGCAGTGTTCAAGTCCCCAAGAATTATCGCTTGGGGGTTGATTTCTTGCTTTAGATGCTGTAGGGTTTTCTTAATGAATGTTCAGGGGCCTGTATTGGGTGCAAATATGTTCAGTATTGTGAAGTCTTCCTGGTGAATTGTACCATCTGTGACTCTTACAATTTTCTTTGGTTTGAAGTCCACTTTGTCTGATATCACAATGGCTACCCCTGCCTGTTTTTTGCTTCCTTTAGCTTGTAGAATTGTTGACTAGCCTTTTATTTTTAGGGCATGCCTATCTTTTGCGGTGAGATGGGTTACTGCAGGCAGCAGATTGATGGATTGTGATTTTTAATCCAAATTTGTAATCTGTGTCTCTTGATCAGTGAGGTAATTCCATTAACATTTAGTGTTATATTGGAGAAACTATTTTTAATTCCAGACATTTATTATGTTTAGTAGTTTTTATAAGTATATTGCTTCACTTTTAATGGTGTTATACTTGCCTTCTGTTCTCCTGGATATGCCTGTTTTTTTCTTCACGCTTGAGTATCATTTCTAGCATTCTTTGAAGGCCTGGTTTGGTGGACATGTATCCCTTCAAGTTGTCTTTGTGCTGGAAGATTTTTCTTTCTCCCTTGATCATGACAGATAGTTTTGCAGGGTAAATCAGCCTGGGTTGACATTTTAGCTCATTCAATACTTGAAGTATGTCTCTCCACGCTCTTCTTGCTTTTACTGTTTCGACTGAGAAGTCATTTGTTATTTTAATAGGTTTACCTTTAAAAGTGACTTGTTTTTTCTCCCTTGAATCTCTCAGCACCATTTTCTTGTCTTGAATGTGGAGCGTTTTGACTATTATTTGCCATGGCGTGCTTATGTTTTGGTCATATCTGTTTGGGGTGTGGAATGCCTCTTGTATATGGATGGGCCTCTTTTTTTTTAGATGAGGGAAGTTTTCCTTGATGATCATTTGAAAAATTTCTTCAGGGGTTTTATTTTGAGATTCTTGCTCTGGTATTCCATGAATATGCATGTTGGGCTTCTTCAGGGTGTCCCATATCTCCTGGATATTTCTCTCAAGTATCTTTTTGGCTTTAACAACCTCTTTCATTGAGCTGGTTCATACTCCCACTTTGTCTTCAAGGTCTGAAATTCTGTTTCCTGCTTCATTAGTTCTGCTGATAAGACTCTCTGTGGAGTTCTGCATTGAAGATAACTTGTCTTTTAGCTCATTTTAAACTCTGTTTGAGTCTGCTTTAACTGATCTATGCCAGTTTCTGTTTCTTGCACTGTTTTTCTCAACTCCTCCAAGTGTCTATTGTGTTCCTCTTCAAAACGATTTATTTGATTATTTAATTCCTCCCGGATTTCCTCTTTCATAGTATTGAACATGATAACATATCAAAAAGATCATTCACGGGGATGAAGTAGGCTTTATACCAAGCGCACAAGGTTAGTTCAACATACTCAAATCAATAAATGTAAACCAGGCCAACATTCAAGACCACATGATACTCTCAATAGATGCAGAAAAAGCTTTTGACAAGATCCAACAGCCCTTTATGATCAAAACCCTAGATAAGGTAGGAATGGAAGGAACCTTTATCAATATAATAAAAGCTGTATACAACAAGCCAAGAGTAAGGATTATACCAAAGGGGAAAAACTTGAAGCATTACTACTTCGATCAGGAACTAGAAAAGGCTGTCCACCGTCACAACTTCTTTTCAATATTGTACTTAAAGTCTTAGCTGAAGCCATAAGACAAGAAAGGGACATAAAAGGATTCAAATCGACAAGGAAGAATTCAAGTTATCTCTATTTGCAGATGACATGATCTTATACCTGAGTGATCCCAAAAAGTCCACCAGGAAGCTCCTGGAACTAATTGAGAAGTTCAGCAGGGTGGCCGGATACAAAATAAATGTACAAAAATCAGTGACCCTCCTATATGCCCAGAATGAAAGAATTGAAAAAGCCCCGAGACAGTCAATCCCATGTACTATAGTCCCTAAAAATATGAAATTCCTTGGTATAAAACTAACCAAGGAGGTAAAAGACCTTTACAATGAAAACTTTAAATCCCTAACGAAAGAAATTGCAGAGGACACCAGAAGGTGGAAAGCCCTCCCCTGTTCCTGGATTGGCAGAACCAATATCATAAAAATGACCATCTTACCAAAGGCAATATACAAATTCAATGCTATACCAATTAAAATCCTAAAGCAATTCTTCAAAGAAGTTGACCAAACAATCTCAAAATTCATATGGAGGCACAAAAGACCCAGGATAGCAAAGACAATCGTGAGTAACAAAGCACTGCTGGAGGTATCACCATACCGAACCTTAGTCTATATTAAAAATCCATAGTTATGAAAACAGCCTGGTACTGGCTCCAAAATAGACACACAGATCAATGGATAACGGTTGAAGACCCAGATATAAGCCCACAAAATTACAGCCATTTGGTCTTTGACAAAGGGGCCCAAAAAATCCAATGGAAAAAGAACAGTATCTTCAACAAATGGTGCTGGCAAAACTGGATCTCCACATGCAGAAGATTAAAACTGTACCCATACTTGTCACCATGTGCAAGAATTAGTTCCAAATCGATTAAGGACCTTGATATAAGGCCAGAGACTATAAAAACCATAGGTGATAGGGTAGGGAACTCCCTCGAGCTGATAGGGCTAGGCCAACAGTTCCTAAACAGACATCCAATGGCACAGTCACTGCTACCAATTCTCAACAGTTGGTATTTGGTGAAATTAAAGAGCTTCTGTTCAGATAAAGAGATTGTAACATGAGCTCAAAGGCAACTCACAGAATGGGAGAAAATCTTCACTAACCACACATCTGATAGAGGTCTATTATCCAGATTGCACAAAGAACTTAGAAAACTAAACACCAAGGAAACTAATGGCCCAATTAAAAAATGGGCTCTGGAGCTTAAAAGAAATTTTACCAGGGATGAAATTAAAATGTCCAACAAATATCTTAAAAAATGTTCCACTTCCTTAGCCATCAGGGAAATGCAAATCAAAACTTGCCTGAGATATCACCTAACCCTGGTCAGGATGGCAAAAATCCACAATACAAACAACAAATGCTTGAGAGGATGTGGAGAGAGGGGAACTCTCCTACATTGCTGGTGGGAATACAGGCTCATACAGCCACTCTGGTGAGCCGTCTAGAGATTCTTAAAGAAATTAAAGATTGAAATGCCATATGACCCTGCTATTCCACTTTTGGGTATAACCCCCCATGCAGCAAAAGTTCACCTTGATAGCACAAGTGCAACCATGTTCATAGCAGCACTGTTTACAATAGCAAAGTCATGTAATCAACCCAAATGTCCAACAGGTGACGAGTGTATAAGAAAATGTGGTACATCTATACAATGGCGTACTACTCAGCCATCAAAAATGATGAATTACTGGAATTTGCCAGGAAATGGATGTCATTAGAAACAATTATATTAAGTGAAGTATCCCAGACCTAGAAAATTAAGTGCCATATGTACTCCCTAATAGGTGGCTCCTAGTACCAAACCCACCCAGCCCACCTAGAGACACTCAAAGATAAATCTCTGCAATACCTACAGTAATTGCTAGGATTATGAACAGGAGGGATTGGGTAGGAGGGCCACACCAGAAACAAGGAGAGAGGGGAATGTTAAGGCAGAGAAAATAAGCCTCCATCAAGGGCTGCAAGTAAGTAATGAGACATCTGGTTAAGTTCACAGACTTTCATTCCTGATCATTTACAACTGAGGGGGTATGATCTCACCAGAAGGTAAGGGCATATAATCTGGTAGATAAGAAGTAACCATTTTGCAAATGGGTGATTGGCCACTCCCTTACTGTGGTTTCCTACTTTTATTACATCTACCTTTGAATATACTCTTATAACAAGACTCTAGTTGTACAGCTTTTTATCTCTTGCCAGGGGTGAAATACAATACCCATCAGGATGGAGTGAAGAGCATTGCAGGAGCAGCAAAACTGCAAAAGAAAATCAACAAACCATAATCCAGAACTTCAGAGACTCTATATCAACCACAGAACTAGGCCAGCCTAATATCTCCCCATCCTGAAGCTCAGGGAAACTTGTGGAAGAGGGAGCGGTAGGATTGTAAGAGCACAAGAATGGGATGAGCAATGATATGCAAGATACTTCACATAAGTTAGGGCCAAAGCAATCATAATTGGACTTTGCATGCCCTGGGCAATGTCCCACACACTATTGACCCCACAAAGTGTAGCATTTGCTGAAGGTACCAAGATCCTTGGAGGCAAGTAATTGACAGCTGTAGTAGTATTCCTATGCTTAAGGGGAACACAGGAAAGGGTTCAGCGAAATGCCACTGGGTCCTTGTATGTCATCAGAGAGGAGGGCCCAGAGTAGAGTCTGGCATGCACATTAAAGGATTCTTCCGGGATTGGGGGGGAGGCGCTGCGGAATCAGGAGGGATGTATTAGGAGAGGGGGAGCAGGGGGGTCGAGGGGGAGGAGGGAGGGAGGGAACTGGTGTACCTATTAAGTTTGTATGAGCGAAAATAATAATAAAAATGTTAAAGGGAAAAAAAATAAAGAAAGAAAGAGTGAGGGGGATATTTTCTTACTCATTCTGAATGATCATAACTTGTTTTTAACTTGTTCTCATCAATTCTCTTTGCCTTTTGTTTTTAACCTCTGTAAGAACAAGACATTAATACAAAGTTTCAGTTCACATGATTTTCTTTCTCTATTGCCAGAGTGTTATCTGTACAGTAAACTTCTCTTACTTACTTGTCAAAACTAAATCAAAGTTCAGTTCCTCAAGCACTAGTAATCCATCAAACTACCTACTTTAACATCTTCTTGTTTGTTTTCATTTATTTCATTTATATTACTTGTTAAGTCTTACTTAGATTTGGCTAATACTGATTTTATTAGAAAATTAAAATTCAAGCTTTTAAAACTGTAATTTCATTTTATTCTTCTATATGAAAAAGCATGAAAAAGAAAAATAGCTTTCCAGATTTCCTGTACTATAGATAAGAGAAATAAAATATTATCAGCAATGCTGCGGCATTTGTTA
Source organism: Typhlomys cinereus (assembly GCA_023101885.1). Classification (NCBI taxonomy): domain Eukaryota; kingdom Metazoa; phylum Chordata; class Mammalia; order Rodentia; family Platacanthomyidae; genus Typhlomys; species Typhlomys cinereus. Next base: position 151,024 of record JALPQD010000590.1, on the reverse strand, counting down.
AATCTTTAATCTCCTAGTTTCAGAAAACATTCTGTAATTAATATTGTAATTATTAATATATATTAACATTAATTCCATTTAAAACTAAATCTCTGGGCATCTGGTGTGACTGTGGAGAAATGTGATGATATTGGAGTATTACAGAGTGATCAAAGGTTATTGTGACTTGACTATCAGGCATTCTATTAGGTGCATTATTATGCTATTTCAACTGTCCTCCATATTAATTCAGTTCTTTAAAAATAGAGTAATTTAAGGTGACAAAATTTAACTAACTTTTTGTATCAATGATGACTATAAACACATCCACCTTGATTCCAGAATCTTAGTTAATTTTCTTGTATTACATATCTTGTCAAGGATAATCCTTGACAATCCTATTTCTTCAAACAATCCTATTTCTTCAAATATCTGCCAGAATATTTTGGCAAATATTTTGTTGTAACTATTTATTTTCTGTCCGAAATAATAGACAATTAAAATCACTATGTTCATCATATGCAATGTCATTATTTAACACAATGTCTCTAACTATCCATCCTGGTGGCTGCTTTTTAATAATAACAAGGAAATAATATCTATCATTCACTTGTAAATGTTAAACCATTTGTAAATTTTGTCTTATCACACAAAGAATAACAATAATAATCAGTATAATTTAGTAAGAATCACCTGTAAAAAAGTCACTTTGTATAGAATAGCAATTAATCTGTGATATTTCTGCCACTTTGTAACTGGAGCAGCAGAATTTAAATATGCTATAAATAACACAGCTAGTGAACTGTGGAAAGAAATATTAGAACCCAAACACATTTTTCAACTTCAAGTCCCATGTTTTTTTTTTAGATGGCAGTATTTGTCAGTCAATAACATTAATCATCTCGCCCCTTTGAATTATCTACTTCCATTGTTCCTCTTCCCATCACTGCATTCTTTGTTTATTAGATTAACCCTACTTTATTATTTTCTATTATTCACCTTAATTAGTTTATATTTCATTCTTGATTTTTTAAAACTATCATTGCCAGACAAACTGCATGAAGAAAACTGTCACTCTATCACACATCTTCACAGTTCACATCATTTCACAATATACACATATCTATGTTAAACAAAGAGACCCATAATAAAATGAAACTTGTACATATTCCCTATACCCATTTTGTGATGATGAATTTGTGATGTTGGAACTTTGTGGAATGGAAAATCAAGTGAAACAGGACTGGTCATTTAGTTTAGGACTACCTCGAGAACCAGATGCATACATGCAGAATTTGGAAAATGAGTTGCTCTATGTGTACAGTTACACAAAAATAGACTAGTAAAATAAGTGTAGATCAAGTATTTAGAATTTATTTGACAATACAGCAGATTTTCTCAACTGAAAGAATTCATATATAACACTGTCAGTCTCTTATTTTCTTTCAGCACATTTCTCTCTTTAATTAGTGAAGAATGACCTACACCTTATATAAAATAGAGCAGGAATCCCTGGTGGGGCTTACTGGATAACACATGAAGGGGGTTGGGGGGGAAGTGGGAGAGAGACAGGTTGGAAAGAAGAATGATTCAGGTATGATAGGAGGAAGGAGGGGTAAGTAACAGGAGAAGACGACACATAAATGAATTTGTATATGAAAGTTTATAAAACTAAACAAATTCTAAATAAACTAAAAATTTACTTGCAGAATTAGGAACAAAAACATAGTCAGATAACTAGTGCTGTAAAAACATATGCCACATCCTTCACAAACCCTAATTTCATCTCTTAAATGAAACTCAAATAAATCTCTCTTAGATGGTATCAAATATATGGAAAAACCATTTCCATGTGTTGCCATTTGAGACTTCCTTTAAGACCAAATGAATAATATATTTAACATTTATTTTAACATCTTATGAAAACATCTAAAAACATGCTTCTGCCATTTTCATTATAAAATATAAGCAAGTTTTAATACGTTAGCATCAACAAAACAGGCTGCAATATTCTGTATATTCCATGTTGCTTTCATTTTCTTTTTTATTCATAATAAGCTATTAATGTAGAACTGCATTTTAAAAGAGGCCATCATTAAGAAAAATGTGTAGCCACTATTGACCTCACAAAGTCTAGCATCTGCTAAAGGCACCAAGATCCTTGGAGGCAAGGGATTGGCAGCCACAGTAGTGTTCCTGTGCTTAAGGGGAACACGGGAAAGGGTTCAGGGAAATGCCACTGGGCCCTTGTACGTCATCGGAGAGGAGGGCCCAGAGGAGAGTCAGGCATGCACAAGAAAGGACTCTCTGGGAATTGAGGCGGGAGGCACTGGGGGATGTGGAGGGAGGGGTGAGGGGAGGGGGAGCAGGGGGTTCGGGGGGAGGAGGAGGGAGGGAGGGAACTGGTGTACCTATTAAGTTTGTATGAGCTGAAATAATAATAAAAATGTATATAAAAAAAGAAAAATGTGTAGCTCCTTCCTTTGTATCAGAATCACAGTACAAATGAATGGTTATTGATCTGAGACAAGAAAAGGGTGAAGTTCAGGGACTAAAATTTGATTGGCTTCTTTTTATTGGGCTATGGCACTACTTCAACATTTCCCAAAGCAGAGGTTACAGTAGTAGCATAATTGATCCTGTATAAAGTAGATGATATTTGAGTGATCTTGTCTGGTGAACTGCAAGAATGAGCTCGATTGTCCCTTCTGCATTGGGAAACAAAACATTGTCTTAGGGCAGAGGTGAGTGATACTAGTCTTCCAACTCCTGTCTGGCATTACTCCCAAGATCCCGATGCACACTGACATTTCAATGAGAATTCCTGTCAGCCCACGCATTTTGCTATCTGAACATCATTAAGTAACTGGTTCCTGAGGACTGCTACTCTTTATATATGAAAGCATATAAACCCCTTTTCTTTACATAGCTCTTCCTTTCTCCACATAGTGAAAATCTCATTTGTATTTGGTATTTTGTCACAAATAACTATTCCTGATATATTATCCAAGCCTATTTTCACTTTACTCCTAGCTTACTGGGAAGGTAGTGTGCAAAATCAGGGACTAATATTCAGTAGTACACATCTGAAGTACTGTTTCATCTTAATATCTGACCGTTCTCAGTGACACATTGCATTTAAAATAGTGTTTTGAAAAAGATAAATGTCCTAATTCTAAATGTTATGCTTTGTTCCCTGCAATAGTAGGAATAATTTTCGTTGTTTGTAAGGAGTATAATTTATTGTGGATTAGAATACAAAGGCAATCAACTTTTGCGGAAGAAACCTAGAAGTGTAAATTCTTATTATTAACAAACACAGTCAAGCCAACAGGTCATTGAAATTAGAATCTCCCCTTAAAATCTGCTCTTGAAATAGGTCAGAATTACCTGGACCTTGAAAAGCATGAGTTGGTGTTTTTATTCTAGACCGTGTGAATCCATAAATTTCTAAGGCACTGTATTTTAGGATCTAGTCATAATCAATGAAAAGGTATGAATATTCAGATAGTTTTTCACCTTTGATGTCTAGATTTCCACTTTTGTCTCTTTTGATATTCTACATTTACTTTTTGTAATCCACTCCACATGTGCCAAAGAGCAAACTGATTTGGTCTTCAAATGAGATTGTTCAAATATATTCAAACAATTTTTATCATGCAATAATACTCTTGAGAAAATTGTAACTTTCCAATTCTAAATATCCTAACTATGCAGGCAGAAATTTGTTTCAATGTTTTTTGCTTGTGGAGTGCAAATGTATTGTGTTCACTAATACTGTGATATTAATTCCAAGAAAGCAAAAGATTCATCTTTTGTTCTTTCAATGCAACATTATGTTCATGTGGGTGAAATGGAAAGAATTCTAATGCATGAAGGATCAAAGCAGTGTTGGAGAAGTAGAGTACTCTGTGTGCTTTTTTTATTAGTCTCTTCAATAATATAAATGAAGCAAATTTTTACTGTGTGATCAATGATTTGAAAATAAAATGTAATAAAATCTTATATTTTCCCAGTTGAATCAGAGCCAACAATCAATAAATGTAATTTTCTCATACTTTAGCATTCATAAATCCTAAACTATCTAGCAAACTGGGAAAAATGTAGCAACTACTTTCAGGAAGATAGATCAAGGTGAATTATGAAAATTATTTGCATGATAAAGTTTTTGACTACACATCTTGTCTCTGATTAAACAATACCCAAGGAATAAACTGATTCTCATCATTAGTGGCATTTTTCTTGATCTTTGAAAATACTTTTCAATTATACTTAAATTTATGACAATTTACAATCTGTCTTTGCTGAACCAAGGGATTAACTTCAAAGGTATCTTTATTTAAAAATATATGGTATTCAACTTGAATCAGTTAATATTCATTATAAATAATATGAATTTGAAATTAAAGAATTTAAGGTGTTATAAAGTAGCCAGAAGAATAGAAAATTTGGACGTTTTTAGCACACCGCTTATTACATTGTATCATATATCAGAATTATCATGACCTATGTTCAAATTAAACTTGCTTGGACCCACCCAAATTATTTCTAATTTGATAGATCTGGATTAGGACCCCAGAATTTGTAGTACAACATTTTTTTCAAGGTAATGCTAATGGTATTCATCCAGGATCATACTTGGTGAATCACAAAATAGCATAAAGTGAAAAGAGCAAGAACAATGAAAAAAGGGTTTCTTTGTCCTAAAAGCCAAGTAGATATGTATCATAAGGTAAGTCATTTACCTTTTCTCTATATATTAACAAACAAAATAAAATTTACTAAATCCTTATTTTTTGTATATAGATAGAAATTAATATTCCTGACATTTATTTATTTTTGAAAGTCTTAAAAGAGCTAAATTTTATATTAGAGAAATGAGAGAAAATAATGATATATAATATCAAATGATAGTAAATGTTCTGTTTAAAAACATTAAGCAATGTGAAGGATACAAAAATCAGTGGGGGAGAAAAAATAATTGTGTTTTATTATAAATCCTCTGTGAGCTAGGAATTTGTATTCAAAAATTGTTTCAAAGGAAACTTCAACTCAAAAAAGTTAAGTAACCTACCTAAATATTGCAACTCAGTAATTAATAGAATTAAAAGTTGAACTCTTACCTGAATCAAATATTATTTTCTTTTTTCTTTTTTGAAGTTTTTTAAAATTTTATTTATTTTTCTAATTTTACAAGCGTATTGAGTATTCATCCCAGCTTTCCTCCCTCCTCCCATCCTCTCCTTACTCTCCCTTCCTTTCATCATTCCTTCCCCCTCCATCCCACCCTTCTGCCTGTGTGTGCCAATGGACCCCAGGATTCACTCTGGCTTGGACACTCCTGTGGGATCACAGACCTCTGTGGTATATCCAATTACTTCTCTTCAGGCCACCCCACAGGTATGTGAATTTCCCTTTACTCATCCAGGTTTAGACCCAAAGGTTTCCACTTTAAGTGCCCATTCTATGGGTATATTAACACTACCTGCAGAACAGTTAGATATATTTTTTTCTTACCTATAAGTTTATTGGATGTCTTCCCTGTTGATTTTTTTCCGTTCGTTTTTAATAGGTTCTTGTTCTAGTTCATAATAACAGGGATGTATACCATTCTGACAAGTGGGTCTTGAATTCAATCAGTAAGCTTTTGGCTGTCTCCTTGATACTCATGCCACTATTACACTGGTGGTCACCTGTTGCTTTGCAACCTATAGATCTCATGCCATTGATGGGGTTTGTGACTATTTCTCTCCCCCAGTAGCTTCTTCAGCATTTCTTGGTACTGTGTAATCTATCCAGCAAAGAGGAAATCCTCAGAACATTTCCATTTGATATATTTTTCCCTTGTTCTGAAACCCATTTGTGTTGCATCTTCACTAACAGGGCCTTACTGACAGTTTTTGGAGAGCAACCAAGAGCAATCGCAAAAGCCTACAATGTTTGACGGTCTTTTAGACCTCTGACCAACATTTTCTCAGGAGATGTCCTATTTCTGTTACATCTAGTATAAGTTTGTCCCTGGGTTCTAAGTGGATCAGCTCAAGCTTTTTTTATTCCCCTATTTTCCTTACTCCATGTCCTTCTGCATAGGAACAGCCTACTCTTGTTCCTTTCTTTAAAAGCCTTTTTTTTTTTTTTTTACATATTATTATCATAGGATGTTCTTTTGGGGTTACTTCCCACAATCTTAGGATTTTTTTTTATAAGTCTCTTTGTTCCTCCTATCTCCCACATCCCTCCTATCTCCCATCACCTCATTCCCCACTATTTATTTTCCCATTTATTACCTACATCCCCCTTTTCCTGATATTCTAAATCTCCCCTCTAAAAAGTTTCACTCTAACCATCCCTTACCACCTTCCCATTTGTAAGACATTTTTTGAAATTTTCTCGCTTACAGTGCTTCCAATCAAAATACATTGACAAGGATATCAGTTCAATCATCTAGATATGAAATAGAACATGTGGTGCATAAATTTCTGTGTCTAAGATACCTCACTCAGTATTGTTTCTAGTTCCATCCATTCACCAGAAAATTCCATATTCTTATATTTTCTGACTACTAGGTAATATTCCATTGTGTAGATGTACCACATTTTAATTGTTATTTTCTTAATTAGAATATTATAATGGAAATTGGTAGGGAATTTCAAGGCACTTAGTATGTGTTTAATCCTTAGTACCACATAAAAACATATATGAAGACAAATGAAAGCAATCCCAATAATTGGAAGATGATATCAGGATAATCAGAAATTTAGGGTCCTCAGTTACCTAGAAAGTCTGATATCAGTTTGGGATATAAATGATTCTATCTCAGAAAAAACATTTATGGCACAGAGGCATTGCATAATTTACATTTTTATGTCATTATTTCATTTGCATACTTTTTTGCTTTTATTTTTTACATATTATTTTTATTCTTTATTAATCTTATCCATATATACAATGAGTTTTGCTAATAGCTTCTTTTCCTCCCTCCTATCCCAGACATTCCCATAGCATGTATGCTTCCCACCTTTATGTCTTCTCTTTTCTTAATCTGTACTTCAATAAATAATGAGTAATAATGAGTAATATGAGAAAATACATTGTCATAGATTCTCTTATTGATGTGAGACGATACTTAAACACAAATTAAAGGGAAAAGGAGATATTTATTTGGCTTATGATTCCAGAAAGGGGGAGATACAATCCATTATGTTGGGAAAGGCATAGCAGGTGGCAAAAGCTGGAGGCGACTTAGGTCATATCCATCATCATGGAGGCTTAAAGATGACATTGCAGATTGCCAGAGCAGACGATCAAGGTTCACCCCCTGAGACATGCCTTTCTTTAACAAGGCTCTACCTCTGAAAAGTGCCAGGATTTTTAACATGCCCAAATAACAGTATCAACTAAGGATTCAAACATATGAGCCTGTGGCAGACTACTTATATTCAAACTGTAACATTCATCCCTGGGACTCCATAAGCTCATAGATGCCTCAGGTTGTAAAATGAACTCAGTTCAACTTTAAAAGTCCCATAATCTTCAGTAGTTCCATCAGTAGTTCCAACATAGTCAAAATTCAAAGTCTAAAGCCTCCTACAAATCAATAGAAGTTACCTACTCCCAACATATATGGCAAAGAATAAACATTTTCATCACAAAAGTGATGTACAGGAGCATTTATCTGAACAATTGGTCCATAACAAGACTGAAAACCATAGCACAAACTCCAAATCCTACAGCTCAAAGTCTAGTTATGAACCTTCTGTTGAAATTATCTTAGTTCCAAAGAACTTCAGTTTCACCCATCTAGTGCAGCTGCCTATAAAATGCATATTTTTTGGGCTTGTTTTTATCATGGCATACAGCTCTCATTGGCAGATGTCCCATGATTGTTCTGGCATCTATAACATCTTCATGTCTCAGTGGCAAACTAGACTTTAGCTCCATAGTGCAAAATGCCCTTCCTGGGTCTCTTTGCTGTATTTTAGTCTTTTCACACTGCCTGGCCTAAGTCTCTAAAACTTTAGAGTGGGAATTTTATGCTTTAACCTTGGGATGGATCACAGATAGTTGAGTTTCTCCGTGCTAAGAATGGGAAGACTCTCTCCTCTACTACTTTATTCCTTGTAAGACTCTATTTTTTCCTCTAGCCAAGCAGGAATAGAAGACTCTTTTGTAGCTCTAACATGCAGCTATTTGCTTCCAAAATAATTTATATTCTTGTGGATGTGAGACTTCACTGAGGATCTTGCTCTTAGGGAGCAATATATTCTAGTACCCAAATGAATAGAAAGCTTACATTCAATAATGGAGTTAATCATTTCAACAATAGCCATATTTTGCAGTCTGAATTTTCTTTAATCTCACCTTCACATTTTTCAAGTTTTAATTTATTTTTAAAAATTCCTTGCTCTTTTCAATGATAACTGTTAAAAAGTAGTGCTAAAAGCTAGCCATGCCACACTATCAAAACTACACTGCCTTGAAAACCCCTTGAATATAACTTCATACAAACTTTTAGGACACAGGCAAATCTTAATCAAATTCTTTGCCAAAGTAACATTTCATTTTCTCTTAGTAATAGAATAATTTCTACTAGTCAGCTAGTGAGTTAGCAATTTCCTATTCTGTGGAAACCACACATACCTCTTCTCCAGCATTTACTACCTCACTTCCTTAATAACTCCTAGCCTCTCCTTAGCAATATCCAACTATGAAGAATTGTAGCTTTACCCATCCACTCTCTTCTTCCCCTTGTTTTCCCACCATGCATTCATGTCATGATGGCTCTATTCTCTCACAATGTACCTCTCTCCCAGTTCTCTCTAACTTTAATTTATCTTCTCTGCTCTAATGCTCCCCCACATTAATACTAAACTATGACTTTATTCTTGCCTCCCTCAAACCAAGTTTCTGACAACAATGTTGTCCTCATATGAGAAAATGCAGCTTGGCCTATGGGAGGCTGCCACACTATGAGCACAGAGAGTTCCACTAATGGAAGTTCTCCATGTTTTGAGAACACACGACCCAGCTCATGGGAACTCACTCACATTGTGAGTCCATAAAATTGTAATTCTGAAGACTGAGAAGCACTGTGTCATGTTCTGCTCCTAATCAATCAAACATTCATTCACAGCTCAGAACACTAAGTTAGACATAATCTCTTCCATCACTGCCACCATTTTATTCTCATGAGCCATAGCAAGCACATGTGCAGTGACTCTAGGGGCAAATGACAGACAACTTTTTATGTAACAGTACCATTTTACAAACAAGGAAACATGATGCTAGAAAGAATATAGGTTTTCCAATGTTTATGCAGTGAGTAAACATTAAACATAAGACATAAACTCTGACATGTCTGACTGTATGCATTTTTGTACTGTGATAATGTGATTTTCTCCATAAAATTATGTCAATAGTAGCATTCCACAGTAAATCTCATCTGGTGCTTATAAATAAGCTTTGTAAAAATGTCAATGAGGATTCCAGGGAGATGTGTGACTCAGTGATTAATGTTCTAGCTGTCCAAACTTGGTGACCATAGTTCAGATTTGCAGAACTCATAACAGCTGATTGGTATAGAAGCATGCTTGTAATTCAAGTATAATGAAAACAGCAGATCCTCTAAGCAAAGTAAATAATGAAATTAGTGTATAAGTTAGCTTTGGATTGACTTGAGAGACCCTGCCTCAATGAATGCAGAAAACAAAGAGAATGAGTATGAAGAATGTAGAGAATGAAGGTAGAGAGCAATCTAGGATGACTTCTGATATTAGCCTCTGGTTCATCACATGCACATGTACACACATGCATAAACATGCATATATGTGCACATTAATAACACACATGGGAAAATCTTGAAGAACACATGTATGTAACTATATACTTAAAAGAATCGTTTATGTTTGGACTGGGGAAATGACTAAGGGGTTTAAAGCCTTTGCCTTGAAAGTAAAAGGACAAGAAATTGGATCCCAAGTACTACATAAAAATTCTGGGTAAAAATGGTAGTAGTCTGTACTTCTGACCATGGAAAGCAGAACCTAGGAAATCCCAGAGCAAAGTAATAAGGATGAAGAACAATCCAGGTTGATTCCTGATGATGACCTTAGGCGTCCAAGTGACAACATAATCAAGTGCCCTTTTCATAGACACAGGTGTCAAATTGATGGTTGAGGGTTTGAGTTCTGGGCACATTTGTAGAGAAGTGGTAGTTGAGTTAAACCTAGAGTAAACCTGTCAAAGATTATTTAGTAGATGAGAAAGGCCCAGCTTGTAGTGGGTGGGACTAGTTCTAGGACAGGTGAATAAAATGAACAGAGAACTATTTGAGAAAGGGGGCATCTTTCTGTACACTTGACCAGTCATGCTGGTCTGACAAATAAGAATTGTCCCTCTCTTCACTGTTTTGTGGAGATGGTGTGGCTAGTTCTCTTAGCCCTGGAGTTGCGTGAGCTTTTCCACCAAGCTGGACAAATAACCAGGAATCATAAGAGAAAAAACATAGATACAGATGAAGGTTAAATCAACCTGCTTTCCTATTCTTGGTTGTTTGCCAGGCTTTGAAAGTGATGATTAACAATTTAAGATGAAAGTTCAAAGTCATCACTCCTGATGACCTTAATATCTATACCTGGTGGGTGAAGCCAGGGAAAATTCAGAGCAAAGCAAATAGTAAGTAAAAGCAATCCAGGATGACTCCCAAAGTCTTCCTTGGTCCTCCATGAAAACACATAATACCCTTGGATGCACACACACACACACACACACACACACACACACACACACATTTTAAAAGAAGAAGAAAAAAATAAATAAATAAAACTTTTTGATGACATCAGAAAAAATGGATTGTGGATATCTGACAATAGAAGTGATTTATTTGATTTCTTTTCTTCAACTGGAAGCACCGATAAGAAAATAGACACATTTAGTTAGTATTTTACTTGAAGCTGAAGAAGTATAATATAGAATATAATAATGCCAAATGTTATAATTAGACCATAGAATAGTTGCTATAGCAAACTAAATTTCATAATGCATACATGTTCACATTTGATTGTACTGAGTAATTTTCCACTTTTCAATTTTACAATCATAAATTATGATCGTCATACTTATTTAGAAATAGAACAGACCCTCTTTGGAAAAGAAGTGAAATTTTTAAAGGAATTTTCTAGTGTCACTATTCTCAAAAAAATTAATCCCCCGTGGCTAAGTAACATAAAGTCTGACCCTTGAAAATATTGCTTTCCCACTTTGTCTCATCTTGATGTGATTTAAGCTTTCATCAGTAAAAAAAAAAAAAAAGCAGACATGTTATTTCAAATCAAAAGAAAATATCACTCTCCTGTCTGAAAAGAAAGATCTTATGCACTGAGAAGTAATTGAGCTTTTTGTTTCTATCACTAAACCTTTCTGACTTTCAGCAACTCTGTTTTGAATCTTCCTCTGTACCAATTCAAGCACTGAGTATTACCCCTCTTTTCACTTTTTGTCTTTCTTAGATTTATAGGGAGAAATATTTGACAAAGATATTGCCTGCAAGTGCTGAGATGCAGGTGTGCATGGCTGGACTTGGACCGAGCAGTGGCCATTGATGCCAAACCCAAGTTCATTGTACTTAAATTGCTGCAGGCACAACAGATGTGTATAGGTACTGTTGTACATGTTGCCTTGACTCTACATGATTCTTGTTATCTATGAATTCTTTATTGATTAAAGAAAATTTCCTCTGACATACATAAAGTCTTTCTGTAATATTGGAGCATAATATGTGTCATTCCTGAATATGAAATTTTCAATACAGGCAAACAATTGTAGATTGATATCTGATATTTTTCACCCAGAGTGAACAGATGCTTTGATTGATAAAAATTAGGGTGATGAAAAACATATTTCAACATATTAGATATTTCTGGTCTTGAGTTATATCCTATTTTGGTCTTTACCACCACTCTTTGACCCAGTTAGTCAGTCTGAATATGTTATTGCACAGCCAGCTCCATTAAGTCTGTTATACCTTTTTTTATTCCAAAACAAAGCATCATTCTGGAAAACCATGCACAAAATATTTGAATGTGCCTTCCTCCATCGATCTCACATGTTGGAGACAATACATATGGTGTTTAGAGATGGGACATTAATGAGGTAGATAATAAAGACTCTTGTCTATATAGATTAATGCCTGTGTAAGAATGGGGAAGAAATTATAAGATAGGTCTCAATAAAATTATGGGTTTTGCCTTCTTTCCATGTATCCACTTCTCTGATATCTAGCCTCTGTTTCTTACCGATTCCACTGTTAAACAGCAAAGGAAGATAGTATTCCTTAGATGCTAAATCCCAATAACTATATGAAATGCATTTCTGTTCTGAATATTTTACTTGGTCTTCAGAGTTCTGTCAAAACCACAAAAAGTAATTTACCATGGAAATTGCAGTTTATTACACTGTATTACTAGATGGAAAGAAGGATGCTAGTTCAAAGTAAGTTAGGATTCACTGGGTTTCTTTTGTACTATTCAAATAATTTATTAAACTCATCTATATTCAGATACAACTTAACATTTTCATACTCAGAAGGAATACTTTAAAGAAATATTTCATAAAGCTAAAAATTTGATTATGTACCAACTGGCATATATTGAACTCAGAAAATATTTGTCCAATGAATAATGTCATTGAGTAATATTTAATGTACTGGGGAGATAACATAAGCTCAATTATAATGAAGAATCTTTTTATAGTTTGAGAATCAAGTGCATCCAAAGCATTATGTGTTGAAGACTTGATCTCTTTCTCCTGGCACTATTGACAGATAATAAGACCACAAGGGTGAAAACCTTATCATTAATTATTGAATTTGTAGCTGAATGGGTTATCAGTAGATGGGGCTTAGGTTGAAGATCATTGTGGTTATACCTTTCAATACTAAATTTTATCCTTGGCTCTTTTCTCTTTTACTCTTTGTTCCTTGGTACAGTAAGCCAAGTAATATCATCTACCACAAATTTTTGCAACAATAGTGTTCTGTCTTATCTTCAGTTCAAAGCAATGGATTCAGCAAAAGATGTGTTGAAACTTTTGGAACTGTGCACAAGAATATACCTTTCCTCTCTTTAAGATTATTTTTGGGATATTTGGTCACAATAATAGAAATCTGACAATATATCCATCTTGGTAATGATCCTACTTAACTGAAGAAGGAAAATAAGAATTACAACAGCTATGATACTAATTCAAACAAGCATTAGCTAATGAATAAATTTATATTGACTATATGAAAAATAGAGTGTATTTTTTACAAAAAAGTCTGTCACTCTAACACAAAACCCAAGAAAGTTATAGGAATCACCACAACTTGATGATGGTTCATAATTTTATGTTTTTTATTGTGTGCGTGCGTGCATGCGTGTGTGCATGTGTGCGTGTGTGTGTGTGTGTGTGAGAGAGAGAGAGAGACAGAGAGAGAGACAGAGAGAGAGAGAGAGAGAGAGAGAGAGAGAGAGAGAGAGAGAGAGAGAGGGCACTGTGTAACCCTGTGAAGGACCAAGAGTGAATTGAGGAACAATACTGGATTTCTTCTACTTCTTTTGTGCTTTAACCTGAGATTTCCCAGGCTAAGCCTTTCAGAGTAGGAAGAACAGATTATCACCATATCTGCCTGTCATTTTTACATGGAATACAGGATCCAAACTCAGGTCCTTCTTCTTCTTTTTTTTTTTTTTTTTAGGGGAGAGCGCGAACGCAGTCCCCCACTACCACAAATTATGCAGTCGAGTTTCCCACATTTGGGGAAATCGCAGGGATCAGCACATCCGGAGTGCAATGGATAAGCCTCGCCCTGGGAAAACCACCTTCGTGATCATGGTATCTCCCCTGCCAGGTAAGTATAGGTCCTTCTTCTGAAACAGAGTCTTAACCCCTGAGTCATATCTTCAGTCCTCTCCCTCCGCCCCTGGTTTATAATAATAATTACTAAATATTATAGTAGAGTCTAAGTATGCACAATGCAATATTAGAATTACTAATTAAAATATGTCAATTTCAGTATCTCATTTCTCAACAGTCTGTTTTAGAAAATAGGAGCAAAGGGAAATTTTGTAATTAACGAAGATAGAATTAACCAGATAAGAAAACCAAAAACATTATAAAAAGAATATTATAAGCCAATTATTTCTTATGAACATAGGATGCAAAAATCTTTAGTAACATATTAGCAAATAAAATCAGATACCATATAAAATAAGATGCCATATTGTTTACATATAGAATTTATACAGTGTACATAAGGTTTGATGTATGAAAATGTGACATAGATTGTTAAGTCAATTTGTATTAGTCATTTGTTCATGTATTTACCATGTATACGAAAGTTTATGATAGTACATTTTTAAAAAAATCGTGAAAAGTTTTGAATGTTGACTTGATTTCATTAAAATCTCTTTTTGCAGTGCAGCTATTATACATAATAATGACCTTTCTGATTTGCAATAAAGTTCAAAATAACTCTTACTTAAACTATGACTATATTTTAATACAGTAAAATGAATTTATGTCACTCAATATGAAAAGATTTGATTATATTATACATAATTTATGTGTGGTATAATTTTTTGGGATATAAATTACAAATATTCTCTTTCACAACTTATAAACAAACAGTTATTAATGCAAAGAAGTCAAATTTTAATTCAATTTCCATGTATTTAAATGAATTTGTTGCAATTTACTCTTAAGTATCTTGATGAGCAGGTACCAAAATTTCCTTCACATACCACATATATTTGCATTTCATTTTTAACATATTGCAAATTTTATTTTACAAGAGATTTACAATTCTCTTGAATTAGTTCATAATGAAATATCAACACTCAGACTTATTGCAGTGGTAAAGTGCTACATTATTATTTTCTAATATAAACATTATAGACAGACTCCTGCATCACTGAATAAACTGAGTCATAACAGGAATTCCAAATTGGTGTACTCTGCATCATATAAACCAATAATTAGTAGACTTTTCTCCATTTACAAAATTATGTTAAACATATTTTCTGTTCATTGTAACTTCAATAATAATGCAAATATACTTAAAATTTATATTGCTAGACATTCTTGACCCTACTTTCAAATACTTTTTTCTGTATTAATGAGTATTATGAGATTATTTCAGTATTAGATTTTGTGTTTATACATTTAAAAATACTCCAAAAATGTATATATTATTGTACAGCTTTTTGTTTTACTTCACACTGAATTCATGGACATTTCATTAGAATACTATACATAGGTCTAAGGAATTCTTATTCTAGTAGGATGACTATTCCATTAATGAATGGTTTTCCTGTTGTTTTTGACACTTAAGTAGCTTCTGTAACTTATTGTTTGTTTTTATACTTGTTTTGTATTTTCTTTCTAGATGTTTTTGAGCCCCATCTAGAATATCATTTCCTATACCAATATTCTAAACTGATACCTAGTCTTCTCTAGTACATTGAGAGTTTCAGGTTTACATTAAAGTTGCTGAAAGGTCTTATGATAAGATTTTGAGTGATTTTTATGCAGAATGAGAAGTAGAGATCTAGGTTCAATCTTCAGCATGTGTATATACAGTTTTCCCAGCACCATTGGTTAAGGAGTCTGACTTTTCTTCAACATATGTTTAACTTTGCTTTGTTGACTATGAATTGGTTGTAAATAAATGACTTTTTTTGCTTTCTATGTGTGGTATAATTGATTTATGTGCTTTTATATGACAATTCCATTGTGTTTAACTATTGTAGATCTGGATTATGTCTAAAGATCAGTTATTTGATCCCTCTGACCTTTCCTCTTTTGCTTTTACTGTTCTGCATCTTTTAAAATTACATATGAATTTTAATATTATTTCTAGTTTTGAAGAATGTCATTGGTATTTTGATGAGTGTTACACTAAATCTTTATATTTTTTTTTAATTTTTTTTTATTATTTATTCAACTGTGTGCATATGCGTGTGTATGTGCGCGCGCGTCTGTGTGTGTGTGTGTGTGTGTGTCTGTGTGTGTGTAGAACCACGGACGAATTCGCGAACCACCATGGACGCCTCCACCTCCTTCTGCCCCAGGATTCACAGGCTCCGCCCTACCAGGACCAGAAGCGCAGGCTGCCCCCGCTTCCGCCTGGCGTCTATACGTGGGATCTGGGATCCGAACTCAGGACCTTCCGCCTGCAAGGCAGAGGCTTAACCCCTGAGCCATGAATTTTAATATTATTTCTAGTTTTGAAGAATGTCATTGGTATTTTGATGAGTGTTACACTAAATCTTTATATTTTTTTGATACTCTATTTTTACTACTTTAATTCTGGATGTTTTTGTAGTTCCAAAATGTCATCCTTGAGAATGTGTCTCTTAAATTTCATATTTTCGATTTCTTTTCTATGATATAATCTGAAACTTTGTTTTAGACAAGTAGCACTGTCAACCACATGGTATCTCTGCCTGCATTGTTAGATTCTTACCACCTTCATTCCAGTTATCACAATAAGCATGTGACTGTGGAGTACTTGGTAGAAAAGAAGAAATTTTAGCAACTCTCTGAAGACTCAGGGAATATCATTGAGGAGGTCATAAGAACAGAAGAGGTAAGAGCCAGAAGGTAGGAAGGAATGCCACCATATATTTTCTTTTGGGCTTGACAGGGCTATGGCGTCCATGAACTCACTGCAGCTATGCTAGTATCCACAAAACCTGCACAAGATTTTGGTAGTCAATATTTCATCATGGAGTAGGGGGAAGTTCATGAATAACCACCCTCTCTGAAGGATTATTAAGGGTGAATGATGGCTGTGTGCAGTTGATCTGCTTTACTGATAAATCATCCATGCCTGTGTCCTGGCCATGCTACTGCAGACAACTCTTATGAAACTCAGTGGGCCACACACACAGAGAAAGAGATATATGGAAGGCTGGTTGAGAAGATGTAAAATTGGAGAATAAATATGGATGTGGTCAGGTAATAAAGGACAAAAGTGACAAAAAATTCATTGTATAAATGTATGAAACTGACTGTCATAGTTAACCACAGGTGTCAACTTTACTGTTGAGGGTTTGAGTTCTGGCCACAGTTGTAGAGAGTTGATGGTTGAGTTAAGCCCAGACCAAACCTGAAAGTGATTGTCTAGCTGATGAGGAAGACCCAGCCCATAGTGGGTGGGATTAGGCCCTGGATAAATCACAGAGAGCTAGTTGAGAGAGTGGGTATCCTTCTGTTCACTTGGCCAGACATGCTGGTCTGGCAAGTAAGAATTGTCCATCTCTCAGCCCTTACATGGTGTGGTGTGGCCACTCCTCTCGGCCCTGGTGTTGGTGCCTGCACTCCCGTCAAGCTGGACTAAGAACTGTAACCAGGAATCATAAGAGAATAAACCCTTGTTCCCTTAAGCTGTTTGATGGTCATTTATCAGCAGCCATGCAGGTGGACTGCAACACTGACTAAGAATAAAAAGCATAATTAAAAATAAAGTTGTAGAACAGAAAATATCAGCTTTAAGGAAAAATATAGATTACACATCTGAAGTAGAGAAAAATATCTGGCACTTAGAATTCTGTTAGTGAAAGTATTCAGTGAAATGAAGTTTTAATAAGCAGACTGTGCCTCTTTATATCCCTGGACATTAGGGAAAAATATTTTAAGATTCCCCTACATTTGTCACACATTTCAAATAAAAAAATAGAAAAATGTCAGAATACTATTTGAATTTTCCAGAAATTACCCCACAGTAAAGGATCTTGGCCTTTCAAATTTTGTATGCTTTGGTATTCCTGAATCCCCTGCTTTTCTCCTCACTTGCTTGTGCTAATATCTTTTTTTCCTTGTTTTTATTTCTTCCACTCATACAAAGTTGATAAGTACCCCATTACCCTCCCTCCTTCCACCCCTCCCTGGATCCTCTTGCTCCCTCTCCACCTTTTCCCTTACCTTTCCCCCCTAACTCTGTTTCTCCCAGTGCTCCCTCCCCCCGATTCCTGGAGCATCCTTTAGTGAGTGTGTCAAATTTCCCTCTGGGTCCTCCTCTGTGATGAGGTGTAAGGACTCAGTGGCATTGCCTAGAGCTCTTTTTGTGTGTATATGTGTTGGGGGTTCAATGATATGTTGGTCATTGCACAGGTCATGCAAAGTCCTATTATGATTACTTTGGCCTTATCGCGTATTGAGTATCTTGCATATCATTGCTCCTCCCCATCTTTAGGCCCTTACAATCTTACCACCCTTACTTCCACAAATTTCCCTGAGCTTTAGGATAGGGAGAGATAAGGCTGGCCTAGTTCCACGAATTTGATGTAGAGTCTCTGATTTTCCAAATTATGGTTTGTTGATTTTTTTTTCATTATTGCTGCTCCTGCAGCACTCTTGGCTCCACCCTGTTGGGTATTGGATATCAACCCCTGGCCACAGATAAAAGGCTGATAAAATATAGTCTTATTATAAGAGTAGATTGAAAGGTATATGGAATAAGAGTAGGAGACCATTTGAAGGATGGTTACCTTCAATCTGCAAGACTCTATGCCCTCCCTTTTTGGTGAGATCATATCCCATCAGATGCAAGTGACCAGTAAGGAAAGTCTGAAAGCCCAACCAGATATCTCATTACTTAGTTACAGTCCATGATGGTGGCCGATGTTCTCTGTTGTAGCAAATCCCCTCTCTCCTTGTTTCTGGCAGGGCCCTTCTTCCCCTTCCCTCCCTGCTTATATTCTTTGCAATTACTATAGGTATTACAGAAATTTATCTTTGACTGTGTCACTAAGTGGGTTTGTTACTAGGATGTACCTATTAGGGAGTACATACAGCACTTCATTTTCTATGTCTGTGATAATTCACTCAATATAACTTTTTCTAATTCCATCCATTTCATGGCATATTGCATTAATTCATCATTCATGGCTGAGTAGTATTAAATTGTATAAATGTACCACATTTTCCTTATCCACTCGTCAACTATTGGGCATTTGTTTTGATTCCAAGACTTTGCTATTGTAAGCAGTGCTACTATGAATATGGTCGTGCTTGTGCTATCAAGGTGAATTTTTGCTGTATGGGAGATTATTCCCAAAAGTGGAATAGCAACATCACATGGCATTTCAATCTTTAACTTTTTTAAGAATTGCCAGATGGCTTGCCAGAGTGGTTGTATAAGCCTGCATTCTCACCAGCAATGTAGGAGAGTTCCCTTCTCTCCACATCCTTTCCAGCATTTGGCATTGTTTTTATTGTGGATTTTTGTCATCCTGCTTGGGTGAGATGATATCTCAGCTAGGTTTGATTTGCTTTTCCCTAATGGCTAAGGACATGGAGCATTGTTAAAGATATTTGTTAGACATTTCAATTTTTCCCTGGTAAAGTTTCTTTCAAGTTCCAAGGCCCATTTTTTAATTGGGCCATTTGGTTTTTTTGGTGTTTAGTTTTCTAAATTCTTTGTGCACTCTGGATAATAGAGCTCTATCAGATATGTGGTTAGTAAAGATTTTCTCCCATTTTGTGGGTTGCCTTTGTGCACAAGTTAAAATCTCTTTATCTGAACAGAAGCTCTTAAATTTCATAAGATCCCATCTGTTCAGTGTTGGTTGTATTGACTGTGCAATTGGATTTCTGACCAGGAACTATTGGCCTAATCCAATCAACTTGAGGGAGTTGCCAACACTTTCAACTAAGGTTTTCATAATCTCTGGCCTTATATTGAGGTCCTCGATCCATTTGGAATTAAGTCTTGTACATGGTGACAAATATGGGTTGAGTTTTAATCTTCTCCATATGGACATCCAGTTTTGCCAGAACCATTTGTTGAAGATTCTGTTCTTTTTTCATTGGATTTTTTGAGCCCCTTTGAAAAAGATCAAATGGCTGTAATTGTGTGGGCTTATATCTGGGTCTTTAACCCTTATTCACTGATCTTTTTGTCTATTTTAGAGCCAGTACCAGGCTGTTTTGATAACTATGGATTTGTACTACAGACTAAGGTTTGGTATGGTGATACCTTCAGCAGTGTTTTTGTTACTCATGATTGTTTTTGCTATCCTGGGTCTTTTGTGCCTCCATATGAATTTTGAGATTGTTTGACCAACCTCTTTAAAGAATTACTTTGGGATTTTGATTGGCATTACCTTGGGATTTTGATTGGCATAGCATTGAATCTGTATATTGCCTTTGGTAGGATGGTCATTTTTATGATATAGATTCTGCCAATCCAGGAACATGGCAGGTCTTTCCACCTTATGATGTCTTCTGCAATTTCTTTCTTTAGAGTTTTAAAGTTTTCATTGTAAAGGTCTCTTACTTCCTTGGTTAGGTTTATACCAAGGTATTTCATTTTTTTAGGGGCTATAGTAAATGGGATTTTTTCTCTCAGTGCCTTTTCACTTCTTTCATTCTGGGCATATAGGAAGGCCACTGATTTTTGTACATTTATTTTGTATCCTGCCACCCTGCTGAACTCCTGTATTAGTTCCAGGAGCTTCCTGGTGGAGTTTTTAAGATCATTCAGGTATAAGATCATGTCATCAGCAAATAGAGATAACTTGACTTTTTCCTTGCTGATTTGCATCCCTTTTATGTCCCTTTCTTGTCATGGCTTCAGCTAAGACTAAAGGTACAATATTGAGTAAGAGTGGTGAGAGTGGACAGCCTCGTCTAGTTCCTGATCGAAGCAGAATGCTTCAAGTTTTTCCCCATTGAGTATAATCCTTGCTGTTGGCTTGTTGTATACAGCTTTTATTATATAGATAAAAGTTCCTTTCATTTTAACTGTCTTCAGGGTTTTGATTAAAAAAGGCTATTGGATCTTTTCAAAAGCTTTTTCTCCATCTATCGAGAGAATCATGTGTTCTTGAATTTTGGACTGGTTTACATGGTGAATTACATTTATTGATTTGTGTATGCTGAACCAAACTTGTGTGCCTGGGATAAAGCCTACTTAATCCCTGTGAAGGATCTTTTTGATATGTTTTTGAATCCGATTTGCTAAGACTTTGTTGAGAATCTTTGCATCTGTGTTCATCAAAGAGTTAGGTCTATAGTTTTCTTTTTTAAGTGTATCATTATTAGGTTTGGGGATTAAGATGATATTAGCTTCATAGAAAGTCTTTGGTAGTGGTGCTGGAGAGGTGGCTCAGGGGTTAAGCCTGTGCCTTGCAGGCAGAAGGTCCTGTGTTCAGATCCTAGATCCCATGTATAGACGCCAGCAGAAGCGGGGGCAGCCTGCATTTCTGGTTCTGGTAGGGCGGAGCCTGTGAATCCAAAACCAAGTAATCAAGAAGAAGGTGGAGGTTGTCCATGGTTCCCGAATTTGCCCCTGGGCTCTACACACGCACCCACAAACACTCACACACTCACCCCCCCACACACACAATTGAATAAAATAATTTAAAAAAAATTTTTTTAAAAAAGAAAGTTTTTGGTAGTTCCTTCTTTTTCTACTTGATGGTGTTATTAGCTCCTTAAATGTCTGGTAAAACTCTGTGCTGAATCCATCTTGTCCAGGACATTTTTTGGTGGGAATATTCAAGATTACTTCATTGATTTCCTCATATATTATAGGACTATTTAAATAATTCTCAACTTCCAGATTCAATTTCAGTAAGTTGTGCTTACTTAGGAATTCATCCATTTCTTTTGTGTTGTCAAATTTCACAGAGTGTAAGTCTATGAAATATGAGGTTATAAGACTTTGAATTTCTTGGCTATCAGTAATGATAACTCAATTTTCATTTCTAATTTTGTTAATTTGTGTTTTTTCTCTTATGTTTGGTTAATTTAGCTAAGGGTATATCAATCTTATTGATTTTTTCAAAGAACCAACTTTTTGACTGGGTGATTTTCTGTATCATTTTCTTGATCTCAATTTCAGATATTTCTCCCCTTATTTTGCCAATCTCCTCTCTTCTACTTCTTTTGGGATCAGATTGCTCTAGTGTCTTTAAAACTTTAAGCTACATTGTAAAGTTATTTATTTGTTATATTTCCGTTTTTTTGATGTAGGCATTGAGAGCCATGAACTTACCTCTTAGGACAGCTTTCATTGTATCCCAGAGATTTTGATAAGTTGTATTCTCATTATCGTTCACTTCCAGGAAATCTTGAATTTCCTTTTTAATTTCTTCCTGAATCCAATTCTCCTTCAGCATCATAGTGTTAAGTTTCCAGGAGTTATTGTATTTTCTGTTGTTTGTTGTGTTGTGCATGTCAAGCTTTAGACCATGGTGGTCTGATAGGGTACAGGCTAGAATTTCTTTTTTTTTTTTCAATTCACCAGCAGTCACTGTTTATTAATTGACCAGTTTACAAAAAAACTCCAGGGTGATACCTTAGTTCATCCTCCTAATAAGTCTGTTGATCTGGTCTTCCCTGTTGCCAGCATCTCCACCTTCCACAAAATGGGTTGTCTTTTTCTTCATTCCACCTCTTGGAGAAGATAATTTGAAGTGCCACAGGAAGTTGTTAGCTTCTTTGAAGCGTTTTCCAACAGTATAGATCTCATGAATCAGATCCTCCATGCAGATAATGCCATATTTACCAAGAGACCGAGCAATCAAAGAGTTGTCTGTCAGGGCAATTCACTTCTTATTGATCTTGCCATAACCACGTTTATAGATCAGCTCATTGACTGACTTCAGGTTTGGGTATCCCCATGCTATATACGGCTCCACAATCCTCAGCATGTTAATTGAAGCTTTGTTGAGCTTAACAAAGGTGCCATTGAAGATCTGGCGAAGACGAAGAAGCTGCAATACTTTTCATACCTTTGGACTTACGCCATTGATACCTCTGATTCTGATGACAAATGCCAGTTTGGGTTCTGCAGGTACATAGAAGTTGCCAGCCTTTCTGGCCATCCTGGCCATTCGAATCTCAGTCTTGTACATCTGTCTGTACTCCTTATGATAGTACTTAGCTTTTTCATAGATAAGCTTTCTCCTCGCCCTTCGAAGCATCTTCAAGGCAAACTTCTGTAGGCTCTTGATCTTCAACTCTGTGAAATTCCTTCGCTTTTCCTTAAGGGTTTCTGGCACAGCAGGAACCTTCTTTTTCTTGAGGGTTTCTGGCACAGCAGGAACCTTCTTTTTCTTCTCTGGTATGGCCTCCATGGTTCCAGCCAGAAAAGAGGAAGCTGGCACATGCACCAGGCTAGAATTTCAACTTTCCTGTATATGTGGAGATTCGTTTTGTGGTCCAATATGTGTTCTATTTTGGAGAAAGTTCCGTGTGCTGCTGAGAAAAATGTGTATTCTTCGGTGTGTGGATGAAAATTTCGATAGAGATCTGTAAGGTCCATTTCAATAAGGGTTTGATTAAGTTCTAATGTTAAGCTTTTGACCTGTTGATCTATCCCATGTTGAGAAGGTGGTGTTGAAATCCCCAAGAATTATCATTTTGAGGTTGATTTGTCACTTTAGAGGCTGTAGGGTTTGCTTAATGAATGTGGAGGGGCCTGTATTGATTGCATATATGTTAAGTATTGTGAAGTCTTCTTGGTGAATTGTACCTGTGACTAAAATGTAGTATCCATCTGTGTCTTTTATGATTTTTTTTTTGGTTCGAAGTCCATTTTGTCTGATAGCATAATGCCTACCCCTGCTTGTTTCCTGGTTCCATTAGTTTGTCTTTTAGTTCAGTTTTAAACTCTGCTTGAGACTGTTTTAACTGCTGTATGCCTATTTTTGTTTCTTGAACTGTTTTTCTCAACTCCTCCAAGTGTCTCTTGTGTTCATGTTCAAAGTGGTTGATGCGATCATTTACCTCCTCCTGGATTTCCTCTTTCATAGTATTGATCATGGTAATGATCATGCTTTGAAAGTAGTTATCTTCTGTCTGGTTTTCTTGGCTATTTTCTGTGAATTTTTTCTGGTTGGAATCCATCATTATGGGGTTAATTCTTTCATTGGGAGATTTGTCTTCTTTGGTGTTGTTTCTCATGAATCTGCACTTTGACTTGGGCATTGTTGTTTTGTCTCTTAAGAACTTTCAGTGTCTGTGTGTTTTTTTATTATTATTTTTATCATTTATTCAATTGTGCATGTATGCATGTGTGCGCGTGTGTGTATGTATGTGTGTGTGTTTAGAAACACAGATGAATTTGGAAAACACCATGCACCACCTCCACCTCCTCCTTGTTTACTCTGCCCAGGGATTCACAGGCTCCACCCTACCAGGACCAGAAATGCAGGCTGCCCCGCTTCAGCCCAGCGTCTATACGTAGAGAGTAGGATTTGAACTCAGGACCTTCCGCCTACAAGGCAGAGGCTTAACCCCTGAGCCACCTCTCCAGCCCTAGTGTCTGTGTGTTTTTGACCGAACAGATTTAGTTGGTATTACTACTCTCGGACGGTTATTAATAGTGCTGGCCTTTCAGTTGGGTATGTTTGTCTGTTGTTAGTATTATTTCCTAGATGAGGCTATTAGGCTGTTAGTACATCAGTTAAGTCAAGTTAAATAGACAGGGGGTGAATATTAGTAGGTAGTATACTTTTACAATTTAGTACCTTGGTGATATGTGAGGGCGAGTAGTATAATCCCTGGAGTTGTATATATTTTTGGGATGGCTGTATGGAAAACTTAATCTACAGTGCTTAATACTAGAAAAAAGCAATATGGTAAAAAAAAAGTTTACTTATCTTTGGACTGGATGTGAAGAATCTCTCCCATGTGATAGGATGATTTTAGAGGGCTTCAGATGTATGGCCTTTGTATCCTACAGCTTTGCTTGAGTTTTCTTTGGACTCTGTTGAATTCTGAGTTGCAGCGTGTCCTCTCTGTACCACCAACAAGGGTCCTGAGCGGGCCAGAGGGGCAGAGGGGCTAGCACCTCGGGCGTGGACCACGAAAACCCAAGACCACCTGGGTGTCGCTCAGGCTGGCTGGAGGGAGGAGCTGGGATGAGCTGTGACCTGGGTGCTAGGGGAACTCACCTTGGATGGAGAGTGAGTCCTGTCCCAGGCAGATGGGAAGGAAGGACAAGGGAGCTGGATTGTGCTAATATCTTATATCTGACATTCGTTCCCATTGCTACAAAGCAGCAATTGTCACAGAGAGAAAATACGGTGTTCTTTTTTAAAAATATCCCAACTGTTACCTTAATTTATATTCCTTTTATAGGAATATATAGATTCCAACTTTATTGCTTTTCAGTACTTTAAAAACTCTATCTTATATACTGTAGAGTTTACTTAATTAGTTCTCTTTAGGTGAGAATTTTCAGATAGGGTATTTTATTAAGTCTAGAAGGAAAAGACTTTGTGCATGTAAATGATGTAACTTATATTACCTGGTTTTCTTCAAAAATAGTATTTAGGATTATGCATTTGTTGACGTTTTCTTTTTTCTTCGTAGTTTTTCATTGTGTGAATTTCTGTGTTTATTCTATGAAATCATTAGTGATATTATTTTAATGCTTATATTCCCTTTCAAAGCTACAGTTATTATACTTGTATTATTTCTAATTTCAAAAAGTTTGCTTTGTCACTTCCTAAGTGTTTTGTTTCAAAAAATATGTTTCGTATTATTTCTGCATTCAACTATTCCGGTTTATTTAATTAAAAATACCCTTATGATTTTTGATGATGTTTTGTTTATTTTTATCAATATGGCTTTTATAATGTCTTGAGTTAACATTTATTTAATGCATTTTCATTTAGGAGTCTTAAAAACATGTACATTTCTTCATTTCAACTATATCTCATACAGTAAGAAAAGTTCTTTCTTTATTAATTCATGATAATTCATCATTTTTGTTTGCTTAATAATCAAAGGATATCGTGAACATGTTTCTTAATTCACAATTTACATATTAATTTAAATGTTATTGCACTGTGATTAGAGAATGTATTCTTTATAACTCCTCCTTAACTCAATGCATTGTCATTCTTAATAAACATAAGAATGACTGTATAAATACTCAAGGAGAATAAGATATGTATTTTCTGTTTATTATATAAGAATTATGGGAAATTGAACCCCTCCTAAACCATTATTCATTTGTTACTTGAATTATCTCTTTCACCTATACCTTCTATATGCATGAAATGAAGGCAGCTTATATTTTACAGATATAAAGATAATAATTCATACCTTTTTCTGTTTAATGCTTTTGGAGCACAGAATTTTGCTTTTTTATTTTTAAGAGTGTCAAATATACACATATAGAACATCAAATATGTAACAACTAATAATTCTAACCAAATATCAATTTCTTCTTCAACATGAATCTTAGGAATTAATTTTTAGTGTTTTAAAAAATCTTATTCTCAGAAATATTAATTTTCAATATGTTTTTAAAATCTAGCCAAAGTTAAGATAATTAAAATTGCTTTCATAAAGATTTCTAGATTATTATTACATTTTCTCTTCTTTGTTTCTTTTGTGTTTCCAGAATCCTACTAAATTATGTACTGTACATTGGTTTGAGTATGAACTTTCCCCTTAGACATATATGTCTATGTAGACTCGATCCTTAGCTGGTGATGTTTTGCACAGTGGTGAAAATTTGAAGATATTGGGCCTATTTGGAGGAGGTAGATCACTTTTTTAGTATTATATATCTTTATTAATTTTTTTATTAAGAATATTTCCTTCAAACAAAATGAGAAGTTTTCCATGACCTCATCCCTTCCTTCTCCTCTTGCACCATCTTTTCCACTTAACTGCTGAACCATCCTTAGGGCCTAATTTCTTCAAGTCTAATGATATGAGATATCCTAATATGTTTTCATATACTAGGATGTATTATTTTAACAATCTTTAGATATTTGTTTCTCTAAAATCTTTTCCATTTGTCTTTACATCTGAACATAATTTGCTTGAGACTACTAACCTCTAATTGTTAATCTTTTCTGACTGTAGTCTAAGGATTAATCTCTCTTCTATTTTCTAGTCTAAATGAACAGATGAAAAGTTCTGTATTGGTCTGATCTCACATTTTGTACACATACTATTTTTCAGAAAGCAGGTAATATTGTTTTAATGCCTGACTTCAGATATTTTACCAGGACGTATCTACATTGTTTCTTCCTTATGAATTCTGTTAAATGTTCATTAAGAATTTTCCATGTAAATTTAGGTCCTCAGTATATTTTTTCCATTATGAACTTAATTAGTAGCTTTTCTACATTTTTTAATTTACTTTCTTTTGGAAATCTTACTGCCCATATACTTTCTATTATCTAGCTATACAAAAAGTCTATTATACCAAGATAAAAAGGGATAGTTGATAGGCTTGTTTCTTTGTAAATGCTATAGAAATATTTAGGTTTTTTGATTTTTCCAAGAAGCTTCATCTTACTGAAGACTATGACTCCTTTTAAGCAGGTATAAATTTAAAAATTCCGGGCTGGAGAGGTGGCTCAAGCGTTAAGCCTCTTCCTTGCAGGCAGAAGGTCCTGAGTTCGGATCCTAGACCCCACGTATAGACGACGGTCGGAAGCGGGAATGGCCTGCGTTTCTGGTCCTGGTAGGGCGGAGCCTGTGAATCCTGGGGCAGAATAAACAAGGAGGAGGTGGAGGCAGTCCATGGTGGTTCCTGAATTCGTCCGTGGTTCTACTCGCACACACACACACATACATACACACATGCATGCACACACCCACGCATACACGCACAATTGAATAAAAATAAAATTTAAAAAAAATTAAAAATTCCTTTGCTTTATTTTGGTCTTCTTTGTAAAGGCTTCACATTCATTCATTTATTTGCCATTCAAACCTGAAGGTGACTTCATTGATGAGCCAGAAGGATATTTTACTTCAACTTTCTCAACATACAGAAAATTTTTGTATGTATTTAAGAGTGAGGATACAAAAACAGTAATTGTACTCTCTTGAATGACTTGTATATCAGACTAGAGAGATGGCTCAGGAGATCCCATGTAAAAATGCCAGGTGGAAATGGCAATAGACTACACTTCTGGCCCTGGAAGGCAGAATCAGAGAAACACCAAGCAAAGCAAAGAAGAAGTAGCAAAATCCAGGGTGATTCCCTAAGTCACCCTTGGGATTCAGGAGGTGCACAGTGACCACTGATGCACACAAGAAACACAAAGTGAAAGAGGAGGGAGAAAAAGAAAAAGAGAATAAAAATTATTTTAATTTTTTATGTTTATATTATTTTGTTTAATTTAATATTTGATATAAAATTTAATATTTTATAATAAAATTATAAAAATAAAAATTAAAAAAGATAATTGTTTACATAGTACAATTGTGAAGATCCCAGTAATCTGAGTTCTTTGACTAATATTCCATTAACCCATCATATGACAAGGAAGAGACCATGAAATTTACTTAAGAGTACTCAGGAATATGAGAGAGAAAAAAAAATCTTTATAGAATAAGAAGTTTTTGTTGAAGATAAAAAAAGTTGAAAAATAAGCTTAAAATTTAAACTGAAGACAGACATATACATAGAAAATTTTCTAAAATATTAATATAATAATAATACATATTATTATTATATTTCTAGAACCAAAAATGTACTATTCTTTTGTATACATGGGTGATATGTGTACGCATATTTTTCATGCTTAAGTGTGATAGGTATGCGTGCAAATGTGCATATGTGCATCTCAAATCCCTAAGATGATTTTGGCACTCGTTCTCAATATCTTCAAAATTAGTCATGGATCCAGGGTCTCTCAAACAAACCCAGAATTTACCAACATAGATAGTCTCAATAAAAAGCTTCTCTTATGAATTCCTAACCTCTACTTTACAAAGCTGTAATTACAAGGTGTCACCACACCTGCCTGACATTTTATTTGAGATCTGAGAATTTCAACAATAGTCTTTTTACTGGTGTGACAATCTCTTTGACGATTAATCCATGTCTGAAGTTCCAACACATTCTACTACCTACATTTCAATGAGATAGATGTTCCATTATCCCCAGACAAACAAGCAAAACAGGTTAAAGCATTTTTGTAAAATTTTTCCCCACATTTTATTTTTTTCCTAATCTTAGAAGCTTAATAATATCACCGTCCTCTCCCTCCCTCCTACCTCCTCCCCTACCCAGTGATCTTCCCTTGCACTCTTCCCCTTTTCCCCCTTCCTTTCGTCCTCCTCCCTCCCTCCCCTTTTCCCAGTTCTTTCCTCAAATATAGGATATTGATGGAGTGCCAATTATGAGTGCAGCACTCCCTTCGGAATTGAAAATGGCATAAAATCCCCATCTTTGTGGAATTTATTTTCTTTTAAAAAATCACTCATACAGAATCTAAACACGGTGTCATATAATTAGATTTATTTGTGCTAAGATATTTACAGGGTATAGATGATTAATTGGAACTTTGTATATTATCCCTGTAAACAAAGAAACCTTTTATGATGTGGAGAATCAATCAATACAGCAGAACCTAAATAACAAGAAGTTCGTATTTCAGTAAAAAAGACAAACGAATAACAAATGAATTGTTTAAGTGTTCTGACAAGTATAAGCATAAAAAAGGGGAAAATTAGATCTAAGTATCTGAGTGTTCCTAAGGGTTCATTGAGAAGTAAATCAAAAATTTAAATGTCCCAAAACAGTAAAGTTGAAGTTAACTGAATGTGGAAATTGAGGTAACGAATTTTGTTCTGGGAACTAAAACTTAGGCAATGGACACAGATATTAGAATTGGAAACCAAAATTTAGTAGTTACGGTTTTGGCATATGTATCTAATCTAATTTTGATAAATTCTTTCCAAAGGAGTTAAGCATTCATAACTTCTCATTCTATGTCAGTTTAGTGAATTTAAGTTAGTCAAGTATTATAAATTCACTTTGGAGCTGGAGTCTCTGAGTCAAAACTTGAACACTTTAACTACTGTTCTTAGTTTCATATTCTCTTGCTATAAAAATACATCATCTAAATAATTTAATGGAATAAGGGGATTTTTTTCCATCTTACAATTATGGGTTACAGTTGATCATGGAAGGAGTGTTACCAGCATTTGGAGCCAAAGGAACTGGCCACACTATATCCACAGGAAGAGCAGAGTGGCAAGAACTAATGGTGCTTTCTAGTTCTAACATGACACAGCTT
The DNA here is from genome assembly GCA_023101885.1 of Typhlomys cinereus. Taxonomy (NCBI): domain Eukaryota; kingdom Metazoa; phylum Chordata; class Mammalia; order Rodentia; family Platacanthomyidae; genus Typhlomys; species Typhlomys cinereus. The sequence continues at coordinate 120,992 of JALPQD010000590.1, read as the reverse complement.
ACCAGTTATTTATCCAATTTTCTTCATCTTTATTCACCTGTCCAGGGAATAATTTCACCTGCTATGGGCTTGATCTTCCCACATCAATCACATAGTAATGATGATCGCTGTCAACCTTGACTTAATTAGATAATCCTTCACAGGTATATTTAAATGATCAGCTTTGAATAGTCTTTGATAGCTGAAGCTATATGCTACACTGGTTTATATCCTCCTACCTATGTGTGCCTGGGCATAAATTTATAACAATGTTCTATTCTGTGTTATACAATTAAATTTACCTAAAGTTGACACTCACAGGTAAATCCTGGGGCAGACAGAAATGCACACAAAGAAGAAATAATTCACAGGAGACAAGGGAGATAAGAAGATCAGTGGGCAGAGCAGATAGGGGGCATCACAGTCTCGGTGAGGTCTCTCCCACTGCCAAGTTCCTGAAACTATTTTATACAGGAAAGTAAATAGGAGCTAAAAATTTGGATGCAAGATTGGGCAGTGCACTTGTGATTAATGGAAAGAGCTTGACAACCAGCCTGTGAAATCAGAGAAATAAATCTTGGGCAGAATTTGTCAGATAACATTAAATCCCTTTGTCAAGGTGGCATCCTAAGCATTACTTTCCTTCCACCCTACACTTGGGCAATTTGCTTAATCTAAGTATTTAATTTCCTTCTCAGTAACAAAACAAGCTTTTCCTCATACATTACCATGAAACCATGTTTTCCATATGTGTTTAAAAAAGTTCTTAGAAGATTGGCTGGGATGTGTGTAGTATTATTATTTACTATCATTTTAGTACGTTGTTGGGTAAAAGACAAAAATCATCTAGTATGAAGCATTGTGACCAAGCAGAATAAAGAAATTAAATAAATAGAATGTAGTCTTGGTTTTATCGTTTTTATACCATGTGACCAAGCAAATTGCTTAACTACATTGAACCATAGTGTTCCTCATAAGTCAATATAAGAAATCATGATTGCTTATATGACTATAAGTAGTAATTATAGAAGAGTAAAACTCAAATATGGGAAAATAGTCATCATTACAAATAAATAACAGCCATTAACATGGTGGGCCTAGTAATATTTGAATATGAATAAAAAAGTATCTTTATAAATTGGTCACTTGTCTCTTTAAAAATAATCTCATAAACTTGAGATGCAATAAAACATCCTATATTGTTTCAATTATGTGGGGGGGTTGTGAAGAAACTCTATTGAGTTTCTACTCAATAGAAGTTCATGATAGCACTGGGAAATTCTTTGCTTAAACATGCAAATTTAATCTTAAAATAACTATTATAGACATCAATTATAAGTATAATTCTAAGGAATTTATTCATATTTTCAATTTTAAGATATTCAGTTTCATCCTCAAATGGATCATCAATTTTGGCTTTGTTCACTGAGATTATCATGTAGGAGTTGCAACACGTTTTATTTAATTATTATGTGCTTACTGTCATATAATAAAATTTGTTAAAGTTGTTTGAATATTTTCTAGTCTACTTACTACATTTGATCAAATTCCTATAAAATAATATGAGCATATATGTACTAGAGTAAAGGATGTGCATTATTTTTTATTAGTACATATTGACAGAAATTTATCAAGCACTCACATGCCATTCATTGTCTCTATAGAGGGTACAAAGATTAACACACTACATGTAGAACTGCAGAGTTGAGTGTATGGCGCAGGGTTGTGTGAGAACCAATGACAATAGTAATGATTATTACTATATAACATTATTATATATGATTATCAATACTATATATTGATAAATGTGATTATCATATTATATAATATACAATAACAATATAATGATCATTACTGTAGCCAAATTTGCATTAGATGTATTTAAAAAGTAGCAGTCAAGTTCTGCTTAGGTATCTCCTCTAAAGCTAAAGTACACATGATTTCCCCCTAAAAGAAAAAAAACTTTTCAGCTGACTGAAAATGGCAGTACCGTTAGATTTTATTTTCTATAAATATTATTTTGGCACTAACTATGTAAGATATTAAAGATCTAACATGCATTAATTTAAAAATTTTCCTCCTCGTCAATAGAATAAAATATTAATAAACATGTTTCAAGTTTGTTCTCATGTTAGTTGAATTAGGAGATATGGTATTGGAGCAATTTTTTTTTTCAGAATGAAAATGGAACTGATGCTCCTCTTTCTCCTTATTGTCCTCCTATACAAGCTTCTATTTATTTTTCAGATCTTATTCTACATATCTGTTTATCAATTAACCTTTTTCCAGGATTCCTAGAATGAGGTTCTTTTGTGACATGCACACATTTTGGCTTTTTTATTCTTTATGTTATTCATCACTGTTTAAAGAGACAGTTAGTGTTTCTACTTTTTAATGACTCCCCTTCCTGAACAACAATGACCTCCGTTAGAAAACTATACTAGTTTCATCTTCTCATTGCTGAATGAATACATGACCTAAACAATTTAAGAGAAGTAAATGTTTACTGTTGATCTTATGATCGATGGTGAGTTCATCCTAGCATCATCAGTCAAAAGAACACCAAATCCATAGGAAGAGCTGAGAGAGGGGCATACATCCTAATTTACCAGTCTGGCAAAGAAAATGAATTATATCTGCATCTTATCCATCTGCCCAGAAAGATATATCATCTATTATATTCTGAGTCTTACTATAGATTTACTCATGGCCTGATAATTATGCAATTTTTACAGACGTCAATAAATGTACAACTATCAATTGCCAAGTTAACAACCATATCTAACTGCTGTATTTCTGTATCACATGACTATTGCCTAGAATAATATCTTGTGTAATTGCCTAATAAGTATGGGTTACTGACAGCTATAATTTATTTATTATAAAACATGTTAATTTGATTTTTAAACAGTTTCAAAAAGTGTATAATCAAAATTATGGAATGTAGACATCTGTGCCTTATGGAGCCCCTTGAGACACAGACTATGAATACACTTATTTGTATAGAGTTCATGGTATTGTATTTCTGAGTTAACACCTGTAAGTGAGTAAAGGAAAGAAAAAAAGAAAGAATTCTGCATGTAAAGAACTCACAACCCAGGAAATGATTGGAGGTAATATACACATTCATATTTCTTCTGACTTATGTTAAAGAACTCAGACTTTTTTATTCCTGTCTTCATTAGAGGGAGATGGACTATCGCACAACAAGATTTGATGACCTTAATGAGATACTTCTCATGAACTGAAGGTTCAGTACCAATGGGAAACGTTCAGTTATTATCTTTCAGTTACCGACATTTGCAGAAAAAGGAGCATAAGCTGTAAAGAGGAGGGATACATTGGTGATATAATTCAAACATCATAGTTGCCATAGTTAGATACAGGTGACAATAATGGAATTGAAATCTGGAGCTCTGGGATCAGTTTAAAAGAACTGGCAGAGTTAAATCCAGAGCAAGTCTGAAGGAGATTATCTAATTGATGAGAAAGGCCCATTCTATGGGGGTGGGAATGGTCACTGGGCACGTGGATGATATGTAGGGAGCTGGTTAAGAAAGTTGGTATTCTTTGTTATACTTGGCCAGACATTCTTATCCTGTAAGTTGGGTTTGCCATTCTCTCATCAGTTCTATACATGTGATGTGGCCAGTTCTCTCAGCACTTGAAGTTGGTATGAGCTCTCCTCTCAAACTTGACAAAGAACTGTAGCTAGAAAATTTCAAGCCAAAATAAAACTCCTTGTACTCCCCCAAATCATTTTTCCATCTATTTATCAGCAATCAAGCTGAATATTTGACATAATACTACCTGCAATAATACAATGCTTATTATACTCATTTCTTCTTTCTGTATTTTGTTCCTGCAATACAAATAGATATCCAGTTTTTTCCTTGAACATTTTTTTCATAATCATACAAGCTCAATAGATAACCCTGTTCCTCTCCTTCCTTCCTTTCCCTGGTTGGCCCCATTGTACTCTTCACATTTACTCCTTCCTTTAGCCCTCTCCTTCCCTCTATCCAGGTACCTCCCCCTTCCTCCCTCCCATCCTCTGGAGAACATATGAGCACCTAATCTCCCTCTGAGTCCTTCATCCTTGTGAGAGTTCTGGACTTAATGGCATAGTCTGGAGCCCTTTCCTGGGGTCCCCGTTAGTATGGGAACTCCATTATGACCTTTTAATACCTTACCTCTAAGGATCCTACTGCAAGGAGCTTTCTCCCCTGTGAACCCTGGTAGGCTTTAGGGAGTCACTGACATGGAAGCAATTGTGCAATTCAGGCAAAGTCCAATCTTTACTGTGTCAACCCTAAATTGTGTTGTAGTATCTTGAATATATTGGTCCTCCCCATCTTTAGGCTCCTACAATCTTACCACCCCCTCTTCTGCAAGGTTTTCTGAGCTTTAGGATGGGGAGAGATTTTGCTGGTCTGGTTCCAGGTGATTAATGTAGGGTCTTTGGTGTTCTGAATTATGGATTATTGTTATTTTCATTTTTGCTTTTCCTGCACTGCTCTTGGCTACATCCTGATTGGTATTGAAGGTCACCTTCTAACCAAAGATAAAAGACTGCTTAAATGAAGATATTAATATAAGAAGAGACACTAATATAGATGGAAGAATAGGAGGAGGACACAGCAGTGGGGGAGGGTTACCCTCAATCTACCAGTCCCTATACTCTCCCTGATTGGTGAGATCACACCTGTTCAGTTGCAAGTGACTGTGAAGGGAAGTGAAAATGAGCTGCACCAGATGTCTTACTACTTACATGCAATATATGACCATGACCTATTTTCTCTAGTGAAACATGTTCCCATATCTCCTTTCTTTTGAGGAGAAATCAGGCATGATTTCCCTACTGTTGATAATCCTTTGTGATTACAGTGGGTATTACAGAAATTTACCTTTGAATATGTCATTAAGCGGGTTTGGAACTAGGATCCACTTATTAGGGAGTTCATTTGGTGTCTAACCTTCTGTGTCTGGGATACTTCACTCAATATATTTTTTTCTAATTCTACCCATTTCTCGGTAAATTTCATAAATTCATCTCTTTTCATGGCTGAGTAGTACTCCATTGTATAAATATACCACATTTTCCTATCCATTCATCAATTGTTGGGCATTTTGATTGATTCCATGATTTTGCTATTGTATATAATGCTGTAATAAATGTAGTTATGTTCGTTTCACTGTAGTGAATTTCTGCATTATGGGGGATTATTCCCTGTAGTGGTATAGAAGGGTCATATGGCATTTAAATTGTTAATTTTTTAGAAATCGCCATAATGATTGCCAGAGTGGTTGTGTACGCCAGCATTTCCATCAGCAATGTATGAGAGTTCCCTTTTCTTCCCATCCTCTCCAGCATTTGGTGGTGTTTGTATTGTGGATTTTTGCCATCCTGACTAGGGTGAGATGAAATCTCAGTGTAGTTTGATTTGCATTTACATGATAGCAAGGGATGTGTAGAATTTTTAAAGATATTTTTAGACATTTCTGTTTTGTCCCTGGAAAAGTTTATTTAGAATTCTGAGGCTTATTTTCTTTTTTTTATTATTAATACATTTTTATTATTATTTCAGCTCATACAAACTTAATAGGTACACCAGTTCCCTCCCTCCCTTCTCCTCCCCCGTACCCCCTGCTCCGCCTCCCCACCCCTCTCCTTCCCCATCCCCCAGTGCCTCCAGCCCCAATTCCCAGAGAGTCCTTTCTTGTGCATGCCTGATTTTCCTCTGGGCCCTCCTCTCCGATGACGTTCAAGGACCCAGTGGCCTTTCCCTGAACCCTTTCCCGTGTTCCTCTTAAGTATTGGAACACTGCTGTGGCTGCCAATCCCTTGCTGAGGCCTATTTTCTAATTGGGTTATTTATCCCCTTGGTTTTAGGGTGTTTTTTTTTGGTCTTTGTGCCCTCTGCATAACAGAGCAATATCAGATATGTGATTAGTTGAGATTTTCTCCCATTCTGTGGGTTGCCTTTTTTCTCAGTCTACAATCTCTTTAGCTGAACAGAAGCTCTTCAATTTCATAAGATGCTATTTATTGAGTGTTGGTTCTAGTGCCAGTGCTATTAGATTTCTGTATAGGAACTGTTGGCCTAGACCAGTCAGAATGAGGGAGTTCCCTACCCCTTCAACTAAGACTTTTATAGTTTGTGCCCTAATATTAAGGTCCTTGATCCATTTGGAATTAATTTTTGTGCATGGTGACAAGGAAGGGTCCAGTTTTAATTTTCTACTTATGGATATCCAGTCTTGCCAGCACCATTTGTTGAAGATGCTTTTCTTTTTCTATTGAGTTTTTTTTGGGGGAGGGGCTTTGTCAAAGATCAAATGGCTGTAATTGTGTGGGCTAATATCTGGGTTTTCAACCTTTATCCAGAAATACATTGGAACTGAATCAAATCCTTACTGAAATGAAACTTACAGATCTCTACAAAACCTTCCATCCAAGCACCAAGGAATACACATTTTTCTTGGCAGTCCACAGATCTTTCTCCAAAATAGGCCACATACTGGGTCACAAAAAATCTCTACATATACAGGAAAGTTGAAATTAAAGCCTGTACCCTATATCAGACCACCATGGTCTTGAGGTTGACATGCAAAGCACAACAAGCAATAGAAAATACACTAATTCATGGAAATTGAACATTATGATGCTGAATTTGAAATGGGTTCAGAAAGAAATCAAAAAGGAAATTCAAGATTTCCCAGAAGCGAATGGTAATGAAAATACAACATATAAAAAGTTCTGGGATACAATATAAACTGTCCTAAAAGGTAAATTTATAGCCCTTAATGCCCATAACAAAAAAATGAAATTGTCAAAAGTAAATAACTTATAAATGCAGTTTAATGCTTTAAAGACACAAGAACAATCTAATCCCACAAGCAGCATAAGAGAGGAGATTAGTAAAGTCAAAGGAGAAATATCTAAAACTGAGAAAAGGAAAATGATACAAAGAACCAACCAGACAAAAAGCTGGTTTTTTTTTGAAAAATTCAATAAGATTGATATACTCCTAGCTAATTAACCAAAATCAAGAGTGAGAAAACCCAAATTAAAAATTCAGAATAAAAATGGAGTTATCACGTGATACTCATTCAGAGAATTATAAGGTCCTTTTTAAAAAACTTATACTCCATGAAAGAAATGGATGAATTTCTGAATAAGCATAACTAGCCTAAATTGAATCAGGAAGTTTTGAATTATTTAAACAGTCCAAAACAAAAGAGGAAATTGATGAAATAATCTTGAATTTTCCAACCAAAGAACATCACGGACCAGATGGACTCAACACAGAATTCTACCAGACATTTAAATAACAACTAATGCTACTACTCCTTAAACTATTCCATAAAATAGCAAAGGAAGGAACTCTTCCAAATTCTTTCTATGAAGCTAATATCATATTAATCCCAAAACCTAATAAAGATACACTTAAAAGAGAAAACTATAGGCCAATATCTTTGATGAACACAAGCACAAAAATTCTCAACAAACTCATAGTACATCAGATTCAAAAAACATATCAAGAAGATTATTCACTGTGATCGAGTAGGCTTTACTGCAGGCACACAAGGTTGGTTCAACATATACAAACCAATAAATGTAATCTATCATATAAATCAATCCAAAGTCCAAGACCACCGATACTCTCAATGGATACAGAAAAAGCTTTTGACAAGATTCAACATCCTTTTATGATCAAAACCCTAGAGACAGTTGGAATGAAAGGAAACTATATCAACATAATAAAAGCTGTTTGCAACAAACCAACAGCAAGAAATATACTCAATGGGGAAAAACTTGAAGCATTCCCACTTCGATCAGCAACTAGGCAAGGCTGTCCACTCTCACCACTTCTAGTCAATATTGTACTTGAAGTCTTAGCTGGAGCCATAAGAAAAGACAGTGAGATAAAAGGAATTCAAATTGAAAAGAAGTCAAGATATCTATCTCTGTTTCAGATGACATGATCTTATACCTGAGTAATCCTAAAAACTCCACCAGAAAACTTTGAAAACTAATATGTAAGTTCAGTAGAGTGTCAGGTTACAAAATAAACATGCAATAATCAACGGCCTTCTTATATATCAAGGATGAAAAAAGTGAAAAAATCCTGAGAGAAAAAATCCCATTTGCTATAGCCACTAAAAAAAGAAATACCTTGGTATAAATCTAACCATAGAAGTGATAAGGCTTTATGATGAAAACTTTAATACCCTAAAGAAAGAAATTACAGATGACACCAGAAGATGGAAAGAACTCCCATGCTTCTGGATTGGCACAATCAACATCTTTAAAATGACCATACTACCAAAAGCAATTAGCAGATTCAATGCTATACCAATCAAAATTCCCAAACAATTCCTTAAAGAAATTGACCAAACAATCTCAAAATGCATATGGAAACACAAAAGGCCCAGGGTAGCAAAAACAATCCTAAATAACAAAAACACTGATAGAGGTATCACCATATCAAACTTTAATCTATACTGCAATTCCTTAGTAATAAAAACAGCCTGGTACTGGCTCCAAAATAGACACAAAGATCAATAGATATCCATGTTAAATAAAATCTAATTTAAACTTTACTGTCTCACTCTGATCAAACTACGTGTTTGAAAGAACAGAATAGAAATAGCATGCATGCTATGGAAGTTGGAGGACAACTTTTAGAAGTTAAAGTTCTGTTCTGCCTCTACAGTCTTGGTAGCATGTAGATGAAACTACATGATGGAACTGAGACTGCCCTATTTGCACAAAGGCATGTTTACTTGATATGACCCCTGCTTGTCAAAAAGTAGTTTTATACACAAATGTACCACTAGAAAACATATTCACTTATATTTTGATAGTACTCTTTAAAATGTCTCAGTCAAGTAGCAAATTAAGGAAAACATATCCAAAACTTTAATTTCTATTTTCATTCCCTATCTTGAGAATGGGAAATGTCTAATTCTGGAATTCCTAACATAATTTAATTCTTCCTTCATGCTGCTGTGAAATAAAACTCATATACAGCTTAAGGGAAGAAAGGGAGATTTATTTATCTTAAGGGTCTGGAGAAAAGGTATACTCCATTATGACTGAAAAGGTATGTGGGGAGGTGGGAGGAAGAAGCTAGAGGCTGCTGGTTCAGGTCACAGCCCTCAAGTCAGAGAAAGCAAGAGGAAAACAGGGCTGGATCACATCAAATTCAAGTCACACCTCCTGTGACATGCTCTCCTCTAACAAGGTTCTACCACCTAAAGATGTTGATACATTCCCAAAAATTAACATTAGCTAAAGATTCAAGTACATGTGTCTGGGGGGAGGACAACTCATGTTCAAACCTTGATACACGCTAAGTTTTACATGCCAGTAAGGCATGAGTTTACAAAAATAATTTGTATAGTTAAAAACATTGTAAAAAGAATAAAGGAAAACAAATGGAAAAAGTAACCAGAAGTAGAGTTCAAGATTAGTTAGAATAGTCAGGGAAGATTTGTTAACTAAACTCTAAATTATGGTAAGGAGTTAATAGAACAAAATTCTGAGGAAACTCTCCCCAGACATAAACTAGAAGACAGAAATGGAAAATGATGAAATGTTTTGGTATTTTTAATGCCCACGAGAAGCTACATTGGCTAGAGTGAAGGAAATATCAAGCAATATTATAAGACATTAAATCTGAAAAAATGCAAGTCATATCATTGTAAGCCTTAATAATAAAAACTTTAAATTTTATTATGATTTTGATGAAGTTTGGCAGGAATTTTAAAGGAAATATTATCAAGTTAGCATTTAAAATGATATTTTCTACTGTGCAGAGAATTGAAGCCTAGATATCATCAAGTTTTGTGAAGTGTTTCTGTAGACTCAGCAAGACATTTTGGAATACTCCAAGTATATTAAAAATAATGACAATGGAGAGAAATAATTTGATAATTTTACTGACTCCAGTGATAAACATCTTTAATATAATGGTATTTAGATATCAATGATAAAGTAATAAAAATTAAAGAACAAGGCACTGATTAATGGTACATACATTGGTTATCAGGAAAACAATTATTCCCCATGAAATTTCACCTTAGAAATATTAATTCAGTGGGTCTGAACATACATTGAGCTCAGATAATTTAGAAAATAACATTGTGTTATTTTGTTAATGTTTGGGAAGATTGTGGAACCTTTAAGACGTAGAACCTTGCTGGGGAAGGCACCTAACAGGCCTTGAGTTTTGATAGTTGGCCCAGCTTCTTCCTTTGCTTTCATTCCCCCTGCCTCCAGGAAAAGTGGATTGGATCACTCCTGCTTCTGCCTCTAGTCCTACCTTCCTCTACACAGTTTTTCCTATAATGGACTATATCCCCTCGAGTTCTTAAACCAAATAAATATTGCTTTCTTCACTAAGATTTATATGAGCATTACCTCACAATTAAAAAATATCTACAATATTCAGGAATTTGAAAATTTCTGAAAAAGTATTAGTGGTGGCATTTTACCATTTGTTAGAAAGAATTATGTAAGTCAGACTATATTGTGGAATGTTCATGGCAATATTATTATAATGAAACCAAGGTTATTTTATCAGATTTCTATTCAACAAAATAAAGTTTTACATTTGAAAAATATAATAAATTAGATTTTGAGGTACTTTCTAAAATTATGTGTTTATAAATATTTTGTCCTAATTTTCATATTTTTAAAATAAAGACTTTTTAAATATTCCTAACTCAAAATCAGAATATTTGAATTGAATAAATTAAGCAACATATTAAAACACAATATATCTCAAAATTTTAATAGATTTTTCTCTACATGATTTCGATAGCTAATATTGATTTTCAAGTTGGCAGAATCTACAGACAGCTAAGATGAACATAAGGGCCTATCTAGATTATGTTAAGTTCTATGAATATCTATGAGATATTATCCAGTTTATTTGAGGTGGGAAGACCTGCCTTAAATATGGGCAGCACTATTCCACAGGTGGGAATCCTGCACTGGATAAAAATGGAGAAAGTAATCAAACACTTGGATTCACTGTACTTTGATACATGTCAATTGACCCAATAATTTTAACTCCTATAAATTCCCATTGCTGTGACTTCCCCACTGTTAATACTGCATTCTTGAACTGTGATGAGTTGAAATAAACTTTTTCCATAACTGGCTTTTATAAGTATTTTTTTGAAGCAATCAAATAAACATTACAGAGAATTTTGTACTAGAAGTATCATTCCATGATAAATCTGATCAGATGGTTCATCCATTTTTAAACTGATTTTCAGGAGAAATTTGAGGCAGAAAAGACAAAGCTTCTCAGGTTTTATTAGGAACTGGATTAGGATTCATATGTTTGATATTCTGAAAATAATTTGGTTTTATTTTCCCCATGTTCTGAAATTTTTAGTGATGTTGAATTGCTTGCTATGAACTGATTAGTTTGACAGAGAAAATTTCAAGAATAAGTACAACTGAGGGGGGTATGATCTCACCAGAAGGGCAGGGCATATAGTCTCGCAGATGAAAGGTGATCACTTTGCAAATGGGTGACTGACCCATCCCTCACCGAGGTTTCCTGCTTTTATTACATCTACCCTTGAATGTGCTAGTATAACAAGACTCCAGTTTAACAGCTTTTTGTCTCTGACCAGGGCGTGACATACAGTGCCTATCAGGATGGAGTGAAGGGCATTGCAGGAGCAGCAAAACTGCAAAAGAAAATCAACAAACCACAATCCAGAACTTCAGAGACTCTATATCAGCCACACAGAACTAGGCCAGCCTAATCTCCCCCCATCCTGAAGCTCGGGGACATTTGCGGAAGAGGGGGCGGTAAGATTGTAAGAGCAAAAGGAAGGGAGGAGCAATGATTTGCAAGATTCTCCACACTAGTTAGGGCCGAAGCAATCATAATAGGACTTTGCATGCCCTGCACAATGTCCAACACACTGTTGACCCCACAAAGTCTAGCATCAGCTAAAGGCACCAAGATCCTTGGAGGCAAGGGATTGGCAGCCACAGTAGTGTTCCTATGCTTAAGGGGAACACGAGAAAGTGTTCAGGGAAATGCCACTGGGTCCTTGTACGTCATCGGAGAGGAGGACCCAGAGGAGAGTTAGGCATACACAATAAAGAACTCTTTGGGAATTGGGGGGGAGGCGCTGGGGAATGGGGAGGTAGGGAGGGGGAGCAGGGGGTTCGGGGGGAGGAGGAGGGAGGGAGGGAACTCTATCTATCAAGTTTGTATGAGCGGAAATAATAAAAAAAAGTATTAAAAAAAGAATAACATTTAAAAGATGTCATAAGTGCTTACTCTTCTCACCCATGTGTTTAGTCAGAGTAAAAAATAGAGGGGAAGGATAAAAATGTGAAGTTTGGCAAGGAAGCTGTATGTGCAAAGAGAATACATGTTCTATTGTGTGGAAAAAACAACATTGCCATTTTGATTACACTGAAATTGTAAATTAGGGTAGTATGGACATACCTATGGCTTGGATATGGTTCAAGTGTGACTCCCAAAGTTTCTACCATATAAAAAACACAGTCTTGGGAATTGGAATGGCTGTTTCCTGAGCCCGGAACCCTATTCTCACCTATTCTCTTTGCTGTTTCACACTGTTATTTCTGAAACAGCATAGCTTATTCCTAAGGACCTTTGCAGAATTTATTACCTGCCATGGAATACATACAGACACATATTTATATATTTATTTATTTATTTTTCTTTTCTAAAAGACATCATTATATCAAGTATTACATTATTGTAAGTCTGAAGAAATGTCTGCTCTATAGTGAACAGGAAGTTAGCAAACTAAAGAATGAATGTATATACATTGCAATGAAAGAAGTTCTCTTCATTTTTTTTGTAGCATTATTACCTTAAGAATAAAACTGATGTCTTTGCCTAACCCAGGCAACCTAGCACACAAATTTTGCAACATAATGCTGTCTTTGAATCTTTTCTCCCATAAGAGTACTTGTATTACAGATACTCATGTTATTTGTTTGGCTTTTACCTGGATTTTACCTAGATTGGCAGTAACTGAACTCAGGTCCTCATATCATGTACCAAATGCTTTTTACAGATTAAGTAATTCTCCCCACTGCTAACAACTGTGCTAATAATTAACTGTATTAATAAAAAGATGCCAGAATTTAGAATATAACAAGATAGGTACATACAATTATAAATCAATCCCAAACCAAAGATTATAAAATAACACAACCAAAAATTATGTAAAGAATGAATATTAATACAATACTTTTAAGTTATGTGTCCCTGTGAAATTTTCCAAATCTAAAAATATCATAAGTACGATTTAGAATATTAAAAAAGCACCTAGGCTAAAATAAATGTATTAAGATAAGTGAAAATTCCATGATACACTAATGAAAATGAGAATGCAAGTTTATAGAAAGAGGCATACCTAAATTTATCCAAAACATTGATAGTTACTCTGCACAGTTAGCATTTGTTCTCTTTTTCCTTATATTTATAGGTTATTCTACAAAGTCCACTTTTTAGCCCTTTGCCTTAAGACATCTCAAGGCTTCTTCTTAATTTCATAACCTATGCTCTCTCTCTCTCTCTCTCTCTCTCTCTCTCTCTCTATCTCTTTATATATATGTGTGTATGTATATATATATATATGTATATATATATATATATATATATATATATATATATATAACATAACGTGAGAAAAACATGTGCTCTTTGTCTGGCATATTTCTCATAACAGTAAAGTATCAGTTTCATCCATTTTCTTGCAGTAATGATTTTACTTTCCTTTGCAGCTGAAAAAAAAGTCCATTCATTTTTCTCCATGTATATGTTCTGTTTTGCCTGTATCATTCATTGAACAGACTGTCTTTTCCAAAGTATGATTTCTATACAATTAGCAATAACTGGGTTTGGAGTAGCGTGGTTTTATTTCTTAAGCCTTTATACCATTTTACTTTTCTATATGTATCATTGCCATGATTAAACTGTAGTGTAATTTGATCTTCATTACTGTGATACCTAGAGTTTCCGTAAGACATGTATAACTATGTTTTCTAGTTCTATGAAGACTATGATTTCATTTTATTTTTGGGGGGGGGTTGATTGGTTGAACCTGTAAACTGCTTTCACTAACATAACCTTTTTCCTAGTGTTAATTTTGTCAATTCATCATCATGTTGTATTGTCCTCAGTTTCCCTTTTCCATACCCTAATGTTTTTTAATATGAGAGGTCTTTTAACATTTTTGTTTGGGTTTTTTGGTTGGGTTTTTTTTAAAGCAATAGTAAAGAGAATAATTTTCCTAATTTCATTCTTGACAAATTCATTATCAATTCATACAAAATCTACTTATTTTATATGTTGTTTCCATGTGCTGTTATTTGAGACTTTCTTGCTGGGGTCCTTAGGGTCTTTCAAGTATATGGTCATATCATTGACATATAGGTATGGTTTGATTTATCTCCCATCTGTATCATTTTTATGTCTTTTTAATAGTACTCCAGAAAAGACCTTGAATTTTGTTTAATTTTGTTGTTTGTATAACTTACAGCATATTAATTCCATTCCTATTTTCATCACAACTTTGATTGTGAAAGTAGATTGAATACTACCAAAGGTATTTTCTTTATCTGTTGAGATGATGATTTGATTTTTGTCTTTAGTTTATGTATATGTTTTGTTTTTATATTCATGATTTGTGCATGTTGAACCAGCCATGTGTACATGGAATGAAATTAACCTAATAATGATGTTTATTCTCCTTAATATGCTTTTGAATTTAACTTGCTGTTGAAAATGTTATTTAGCTATTTATTATGTTACTGAGAATTTTTACAGAAACATTTGTGAAAGAAAGTGATCTGAAGTTTTTATTTTCTAGTTTTGGTGTTAAGGAAATAACAGCATTTCAGAAAGAGTTATAGAGAATTCTTTTCTTTCTATTTTATGGAATATTTTGAGAAAGATTGTTGTTAAGCATACTTTTAATGTGATTACATTTGGTAGTGAATCTGTGTATTATTGAGGTTTCTTTGTGGGAAGACTTAATTACTACAATATTCTCCACACATATTATGGATTTTTAAAGTTATTTATATTGTATTAATTTTTGTAGCAGGAATGTCTATGAATTTGCACACATCATCTACATCTTACATTGTTTGCATTACAATATTTTGAAGAATTTAATGATAATAACCTCAATTTCATTGGTATTTTTATTTTATCAACATTTTCATCTCTGCTTCTATTGATTTGTATCTTCTCTGGGGCTGTTTGGCTAGAGGATTGACAACTTATTTACTTTTTCAAAAGATCAGCTTTTTATTGATTCTATGGATGGTTTTTCCAGTCTGCATTTTGTTCATTTCTGCTCATCTTTTTTATTATTTGTGTCAGTTAGATTTTATTTATTCTTAATTTCCTGAAACTCTGAAAGTTCAACATGGGAATATTTATCTAATTTCACTGATATTTTAATGTAAGTACTCATTGACGTCAGCTTCCCTCTTAGATATTCCGTAACCATACCTTAGAGGTTCTAGTAGTTTGCATTTTGAATTTCACTTGATCTTAAATTTAAAATCAATATTTCCCCTGATTTTTGCATTCAAATGTGCATTATTTAGATGCCGCCTATTTTTTGTATTTCTATTTTGGTTGATACTGCATTTCTTATAGTCAAGTTCTTATAGTCTACTTCTAAGATTTTCTTAGAAAATAAAAGGAACTATTTCTTGTCGTTTTATTAGCAAAAACTTGTTTTGTGGCCTATGATGTAATCAATTATCTAAAAGATTGCAAGTATCACTAAAAGAATATAAAATCTGTGTCAATTGGATACAATATTTTGTGGATTTATATAAAATCCAATTGACTTATAACATAGCATTGCTATGAGTTTTATTGACTCAGCTGTATTTTGGATGACATCTGAAGTTGAAAACAGGGCATTGAAGTCATTGAATATTGTTGCATTTGGCTTTATCTAATGTACACTTTTATGTTAATTTTCCAAAATTAGGAGCCCCAGCATTCATTGCATAACTATTTCATTTTTTCTATTTTCTTGATAAATTGTTTTTGTGTTAATATATGTTATCCTACCCTCCAAATTTTATTGAAGAGTTTTGGTTTGAAGCTTCCTTTATTAATGTGATAATAGCAACATACATCTTTTTATTCTCAGTTTCAATTGCTTGGTATGTTTATCGCCTATCTTTGACTCATTTTTAAGATGTCAATGCCAATCCTCCTATCTTATACTCTGAAAAGCTGGGGTTATTGATATGTACAAACTTGACACAATATACTATTTGTTTTTACACAATATACTATTAACTAAAAAATGGCATGACATATGAGGCCAGCAATCCCTTTTAAATAAACAGTAAACCATAGTAAAATTAATAAGGAAAATATAGATATAATTCTATGACTGATCCCCTCTTCTGCATTTACACATAGGAGAACCATAGTAGATAATGAAAAGGTTTTGGAGTTGGTGCTGGGAAACCCAGGGCTAATGTTGACAACAGGCTTAAGATTGTCCTGGCTCACGTAATGCCAGCTGAGCATAAAAAGTCAGCAAGAGTGGAAGGAAAAGAATCTTTACTAAATAGTAAGGAAAAAGATTGCAGTGAAAGGCAGCCAGTGAGCAGCAAGGAGAAAACAAAAGATGATCTCAAGATCACTGCCAAGAAGGAGGTCCGTAAGGTTCCTGATGACAAAAAGAAGAAACTGGAAGAGGATAAGAGAAAAAAGGAAGACAAGGAATGCAAGAAAAAAGAAGAAGAAAATGTGAAGGCTGAGGAAGAATTAAAGACAAAAGAGGAAGAAGAAAACAAAGAAACATGAAGAGGGAGAGAAAAAAGCAAGCAAAACAACAGCAAGAAGAAGAAGCTGCTCAGTTGAAAGAGAAAGAATAATCCCTTCAACTGCATCAGGAAGCTTGGGAGTAACATCAGTTAAGAAATAAACTTCGTAGCAAAAACCAAAGTGCTTCAGATAACCGACCAGAGGAAAATTTCTTTAGTCGTCTAGATTCCAGCTTAAAGAAAAACACTTACTCAGCCATCAAAAATGATGAATTAATGCAATTTGCCGGGAAATGGATGGAATTAGAAACAATTATATTGAGTGAAGTATCCCAGACACAGAAAATTAAGCACCGTATGTATTCCCTAATAGGTGGATCCTAGTACCAAACCCACTTAGAGACACTCAAGGATAAATCTCTGTAATACGTACAGTAATTGCAATTATAAACAGGAGGGATGGAGAAGGAGGGCCCCACAAGAAACAAGGAGGGAGGGGTCCATGTTACAGCAGAGAAAATAGGCCACCATCAAGGACTGCAAGTAAGTAATGAGACATCTGGTTAAGTTCACAGACTTTCCTTCCTGATCATTTGCAACTGATGGGGTATGATCTCATCAGAAGGGGAGGGCATATAGTCTGGCAGATAGAAAGTAACCATTTTGCAAATGGGTGATTGACCCCTCCCTCACTGCAGTCTCCTACTTTTATTACACTTACCTTTGAATATACTCTTATAACAAGACTCTAATTTAACAGCTTTTTAACTCTGACCAGGAGGTGAAATCCAATACCCATCAGGATGGAGGCTGGGGCATTGCAGGAGCAGCAAAACTGAAAAAAAATCAACAAACCATAATTCAGAACATCAGAAACTCTCTATCAACCAACTGGAACTAAGCCAGCCTAATCTCTCCACATCCTGAAGCTCAGGGAAATTTGCAGAAGAGGGGGCGGTAAGATTGTAAGAGCACAAGGATGGGAGGAGTAATGATATGCAAGATACTCCACACAAGTTAGGGCTGAAGCAATCATAATAGGACTTTGCATGCCCTGCGCAATGTCCAACACATTATTGACCCCACAAAGTCTAGCATGGACTAAAGAGACTAGGATCCTTGGAGGCTAGGGATTGACAGCCACAGTAATGTTCCTATGCTTAAGGGTAACACAAGAAGGGGTTCTGGGAAATGCCCCTGGATCTTTGCATCTCATCTCATTGGAGAGGAGGACCCAGAGGAGAATTTGGCATGCACATTAAAGGATGCTCCAGGAATGCGAGGGGGATGGATGGGGAAGAAGAGGGGAAGGGAGGGGGGAGGGGGTGGAAGGAAGAAGGGGATTGGTGTACCTGTTAAGTTTGTATAACCGGAAATAAAAACAAAGGAAAACACTGCGTTTGTCAAGAAACTAAAAACTATTAAGGAACAACAAAGAGATTCTTTGTCCTATGATTTTAATGGCCTAAATTTAAGCAAATACATTGTAGAAGCTGTACCTTCCAATGTGGAAGCAAAACTAAAAATCTCTGATGTAAACTGTGCTCTACACCTATGCTCTCTTTTTCACCAGCGCTATGCTGACTTTGCACCTTCTCTTCTTCAAGTTTGGAAAAAACATTTTGAAGCAAGGAAAGAAGAGAAAACACTTAATGTTACCAAGCTAAGAACTGATTTGCATTTCTCTGCTGAATTGATAACAGTAAGAATTTTCATGAGGAATGAAAGGAACCTTTATCAATATAATAAAAGCTCTATACAACAAGCCCACAGCAAGGATTATGTTCAATGGGGAACAATTGGAAGCATTCCCACTTCGATCAGGAACTAGACAAGGCTGTCCACTTTCACCACTTCTATTCAATATTGTACTTGAAGTCTTAGCTGAAGCCATAAGACAAGAAAGGGACATAAGAGGGATTCAAATCGGCAAGGAAGAAGTCAAACTATCCCTATTTGCAGATGACATGATCTTATACCTGAGTGATCCCAAAAATTCCACCAGGAAACTCCTGGAACTAATTGAGAAGTTCATCAGGGTGGCAGGATACAAAATAAATGTGCAAAAATCAGAGGTCTTCCTATATGCACAGAATGAAAGAAGTGAAAAAGCCTTGAGAGAAACAATCCCATTCACTATAGCCCCTAAAAAATGAAATACCTTGGTATAAACCTAACCAAGGAGGTAAAAGACCTTTACAATGAAAACTTTAAAACCCTAAAGAAAGAAATAGCAGAAGACACCAGAAGGTGGAAAGACATCCCATGTTCCTGGATTGGCAGAATAAACATTGTAAAAATGACCATCCTACCAAAGGCAATATACAAATTCAATGCTATACCAATTAAAATCCCAAAGCAATTCTTTAAAGAAGTTGACCAAATAATCTCAAAATTCATATGGAGGCACAAAAGACCCAGGATAGCAAAGACAATCCTGAGTAACAAAAACACTGCTGGAAGTATTACCATACCAAACCTTAGTTTATACTACAAATCCATAGTTATAAAAACTGCCTGGTACTGGCTCCAAAATAGACACACAGATCAATGGATAAGGATTGAAGACCCAGATATAAGCCCACAAAATTACAGCCATTTGGTCTTTGACAAAGGGGCCCAAAGAATCCAATGGAAAAAGAACAGCCTCTTCAATAAATGGTGCTGGCAAAACTGGATCTCCACATGCAGAAGATTAAAGCTGGACCCATACTTGTCACCATGTACAAGACTTAATTCCAAATGGATCAAGGACCTTGATTTAAGGCCAGAGACTTTAAAAACCATAGTTGAAAGGATAGGGAACTCCCTTGAGCTGATTGGGCTAGGCCAACACTTCCTAAACAGACATCAAATGGCACAGTCACTGCTACCAACTCTCAACAGTTGGGATCTTGTGAAATTAAAGAGCTTCTGTTCAGATAAAGAGATTGTAACACGAGCTCAAAGGCAACCCACAGAATGGGAGAAAATCTTCACTGACCACATATCTGACAGAGCTCTACTGTCCAGAGTGCACAAAGAACTTAGAAAACTAAACTCCAAGGACAACACTGGCCCAATTAAAAAATGGGCCCTGGAACTTCAAAGAAACTTTACCAGGGATGAAATTAAAATGTCTAACAAATATCTTAAAAAATGCTCCGCTTCCTTCACCATCAGGTAAATGCAAATCAAAACTTCCCTGAGATATCTCACCCCGGTCAGGATGGCAAAAATCCACAATACAAACAACGACAAATGCTGGAGAGGATGTGGAGAGAGGGGAACTCTCCTACATTGTTGGTGGGAATGCAGGCTCATACAGCCACTCTGGCGAGCCATCTGGAGATTCTTAAAGAAATTAAAGATTGAAATGCCATATGACCCTGCTATCCCATTTTTGGGAATAACCCCCCATGCAGCAGAGGTTCGCCTCCATAGCACAAGCTCGACCATGTTCATAGCAGCACTGTTTACAATAGCAAAGTCATGGAATCAACCTAAATGTCCAACAGTTGATGAGTGGATAAGGAAACTGTGGTACATCTATACAATGGAGTACTACTCAGCCATCAAAAATGATGAATTACTGGAATTTGCTGGGAAATGGATGTCATTAGAAAGAATTATATTAAGTGAAGTATCCCAAACCCAGAAAATTAAGCGCCGTATGTACTCCTTAATAGGTGGCTCCTAGTACCAAACTCACCCAGCCCACATTGAGACACTTAAAAGTAAACCTATGTAACACAGTAATTGCAAGGATTATGAACAAGAGAGATGGGGTAGGAGGGCCAAACCAGAAACATGGAGAGAGGGGACCATGTTACAGCAGGGAAAATAGGCCTCCATCAAGGTCTGCAAGTAAGTAATGAGAAACCTAGTTAAGTTCACAGACGTTCTTTCTTGATTTCACCGGAAGGGGGGGCATATAGTCTAGCAGATAAAAAGTAATCATTTTGCAATTGGGTGATGGACCCCTCCCTCACTGAGGTTTCCTACTCTTATTACATCTACCCTTGAATGTGCTATTATAACAAGACTCCAGTTTAACAGCTTTTGTCTCTGGCCAGGGGGTGACATACAGTGCCCAGCAGAATGGAGTGAAGGGAATTGCAGGAGCAGCAAAACTGCAAAAGAAAATCAACAAACCACAATCCAGAACTTCAGAGACTCTATATCAATCACATAGAACTAGGCCAGCCTAATCTCTCTCCATCCTGGAGCTCAGGGACATTTGCGGAAGAGGGGGTGGTAAGATTGTAAGAGCAAAAGGATGGGAGGAACAACGATTTGCAAGATTCTCAACAATAGTTGGGGCCAAAGCAATCATAATGGGACTTTGCATGCCCTGCGCAATGTCCAATGCACTGTTGCCCTCATAAAGTCTAGCATCTGTTAAGGGCACCGAGACCCCTGGAGGCAAGGGATTGACAGCCATAGTAGTGATCCTATGCTTAAGGGGAACAAGAGAAAGGGCTTATGGAAATGCCACTGGGTCCTTTTATGTCATCGGAGAGGAGGACCCAGTGGAGAGTTAGGCGTACACAATAAAGGACTCTCTGGGAATTGGGGGGGAGGCACTGGGGATGGGGAGGGAGAGGAGGAAGAGGAGGGGGTTCGGGGGGAGGAGAGGGGAGGGAGGGAACTGGTAAAAAATTTTAAAATGTATAATTAAATTTTTAATAAAAAAATAAATAATAAAAAAAGAATTTTCACGAACAAGGAAGGTCTTTCTTTAATCTATGAGCAGGTAAAAAATATTATTAATGCTGATCATGAATCCCACAATCACGTTTCTGTGGTGATTAGTTTCTGTCACCATTGTGGAGATGATATTGCTGGACTTGTACCAAGAAAAGTAAACAGTGCTGCAGAGAAGTTTAATTTGAGTTTTCCTCCAAGTGAGATAATTAGTCCAGAGAAGCAACAGTCTTTCCAGAATCTTTTAAAAGAGTACTTTGCGTCTTT
The DNA here is from genome assembly GCA_023101885.1 of Typhlomys cinereus. Lineage (NCBI taxonomy): Eukaryota > Metazoa > Chordata > Mammalia > Rodentia > Platacanthomyidae > Typhlomys > Typhlomys cinereus. The sequence goes on along the minus strand of JALPQD010000590.1, from coordinate 99,232 downwards.
GACCAAACACCTGAAAAGGGACCACAGGGAGCTTCAGAATACTAAGAGACAAAATATATTCTGCATTATAAAGGTGAGCTAAGTGAAGACATTGTATGAAGAATTTGCAATGTCTTATCTAAAGCTGCTGGCAAGTTCTCAATCTTTAGCAGACCTTTTGGATGAAAATATGCCAGATCTTCCTCAGGATAAACCAACACCAGAAGAGTATGGGCTTCGAATTGATATATTTACACCTGGTAGTCTAGAGAATATGACTTAGAAGGTGGTATATGGGATGATGAAGATGCTCGGAGTTTTTATGAGAATATCATTGATTTAAAAGCATTTGTTCCAGACATCTTGTTTAAAGACAATGAAAGAAGTTGTCAGAACAGGGATTCTAATAAAGATTATTCCAAAGAGGCAAAAGAACCAAAGCATAATAAAGAGGTATCAAGTCTGATGATTTGGAACTTGAGTGGGAGAATCTAGAAATTAGTGATGACACATTGGAATTAGAGGCTGGAGAGGAAGCTGAAGATCTTACCAAGAAACTCCTTGATGAACAAGAACAAGAAGATTTGTCTTTGAGTGTGTCATTAATTGGGCTTGGTATTAGGATCCACCTATCAGGGAGTACATACGGAGCTTAATTTTCTGTGTCTGGGATACTTCACTCAATATAATTGTTTCTAATTCCATCCATTTCCCGGCAAATTTCATTAATTCTTCATTTTTGATGGCTCAGTAGTATTCCATTGTATAAATGTACCACATTTTCCTTATCCACTCGTCAACTGTTGGGCATTTGGGTTGATTTCATGATTTTGCTATTGTAAACAATAAAGTAATCATAATAGGACTATGCATGACCTGCACAATGACCAACATATCGTTGAACCCCCAAAGTCTAGCATGGATCACAGGCACTATGATCCTTAGAGGCAAGTGATTAACAGCCACAATAGTGATCCTATACTAAAGGGGAACACAAAAAAGAGCTCTAGGCAAAGCTACTGAGTCCTTACACCTCATCAGAAAGGAGGACCCAGAGGGAAGTTTAACATGCACACAACAGGATGCTTCAGGAAGGGAGGAGGGGGCACTGGGAGAAGGGGAAGGAGGGGGGAAGGGAAGGAAAAAGAGGGGGAAGGGAGTAAGGGGATCCAAGGAGGTGTGGAGGGAGGGAGGGGAATGGGGTACCTATCAACTCTATATAAGTGGAAGAAATTTAAAAAAATAAAATACAGTATGTTCATCAAGAAAAAAAAAATGAACAAGAAGATGAGGAAGCTACCACTGGGTCTCATCTCAAGCTCATAGTAGATGCATTTCTCCAACAGTTGCCTAATTGTGTCAATCAAGATCTGAGTAACAAGGCAGCAATGGATTTTTGCATGAACATGAACACAAAAGCAAATAGGAAGAAATTAGTATGGGCACTATTCATAGTTCCTAGACAAAGGTTGGATTTGCTACCATTTTATGCAAGATTGGTTGCTATATTGCACCCTTGCATGTCTGATGTAGCAGAAGATCTTTGCTCTATTCTAGGAGGGATTTCAGATTTCATGTGAGAAGAAAGGACCAGATCAATATCAAAACAAAGAACAAAACTGTTCGTTTTATTGGAGAATTAACCAAGTTTAAACTGTTCACAAAAAATGATACACTATATTGTTTAAAGATGCTGCTATCAGACTTTTCTCATCACCATATTGAAATGGCATGTACTCTACTGGAAACCTGTGGATGATTTCTTTTCAGATCTCCAGAATCACACTTGAGGACCAGTGTGCTTTTGGAGCAAATGATGAGAAAGTAACAAACAATGCATCTTGATGCACGGTATGTTACAATGGTAGAGAATGCATATTATTACTGCAACCTACCTCCAACTGAAAAGACAGTGAAAAAGAAACGTCCCCCTCTTCAGGAATATGTTCGGAAACTTTTGTTCAAAGATCTATCTAAGGTCACCACTGAGAAGGTTTTGAGACAGATGCAAAAGTTGCCCTGGCCTGACCAAGAAGTGAAAGATTATGTTATTTGCTGCATGATAAACATCTGGAATGTGAAATATAATAGTATTCATTGTGTACCCAATCTCCTATCAGGGCTAGTGCTCTGTAAAGAGGATGTTGGGATCCACATTGTGGATGTAGTTTTAGAAGATATTCGATTGGGAATGAAGATTAACAAGCCTAAATTTAACGAGAGATGTATCAACAGTGCCAAATTCTTAGGGGAACTGTATAATTACAGAATGGTGGAATCCACTGATATTTGCAGAACTCTATTCTTTTACTTCATTTGGTGTCAACCCTGATGGTTTTCCAAGTTCACTGGACCCTCCTGAACATCTTTTCAGAATTAGACTAGTATGTATGATTTTGGATAACTGTGGCCAGTACTTTGACAGAGGTTCCAGTAAACAAAAACTCAACTGCTTCCTTATATATTTTCAGTGTTATGTTTGGTAGAAGAAAAGCTTAAAGGTTTGGACAAAAGACCATCCATTTCCTATTGATATAGATTATATAATCAGTGATACACTTGAGCTACAAAGACCAAAGATCAAACTCTGAAATTCTCTGGAAGAATCCATCAGGCTGGTACAATATTTGGAGCAACAATTCTTAATAAAACTAGGTCTTATAAATGACAGAGTCAAAAGAGTCCATGACCAAAGGGGAAAATCTTGAAGAGGAAGAAGAAGAAGGAGGAGCTGAAACAGAACAATCTGGAAATGAAAGTGAAGTAAACAAGCCAGAAGAGGACGGTTCTGATGATGGTGATGAGGGAGAAGAAGAGGAAGAGAATACAGATTACCTTACAGATTCCAATAAGGAAAATGAAACTAATGAAGAGAATACTGAGGTAATGATTAAAGGAGGTGGACTAAAGCATGTTCCTTGTGTATAAAATGAGAACTTCATTCAAGCTCTGGATAAAATGATGCTAAAAATCTTCAGCAACGCAGTGGAGAATCTGTTAAAGTCCATCAGCTAGATGTTGCTATTCCTTTGCATCTGATAAGTTAGCTGAGGAAAGGGCTTCTACTTGGTGGTGGGGAAGGAGAAGCAGAGTCTGACACCATGCCATTTGTCATCATAATGAGAAAAGGCAATAAACAGCAGTTTAAGATTCTTAACTTGCCCATGTCATCTCAACTTGCTGCAAATCATTGGAACCAGCAAAAGGCAGAACAAGAGGAGAGGATGTGAATGAAAAAGCTCACATGAGATATCAATGAACAGCAAGAACAAGGTTATTATCAAGAAATGTTGCAGTCTCTTGTACAGCATCTAGCTCCAGCAAATACCAATTATGAGCAGTGGCCTCGTTACCAACATCCAAAGGGAGCACCTAATGCAGAGATAATCTTTAAGACTTGTGGGAGAAGACGTTGATCCAGCAGTAGGTGTCATTTTATTAGGTCCTGTATCTGATGCTGTAGATAGTGGAGTCCTCCAGCAATGGACACATCTCAGCATGCCGGTCTAGAGAGTTGCGAATCTAAACCTGGGACAGGCTGAGGCCATGAGGCAGAAACACCAGCCTCTGCCAACACCAGAACAAACTGACACTTCCAGTCAAGACAGAAAGGCCTTTTGTAATGGAAATCACATAATGGTTAATCTTATCTTGAGAATGGCAGTCAAGAAATGAGATGGTTCACTTGACTACTGAGCAATTATACCAAGAAAAGCATCAATGAAGTGACTGAGCCAGAGAAGAAACGGTTGAGATGGGAATGGTATGGGGGAAATGAACTTGAGTTTTAAACTTGATTTGAGTTACAGTGTCTCTGAATTGAACATCCCATGTTGGAAGAAGATACTTTTGGGGGTATCTACAGTAGAAAAGTATAGAGCAAGTAGTAAAATCTTCTAGTAAAAACTTAACATGCAGGACAACATTGACGAGAGATCCAAATACCAGATAATCTACCAGAGTGCAGGTCCCTGGGGGTGGCAGCTCCGTCCTATAGGAAGGTCCTGTGGGTCCTCCATAAAGGAGATCAGGGAAAGGTGAGTGTACTATCTGCCTGCTCCCAGCCCTCCTTCCCAAGGACAATCAGACATGACAGGAAGCCTAGTCAAGCAGGAACTCATTTATTGCAAGTCCACAGCCATCTTATAAAGGCAGAAACAGTAAGGGGAATTCCAGGGCGGGGAAATGGGCAACCAATCATCTTAAATGTCAATCCAGCATGCAGGCTGTATGTAGCAAAATTTCTTCAAAACATCCTGAGCTACACCCTCCTGACTTCCTCCATCCAAACATTTGTCTAAGCTTGCCAGATTATTGAGGTCACCTAGACTGAGACACCCACAGGTCCCCCCTTTTTGTTTTGTAATGAGATGTGTTTAAAAGGTTGTTCCTGGAGCAAACCCCAGAGGAGCACCTCATGAAAGTGGCTGCACTCTTAGGGTAGTCCTCTCTACGAAGAAACCTGAACAACCTCTTGGAGGGCCAATTGTATCCAAGGATCCTGAGGGCCTCTAGCAGGTATCTCTTCTAGGATCTGTGCAAGCATAATCATCTTTTGTTGTGTAGTATGATTTTTTTGTGTTATGTTTCTTATGGTGTATATAATGCATAGCAAAGCAAGCCCAGAAATACAGGCCATGGGCTGGGAGACTAAGTGTAAACCCATTGGTTGCAGCATACTGGGATTAATTATATAGCTCCAAAGTAATTTCAACCCCACAAGATCTATCGGTACCAGTAGCAAGAGCATGATAAGTCTGTAGCCTTTAAGCCTTCTCTGACAATCCATGAGCATAGCAGTAAATATGTCCAGGTGAAGAACATCACCAAGACTATTTTAGTCTCTCTGAAAGGGTTGAGTTGATCCCTCCAAGCAGATGGATTAAGTTGGAAGTAGCCAGGAACAAGATCAAGGTAAGCCCCATGATGATGGCCCTTCCAATGAGGATCAATGAGATGATCCATCCCACGTTCATCATGGCCTGTGGGGAGATAATAAAATCTATCTCAAGGATGATGTTGCCCATGGATCTGGCTAGGTCTATGTTTGTTTCTCTTCTTCCCTCTTTTACAAGTATTAGTCAAGAGCCTGCTGAGCCTGTTGCATAGCCACCATTCTTTTTGTCCTTATTAGTCTTTGGCAGTGTCTGACTCTGGTTGGTTGGGGTCATCTTCCCCCTGACAATAGAATTTAAGATTTCTAGCAGGCACCCATATGGAGTTTGAGTCTCCTATAGGGTAGACACACCTGAAGCCTTGACCCATTGTTAATAATCGGTCTGGGCCCCTCCATTGTCCAGTGATGGGGTCTTTCTATCTTACCTGTATTTCATGTCTCTGTTCTTGTTGCCCCCAATGTTTTTGGAAGTGGGACTCTTGGATTTTTTTGAAAATTGAGAATGTTAATAGTGAACAAGGTGATGTTTAATTGTTGGTAGGGGCTTATTCCCTTTTTTTGTTTTTGATGATTGCATTCTATAATAGCTTGACCATGTGAGTTGTAAGGAATTCCCATAGTGTGTTGAATCCCCCATAACATGAAGTCCTGTAGGCTTTTGTTTATAAAGCATGACCCATTATCAGTTTTTGTCTTTTGTGGCAATCCTAGTATGGCAAAGCATTGAAGGAAGTGGGATTGAGCATGTCTAGTATTTTCTCCTATGTGGGCTGTAGCCCAGCAGGCTTGGGAAAATGTGTCAATGGACACAAAGATATATTTAACCTTTCCAAATGAAGCATAATGTGTGACATCAGTTTGCCATAAAGAGTTGGGTCTCAAGCCTTGGGGATTTACCCCTGGTTGTTGTAATGGTGGTACCTGCAAAAGGGCTGGCAGGACTTGCAGATACATGAAATCTTTCTTAGGTCTTTTATAGGGACCTGAGGGAACCTTATGTAGTCCCCTCCAATTGACATGAGTGAGGTCATGTAGACCCCGAGCCCCTTCCAAATTGGTGGATAAAATATGGGCAGAGGCCATTTTATTTGCTTCAGCATTACCTTGATATAGGAAGCCAGGCAAACCTCGATGTCCCTTAAGGTGCTACAGAAAGATTGGGCTATTCCTTTTCATAAGAAGTGTCTGGGCTTGGATCATCAGGGGTGTAATGGGATTCCTGTCCAATCGGATGTGGGAATGTTGTAATCCAGAGATAAGATTAATTACATAGAGGCTGTCTGAGAATAGGTTCATGGGTTCACTTACTTCAGTTAATGTCATTGTAATTGCCATAAGTTCTTTGAATTGGGCTGAGCCCTCACAGGTATGAACGTACCTTTTTAGCTCCTTGTTGTCCGCAGAGAAAATAATCATAGCAGACCCATGTTGTTCCCCATCAGTAAACACATTAAGTGCTCTTGATAATGGTTGCCTAGGAAATAATGTAGGTGTCTTCCATTGAAGGGTCTGAAAAAAGGTCACCCATTTGTAGGGCTCCTAATGGCAATCCAGTTCCCCAAGAAAACTTTCTAGAGCTAAGGCTGTTCAGCTGTTGTTTTTGTTTAACCATTCTGGATCTCTGAGTTGATAAGGGGTGACCAATTTGTGAGGATCAATACCACAATATCTGAGGGCTAAGTCGCCTACCTTCTCTATCAGGTCAGCCAGTTTATCTGTGGGTGTGAATACTTTAGATGTGCCACCTAGGGGTGTGTGGACCCACTAAAGAGGCAGTCCTTCCTGTACAAGGGCAGAAGTCATCAACGTCTCACCGGGGAGAACCCATAATTCTAAGGGTTTATCAGGCAAATAGCAAGCCAAATGAGCTTGATCTAGTGCCTTTTGAATTGTGTGGAAGATCTCAAGATGTTGTGGGTTCAAAGTGATTAGGTCAGAGGGTTGTTTCCCCTTTAGCAGCTGGAATAAGAGTTCCAACGTTTCAGTGGATATTGGTATCCAAGCTCTCAGCCAATTTATCTCTTCTAGTAATTTTTGAAACTCTGTTAAAGTCAACGGGGTGGCAATGGCCAGCTGAGGCTTTAGAGGACTCAACACTTCTAAATAGAGTTGGGTACCCAATATTTTAAAGGGTGGTCCAGTTTGGACCTTATCAGCCAATACATGTAGTCCTCCCTTTGAAGACATTCTTTAGTAACCTTATAAAGTTCTCCTGACAATAAAGGATTGGGTGCCCCCAGGATGATGTGATCCAAATAAACAGAGTGTGACCTGGGGAACCGGTACTGCAGGTTTCTGTAGTGCCTTTACATTGTTTTGACAAACTACTGGACTGTTAGCCATGCCTTGGGGTAAGACTCCATTCATATCTACTATCACGCACCTGGTAATTAGTAGCGGGTAGAGAAAAGGCAAATTTCTCAGTCCTGTGGCTGTAACAGTATGGAGAAAAAACAATCTTTAATATCTATTACCATTAGATGTAAATCAGAGGGAATGGCAGGAATTCAGGGCATCCCCCTAAGTGGGTGCCAATTAGGGTCATCCTGGCATTGATTTTATGGAGATCTTGTAGCATTCTCCATTTACCAGAGGACTTCTTGATTACAAAAATTGGGGTGTTCCAGGGGATTGTGAAAGGTTGGATATGTCCCAATTGTAATTGTTCTTGTATTATCTCTTGTAGGACCTGTAATTTCTCTTTGGGGAGTGGCCACTGCTCCACCCAAACTGGGGGTCCAGGAGACCATTGGATGGCAGACACCTGAGAAGCAGTGGCCTCTAGAATTGGGGATGTACCCAGGACCTCTTTGGTGGGTCCCCCTAATAGTTGAAAAGAAAATCCTCTTGAGGGGGAGGTGCATAAGCATATTCTTCCATGTGTAAGATATCTCTGTAAAAGGCTTTATGGTCAGTGGTAATATAGGCTTGTGCCTCCCCCAAGACGTCCTACCCTAGGAGATTGGCGGATAAGCCTGGGGCTATTAAAGGGCAGACCTCACTCTGAGTCCTGTCCACATCCTTCCATCAAAGCCAATCCCTGGTTTCCTCTGACTTGGTATTTCCCCCAACCCCTAGGATTTTGGGTCCCAGGACCAGGGACCAATGGTGAGGGATCTCTTCCTTCCTAAGTACAGTCCTATCTGCTCCTGTGTTAATCAAGGATCAGAAATTTTTTCCTTGAATGAAAATATCCATCTTAGACCATAATCCTGGAATGATAGGAACCATCCAATTAGCATAGGGTTATGTTACAGGCATTGGGCTTTGGCCAAATGAGGAGCTCTGTTTATTTATACCTTCTTGGTTTGACGGGGCTGGAGGATGCCTCTTAGCTAGTTTAAAGGTTTCCTCCTATGTCAAATTTAGATCTGCAATCTCTCTGCCAATGGTACTCTTTGTGGCAATGGGGACAGGGGGTTGTGGGGGCCCGTTTTGTTGTTCCCTGTCCTTCAGCAACAGCAGGTCTGGGTCACCCACCACCCCTTGGGCAATTTTTCTTAAAGTGTCCCATTTGGCCACATCCAAAGCTTTGTCCTCCATTATTCTTAGTGGGCATCTCAATTCCTTTTTGTTCCCCAGTCAATCCTGCAAAAAGCCTTCATAAGTGCAAAAGTTAAAGCTTCCGTTTGGGTTTATAGGGATGCAATCATGGACCTAGTCTGTTGTGATTGAGTCCCTATGTCTTTAGAAGCGATTATCCATTAGCTCATAGATCTATCTTTGAGGCTCACACAAGCCAATTTATGATCCCCAGTCATTCCTTCCCAGACCAGTAATTTGATAAATTAGTCCTTCAAGGGGCCTTGTGAGAGCTGGCGTCTTAAACTCTTTTCAACTCTATCTATGAATTCAGGGAGAGATTCTGTGGTTTTTTGAGTTACCCCTGCAATAGGAGCCTCTGATAGCCCTTCGTCCAGTTTTCCCCATGCAGCCAGCCCCAAAGCATGGACCTGGTCCACATATGGGGGGGGATAACTGCCTGTTGTGGCCCAGTGGAGTACTGATTTGCTGATCCTGAGAGCATCCTGAACGAGATAAGGATTGGTGGGTTAGCTGGTTGATTTCTCTCTGCTTGAATGTGACATTCCTCCTTAAACAGGGAGCACCATTTAATGAATGTAGGACTGAGGAGGATGGCCTTGCTGAGATCCATCCAATCTTTGGTAGTACAGGGCTGGTGGGCTAGACCCTGAAGTAATGTCTCTACCCAAGGCGAGTTAGGCCCATCTTCTGCTACAGCCTTTTTTAATTCCTTGAGGTCCTTAGCCTCCCAAGGGTACCAGGCTGCAGGGAGGTTCCTTCCAGGGTTTTTTACTGGGAACACTTCAATAGCCCTATGGTCCAGTTCCCAGTTAAGGTCTCTATAGGCCGGAGGTTGGGACCATAAGGTTTTATAATTCCCATGTCTCATATTCTTTGGTGAAGGTGAATGAAGAAGAGCTGTGTACAGCTATTTGGGGGGCTTTCTCTCCAGAGACTCATTTTTACCTTCTGGGCCATTTCTAAGGGCCCTATTGGCCAATCTGTCACTTTTGGCTGTGGAGGTTTTACTTTTAATATGTTTTTCCTGTCTTCTTCAAATGCTTTCCAATCTGTGATGAACAGATCAATGTTAGTTGACCCGGGATCCAAGGGAGAAGAGTGCTCATGGCCCTCATGTCAAAAGCATGCCTTAAGGGTGAATATGGTGGGTAGAAGCCTAATGGTGACCCAATCCCCTGATAGATCTCCCTCTGTCTCGAGAGTTGTTTCACTAGGGACCAAGTGTCCCAGTCAAACAGATTGGCAGATGCGATCCATAGGGTGAGTTGCATATCCACCTCCCAAAGCCTTAAAGCCTTGGAATCAGAGATTTCCAAGCCCCTACTTTTAAGCATGTATCTCAGCGCCTTGAGCAATGGGTCTTCAGACTTAGTAGTTGTGTTACCCATCTCTTAGGGTCTCACTCACCTCGAAGACCACTTGGCCCCGATGGAATTCTTCAACACTGCACAAAGTCTTCAGGCCCCACATTGGGCACCAGATGTGGGGGTCCCCAGGGATTGCAGCTCCATCCTGCAGGCTGGTCCTGCGGGTCCTCCACAAGGGGGATGGGGGAAAGGTTAGCGCACTGTCTGCCTGCTCCCAGCCCTCCTTCCCAAGGACAATCAGACATGACAGGGAGTCTAGTCAAGCAGGAACTCATTTATTGCAAGTCCACAGCCATCTTATAAAGGCAGAAACAGTAAGGGGAATTCCAGGGCAAGGAAATGGGCAACCAATCATCTTAAATGTCAACCCATCACGCACCCTGTATGTAGCAAAATTTCTTCAAAACATCCTGGGCTACGCCCTCTTGACTTCCTCCATCCAAACATTTTCTAAGCTTGTCAGATTATTGAGGTCATCTAGACTGAAGCCCCCACATATCAGGAAGGGTTTTGTTTAGGATTTCGTTTTGAGAAGAACAAGGAATGAGGGAGAAAAATCTGTTTTGTCCATCAAAGTCAGAGTCAGTTATATAAAATTGCCTATTAGAGTGAAAGAAAAATGTGAAGATTATTAGGAACAAAGTATTAATTCAGATGGTTTAGAAAAGTCTGATACCAGCCTAAGAACAGGGATAGTCAAGCCCATTCCAAGTATCATTAAAACAAAACGTGCTAGTCAGCATGTCACAGAAAATGAACGAAGGACAACAAGAAGTGGATAAGAATATTTTGTTGACCTTCATGGGCTTATAGTCTCTGTTCCTAAACAAAATATGGAAACAAGTACAACTTTTCCTTTGCTTTGGTTTTCATTTCGTTTTGTTTTCTTTGCCCCATTAAATAGAAATGAGGGTTCTTAGTCTGTTTCTGACAATCTGTTAATTTATTAAGATACTTGTCTTTCATTTGCTTTCCAATAGGCATAGTAATTTAGTTGAAGAACACACCTGTATACTACAACTTGATTACATCTTTTTTTCTATTTTGCATTTTCTTTTACCGTGTTTCAGTTTCTGCACGTAGATTTAAATGAGAAGCAATATTTGTAAAGTTGTAACATTTCACATGGAAATGCTGCTTAATCTTCACCAGCTTCAGAAATCTTACCTTTGCCAATGTTGCAATAAAGTGTTGTAATTTGGGAAAAACAAATTTTTTCATAATGTTATTCCACAATAAGCTTTGAAATCGTCAAAGAATGCCTGCAAGTTCAGTTCAGTAAAACAAAACTTCTGAGTATAACTAAGTTGCCAATCTAAATACTTTGCTATCTAATGCAAATTATTTTCTACCTTGTCAATTCATGAAAGTATTGATAACTATGTTAACTTGCCAGTGAATATGGAATTAAATTATCAAAAAAGATTGTATCATTTATATGATACAATATTCTGCAAGCATTAGACATAAGTAAAAATTGAATTTCAATGAATCCAATATAATATAAAAATTCTAGTAGAATTTTATAAGGGTAGTTGAAATGTAAATTGAATTATATTTCAAAATGAAAAAGATTTAGAGGAAATACATTAAAAGAATATCTTTATGGATGTCAGACCAATATGGACCAGACAAGTTTTTCTGCAAGGGACTATTTGAATTGTTTAAAATTTAATGAAATGTGTAACAGTTTCTGTGAATGTAGGTCAACTTTTAATTGACAAAATTCCAATGCTATTAGGAAGTACATGACAAAGGGAAGTGTTTAGGCTTTTAAGGTTGAAAGGCCTGCATTAGAATCCTACCCAAGGCTACTGCTTCACACCTGCTCATATTAAACCAAATTGCCTCATTTATGAGTTCCTGTTCTAAAGGGTCATTAATAGAGGACAAATTTAAACTTTTAACTGGTTTGGTTATATCCACACGCAGTGTTTCTGTTAAGATAAATTTATAATCACTTAATATGGATCTTAGGTACTAGAACATGCAGGAAAATAAAAATCAGGTGACCTGACAGCTATAATAACAGATTAAGTTTTTTTAAATTTTTTTTATTATTATTTATTCAACTGTGTGCATATGTGTGTGTATGTGCATGCGAGCGTGTGTCTGTGTCTGTGTGTGTGTATGTGTAGAACCACGGACGAATTCGCGAACCACCATGGACGCCTCCACCTCCTTCTGCCCCGGGATTCACAGGCTCCGCCCTACCAGGACCAGAAGCGCAGGCCGCCCCTGCTTCCGCCTGGCATTTATACGTGGGATCTGGGATCCGAACTCAGGACCTTCCGCCTGCAAGGCGGAGGCTTAACCCCTGAGCCACCTCTCCAGCCCCAGTAAGTTTTATTTGATATTCTGGACCTAGATTTTCTTATTTATTAAAATGAGAAAGGAAATCTAGATACTTTTCATTTTTTAATTTTTTTCATACATAATGTATACCATCCAGATGAATATTTATGGCTGTTCTATTATTGTGGTTATATACTCATTGACATAAATATAGTAATTACATCTATCGTATAGTCTTCTATATATATCAATTTATATATATCTATATATCATTTATCTCTCTGTCATCTACCACCTATCAGATAGATAAATTTACTCTTTTTTGTGAGTGTGATGTGTGTGTGTGTGTGTGTGTGTGTGTGTGTGAGAGAGAGAGAGAGAGAGTGTGTGTATCAGAGGGTACTATATGTCCCTATGGAGGACCAAATGTGACTTTGGGAATCAACCTGGATTATTTCTACCTCCTTTTTGCTTCACAATAGGATTTTCTAAGCTTTGCCCACCAGGGCTAGAAGTACAGACTGCCACCATTTCTGCAGGCATTTTCATGGGACCTGGGATCTGAACTCAGGACTTCCTTCTTATGAAGCAGAATCTTAACCGCTGAACTATCCCTCTACCCCAGGTCTATTCACTTTTAATAGTTACAGTTAATTTTCAAATCTTTTATCAGTGTGTAACATTGATATTCATCTAAGCTGAAATCTTAATTACAGAACTTAGTAAAATTTTAGATCTTTTCTTTTGTTTGTGCATGTTTGTTTGTTATAAGCGTTTCTGATTGATTATGTCAAACTGGTTAATATTAGGATCTGCTTGTAAGGGAGAACATCAGTTTTTCTGCTTCTGGGATATTTCACTCACTGTGAGTTTTTTAGTTCCATCCATTTACTGTCAAGATTCATTAGTTCATCTTTCCTGAGAGCTGAATAGTATTCCATTGCATATTAAACATTTCTTTGCCACTCTGAAAAGATTATACACATGACTCTGTTGCAGGAGGCAGTGTTCTTTGGGAATATACCTAGGAGTAGTATTGATGGGTAATATGGAATTTCAATTTGTAACCTTCTCAGGAACCTCCAAATTGATCTCTAAGTGGGATATGAGTTTATAATCCCACCAACAATGTATGAGGATCCACTTTTCCCAGGATCCACACCATAACTCAGACCCAGGATAGCAAAAACAATCCTGAGTAATAAAAACTCTGTGGGAGGTTATCACCATACTAGACCTTAAACTATAGTATAAAGCCATATTTTAAAATACAGCAAGATACTGGCTTCAAAAAGGAGATATAGAACAATGGATTGGCATTGAAGAACCAAACATATGTGCACTCAGCTATAGTCAAGTGATCTTTGACATAGGTGCCCAAAAATTGGCAAAAATGCAGCATCTTCATCAACTAATGCTGACAAAATTGCATATTTACATGCAGGAGAATAAATCTGGAACCTTATTTATCTCCCTGCACAAAAATCAACTACAAATGGATCAAAACTATGAAACCGTTAGAAGAAAAAATAAGGAATACCCTCAAATTGATTTGTCTCAGCCAGCATTTACTCAATAGGACCCCAAAGGCACAGAGAAAAAGTTCAACACAAAACAACTGATACTATATGAAATTAAAAAGCGTTTGTTCAGCAAGAGCTTTTAACCAGGCAAAAAAGACAACCTACAGAATGAAAGAACACCTTCACTATCCAACGTACACAAAGAACTCAAAAAATTAAATACGAAGAAAGTAAAAAAATGCATTAAAAACGGGCTATAAAAGTGAAAAGAAATTTCTCACCAGACCAAATTCAAATGTCTAACAAACACCTTAAAACATGTTATGCCTCCCTAGCTATTATGGAGGTTCAAATTAAAACCATCCTAATATATCATCTCACTCCAATCACAATAACTGAGATCCAAAGTATCCAATTTTTTAAAAAAGCAGTAATACATGGATCACTTTCCCTAAATCCTTAAATTATTCTATGTTTTTTATTTGCCCATTGGGAAAGGTAAAGAGATTTTAAAAGAAATGATGATGGCTAATTTCTACAAAGGCAGTCTTGTAATATCTCTCTTAAACTTCAAATATCAATCAGCAGACAGATTTCTTGCACACTTGGGAGGAGGTAATCTATGTCAACAGTTTGCAAGCCCAACTCTCCTATGATTTTCTGGCACATTGTGTTACATTTGGAAAGTCTTGACAAGGAAAATCCTGGAAATGCACTACTGATAATCAAAATTTTGAAAAATTAAAAATCAGTTTCTCTCATGGCATGAAATGTGAGGTGTCTACTCACAGGCTCATATATTTGAATCTTTAGTTGTTTGGGAAGGTTATAGCACTTTTAGGAGGTGGATCTTTGCTAGAGGAAGGCAATCGTAATGGTTGGGCCCTTGAAGTTGGTTAGTCTGCTCTTACAGTTTGCAGTGAGCATTTTATGTCTTAATCTTCCTTCAGCTTCTGCAAGCCAGCCATACCATTTCTTCCATAATGAACTGTCTCCTTCTGTAACAAATCCCCTAGGCTGAACAAATATTCATTTCTCTCTTAAAATGCTTGAGTTTGAGTGGTATCTCACAGCAAGAGAAAGAGTAATTAATACAGTTGGTCTGGATCATGCTCAAAGTGGCATAAGTGTTTTGTCTTTCCAGATTTATTCTATAAAGCATAGCTCAGTATTTATTTGAAGAAGTGATCCTTGACCTTTTCATTCATTCAAAGGTTATGATTCTGGCTAGAAATATCAAATATCAAACACTTTCTGAGAGTTGTGATATCTGTGACATCAAATATTTAGGGCATTTGTAATGTCATTTCAGATTCATCTCAATAATCTTTATGGTAAGGAAAGTTGTATGTTCTCCCACTAAATCCTGTTTTTTATCCATTAACAGACAACACAAAATTATATAAATATGTATATGCTATGGGTGTGTTGTGTGTTGGAATTGGAAGCATGACAGGAAAGTAAATAGATGTAAGAGTGGAAAGGGAATTTGTTGGTGAATAGGGTTATCTGTATCTGCTTCAAACTGGCAAAAAAAGCTACACTTGCCCTTGCAGAAATATTTTTATGCTAACTTGGTAGTTTTTCTCTCTGTACTTTGTAATAGTCAAGAAATCACTGTCTCAACCTTACCAGGGAAGGTTATAATTAAAATCCAATATAGGTGGTATAGATCCTCTAACTCCTACATTATGGGACATTTCTAATCTTCCAGACTCAAGGTCATGTATTATAAATATGCCATGTACATCCATTTGTTTAGTTTATTTAAACAGTGAAGGGCTTTTTTATATTTATACATTTAAAATATAATTTATTTTAATAATTTAATGATATTTGAAAAGACAAGAGATCATTTTGGACATATTCTAAATTTGCTCATTCATCTAGTAATATTCTCTTTTAATACATTATCTTTGCTTCTGTCACATCTTTCAGAGTATAATCACGTTTCCAAATATTGCTACTCTATAGGAACAAATGGACATTCTTTACTTATGTCCACTACGTACTAGATATAGATATGCTATGGTTTGTTGAGGAAATACGCATCACACAGAAAAAAATTTCCTGAAAAAAAAATCCTAAACCATCTTTGGAAAAGATTGTCTTCAAATGAAGACAATGATATATCATGAAGAAGATAATATTCTTGGGTGATACTGAGAGACTGTATATGTATGAAATTTGATATATTTTCCTTAAACTGGATCTAAACTTCTGTACTGAAAAAAATAAAGTTTCAGAAAGTATCATTTGTTGTGGTTTTATGTGAAGAATTTTTCACTAGATTGGCCCCAATAGAATGAAGCTTTTGGACAGAACCTAAACTACAAATATGGATTAGAGTTGTATGCATAATGACAAAGAAAAATATGCTTCTGATACAATCACTGTGTCCACTGTTTTGGGTTATTTAATGGTAATAAAGACCTTTTGTGGTGGCTGATTAGTGCTTAACACAGCCACAAAGATATGGTTTGCCTAGGTCTTGAAGCTGTTCTGCTAGTAATTTATTGGTCAATAACTTTATAAGTCTTGTTTTCCTATGTTTCTTTTACCATTTCTCTCTGAATTTTTTCTTACTTTCCTATGAGTTTTCTTGGTTTAATAAGGCCAAAACTTAGTGACTTCATATAGGAAACTATGCTGTCTTCTATAAAAATCAATTCATCATTTCGTTCAAGTATGGTAATGCAAAACAAGATTCATTTAGAACACGATAGCACAACAGATCTTACATCTGTTTGTGCTGTTCTATGTCAAAATTGCTTAATATAATTTAATTCATTTGTCTGGTTGATTTTGTCATGTAACATTTACTTGAATTGATTATTTGCTTGGGATGGTCTTGACTTATTGGAATGATTGGTACACAAGGTATAATTCTTTTTCCTAAATATTACCATAAAAAAACTCCTCTAAACTATCAAGAAGTACTCCTAGATTTGTAGTTGTTTTCATCATCATGTTTGGATATTTGTAGAAAAGTTGAATCTTAAGGGGAATTGAGTACATAAAATTAGTTCTTAAAGGAATACATGAAAATTACAGACATGGTTTTTGCGCATGTGATACCAATCAAACCACATTATATAAAATAAATAAATAAGTGATGTGAATGAGTGAATGAAAACATATGGAGAACACTTACAGTATCTGGCTAAGATGCTCATGATGCTACTTTCAGTGATGCTGATTTAATTTTGTGATTTTAATGCTAATACATACCAGCAATCTCACACGTAGGTTTAAGTTGTCAAATCATCTAAGTGAAAAACGTATTGAAAAATCACAACTACATAAGGAAATAATACATAATTTAAAAAGACAGGTAACTTGAGCCCCCCAGGTCACCCCCGTGTCCCAGCGGCATGCCCCAGGCTGCCCTGGGCTTTGGCCTGGGCTGCCCCCCGGGACCCCAGCCCCCTTTCTCCCTCCCGCCTGCCTGTCCAAACAACTGGACAGGACTTGCTCACATTCCTCCATCCCTGGAGTTTGGGAGGGCCACTAAGCCAAGTCTCAAGCCCCAGTGAAGAATTCTGCCAACAAAATCAGCCCCTCTGCCTCTCTGGCCCACCAGGGACCCACGCAAGTGGCATACAGAAGACACACTGCTACTCACAATTCAATAGAGTCCAAAGAAAACTCAAGCAAAGTTCTAAGAGTCAAAGGCCATACATCTTAAAACCTCTGCAATCATCCTATCACATGGGAGAGATTCTTCGCATCCAGCCCAAAGATAAGTAAACCTACTTTTTTTTCCTTTTTTTCTTTTCTTTTTTCACCTTACTGTTCCTTCCTAATATTAATATCTGTAGATTAACTTTTCCATACAGCCACCACAAAAAACACATACAACTACAGGGAGTACACCATTCACTCTCACATATAACCAAAATACTACATCGTAAAAGTGCACTACCATACTAATATTCACCCGATGTCTACTTAACCTGACTTAACTGATGTATTAACAGCCTACTAGCCTCAACTAGGAAATAACAATAACAAAACACAAACTCAAACCCAAGGCAAGCACTAGTAACAATGCCCAGAGGTAGTAATACCAACTAAATCAGTTCAGTCAAAAACACAGAAATTGAAAAGCCCTAGAAGACAAAACAACAATGCCCAAGTCAAAGTGCAGATCCATGAGAAAAAAAACCTAAGGATACCAATCTCCCACTGAAAGAATAAACCCCTTAAGGATGGATTCCAAAAAGAACAAAGTCACAGAAAACAGCCAAGAAAGCCAGACCCAAGAAAACCACTTTCAAAGTATGATCATTACCATGATTAATACTGTGAAAGAGGAAATCCAGGAGGAGTTAAACAACTGCATCAACCACTTTGAATAAGAACACAACAGACACTTGGAGGAGTTGAGAAAAACAGTTCAAGAAACAAAAATAGACATAGAGCAGTTAAAACAGTCTCAGGCAGAGTTTGAAATTGAACTAAAAGACAAATTATCTTCAACCCAAAGCTCAACAGAGAGTCTTATCAGCAGAACTAACAAAGCAGAAAATAGAATTTCAGATCTTGAAGACAAAGTGGGAGATTTAACCAGCTCAATGAAAGAGATTGTTAAAGCCAAAAAGATACTTGAAAGGAATATTCAAGAGATATGGGACACCCTTAAGAAGTCTTACATGTGCATTCATGGAATACCAGAGCAAGAAACTAAAAATAACACACCTGAGGAAAATTTTCAAATTATCATAAATGAAAACTTCCCTCAACTGAAGAATGAGAGGCCCATCTAAATACAAGAGGCATTTCGCACTCCAAACAGATATGACCAAAATAGAAAATTGCCATGGCAAATAATAGTCAAAACACTCCACATTCAAGATAAGGAAAAGGTGCTGAGAGCTTCAAGAGAAAAAAAGCAACTCACTTTTAAAGGTAAACCTATTAAAATACAAAAGACTTCTCAATGGAAACAGTAAAAGCAAGAGCTTGGAGAGACATACTTCAAGTATTAAATGAGCAAAAATACCAACCCAGACTGATATACCCAGCAAAACTATCTGTCATGATCGAGGGAGAAAGAAAAATTTTCCAGCACAAAAACAATTTTAAGGGATACATTTCTACCAAACCAGGCCTTCAAAAAATGCTGGAAATGATACGCAAACTTGAAGGAAAAAAACAACCGTATCCAGGAGGACAGAAGGGTAGTAAAATACCACAAAAACACAAATGTAAAATAATAAGCTTACAAAATTCACTAACCATAAAAAATGCCCAGAATAAAAAATAATTTCTCCATTATAACATTAAATGTCAATGGTATTAACTCACCGATTAAGAGACACAGATTACAAACTTGGACTAAAATCCACAACCCATCAAATCTGCTGCCTTCAGGAAACTCATCTCACCACAAAAGATAGGCAAACCATATAAATGAAAGGTTGGTCCAAAATACTGCAAGGTAATGGAACCAGGAAACAGGCAGGAGTGGCCATTATGCTGTTGGATAAAGTGAACTTCAAATGCCAAAAAAATCATAAGAGACACAGATGAATACTACATTTTAGTCACAGGTACAATTCACCAGGAAGACTTCACAATACTGAACATTCATGCACCCAATACGGGCCCCTCTACATTCATTAAGAAAATCCTACAGTGTCTAAAGCAAGAAATCAACCCCCAAATGATAATTCTTGGGGATTTCAACACTGCCATCTCAACATGGGATAGATCAACAGGTCAAAAGCTTAACAGAGACACATTGGAACTTAATCAAACCCTTAAAGAAATGGACTTTACAGATCTCTATCGAACTTTTCATCCATGCACCAAAGAATACACATTTTTCTCAGCAGGACACGGAACTTTCTCCAAAATAGATCATATATTGGGCCACAAAATGAATCTCCACATATACAAGAAAGTTGAAATTTTAGCCTGTGTCCTATCAGACCACCACGGCCTAAAGCTGGATATCCACAACACAACGAATGACAGAAAATACACTAACTCCTGGAAACTTAACACTATGATGCTGAATGAGAACTGGATTCAGGAAGAAATTAAAAAGGAAATTCAAGATTTCCTGAAAGAGAACGATAATGAAATACAACTTAGCAAAATCTCTGGGACACAATGAAATCTGTCCTAAGAGGTAAATTCATAGCTCTTAATGCCTACACCAAAAAAAATGGAAACATCAGAAATAAATAACTTAACAATGCAGCTTAAAGCTTTAGAGAAACTTGAGCAATCTGATCTCAAAAGTAGTAGAAGAGAGATTAGCAAAATATGGGGAGAAATATCTGAAATCGAGACTAAGAAAATGATAGAAAAAAATCAACCAGTCAAAACACTGGTTCTTTCAAAAAATCAATAAGATTGATATACTCTTAGATAAATTAACAAAAAGCAAGAGAGAGAAAACCCAAATTAACAAAATTAGAAATGAAAATGGAGTTATCCCTACTGATACCCAAGAAATCCAGAGAATTATAACATCGTATTTCAAAAACATGTACTCTGAAATTTGACAACACAAAAAAGATGGATGAATTTCTAAGTAAACACAACATACCTAAATTGAATCAGGAAGCTGTGAATTATATAAATAGTCCTATAACATATAAGGAAATTGAGGAAGTAATGTCGAATCTTCCCACCAAAAAATGTCCTGGACGAGATGGATTCAGAACAGAGTTCTACCAGACATTTAAGTTAATGACACCAATACTACTTAAAATATTCCATCAAATAGCAAAGGAAGGAACACTACCAAATTCTTTTTTGAAGCTAATATCATTTTAATCCCAAAACCTAATAAATATTCACTTAAAAAAGAAAACTATAGGCCAATCTCTCTGATGAACACAGATGCAAAGATTCTCAAAAAAGTCTTAGCAAATAGGATTCAAAAACATATCAAAAAGATCATTCACTGGGACCAAGTACACTTTATCCCCGGCACACAACGTTGGTTCAACACATGCCAATTAATAATTGTAATAAATCATATAAACCAGTCCAAAGTCCAAGACCACATGATACTCTCGATAGATGCAGAAAAAGCTTTTGACAAGATCCAACAGCCTTTTATGATCAAAACGTTAGAGACAGTGGGAATGGAAGGAACCTTTATCAATATAATAAAAGATGTATACAATAAGAACACAGCAAGGATTATGCTCAATGGGGAAAAATTGGAAGCATTCCCACTTCGATCAGGAACTAGACAAGGCTGTCCACACTCACCACTTCTATTCAATATTGTACTTGAAGTCTTAGCTGAAGCCATAAGACAAGAAAGGGACATAAGAGGGATTCAAATCGGCAAGGAAGAAGTCAAGCTATCCCTATTTGCAGATGACATGATCTTATATCTGAGTAATCCCAAAAACTTCACCAGGATGCTCTTGGAACTAATTGAGAAGTTCATCAGGGTGGCAGGATACAAAATAAATGTAAAAAAATCAGAGGCCTTCCTATATGCCCAGAATGAAAGAAGTGAAAAAGCCCTGAGAGAAACAATCCCATTTACTATATCCCCTAAAAAAATGAAATAACTTGGTTTAAACCTAACCAAGGAGGTAAAAGACCTTTACAATGAAAACTTTAAAACCCTAAAGAAAGAAATAGCAGAAGACACCAGAAGGTGGAAAGACATCCCATGTTCCTGGATTGGCAGAATAAACATTGTAAAAATGACCATCCTACCAAAGGCAATATACAAATTCAATGCTATACCAATTAAAATCCCAAAGCAATTCTTTAATGAACTTGACCAAACAATCTCAAAATTCATATGGAGGCACAAAAGACTCAGAATAGAAAAGACAATCCTAAGTAACAAAAACACTGCTGGAGGTATCACCATACCAAACCTTAGTCTATACTACAAATCCATAGTTGTAAAAACAGCCTGGTACTGGCTCCAAAATAGACATACAGATCAATGGATAAAGGTTGAAGACCCAGATATAAGCCCACAAAATTATAGCCATTTGGTCTTTAACAAAGGGGCCCAAAAAATCCAATGGAAAAAGAACAGTATCTTCAACAAATGGTGCTAGCAAAACTGGATCTCCACATGTAGAAGATTAAACTGGACCCATACTTGTCACCTTGTACAAGACTTCATTCCAAATGGATCAAGGACCTTAATTTGAGGCCAGAGACTATAAAAACTGTAGTTGAAAGGGTAGGGAATTCCCTCGAGCTGACTGGGCTAGGCCAACAGTTCCTAAAAAGACATCCATTGGCACAGTCACTGCTACCAACTCTCAACAGTTGGGATCTTGTGAGAAAATCTTCACTAACCACATATCTGATAGAGGTCTATTATCCAGATTGCACAAAGAACTTAGAAAACTAAACACCAAGGAAACTAATGGCCCAATTAAAAATGGGCCCTGGAACTTAAAAGAAACTTTACCAGGGATGAAATTAAAATGTCTAACAAATATCTGAAAAAATGCTCCACTTCCATAGCCATCAGGGAAATGCAAATCAAAACTTCCTTGAGATATCATCTCACCCCGGATAGGATGACAAAAATCCAAAATACAAACAACAACAAATTCTGGAGAGATGTGGAGGGAGGGAAACTCTCCTACATTGCTGGTGGGAATACAGGCTCATACAGCCACTCTGGCGAGCCATCTGGAGATTCTTAAAGAATTTAAAGATTGAAATGCCATATGACCCTGCGATTCCACTTTTGGGAATAACCCCCCATGCAGCAGAGGTTCACCTCGATAGCACAAGCATGACCATGTTCATAGCAGCACTGTTTACAATATCAAAGTCATGGAATCAATGCAAATGTCCAACAGTTTACGAGTGGATAAGGAAACTGTATTACATCTATACAATGGAGTACTACTCAGCCATCAAAAATGATGAATTACTGGAATTTGCTGGGAAATGGATGTCATTAGAAACAATTATATTGAGTGAAGTATCCCAGACCCAGAAAATTAAGCGTTGTATATACTCCCTAATAGGTGGCTCCTAGTACCAAACCCACCCAGTCCACCTATGCACACTCAAAGATAAATCTCTGTAATACAGTAATTTCAAGGATTGTGAACAGGAGGGATGGGGTAGGAGGGCCACACCAGAAAAAATTATAGAGGGTACAATGTTACAGCAGAGAAAATAGACCTCCATCAAGGACTGCAAGTAAGTAATGAGACATCTGGTTAAGTTCACAGACTTTTTGTTCCTGATCATTTACAACTGAGGGGGTGTGATCTCACCAGAATGGGAGGGCATATAGTCTGGCAGATAATAAGTAACCATTTTGCAAATGGGTGATTGACCCCTCCCTCACTGTGGTTTAATACTTTTATTACATCTATCTTTGAATATACTCTTATAACAAGACTCTAGTTTAACAGCTTTTTATCTCTGACCAGGGGGTGAAGTACAATACCCATCAGGGTGGAGTGAAGGGCATTGCAGGAGCAGCAAAACTGCAAAAGAAAATCAACAAACCACTATCCAGAACTTTAGAGACTATATCAACCACCTAGAACTAGGCCAGCCTAATCTTTCCCCATCCTGAAGCTCAGGGAAATTTGCAGAAGAGGGGGCGGTAAGAGTGTAAGAGCAAAAGGATGGGAGGAGCAATGATATGCAAGATAGTCTACACAAGTTAGGGCCGAAGCAATCATAATTGGACTTTACATGCCCTCTGCAATGTCCCACACACTATTGACCCTATAAAGTCTAGCATTTGCTAAAGGCACCAAGATCCTTGGAGGCAAGGAATTGACAGCCATAGTAGTGCTCCTGTGTTTAAAGGGAACACAGGAAAGGGTTCAGGGAAATGCCACTGGGTCCTTGTACGTCATCGGAGAGGAGGGCCCAGAGGAGAGTCTGGCATGCACATTAAAGGATTCTCCAGGGATTTAGGGGGGAAACACTGGGGGATGGGGAGGGAGGGGTCAGGGGAGGGGGAGCAAGGGGGTCATGGGGAGGAGGAGGGAGGAAGGGAACCGGTGTACCTATTAAGTTTGTATGAGCAGAAATAATAATAAAAATGTTAAAAAAAACAGGTAACAGTATAAGTATTACATCTACCCTTGAATGTGCTCTTATAATAAGACTCCAGTTTAACAGCTTTCTGTCTCTGGCCAGGGGGTGACATACAGTGCCCATCACGATGGAGTGAAGGGCATTGCAGGAGCAACAAAACTGCAAAAGAAAATCAACAAACCACTATCCAGAACTTCAGAGACTCTATATCAACCACATAGAACTAGGCCAGACTAATCTCTCCCCATTCTGGAGCTCATGGACATTTGCAGAAGAGGGGGCAGTAAGAGTGTAAGAGCAAAAGGATGGGAGGAGCAATGATTTGCAAGATACTCCACACAAGTTAGGGCCAAAGCAATCATAATTGGACATTGCATGCCCAGTGCAATGTCCAACACACTATTGACCTCACAAAGTCTAGCATCTGCTAAAGGCACCAAGATCCTTGGAGGCAAGGGATTGACAGCCACAGTAGTGTTCCTATGCTTAAGGGGAACACAGGAAAGGGTTCAGAGAAATGCCACTGGGTCCTTGTACGACATCAGAGAGGAGGGCCCAGAGGAGAGTCAGGCATGCACAAGAATGGACTCTGGGAATTGGGGTGGGAGGCACCAGGGGATGGGGTGGGAGGGGTGAGGGGAGGGGGAGTAGGGGGTTCGGGGGGGAGGAGGAGGGAGGGAGGGAACTGGTGTACCTATTAAGTTTGTATGAGCTGAAATAATAATAAAAATTGTATTAAAATAAAAAAACAGGTAACAAAATTCAGAGTCTATAAAAAGTCATAAAATTTAGGCTCTTCCTCAAAATTTCTTATTTCAAAATATATTTGTACATGTATCATATTCATGTGCATCATACCCATCTTTTTTAGATTATTAAGACTATAAACTGATCTTTTTCTGGAAGTTAAAGTGTAAAATAATGAAGTATGACTATTTCTTCAAAGGATCTAATAATGAAAATGCTGAACATAATAAACCTTTGTCATTTTTAATATTCGAGACTGAAAATGATTCCAACTTCTAGTGCCTATATGAAACATTTGTGTGAGCTGCACTCTTCATTTTTACACATAGGAAAATCATTAATAAGTAAGGTGGGAGAAAATAAAGAACAATTGATTTTGAACTTTATACGAACACTAATAATTGGGCAATTAACCTATATCAACAGTATAACTATTGTTTCCAGAGACACGCCAGAAATAATTTCATGCCATCTTTTGAAAACTATATAGTGTGATATATTATTCTTTGAATATTTGTGGGTTTTACCTTTTTTCTATGCTCTTCATGTTTTTTTATAGTCTTACAAGCATAATGAGTTATGGTCCCTGCTCCCCTCCTTTTACTTCCCTCCTTCCCCCTATCATTACTCACCCTCTCCTGCCTTCATCATTCCCTCCTACCGTTCTGTCTGTTTGCTTCTGTAGGCCCTAGGGTTTCCTTTGAATTGTCTGCTCTAGTGGGGTCAAAAGCCTCTGTGGCAAATTAAGTAGGCCTTACTTGGTAGAACCATTGATGGGGCATCCCCCTACACCTATCTAGCTTAGACCCTACGGTTCCCTCTGCAGGTAATTATTTCTCCTGAGTTCCTCACTAGTCTATGGGAGTATGTTGATATGTCAACCCCTATGCAGGTCTGGTGAGAATGAATTTCATTGCAGTTAGTTCCTAGATGCAACAGCCCTGCCTACTGTGGAATATCTTGTCCTGCAATGGACCCCCACCCTCCAAATCTTTAGGCTCTTAGAATCTTATCAACGAAATCTTCAACAAGATTTTCTAAGCCTAAGAATGGGAAGAGATTTGATTGGCCAGATTCCAGCTGAGCATTTTAGGGTCACTAGTACTCTGCTTAATCACTTTTCTCTTTCACTGTTCTTCCATTGCACTAAGCTGCCTCTTGTTTGGGTATTGTTGCAATCAACTTGCATGGTTGCTGATAAATGACAATCACATGGCTTAAGGGAACAAGGGATTTATTTTCTTACTGATAATCCTGTTACAGTTCATAGTACAGCTTGATGGGAGAGCATGCACCAACACTAGGGACAAGGGAACTGGCCACACCATCTCTACATAATGGCTGAGAGAGGAATGATCCATACTTGAAAGACTAGCATGTCTAGTCAAGTATACACAAGGATGCTGACTCTCTCAACCACCTGTCTGTATTTTATCAGGGCTTAATTCCACCCACCATGGGCTGGGCCTTCCCCATCAGCTAGACAATCTCCTGCAGTTTTGCTCTGAGCCTCACTCAACCACTAATTCTCTACAAACGTGCCCAGAGCTTAAATGCTCAACTATCAAGTTTACACATTTGCCTATCTGTGACAGGTGGTGACATCTTTTCTTATCTAAAAATAAAATGGGAGGTGTTTATATGAACATTTACTCTCAGGTGTTTTGAGATTTTTATTTAAACATCTGATCCTATCTACTCCTAGTTTTCCCCATGTCCACTGTTGTTTATACTTGTTTAAAGTCCAAGGCTTGTGTTCCCTACCATGGAGAGAGGGACATTAGGAATGAGTAAGCAGGTTGTTAGTTATCTGGAGGCAAAACTGACTCCCTAGTGTGTCCTATTCCTGTTCTTCCCTACCCTTTAAGACTTTTCTTACATAAAAGCCTCATTTTAACTGTTTACCCATTTTCTTTAATTTCTGTATTTTGTCGATCTTCTATCCCTGTCCTCAGCTAAGATCCAGTTATAATGAAGAACATACAGTATCTGTCTTTTTGCTTCTTGGATATTCCACTCAGTATGATTTCTTCCAGTTTCATCCATTTACAAGCAACTTCATTAGTTTATATTTCCTGATAACTGAAGAATATTTCATTGTATGTATACAACACATTTTCATTAAACATTTGTCAACTGTTGACATCAAGATTGGTTCCATTTCTTTGCAATTGTGAAAACGGCTGCTATGAACATGGTTGTACATGTATCTCTGATGCAAGACAGTGTTCTTTGGGACTATTGTCAGGAGTGGTATAGTATGGTATTATGAAATTTTGGTTTTTCAACTTTCTGAGAAACCTAATTGATGTCAAGAGAGGTTTATGTGTTTACAATCAGTGATGAATTATGGTCCCCTTCTTCCCACATCAATGCCAATGTTTGCTTTCATTCGTGCTTTTGATCATAGCCATTGTGACTAGAATGTGAGGACCTCTATCAAGTGTGTTAGTGAAAATGCTGTCCTGTTCTGTAGATTGTCTTTGTATACAATTAACAGTCTCTCTTTTTTGTGGCATGTAAACAATAGAAATTATTTTCTTCCATTTTTTCCACTTTTACAAACATTCTGAGTATTGATCCCAGCATCCCTTCCTTCCATTCCATCCCATCCATTCCTTTCCCTTCATCATTCCCTCTCACTCCCTCCTTTCCTTCTGCCTTTATTCTTCTAGGTACCACAGTCCTCATTCTAGTTTGTCTACTCCTGTGGGAGCTCAGGCCTCCATGGTATATCAATGTACTTCTCATTAGACCACCCTGCTAATACATATATTTCCTTTTATTCATCCAGTGATAGACCCAAAAGTTTCCACTTTAAGTTCCCATTCCATAGATACAACATCTACCTATGGAGCAATTTGATGTACTGTCTTCCTATCTATAGATTCAGTCTTTCTTTATTGCTCTATTTCCTTCCCTTTTTTAGGTTCTTCTTCTAGTGTACAGTAACAGGGATGTGTACCATTCTGAGAATCAGGTCTTAAGCCCAATCAAAAAGCTCTTGTTTGCCCCCTTGGTAATCATGCTGCTATTACACGGGTAGTAACTTGTTGCCATGGTGATTTATATTGAAATTTAGAGATCTCATGCCATTGATGGGGATTCTTTGGTATTGTGTAAGCTGTCCAACAAGAATAAAGTCCTCAGACAAGTTCCAGTTGATATATTTTGCCCACGTTCTATGATTCATTTGTGTAGCATCTTCAGTAATACGGTCTGTAACAGTTACTCTTACTATTGCTGTGAGAGAGCACCCAAAATCAAGCAACTTAAGGGAGAAAGGAAGATTTATTCAGCTTACAGTTACAGAGGGAAGGTACAGTCTCTCAAAGTAGAGGTGGCATGTCTGGCTGGCCAAAGCTGGAGGAGGCTAAGTCACTGCAGACATCTTGGATGCTGAGAGCTGCTTGCTGCTAAGGCAGACTTCTCCTGGAGGTAGGGTGGGACTAATCCACCTCAAGGACCTCCTGTTGTGACTGCCTTCCTCCAGCAAGGCTCCAACTCTCAAAGCGGCATGACCTTGCCACATGAGACTGTGGGGGACACATTTCAAACCATGACAGGGTCTTACTGACAATTTTTGAGAGCAACCAAGAGCAATTACAAAAGCCTACAGTGTTATGTGGCCTTTAAGACCTCTCTGACCAACATTTTATCAGGAAGTGCCATTTTTCTCTGAGTTCTAAGTGGATCAGCTCAAATCTTTTGCTCCTCACAATAGGGACTAGCCATTCTTGTTCCTTTCTTTAAAAACCTTTTTTGACATTATTAGCATAGGATGTTCCTTTGGGGTTACTTCCTCACAATCTTAGGGTTTTTCTACAATCCCCCCCCAATAGTCTCTTTTGTTGAGGAAGTTGGAAAGACCTCCCATGCTCCCAGATCAACAAAATTAACATTGTTAAAATGACGATTCTACCAAAAACATTATATTGATTCAATGCAATACTAATCAAAATTCCAACCCACTTTTTCACAGAAATTGGTAAAACAATCTCAAATTTCATATGGAAACATAAAAGACCCAGGATATCAAAAGCAATCCTGAGTAAAAATACTATCCTGGAGGTATCACAACATTAGGCCTAAACAATAATATAAAGCCATAGTAAGAATAGCAACAAGGCACTGGCTCCACAAAAGACGTATGGGCTAGAATTGAATTCCATTTATAAGCACACTCACCTATACTCAACTGATCTTTGACATACGTGCAAAAAACACATTTAAGAAATTACAGTATCTTCTACAAGGGTGTCGACAAAAGTGGATATCTACATGATGAAGAAATAAACTGAACCCTTGATTCTCTCTTGTATGAAAATCATCTCCAAGTGGATAAAAATCCACAATGCTAGACCAGAGACTATAAAACTCCCAGAATAAAAAATAAGAAATAGCCTCAAATAGATTGGCCTCAATCAGCATTTCCTCAATAAGGCTCCAAAGGCACAGAGAATAAGCCTAACACTAAACAAGTGGGTCTACAAAATGTTTTTTTCTTTTTTTAATACATTTTTTATTATTTCTGCTCATACAAACTTTTTTGTTATTTCAGCTCATACAAACTTATTAGGTACACCAATTCCCTCCCTCCCTCCTCCTCCCCCCGTACCCCCTGCTCCCCCTCCCCACCCCTCTCCCTCCCCATCCCCCAGTGCCTCCCGCCCCAATTCCCAGAGAGTCCTTTCTTGTGCATGTCTGATTTTCCTCTGGGCCCTCCTCTCCGATGACGTACAAGGACCCAGTGGCCTTTCCCTGAACCCTTTCCCGTGTTCCCCTTAGGTATAGGAACACTGCTGTGGCTGCCAATCCTTTGCCTCCAAGGATCTTGGTGCCTTTAGCAGATGCTAGACTTTGTAAGGTCAACAGTGTGTTGGACAATGCGCAGGGCATGCAAAATCCAATTATGATTGCTTCAGCCCTAACTAGTATAGAGTATCTTACATATCATTGCTCCTCCCATCCTTTTGCTCTTACACTCTTACTGCCCCCTCTTCCGCAAATTTCCCTGAGCTTCAGGATGGGGAGAGACTAAGCAGGCCTAGTTCTATGTGGTTGATATAGAGTCTCTGAAGTTCTGGATTGTGGTTTGTTGATTTTCTTTGGCAGTTTTGCTGCTCCTGCAATGCCCTTAACTCCATCCTGTTGGGCATTGTATGTTACCCCCTGGCCAGAGACAAAAAGCTGTTAGAGTCTTGTGATAAAAGCACATTCAAAGGTAGATGTAATAAAAGTGGGAAACCATAGTAAGGGAGGGGTCTATCACCCATTTGCAAAATGGTTACTTTTTATCTGCCAGACTATATGCCCTCCTCTTCTGATGAGATCACACCCCCTCAATAGTAAATGATCAGGAACAAAAGTCTGTGAACTTAATCAGATGTCTCATTACTTATTTGGGTCCTTGGTGGAGGCCTATTTTCCCTGCTGTAACATGGTCCCTTCTCTCCTTGTTTCTGGTGTGGCCCTCCTACCCCATCCCTCCTGTTCATAATCCTTGGAAATACTGTCTCTAGGTGGGCTGGGTGGGTTTGGTACTAGGAGCCACCTACTAGGGAGTACATATGGCGCTTAATTTTCTGGGTCTGGGATACTTCACTTAATATGATTGTTTCTAATGACATCCATTTCCCGGCAAATTCCAGTAATTCATCATTTTTGATGGCTGAGTAGTACTCCATTGTATAGATGTACCACATTTACCTTATTCACTCGTCAACTGTTGGACATATGGGCTGATTCCATGACTTTGCTATTGTAAACAGTGCTGCTATGAACATGGTCATGCTTGTGCTATCGAGGTGAACCTCTGCTGTATGGGGGGTTATTCCCAAAAGTGGAATAGCAGGGTCATGTGGCATTTCAATCTTTAATTTCTTTAAGAATCTCCAGACGGCTCGCCAGAGTGGCTGTATGAGCCTGCATTCCCACCAGCAATGTAGGAGAGTTCCCCTCTCTCCACATCCTCTCCAACATTTGTTGTTGTTTGTATTGTGGATTTTTGCCATGCTGACCGGGGTGAGATGATATCTCAGGGAAGTTTTGATTTGCATTTCCCTCATGGCTAAGGAAGTGGAGCATTTTTTCAGATATTTGTTAGACATTTTAATTTCATCCCTGGTAAAGTTTCTTTTAAGTTCCAGGGCCCATTTTTTAATTGGTCCATTGGTTTCCTTGGTGTTTACTTTTCTAAGTTCTTTGTGCACTCTGGACAGCAGAGTTCTATCAGATGTGTGGTTATTGAAGATTTTCTCCCATTCTGTGGGTTGCCTTTGAGCTCGCGTTATAATCTCTTTATCTGAACAGAAGCTCTTTAATTTCAGAAGATCCCAACTGTTCAGAGTTGGTAGAAGTGACTGTGCCATTGGATGTCTGCTTAGGAACTGTTGGCCTAGCCCAATCAGCTCGAGGGAGTTCCCTATCCTTTTAACTATGGTTTTTATAGTCTCTGGCCTGATGTCAAGGTCCTTGATCCATTTGGAATTAAGTCTTGTACATGATGACAAATACGGGTCCAGCTTTAATCTTCTGCATGTGGAGATCCAGTTTTGCCAGCACCATTTGTTGAAGATGCTGTTCTTTTTCCATTGGATTCTTTGGGCCCCTTTGTCAAAGATCAAATGGCTGTATTTTTGTGGGCTTATATCTGGAACTTAAACCCTTATCCATTGATCTGAGTGTCTATTTTGGAGCCAGTACCAGGCTTTTTTTATAATTATGGATTTGTAGTATAGAGTAAGGTTTGGTATGGCAATACCTCCAGTTGTGTTTTTGTTACTCAGGATTGTTTTTGCTATCCTGGGTCTTTTGTGCCTCCATATGAACTTTGAGATTATTTGGTCAACTTCTTTGAAGAATTGCTTTGGGATTTTGATTGGTATAGCATTGAATCTGTATATTGACTTTGGTAGGATGGTCATTTTAATGATGTTGATTCTGCCAATCCAGGAACAAGGGAGGTCTTTCCACCTTCTGGTGTCTTCTGATATTTCTTTCTTTAAGGTTTTAAAGTTTTCATTGTAAAGGTCTTTTACCTCCTTAGTTAGGTTTATACCAAGTTATTTCATTTTTTTAGGGATTACAGTAAATGGGATTGTTTCTCTCAAGGCTTTTTCACTTCTTTCATTCTGGGCATATAGGATGGCCTCTGATTTTTTTACATTTATTTTGTATCCTGCCACCCTGATGAACTTCTCAATTAGTTCCAGGAGCTTCCTGGTGGAGTTTTTGGGATCACTCAGGTATAAGATCATGTCATCTGCAAATAGGGATAGCTTGACTTCTTCCTTGCCGATTTGAATCCCTCTTATGTCCCTTTCTTGTCTTATGGCTTCAGATAAGACTTCAAGTACAATATTGAATAGAAGTGGTGAGAGCGGACAGCCTTGTCTAGTTCCTGATCGAAGTGGGAATGCTTCCAATTGTTTCCCATTGAGCATAATCCTTGCTGTGGGCTTGTTGTACACAGCTTTTATTATATTGATAAAGGTTCCTTCCATTCCCATTGTCTCTTGCGTTTTGATCAAAAATGGCTGTTGGCTCTTGTCAAAAGCTTTTTCTGCATCTATCGAGAGTATCATGTGGTCTTGGACTTTGGACTGGTTTACATGATGAATTACATTTATTGATTTGCGTATGTTGAACCAACCTTGTGTGCCGGGGATGAAGCCTACTTGGTCCCCGTGAATAATCTTTTTAATATGTTTTTGAATCCGATTTGCTAAGACTTTGTTGGGAATCTTTGCATCTGTGTTCATCAGGGAGATCGGCCTATAGTTTTCTTTTTTAAGTGATTCTTTATTAGGTTTTGGGATTAAAACGATATTAGCTTCATAGAAGGAATTTGGTAGTGTTCCTTCCTTTGCTATTTGATAGAACAGTTTAAGGAGTATTGGTGTTATTAACTCCTTAAATGTCTGGTAGAACTCTGTGCTGAATCCATCTGGTCCAGGACATTTTTTGGTGGGAAGATTCGACATTGCTTCCTCAATTTCCTTATATGTTATAGGACTATTTAAATAATTCACAACTTCCTGATTCAATTTAGGTAAGTTGTGTTTACTTAGAAATTCATCCATCTCTTTTGTGTTGTCAAACTTCACAGAGTATAAGTTTTTGAAATATGATGTTATAATTCTCTGGATTTCTTGGGTATCAGTAGTGATAACTCCATGTTCATTTCTAATTTTGTTAATGTGGGTTTTCTCTCTCTTGCTTTTGGTTAGTTTAGCTAGGGGTGTATCAATCTTGTTGATTTTTTCAAAGAACCAGCTTTTTGACTGGTTGATTTTTTCTATCATTTTCTTAATCTCGATTTCAGATATTTCTCCCATTATTTTGCTAATCTCCTCTCTTCTACTACTTTTAGGATCAGATTGCTCTAGTTTCTCTAAAGCTTTAAACTGCATTGTTAAGTTGTTTATTTCTGATGTTTCCATTTTTTTGATGTAGGCATTAAGTGCTATGAACTTACCTCTTAGAACAGCTTTCATTGTGTCCCAGAGATTTTGGTAAGTTGTATTTTCGTTATCATTCACTTTCAGGAAATCTTGAATTTCCTTTTTAATTTCTTCCTGAATCCAGTTCTCATTCAGCATCATAGTGTTAAGTTTCCAGGAGTTAGTGTATTTTCTCTTGTTTGATGTGTTGTGGATGTCCAGCTTTAGGCCGTGGTGGTCTGATAGGACACAGGTTAGAATTTCAACTTTCTTGTATATGTGGAGATTGGTTTTGTGGCCCAATATGTGATCTATCTTGGAGAAAGTTCCATGTGCTGCTGAAAAAAATGTGTATTCTTTGTTGTGTGTGTGAAAAGTTCGATAGAGATCTGTAAGGTCCATTTCTTTCAGGGTTTGATTAAGTTCCAAAGTGTCTCTGTTAAGCTTTTGACTTGTTGATCTATCCCATGTTGAGAGGGCAGTATTGAATTCCCAAAGAATTATCGTTTGGGGGTTGATTTCTTGCTTTAGACGCTATAGGGTTTTCTTAATGAATGTGGAGGGGCCCGTATTGGGTCCATATATGTTCAGTATTGTGAAGTCTTCCTGGTGAATTGTACCTGTGACTAAAATGTAGTACCCATCCGTGTCTCTTATAATTTTCTTTGGTTTGAAGTCCACTTTGTCTGATAGCATAATGGGAACCCCTGCCTGTTTTCTGCTTCCATTTGCTTGTAGAATTGTTGAGCAGCCTTTTATTTTTAGAACGTGCCTATCTTTTGTGGTTGGATAGGTTTCCTGCAGGCAGCAGTTTGATGGATTGTGATTTTTAATCCATGTTTGTAATCTGTGTCTCATTATCGGTGAATTAATTCCATTAACATTTAGTGTTATAATTGAGAAACTATTGTTAATTCCAGACATTTATTATGTTTAGTAGCTTTGATAAGTATATTGCTTCGCTTTTAATGGTGTTATATTTGCCTTCTGTTCTCCTGGATATGCCTGTTTTTTTCTTCACGCTTGAGTATCATTTCTAGCATTTTTTGAAGGCCTGGTTTGGTGGACATGTATCCCTTAAAGTTGTCTTTGTGCTGGAACATTTTTCTTTCTCCCTCGATCATGACAGATAGTTTTGCAGGGTAAATCAGCCTGGGTTGACATTTTTGCTCATTCAATACTTGAAGTATGTCTCTCCAAGCTCTTCTTGCTTTTACTGTTTCGACTGAGAAGTCATTTGTTATT
Source organism: Typhlomys cinereus (assembly GCA_023101885.1). Taxonomy (NCBI): domain Eukaryota; kingdom Metazoa; phylum Chordata; class Mammalia; order Rodentia; family Platacanthomyidae; genus Typhlomys; species Typhlomys cinereus. Next base: position 65,166 of record JALPQD010000590.1, on the reverse strand, counting down.
TTAAAAGGTTTACCTTTAAAAGTGACTTTTTTTTTCCCTTGAAGCTCTCAGCACCAGTTTTTTATCTTGAATGTGGAGTGTTTTAACTATTATTTGCCGTGGCGTGCTTCTATTTTGGTAGTATCTGTTTGGGGTGCGGAATGCCTCTTGTATATGGATGGGCCTCTCTTTTGTTAGATGAGGAAAGTTTTCCTTGATGATCATTTGAAAAATTTCCTCAGGGGTGGTATTTTGAGATTCTTGCTCTGTTTTTCCATGGATACGCATGTTAGGCTTCTTCAGGGTGTCCCATATCTCTTGGATATTTCTCTCAAGTATCTTTTTGGCTTTAACAACCTCTTCCATTGAGCTGGTTAGTACTCCCACTTTATCTTCAAGGTCTGAAATTCTGTTTTCTGCTTCGTTAGTTCTGTTGATAAGACTCTCTGTGGCGTTCTGGGTTGAAGATAACTTGTCTTTTAGCTCAGTTTTAAACTCTGCTTGAGTTTGTTTTAACTGCTCTATGCCACTTTTTGTTTCTTGCACTGTTTTTCTCAACTCCTCCAGATATCTGTTGTGTTCCTCTTCAAAGAGATTGATTCGATTATGTAATTCCTCCCAGATTTCCTCTTTCATAGTATCGAACATGGTAATGATCATATTTTGAAAGACTTTATCCTGGGTGAGGTTTTCTTGGCCTTTTTCCGTGGGTTTGTTCTTGTTGGAGTCTAACATTACGGGATTAATTTCTTCAGTGGGAAATTTGTTTACTTGAGTGTTGCTTCTCATGGATTTGCAATTTGACTTTGGCATTGTCATTTTAACTCTTAAGTTCTCTCAATTTCACTAAATTGAATTATTTGGCATGGGGTCCTGGTGGGCAGGCGCAGGCGGAGACTTACCAAGGGCGCGGGGTGAGGCCCGGCTGGACCGCGAGCGCACATGTCCCGACAGGCAGAGCGGGGTGGGGTGTAAAGGGAGTATGGGGGCATCGGCCTGGAGCTATTTAACCCGAGGGCAGCTGGGGCGGGGCCCAGACGCAGGGGGAGGTCCTCCTTGTCCCTCGGTCCCCTCGCGTGGCTCCGGCTGGATGGTGGGAGTCTGAGCCGGGTCCCTGTGGGCTGACCTGGGGTCCAAGGGCGCTGGGTGAGACCCAGCTGGACCGCGCGCGTGTGCGCGTCCCGACCGGTGGAGCGGGGTGGGGTGTAAAGGGCCGCTCACACAAACTTAATAGGTAGACCAGTTCCCTCCCTCCCTCCTCCTCCCCCCCAACCCCCCTGCTCCTTCTCCTTCCCTCCCCATCCCCCAGCGCCTCCCCCCCAATTCCCAGAGAGTCCTATATTGTGTATGCCTAACTCTCCTCTGGGTCCTCCTCTCCGATGACGTACAAGGATCCAGTGGCATTTCCCTGAACCCTTTCCCGTGTTCCCCTTAAGCATAGGAGCACTATTGTGGCTGCCAATCCCTTGCCTCCAAGGATCCTGGTGCCTTTAGTAGATGCTAGACTTTGTGAGGTCAATAGTGTGTTGGACATTGCGCTGGGCATGCAAAGTCCAATTATGATTGCTTCGGCCCTAACTTGTGTGGAGAATCTTGCAAATCATTGCTCTTCCCATCCTTTTGCTCTTACACTCTTACCACCCCCTCTTCCACAAATGACCCTGAGCTTCAGGATGGGGGGAGATTAGCCTGGCCTAGTTCTATGTGGTTGATATAGAGTCTCTGAAGTTCTGGATTGTCGTTTGTTGATTTTCGTTATTTTTCAAAAATTATTTATTTATGCAAGTGAGTTTGAGGAGAGAGGAAGAGAGAAATAGAAAGGCAGAGAGAATGAATGTGCATGCATACACATTAAGACACACATATGGAAATCAGAAGACTATTTTAGAAGTTAGTTATGTTTCCATGATGTCATTTTTGGGATCAAATTCATGTTGCCAGGATTCTTGGCAGGTGCAGGAGTTACATGAACTTAGGAGTCACATGAAGTTAGGAGTCATCTCACCAGTCTTATACAGTACTGATTTTTGACACATTTCTGTTTGGATATATTGTCATAGCAAAACAGAATGTTGACTTTTCCCTAGTACATACATGAATTAAGTACTTACTATTAAGTCTTCGTTCATAATCTACAGAATTAAAAATTGTTCTTGATCTCAGCATGATTTTAGTTTTATAAGGAAAAAATGAAAATAGCAAATTATACAATGATATATTACATGTAAACATGGCAGGTACCTCATGGCTCAGGGGTTAAGGCTCTGTCTCATAAGCAGAGTCTCCTAAGTTCAAATCCCGGATCCCACATAAATATGCCTTTGGCCTGCACTTCCACCCATGGTGAGCAGAGCCTGGAACATCTCAGAGCAAAGCAAGAAGAGGTAGAAGCAATTCAGGATGATTCCCAAAGTCACACTTAGTCCTCCATAGGGACACACAGTGCCCTCAGGTACATACATACACATAAAAATAAGTAAATGAAATAACTATGAATATAAATATGGCAGTCTGCATGGAGCAACATGACTCATTCATGGTGTGATGGTATATGTTAAGGTGTTAGGCATTTGCTGCAATCTTGTTGACAGAAAAATTATAAGAAAATTGTATGATATAATTAAATTGTATGTTTTTTCCTCTGAACTTTATTTATCCATAAATCGTGTGTGTGTGGGTGAGAGAGAGAGAGAGAGAGAGAGAGAGAGAGAGAGAGAAAGAGAGAGAGAGAGGGAGAGAGAGAGAGAGAACACTGTGTGTCCCTGTGGAAGACCAAGGGTGATATCAGGCATCATCCTGGAGTGCTTCTACCTGATTTTTGCTTGCTTTGCTCTGCGATTTCTTGGGCTCTGCCCACCAGAGCCCAAAGTGCAGTTCACTGCTATTTCTGGTGTGTTTAAGTTGGACCTGAAATCTGAACAAAGGACCTTGTGCTTCGGAGGCAGAGTCTTTATCCATGAGCCATCTCTCCAGCTGGGGTTGCTTTTTTGTTCTTTTGGTACTTTCTGATCTCTCCTACCTTGGTCTCAAAATCATTCAGCATATTATGAATAAATCAAAATTAAATTCTTGTCTAAAATCTCACTGCTTTGTGAAACTCTGTATTTTCCCTGAAGTGTAGATTGGTGTCATTTCATATTTGCGATCTCTAAACTCAACTTGGATGTCAACACTAGGACTACCTCAAACATCCACATCTTTCTATGTACATGTTACCTCTCCCTTCATTTTAATTTGTGGGAATTATATTTCCTTGTACTTTTTAATACAAAAAGATTTGTGAGCAATAAAATACTTTTTCAAATCTAGTAATCTGTGTTTAAAGCATGTAGCCATAAAATAGTTTAGAAGACTTACTAGTTTAAGTAATTATATGAAATCAATTTATCTCTCTATTTTGTTTTGTTTTTTAGAAAGGATCTTACTTTATACTCACTATGCAGCCCAGGTTGGTCTGGAATTCTTAGGAATCCTCTTATAGGACCATGTCTAGTTTAAAATCATTTATTTGACTATTCAAAATTATTGATAGTTTTCATATGCATATATGATGAACTTTGCCATCTTTCATCTTCTGCTACTTACATCACCAAATATGCTGCATAACACCACCAAATACATCCTTTCCTGCCAGTCTCTCTCCAGTTCCTCAGTTCCTCAGTATGTGTGATCAACTGAGCCCCATCTAGGACTCCTGAACTGGAAAGTGCTCAGGAACCAAATCGGGTATAGAGTACCCAAGTGTAGTTAAACCTTGAAGTAAAGTATCTCTTTCTCTCCTACATAGCGCCAGCCCTAACAGTCTCTCGCCATCTCTCAGGATGGTGCTACATCTTCTGAGATCCTTCCTCATCTATTGCAAAATGTTTTTAAGTCAGCTATTACGGAAATGTACTGAAAATATCCATCACTGCATTGAGCATTTACGTATGTCAGTCGTGACATGAACAAGGCTACTGATGGTAATTTTTCTCCCTAGCCACATGCTCTTACATTCTTACTGCTCCCTTTTTGCAAGGTTCCCTGAGTATTGGGATGGGGAATAATTTTGATGTTCTGTTTTGGGTCGAGGGGTTCAGTTGCTTTTACTTTACACTTCAGCCTGTTGTGCTTTACTGCATTGCATATCTTTCATTGTAAAAGAACATTTTTGAGTGCTGAGAGATAAGGATATAAACAAATCACTTTGAAAATTTGTGTACAAATAATGCCAACAGTAATTTCAACATATATCACATATTCATCCATTATTTTCTAACAATCTACTCCACTTCATTGTTCTACAAAAGAAAATGCAATAATCTACCCTTTGTTTCCAATATTCATTTCACTTGTCAATAGAAAATTTTGAAATACAAATTAGATGAGTTTTTGCTTCAATACTTTGTTTTGCTTCCAAGATAAATTCTAAGTAATACAAACTAGACACCATATACAATACATGATACTTGCTCTTTTTGGGAATTTTTTAGTCATGTTTTTAAAACCTAAATAGTTTAAACAAATAAGTGCGTAAAACTTACCTGTGAAATGATGTGAAGGCATTCAAAGTGTTCATGTCTACTGAATTCCAATTATCTTTATATCTATGTATTCTATAGTTTTTTTATTTGTATAACCACCATTTTCCTTTTTAGAACAATTCATTGAACAATCCATTTTTTAATGCTATTTATTTTTCAAAAGGTTTTAAGGAATTCTATTAGGAGAATGAAACTGATTGAATCTTGTCTTGAATAGTTAATAGAAAAGATTTGAAAATTATTTTTTTAATTTATTTATTTTTCTGCTCATACAAACATAATGGGTACCCCTGTTCCCTCCCTCCCTCCATCCCTTCCTGGACCTCCGTGCTCCCTTCCCCCTTTTCCCCTTCCTTTCCCCCATCCCTCCCTTTCTCCCAGTGCCCCCTCCCCCCATTTCTGAAGCATCCTTTAATATATATATCAAACTTTCCTCTGGGTTCTCCTCTCTCATGAGGTATAAAGACTCAGTGGCATTTCCTACAACTCTTTCTTGTGTTCCCCTTAAGTATAGGAACACTATTATGACTGTTAATCCCTTGCTTCTAAGGATCCTAGTGCCTTTAGTCCATGCTAGACTTTGAGAGGTCAATGATAAGTTGGTCATTGTGCATATCATGCAGGGTCCTATTACAATTGCTTGTGTCATGTATCTTGCATATCTTGACTCCTCCGATCCTTGTGCTCTTACAATCTTACCACTCCTTCTTCCGCAAATTTCCCTGAGCTTCAGGATGGGGAGAGATTAGGCAGGCCTGATTCCAGGTGGTTGATATAGAGTCTCTGATGTTCTGAATTATGGTTTGTTGATTTTTTTTCAGTTTTACTGCTCCTGCAATGCCTTTGGTGCCATCCTGACAGGTATTGGATATCAGCCCCTGGTCAGAGATAAAAAGCTGTTAAAATAGAGTCTTATTATAAGAATAGATTCAAAGGTAGATGGAATAAGAGTAGTAGACTGCAGTAAGAGGTGGGTCAGTCTCACATTGCAAAATGGTTACCTTCTATCTGCCAGACTATGTACTCCCTTTCTGGTAAGATCATACACCATCAGTTACAAGTGACCAGGAAGGAAAGTCTGTGAGCTTAAGCAGAGGTCTCATTACTTACTTGCAATCCTTGATGGTGGCCTATTTTCTCTGCTGTAACATGATACCCTCTCTCCTTGTTTCTGGCGAGGCCTTCATTCCACTTCTCTCCAGTTTATAATCTTTGCAATTACTGTAGGTATTACAAAGATTTGTCTTTGAGTGTGTCTCTAAGTGGGTTTGGTACTAGGATCCACCAATTAGGGAGTACATATGGCACTTAATTTTCTGTGTCTGGGATACTTCACTCAATATAATTGTTCATAATTCCATCAATTTCACAGCAAATTTCATAAATTCATCATTTTTGATGGCTGAGTAGTATTCCATTGTATAAATGTACAACATTTTCCTTATCCACTCATCAACTGTTGGACATTTGGGTTGATTCCATGACTTTGCTATTGTAAACAGTGCTGCTATGAACATGGTCGTGCTTGGTCCATCAAGGTAAATATTTGCTGTATGGGGTGTTATTCCCAAAAGTGGAATAGCTGGGTCATATGGCATTTCAATCTTTAACATCTTTAAGAATCGCCAGATGGCTCGACAGAGTGGTTGCATGAGCCTGCATTCCCACTAGCAATGTAGGAGAGTTCTCTCTCCACATCCTTTCCAGCATTTGATGTTGTTCTTATTGTGGATTTTTGCCAGCCTGACTGGGGTGAAATGATATCTCAGGGAGATTTTGATTTGCATTTCCCTGATGGCTAAGGATATGGAGCATTAGTAAAGATATTTGTTAGACAGTTTAATTTTGTCTCTGGTAATTTCTTTTTAAGTTTCAAGGCCCATTTTTTAATTGGGCCATTAGTTTCCTTGGTGTTTAGTTTTCTAAGTTCTTTGTGCACTCTGGATAATAGAGCTCTATCAGATGTATGGATAGTGAAGATTTTCTCCAATTCTGTGGGTTGCCTTTGAGCTCGAGTTACAATCTCTTTATCTGAACAGAAGCTCTTTAATTTCATAAGATCCCATCTCTTGAGTGTAGTTTGTATTGACTGCACTATTGGATTTCTGATTAGGGACTGTTGGCCTAGTCAAATCAGCTGGAGGGAGTTACCTATCCTTTCAACTAAGGTTTTTATAGTCTCTGGCCTTATATTGATGTCCTTGATCCATTTGGAATTAAGTCTTGTACATGGTGATAAGTATGGGTCCAGTTTTAATGTTCTGCATGTGGAGATCCAGTTTTGCCAGCACCATTTGTTGTACATGCTGTTCTTTTTCCATTGGATTTTTTGGATCCTTTTGTCAAAGATCAAATGGCTGTAATTATGTGGGCTTATATCTGGAACTTCAACTCTTATCCATTGAATATAATCCTTGCAGGGGGCTTGTTATAGACAGCTTTTATTATATTGAGAAAGGTTCCTTCCATTCCATCTGTCTCTAGGGTTTTGATCATAAAAGGCTGCTGGATCTTATCAAAAGCTTTTTCTCCATCTATCCAGCATATCATGTGGTCTTAGATTTTAGATTGGTTTATATGGTGGATTATATTTATTGATTTGCATATATTGAACCAACCTTGTGTGCCTAGAATAAAGCCTACTTGATCCCCATGAATGATCTTTTCGATATGTTTTTGAAACCGATTTGCTAAGACTTTGTTGAGAATCTTTGCATCTTTGTTCATCAAAGAGATTGGCCTATAGTTTTCTTTTTTAAGTGTATTTTTATTAGGTTTTGGGATTAAGACGATATTAGATTCATAGAAAGAATCTGGTAGTGTTCCTTCCTTTATTTGATGGAACAGTTTAAGGAGTAATGGTGTTGTAAGCTCCTTAAATGTCTGGTAGAACTCTGTGCTGAATCCATCTGGCCCAGGACATGTCTTGGTGGGAAGATTGAGATTACTTCATCTATTTCCTCATTTCTTATATGTTATAAGACTGTTTAAATAATTCAAACTTCCTGATTCAATTTTGGTAAGTTGTGCTTATTTAAGAATTCATCCATTTCTTTTGTGTTGTCAAATTTCACAGAGTTTAAGTTTTTGAAATATGACGTTATAATACTCTGAATTACTTGGGTATCCGTAGTGATAACTCCATTTTCATTTCTAATTTTGTTAATTTGGGTTTTTCTCTCTTCTTTTGGTTAATTTAGGTAGGGGTGTATCAATCTTATTGATTCTTTCAAAGAACCACCTTTTTGAATGGTTGATTCTCTGTATCATTTTCCTAATCTGAATTTTGGGTATTTCTCCCCTTATTTTGCTAATCTCCTCTCTTCTACTGCTTTTGGCATCAGATTGCTCTAGTTTCTCTAAAACTTTAAGCTTCATTGTTAAGTTATTTATTTCTGATGTTTCCATTTTTTGATGTAGGCACTAAGAGCTATGAGCTTACCTCTTAGGACAGCTTCATTGTGTCTCAGAGGTTTTGATATGTTGTATTTTCATTATCGTTCACTTTCAGGAAATCTTGAATTTCCTTTTTAATTTCTTTGTGAATCCAATTCTCATTCAGCATCATAGTGTTAAGTTTTGAGGAGTTAGTGTATTTTCTGTTGTTTATTGTGTTGTGGATATCAAGCTTCAGACCATGGTGGTCTGATAGGGTACAGGTTAGAATTTCAACTTTCCTGTATATGTGAAGATTCATTTTGTGGCACAATATGTGATCTATTTTGGAGAAAGTTTCGTGGGCTGCTGAGAAAAATGTGTATTCTTTGGTGTGTGGATGAGAAGTTCAATAGAAATCTGTAAGGACCATTTATTTAAGAGTTTGGTTGAGGTCCAAAGAATCTTTGTTAAGCTTTTGGCCTGTTGATCTATCCCATGTTGAGAGGGAAGTGTTGAAATACCCCAGAATTTTTGTTTGGGGGTAGATGCTATAGCATTTTCTTAATGAATGTGGAGGGGCCTGTATTAGGTGCATATATGTTCAGTATTGTGAAGTCTTTCTGGTGAATTGTACCTGTGACTAAAGTGTAGTATCCATCTGTGTCGCTGATGATTTTTTTTGGTTTCAAGTCCACTTTGTCCGAAAGCATAATGGCTACCCCTGCCTGTTTCCTGGTTCCATTAGCTTGCAGAATTTTTGACCAGCCTTATATTTTTAGGATGTGCCTATATTTTTTGGTGTGATGAGTTTCCTGAAGGCAGCAGATTAATGGGTTGTGGTTTTTAATCCAAATTTGTTATCTGTGCCTCTTGATCGGTGAGTTAATACCATTGACATTTAAAGTTATAATGGACAAATTATTTTTAATTCTGGACATTTTTTATGTTTAGTGGCTTTTGTAAGTGTATTGTTTGACATTTAGTTTTTGGTGGTATTATACTTCCCTTCTGTCTTCCTGGATATGCTTGTTTTTTTCTTCAAGCTTGAATATCTTTTCTCGCATTTTTTAAAGGCCTGGTTTGGTAGACATGTATTCCTTCAAGTTGCCTTTGTGCTAGAGAACTTTTATTTCTCCCTAGATCATAACGGATAGTTTTGCTTGGTATATCAGTCTGGATTGACATTTTGGCTCATTTAATTCTTGAAGTATGTCTCTCCAAGCTCTTCTTGCTTTTACTGTTTCCATTGAGAGGTCATTTGTTATAATAATCGGTTTAACTTTAAAAGTGACTTGTTTTTTTCCCTTGAGGCTCTCTTTGTCTTGAATGTGGAGTGTTTTGACTATTATTTCCCGTGGCGAGTTTCTATATTGGTCATATCCCTTTGAGGTGCGGAATGCCTCTTGTATTAGTATGGACCTGTCATTATTTAGTTGAGGGAAGTTTCAATTTATGATAGTTTGAAAAATTTCCTCAGGTGTGATAATATGGGATTCTTGCTCTGGTATTCCATGAATACACATGTTAGGCTTCTTCTGGGTGTCACATAGCTCTTGAATATTCCTCTCAAATATCTTTTTGGCTTTGAGAATGTCTTCCATTGAGTTGGTTAATTTTCCAATTTTGTCTTCCTGGGATGGATCTGAAATTATATTTTCTGTTTCATTAGTTCTGCAGATAAGACTCTCTGTTGAGCTTTGGGTTGAAGATAACTTGTCTTTTAGTTCAATTTTAAACTCTGCCTGAGACTGTTTTAACTGCTCTATGTCTATTTTTGTTTCTTGAACTGTTTTTCTCAACTCCTCCAAGTGTCTATTGTGTTCCTATTAAAAGTGGTTGATGTGGTTATTTAACTCCTCCCGGATTTCCTCTTTCTTAGTATTGATCATGGTAATGATCATACTTTGAAAGTCGTTATCTTGGGTCTGGCTTTCTTGACTCTTGTCTGTGAATTTGTTCTGGTTGGAATCCATCATTATGGGTTTAATTCTTTTGGTGGGAGATTTCTCTTCCTGGCTTTTGTTTCTCATGGATCTGTACTTTGACTTAGGCATTGTCATTTTGTCTCTTACGACCTTTCAGTTTCTGTGTGTTTTTTTACTGAACTGATTTAGTTGGTATTACTACTCTCAGACAATTATTACTAGTGCTTTACTTGTAGTTTTGTTCGTTTGTCTGCTGTTATTATTACTTCCTAGAAGAGACTATTAGGCTGTTAGTACATCAGTTAAGTCAGGTTAAGTAGGAAGGGGTGAATATTAGTATGCTATTGCACTTTTATGATTTAGTATCTTGGGGATATGTGAGGGTGAGTGGTATAATCCCTGAAGTTGCATATATTTTTGGGGTGGCTGTATGGAAAAGTTAATCTACAGTGATTAGTACTTAAAAGTAGCAGTATGATAAAAGAAAGATTTACTTATCATTGGGCTGGATGTGAAGAATCTCTCCTATGTGACAGGATGATTTTAGAGGACTATAGATGTATGGCATTTGTCCCCTAGAGATTTGCTTGGGGTTTTCTTTGGATTCTGTTGAATTCTGAGTAGCAGTGTCCTCCGTGGATCACGAGCGAGGGTCTTTGGTGGGTCAGAGGGAGAGAGGGGCTGGTGGTGATGGCACAGCTCTTCACCTGGGACTTGGGATTTGGTTTAGTGGCCCACCCAGGCTCCAGGGATGGAGGAACCAGAGTAAGTCCTGTCCTGGTTGGGCGGGCAGGAGGGATGTAGAAATAAAGGGGCTGTAGCAAACTGGAGCCAACCTGGGTGTTGCCTGGACTGGCTGATGGGAGGAGCTGAAACAGGGGGCGACCTGGGGGCTGGGTAACTCACCTGGGATGGAGGACTGACCTACTAGGCACGAATTCTGTCTTGGGCAGGCAGGCTGGCGGGGAAGATCTGAAAATTCTTATCTCAATATTCTCGAAGAGGTGAAATTCATTTATATGTATTTGTTCTTTCCTTACATCTGGAAAAATAAACAAACAGCCACCTGTATTTCAACATGATGTAATCCTTCCAAACTGCAATGTACTAGTTACTTTTGTGTTGCAGTAAGTTAACGTGCAAAGTCAAACAACTTCAGAGAGAAAAGAACATTTATTTGGCTTGCAGTTCCAGAGGGGAGATACAGTCCTTTAATCATGGAAAAAGCATGGTGAACTGGCAGAATCTGGACACAGGGTATGTCACACCTGTTCATGAGGCTAAGACCTACAAGACTGCTGCTGCAAAAGCAAGCTTCTCCAGGATGTAGGGTAGGACTAATCTATCTCAAAGTCTGTCCCCTGTGACTGTCTTACTCCAGCAAAGTTCCACCTCTCAAAGGTTCAATGACCACAGACCACTATGGTAGATACATTTTAAACCATGACAGTCCAACTTTAAAAATCTTCATAGTGGGGGCTGGAGAGGTGGCTCAGGAGTTAAATCTCCGCCTTGCAGGCGGAAGGTCCTGAGTTCGGATCCCAGATCCCACATATAGGCACCAGGCAGAAGCGGGGGCGGCCTGCGCTTCTGGTCCTGGTAGGGTGGAGCCTGTGAATCCCGGGGCAGAAGGAGGTGGAGGCGTCCATGGTGGTTCGCGAATTCTTCCGTGGTTCTACACATACACAGACACACACATACACACACACACACACACACACACACACACGCATGTGCACACGCATATGCACACAGTTGAATAAATAATAATAATTAAAAAATTTAAAAAAAAAGAAAAAAAAATCTTCATAGTGTTCATCAATATTCCCAATACAGTCCCAAATTGCAAAGCATCCTGTCAAATCAAAAGACAAACTACATACTTTTAACAAATAATGGCATAGAATAAACATTCCCATTTCAAAAGGGAGGAATGGAAGCATATCCAGGAAAGCAATCCATAAAAAGACTGAAAACAAACAGAAGAAACTCTAAATCCTGTAGCTTCATGTCCAGTAGATGAACTTCTCATTGAAATAATCTCAGTTACAACGGGCTTCAGTTCCACCCCTCTAACTTAGCTGTCTGTAGAAGTATCATCTTCTTTTGTTGCCTCCTTCCACAATGCTTATCTTTCCTTGGCAGATGTACCACATTTTCTCTGGAAACTCTGACATCTTCACTTCTCAATGGGAGACCAAGCTTTAACTCCATGGCACAAACTGCCTTTGTTGGGCCTCTAAACTACATGCCCTCTGCCATATGTTGCCTGGATTTAAACTACATGCCCTCTGCCATATGTTGCCTGGATTTTGGCATTCTCTGAAAATTTGGCAGAGGGATCCTATACCTCCTTCCTCTTGCATCATTGATGCACTGGAAGCCAGTACCACGTGGACAACTTTGCCTTGTTCTGCTGTAGGCTTGCGTTGGAAAATGCCCCACTGGAATCACAGCTATGGGGGAGAAATTGCTTTGAAACTCCAACCTTTACATCATTCCTTCCAAAAGGATTTGCATTCTGACGGGTGGAGCCTTCTCTGAGAATCTTTCCCTCAGGGCAGGGCCTCTTCTCTTATCCAAATGAAAAGTAGGATTTATTTGCTAAAGGAACTAATCATTACTTCAATAGTGGATGTTTTGTTTCCTGCCCTTCCTGGTTTAACTTTTTAAGATTGACATTGTATTTTTCTTTATCAGACCTCAATGTTTTTGCTTCTTTCTCTCTGATTCCTTACTATTTTTCATAACTCTGAAGAAGATAATAAAAGTAGCCATATCCCATGGTTGGAACTACATTGTCTTGAAATTTTCTCCACCAAGGACTTGAGTCTGATTTCAGGCAAGCTTTCACGATGAAAGCAAAGGTTCACTAAACTCTGCCAATCAATGGCTCCCATTTTGTGCTCATCCAGTTCCAAACAAAGTTTTCCTTCCCTTTTGAACCATCCCAAGTGGGCTTCCACTGTCTGCATCTGTAAATCCTTACTCTCTTCAAGCACTAACAGGAAATGCCCATTTGGTTTAGTCTCCAAGACACAAAGGTTTTCCCAGTGCAATGTCTCAATGTCCATATTTCTATCAAACAGTTCCAAAGACATGCTAGCCACATCATAACAAAGGTCATACTTTTAGGTAACAATATCTCTCAGCTTCACAAACAGCTGGGTACCATACTCTTGTGTACCAGCTTCTCAGCTTCATGAATAGCTTCACTCTTTAGTATCAGATTCTTTTAGTCTCACACAGAAACACCCTACTTTTCTGGTACCAATTTCAAAACTTTACATTGTGGTTCCAGATGCTCTTAATCTCACAGTAATAAAAAAAACACTTCTTGATACCAAATCTGTTCTATTCACTCTTGTGTTGCTGTGGGAAAGACTCCAAAGTCAAACAGCGTGAGGGAGAAAGGTGTATTTATTTGGCTTACAGTTTCAGAGAAGAGATACTGTTCTTTAATGGGGGAAAAGGCATGATGAGCTTGTAGACGCTGAAGACAGGTTATGTTACAACCCTTCTGAAAAGACTGAGAGCTGCAAGATTGCTACTGTTGAAGTGGAATTCTCCAGGAGATGGGGTGAGACTAATCCACTTCAAGGCCCACCCTCTATGACTGCCTTCCTCCAACAATGCTCTGCTTCTCAAAGATGCCATAACCTTCCCAAATACAGGAAACTGTGGGGGAAACATTTCAAGCCATGATATGCAATAATTCCTTGGACAGTTCCTTCTGGAACAAATTTTCCTTTTATCCCAAAGCCACAAGTAATATCTTTACAATTTTTTGGACCAAGATAAAAGTAAGGTATAAGAATGTCTTATCACTGGAATTTTCATGATTTTATTGATGAAAGAGCAGAAGAAAATTGATGTATGCCTATATATATGAAAATACAAACATGATCCATAAATAGATATCTTTGTCTCATGGCTAAAATTCCTTCAGTTATTCATCCTAACACCTACTTAGTCCTTGATTTGCAAATTCATTAGTATTTTTGTGTTTTAAAGGTGCTTTAAAGTAGAGGTCAGCAAAATTATCATTAGGACTTAGATAGAAAATATTTTATCTTTCTCTTTCATAGCTACTTTAATGCTTTTATTGAAGCATATAAAACACTTATTGTCTATAATAAGTGAATTAAAATTTTGCTGTAATAAAAAGCATTGCATTATTGATCATCAAACTATAAATTCTTTTGATTGTTGTCTCTACTGTGCTACTTGGTTCTCAATAGTAGTTGGATATATTCTGTGATTTTCCAGTATTCCCAATTACCATCTCTAGACTACGAGTTCAGAGAGCATTTGCAGCTCTAAACATGCTCTCAACCAACCTGACTTACAGCACTAGTTATTCAAGACTTTTTCCTGTTGTTTTTGGCAATTATCAAGGAAATTTTGCAGTTGGTAAGTTGAATTCCAGTGCTGTTGAGCATGTTAAATAAATTAGAATGTGTGGTCAACTGAGTGACAACTGACCAGTTAAAGAAACCCCTTCTATTGAGTTATTCTCATGATTAGTCACCCAATCTCAGTCATCATTTCTGTTTAATCAGTAAAAATATACCACCGTCGATTACTGGAGGTAAATTTACTGTAGTTACTTCATGGAAAAGTAGCATCAGACATTCCTACTTGAAGTATTTCCCATCAAATCACAGAATGAAATAAAAATAATATGAAAATTTATCTGCACATGAATGTTCATTACATACTAATTTAAAGGTAAGGAAATCATGATCACATTATCTCATTGATTGTTTCAAAAATATTAAGAATGAGATATTGTTAGATGTCCCTAATATTTTTAATCAGTAGTAAATGCTCTTCCAAGTGGGTTCTAAGATCAACTATGGTTAATTCATTAGATAGTTCTTATATTTGAGTTTTCTTCAGTTCTGTTAAAAGCTTATAAGAAAATTGTTCCTAACTGGAGGCATTTAAAAATGTTCACCCTGCTACTTTGAGATAGAATGATCGGTATGAGTTTGAATATTCTTTTCTAAGTTATAGTGCACTGCTATTATTCTAATAGAAATATATTTCTTCTCTTAAACCTCAGTCAGGATTGCAAAAATCCACAACACAAACAACACCAAGGAGAGGATGTGGAGAGAAAGGAATTCTCATACATTGCTGGTGAGAATGCAGGCTTATGCAACCACTCTGGTGATCAGTATGGCAATATTTTAAAAAGTCAAGGATTGAAATGCCATATGACCCTACTATACCACTACTGTGAATAATCCCCCATAATGCAGAAATTTACTATAGTGACATGAGCACAATCATGCTCATTCCAGCACTATTTCCAATAGCACAGTCATGGAATCAACACAAATGCCCAACAGTTGACAAATAGATAAAGAAAATGTGGTACATTTATACAATGGAATAATACTCAGATATCAAAAAAAGATTAATGAAATTTGCCAGGAAATGGATAGAATTAGAAAAATTATATTGAGTGAAGTGTTCCAGACACAGAAAGTTAGATGCCATATGTACTCCCTAATAGGTGGATCCTAGTTCCAAACACACTTAACGACATATTCAAAGGTATCTCTGTAATACCTACTGTAATCACAAAGATTATAAACAGGAGGGAAGGGGAAGGAGAACCCCCCTAAAAAAGAAGATAGGGGATCACACTTCAGTAGAGAAAATAGGTCATCATCAAGTATTACATGTAAGTAGGGAAAAATCTGGTGAAGCTTACTCTCACTTTCTTTCCCGATCACTTGCAACTGGACAAGTTTGATTTCACAAATCAGGGAGGGTATAAGAACTGGCAGATAGACTGTATCCATCCCATAATTGGTGTCCTGACCCATCCTCCCCCACTGCTGTGTCCTACCCCTATTCTTCCATCTACCTTTGAGTCTCTTCTTACATTAAGATCTTCATTTAAACAGTCTTTTATCTTTGGTTAGGAGATACCAATCAGGATGCAGCCAAGGGCGGGGTAGTAAAAGCAAAACTGAAAACAACAACAAACCCTAATTCAGAACACCAAAGACCCTACATTAATCACCCGGAACCAGACCAGCAAAATCTCTCCCCATCCTAATGTTCAGGGAACCTTGCGAAAGAGGGGGCATCAAGATTTTAAGAGTCTAAAGATGGGGAGAAACAATGATATGCAAGATACACCACAAAAGTTAGGACTGACGCAGCCAGAATTGGACTTTTCCTGATCTTCACAATGGCTGACATTCCAAGGACCTCCCAAAGTCTAGCATGGATCACAGGGGAGAGGGCTCCAGGCATTAGCATCCCTAGAGGCAAAGAATTAACAGTCACAATAGAGTTCCCATACTGACAGGGATCCCAAGAAGTGTCTCCAGGCTATGCCCCACTAAGGTGGAGGACTCAGAGGGAGGTTTGGCATTCATATAAAAGAATGTTCCAGGGAATGGGAGAGAGGGAGGGGGAAGTAATGGGAGGTGGAAACGAGGGGGGTGTAAAGAATAGGGAAAGGTGGGAGAGTGCAAGGGGGAAAGACTGGGGAGGGGAGGAGATGGAGAAGATGGGGGTACTTATTGTACTTTTATGATTAAGAAAAAAATATGGGAAAAAATGGGATTCTTAGCAGAAATAGATTATGAATTACTCATCTTTTCAAGTTTAATAAAATTCAGCAACTTAAGATATTCTGAACTTTAATAACATGTTTAAATATATTTGATAGCTCACATACTACTTTTAATGCACACATGAATCTTTCAGTCATAGCAACTTATCCTTAATTCAAATAGAATTTATGAAAGTGCAAAATAAAAGTTCCTTGTTTTTGCTTAATATGTTGATACTTTACATGGAAAAATATAAAGCATATAAAGCACTGCAGCTATTGATTCCTAATATATTAGCATTAGATTTGTTTCGGGAAAATATCTGGTAGATGTTTGTAAGGATAAAACCCATTATTTCTTTCATAATATTTCATTCTGTTACTTAAACATCGCACTATTCAATTAAAACTGAATGAAGCAAATAATGGATAGCTTTAGCAACAGGGATTCATGCCTATACGGCTATGAATGAAAGAAATTAAAGTGTAGGTACAGTATGCTTGATTGTTGAATCAAATATCTCAGTAAGAAGGATTTCAAACAAATCTCTTTGGTTTCCTTAAAACGAATCATCTTTGTTATACAGTAAATTCATTTCATAATGAACACACATATCAGATTATTGTAAGTAATTGTAGTGCCTATTATAAAGGAGCCTCAGACCATTTCTATGAAACCTACAGGATGATACAACAAACAGGACCTTTGGCTTTTAGAACATTTCTCATTAGAAAAACCACGTGTCAGGTATAGAAAGTGTTATAAAGAAAAATTAAAGTATATTTCTTAGAGAATATGAACCTTAAAAGTACACTGATGCTGAAAAATGTGTGAGAAATGTTTGCAGATGAATCATTGATTATTGCCTTTACAGTTCTGGGAAAATTTTCAGAATGATCTTGGCAAAAAGAAGTTTAAGGTTCAGTTTTCATTTGGCATAGACTTTGTTTATAGGGCTGAGCTCTTCATAATGCTACCTGAAACAAAAAAGCAGGGACTTCTTGCAAATGGCTTAATATTCATATAAAATATAAGAGCTAGGGATTTACCATTATTAGGCTTTGATTTCTTTTTGCATGATTAATTTATGTCTAGAGTGCTAAGGTCTTCATGTTGTTATCAATGTGTGCTTGTGCCCTCAAAGAATGGAGTTCAAAAATGTTTTTCAGTAATATTCCATCATCCAAAATTTTAATCCGTGCCATTGATTTTAAGAAATGTTTTTCCTATATAAATAGATTCACAACATCACCTAGGTAATACAGAGAATTACATGCATGAACACATTTTTAACAAATTCCACATGGCACTACCAATCTTTTTTTTTTTTTTTTTTTTTGCTACAGGCAGAACTGAAAGTAATTTTTCAAGTAAACTTAGAGGCCACAAAATTAATTGGAGTACAAGAATTTGTCTAGAGAAAGGAAAAATGGAAATGTTATTTTCAGAAATCTGAAATTATTCCTGTTCAACTCTATCTAATTCAAAATGGAAACTGCTTGAGGGGAGTACAAAAATTAGGATATTCTGTGTAATGGGAGATTAGGCTTAGCTATATAATAAAATGAAATATGATCATGTTGTGGTATTCTGAATAGAAAACATCCAAGGGCTTATCCATCAAAATTGTAGTTCAATGCATTCTTATGAGTAAAAGATTGCCCTTGAATGAGCATGTGAACTTACATTTCTGAACTATTACCTAAGTTCTAACCATGATTCATGATCCCTGTATGATGCCAGTTCAGCAGTCTGCTTCTGCCTCTTCACTGAAGTTCATTGTAATTGCAGATGATGAAATTTTCAAATTTATCATGTTAAACCATCTCAGAGACCTCAATATTTCCTTTCATAGTTAATATTCAGTAATGCAAAGTAGCTAGACCTTTGGCTACATTTTCTTTTGAAAATATTTCTGTTAATTCCTTGACTCAACAGATGTTTTTTCATAAATTAAACATTCTAATTTAGACATTTCAGTCTAGAAATTTCTTCATGCCCTCATTTTTTCCATTGGAATTAATGCAACTATTCTTACAGTTCATGGTAACAGGTAGTGGAGAGCATGGCACAATGTGAAGTATCAAATAGTTAAAGTATTCATTTAAGATTTCATGACTGTTGTGACAATGTCATTCCTGATACCTACTGAGTTAACCTACCAAACTAAGAAGTAGTTGCAAATTCTGGATCTTCAAGCTGGCACCTATAGGGTTCTGCCTTTCTCTGTTTGAAAATACGAATCTCTCTAGTCTGCTCAGTCATAACTGAGCCAGGCACATAAAACCATCTCTGTCCCCTTAAGGTCTCTGTCCTTGTTTCCCTAATTGTTGCTAAATAACCATAGAGGGAAAGTAAGAAATTTGGAATGTGCATTTATGGGATTTAATGCCACAACAAATCACAATACATACCAAAGTTAGTCAAAAGGCACATATTTCATGATATGCATAATTACTTATGTCTTGTGACAATTAGGCATAGTTTAAAAAGCTTTAAATAAATGACTATAATTGCTAATGCTTTTCTGAAGCAAAGATTCACTTCATTTTTTAATCTAGATTTGCTTGTTTGCCAGGATTTGTAGCCAGTATCACCACTGACAGTTTTGCCTGATATCCTATTTTACTCAGTGTTTTCATCACACACCTACACACATATACATATCAATAATGAAAGCCACACTGATGTGATTATTTTTTCTCAAAATTAAGGAGTATTTTCCGCAATGCTACCTCGTTTCTATGCTTCAAGCAAAAGTGTCATATTTTGCCCATGGTCCCATTCCTTTTGGGGTATCTTATCTTAATCCAAAACATTAGAAAATTTTTAAATAATCAATGTTGCAAATTTCTTTATCTAGATGCAACTCTCTTGGTTTCAAAGATAGTACCTAGGGAATATGACCTTAGAAATTAAGCTTCTTGTTAAGATATAATAACTTTATGGTTAAGTATTATATCTTACACATTCCTTGTCCATGAATATGATTCTGTATAGTTATCATAACAAAATATGATATTGCTTTGACTCTAAGTTATTTGAAGGAAATATATATATGTATATATTTGATTTGATGTAATATAAAACAAAAAGATAACAAAGATTGGTATGTTCATTAATTACCTATAGCTAGTTTAATAAATTACAACCCATAGGCTTGGTAGTTTAAATTAGTGTATAATTCTGGAGATGTAAGTGTGAAGTTAGGTGCTAATAGAACCTCTATTTGAAGCCTATGAACAGAATTTTCCCTGTCTTCTAATTTGTACAAGTGACTGTCTGGCAAACCTTGTTATTCATTCTATCGTAACTACATTATTCACATTTCTACTTGCATTGTTACATGACTTTCTTCCTTGCATAGATATTCTGTTTTTTTTAATTAGAAGTCATGTTACATTTTACAGCTCCCTTAATCCATTTAGTCCTCCTTTCAATGCTTGCCTTGGATTTATGTGCCCTAGGTTTATCTAGAACTTCGCTGGGCCTTTAAATGCTACGATTAGAGGTGTGTGCCTCCATAAATGACTCTAAATTTATTTGAACATATTTTTTGAACATATGAATTTTAATGTTGTTTCTTTTGAGACCTGAAACAGAAATGAAGGATAAATAATTAAACCTCAAGAAAGACAATCCTAGTTTACTAATTTGTATTGCATTATCTGAGGAAAGTAGAAGATGACAAGTAATAAAATTGTGTATTTGGTGAGAAGATAACCAGGGAAAATATTTAAAAAATTGACCTAGGAGCTCTTTGTTGGTTATAGCAAAATGAGAAAAATGAATAAATTGAGGTAGAAATTATTAAAGGAAACAAAATGTAAAGATTTGAAAAATCCTGCACTTACCAATTTTGGGAAAATTGAAGAAGTACATTCTGGAATGGAAAGATGTGACTGTCAAGAATTAAAATATAGTTAAGCATATATAAACACTTAAAGCTTAAATTAAAATGGAAAGATACAGGATTAATTCAGGAAAGACTGCTGAATTCCCTGTGATTTTATGAAATGGGAACATTCATTGTTTTTCAACAGAAGAGGTCAGCAGTACTGTGCCTCCAATAAAAAACCCAAGAGGCAATGACCAAAAGTTGAGACTGTATTCTGCTAAGATGAATAAAGTAAAGCCCGATCTGTTTCATTAAATAAACTATTTTCACTACCCATTGCTTTGGAGCCAGGCCTGTAATTCAAGATCTCAGGAGGCAATTCTGTCAAAACAAAAGCCTGGAAAACAATGTTTTCACATGTACTATTTTTTTTTTACCTTGGTTTTATAGAGTTAGGAACCACACTTCCATTTTTTGTTTGAAGAGAGTATGTGTGTGTTGTGTTGTGTGTGTGTGTTTGTTTTTTTTTTCCACTCATTCACATGTACTATTGTATGAACAATACATAAGAATTTCCATCTTTTCTGACTAAAGAAAATATCATTAAGCTCAATGGAAATCCCTATTTTCTGTACTGCTAAGTAGTCTGTCACACATAATTAACTTAGTCTGTCTTCAATATACACTTCCTCATACTCCACTGTAAAATGTATTTACGTAAAATAATAAATCTATCATTTTATTTCTTATTGATTTACATAACCTTGTATATTGTTAATTGTCATTCATCTTTGACAGTGTTCAACCTCTAAAATCTCATACTGAAATATTTATATACATATTAAATATACCAGACCATGAGATAAAATTCCTGGTATTTGTTAACAAATTGCAAAATTGAATGTTAGTTTTCTTTGCATACATTGGACCATCTACACAAACTGTGATAAGGTCTAGCTTACAAATCTATATCTAGGGATAGTTTAAACAGAATTCTAGATCTAGATAATTTTCAGCTTAGTTTTATATCACATAGTCATAATGTGAGTTAAATCAGCTCATTACAAAGTACTATGAACCTTCTGATATCTCAATATAGGGTCTATTTAAAAAAGGAAGCAAGGGAAATTTCGTATTTATAAGCAAAGCATAATTGAAGCTATCACCATAAAACTCCTTAGCCTAGTCTATCTTGAATATTAGACTTGTTACATAAAAAACAAACTTTTGCCTCGTAAATGTCAAATAAAGATGCAAAAAAGAGGACAAATGCAAAAACAGGTCAAATATAAAATCACTTTTTTAATTTTTTCCTTTGCAAAAAGACAGACATTTTTAAAGAAGAAAATGAAAATGCTTTGAATGCTTCATTGCATGCTGAGAAGATAGACAAGCAGTAACTCTGATCCTGATTCAAATCTACAATTTGCTTCCCTGGCTGTGCTTTCCCCTGGAGCTTGAATATATTCATTAGACTTTCAATGAAAATCAAAGCTCCAGAAAATGATAAACCACTCCTTAATGTTATGCAGTGTTTTTAACAACTTTGTTGAAAAGTCCCCTTGATTTCTTTTGAATTGAGAGAATTCTCATTGTGGATTACAAACAAGAATCATTCTGTTGGAGCAGTCAAGTGTGTGGCAATGAAAATAGAAGAGTCATCTTTGAAAAATAAATGGTGAAAAATTTGCTGCAAAATGTATACCAATATACCAACACCTAATTTCACTTGTTCCTCTTCATCATCTCCTTTTAGTTTGCATTATGATTTTGGCCTTTATTAGCATTTTGTGGTACTTTCTGTTATGTGTGAATAGTTTTAAAAATTTCATTACATATAAACCATTTCTATGGTCTAGATTTTTATTATTTCTATTGTTCTTTGTTTGCTTGCTTATCTGTTTATCGAAGTAAAGTTTCATATATCCAATGCTGAATTTAAACTCACTAAGTGGCCCAAGGTGGTCTTCAATTTCTAATACTGAAGCCTGCACTTCCTGGCTGTTATGATTACAGGGATGTGTCACAATACTTGGTTCCTGCAGTACTTGGCATTGAATCCATGCTTTGATCCAGAAAAGATAAACAATGCACTAAATGAGCTACATCTTCAGCCTTGAAATTTTAATACTTCCATGAAATTGTTAATAGAACTTTTAGTTGATATCACCAAGGTAGATAAATAAGAACTACTCAAGATTACTTCTCTCAGAAAATAATCAACCAGCAACAATGAAATAACTTGTTGAAAATGTAAATCCCCATGTGAGAGAATAAATCTGATGAAACTGAATAAAGAAACAAACTGAGAAAATGTTGAGGAAACCTTTTTGTGTTACCTTTCTGCTTCTACCAAGTTGGTACACTAGGTGGACTTACTTGTGTTACAGATTCTGCATTGTGAAAAGAGCTAGACATACATACAATGAATGTGACTAGAATTCTGAGATTCTTCCCAGGAAGCCCCCACTGGCCTTATCTAACAGATAATGAGAATGTAGGGGGAAATTGTCAGACCAGGTGACCTAGAATAAGAAATAACCAAAACTTGAGACCAGAATGTAAGTTTTAGTGAAATCTCAGTGTGCTTGCTACCAGGGCTCTTCAGCAGAACTACTAGATTATCATATACCTCATCCATATAGCAGAGAAGGTCATCATTGAATACATTGGAAGTACTGCCTGGCATAAATGCATAGATTCCAAGTCTCCCTCAGATAATACTGAGGTCCCTACCCACAGAAGAAGATCCTCCACTAAGAATTTCCATTATAAGTCTATATGTGGCTTAGGCAGAAACATATTCACTGTTTGCTGAGGCCTTAATATCCCAACCCAATTATCATACAGAAAAGAAGAGTATTTACAGTAAACTCATCAAGAAGCACCAACAATCCCATACATGGTAGTTTAAAATAAACAACACTTTTGAATAACTTTAAACCATTGCCTTGTAATAGAAAATAGCAATATATTCCTGACCATTTTCTTTTACCTTTTACATCATTTCTCTCATTTACCTTATTTTGTATATTCTATAAACACAAAGTTAATATCATTTTTTAATTTAGACCATATATTTTCCATGGGGTAATTAAAAGATGACCAAAAATAAATTTAAATTAATTTATGCTATCTTCAGTTATTTTTATTTCTTTTCATACATTTGAGTGCTTACTATAATATTGCTTGTATCCTTGGTGAACTTTCTATAAATATTTCTTTTAATGTATACCTTCTGTCGATAAATTGAATTAACACATCTTCATATGATAGCTTATTAATCTCCTTATTGAAATTGTATGTTTATTTAGTACAGAATTTTAATTCAACAATTTTTTTATCATTTTGGTTTCTACTTTTCTTTCTTTAATTAATTAATCAATTTCTTTACAGATAAAATGGGTGTCTGTTCATACTCTCTTTTACTCCCCCTCCTTTTCCTCTTTCCCTTCCTTTCACCAATCTATCCCTGACTCTACTGTCCTCATGTATTTCTGCCTGCGTTGATCATAGGACACCCTTAAGGGTTCCTGTACTAGTAAGGAAACCAGTCTCTGTGGAAGTAATATGTGGCCATTCAATAGGTCAACCCACAGGTGAAGATGATTAATTATTTTTAGAAATTCATGGAACTTTCTCCAAAATATATCATGTATTGACTGAGACAGAAAGAAAGAACCTGCATATACAGGAAAATTGAAATTACATATTGCACCTTATCCGATCACCATGGAATAAATCTAGACATCAATAACAAGGTAAACAACAGAAAGTGCACACAGACTCTTGGAAGCTAAACACGATGCAACTGAATGAGGAATGGGTCTATAATACTCATTGTCTATATAAAAATGGAAACATCAAAAGCATATAAAAAATGAAGTTTAAAGTCTTAGAAAAACAAAAACTATCCAATCCCAAAAGCAAGGGAGAAATATTACAAATTGAGACAAAGAAACTATGCCAAGAATCAATCAAATGAAGAGCTTTTTAGAAAATAAATAAATGAAATTGATAAACACTTGGCAAAATTAATGAAAATTAAAAGAGATAAAGCCCACATTAATAAAATTAGCCAGTGTTGGACCAGATAATCAGAGGTTCAAGGAGGAGGGACTTGCTCTTCCTTTATCATGTGTCAACTTACTGTGGAGTCCACTCTGCATGTGTCATTCACTTTTAGAGTATCTTAGTCTTTGTTGCTGCTGCTGCCTTTTCTACCACATTGTTACTGTTTCTGCTGCCTTTGGAGACTGGTCTCTAGGCCTTGCTGCTGTTTGCTGTTCACAGCTAATGTCAAAGATCAGCTGCTCTTCACCAAGGTTGGAACCCAGCATCTTTGACCCTCCAGAGAAGTAAAGGCTTGAGACCTTCTTGGGATCTTTTGGCTTTGTGGAACATTCTGGTCAAGAGCAAGTCTGGTGTGGGCAGCTACTTCGAAGGACACAATTTTTATTGTGAGTTATTTTAGTAAACATATATATTCTATAGATTCTGTATCTTCAGAGAACCCTAATACAACATATTATTGCAAAGATACTTGTTCATCTATGTTCAATGCAGCTCTATTCACAATAGGGAAAAAATGGACTCAGCCAACATGCTCATCAACAGAGGAATGGATAATGAAAATGTGGTACACATACACAATTGCATATTACTCAGCAATCAGAAAGGATGAAGTTATGGAATTTTCTGATAAATGGATGGACCTAGAAATTTTATCTTTGAGTAAGTTATCTGAGACACAGAAAGTTAACCACCACATGTTCTCTCTCATATGTAGATGATTGAACTGATATCCTTGTCCATGTATTTGGATCAGAAGTACTGTATAAGCTAGAAAATTTAAAAAAGACCTATGAGTGAGAAGGTGGGAAGGGATGGTTAAGGTAAAACCTTTTAAAGGAGAGATTTAGGATACCATGACAAGAGTGAGGAATAATTGGGAAATAAATACCTAGGGGAGGCATGAGGGGATTGGATATAGGAAGGACAGAAGGACTGATAGAAAACTCCAAAGATTTTGTGAAGTAACTCCAAAGGAACATCCCATGCTAGTACTATGTCAAAAAGTGTCTGTTAAAGAAAGGAAGGAGAATGGGCAGTCTCTCTGCAGAAGACTATAGAGTGAGGAAAATGGGGGGAAAAGCCTTGAGCTGATCCACTTAGAACCCAGGGACAAAATTATGCTAGAAGTGACAGGAATGTGGCAGAAAGCCATATCTGCCCAGAGTGCAGAATATTGGTGAACATGGAATAATCAGTCCTATACTCCATCAAAATCTTTCCCTACATGAAGGCTCAGTCAACCTGGGGGAAGAGGAAGAAATAAGAACGTAAGAGCCTAAAGGTGGAATTAGGTACTTCTGACCAACACATTACAGCAAAGATAGGGGTGCTGTACCCAGAAACTCACTGCAATGAGAGCCTTTACTACTAGATCTACACATTGGCAACATATCAACATTCCCCCATGGACTAACAATGACCTTAGAAGAAGCAATTGATCTTTGAGAGTGTCTCTGTGGCAGGTACTAGACAATGCAAAGGGAACCTACCCTCCAATGGCTTTGCCCACTGAAGAATTACATATATTACCGATGACGTCTGACTCCTTTACCAATGCAAGCCTATCAATTGAGCCCTGTGATACACAAGAGCAGAGGGACAAGAGAATGTGTGGGACACAATAGGATTGATAAAGGTAGAGAACTGTGGTTGAGGGGGGATCTGGATGGGGAGGTTGGGAGAGCATGGATGTGGGTAGAAAGGGGACCAGGAAAAAGCCATAAACTTATTTTGTCTATAAATGAAAAATGAAAATTCCAAAAAAGAAAAAAACGTGATTTATGAGACTTCTGATTAAAATTCAGATTAAATTATCTTTTCCCTTATAATGTGTTTATTTTTCTGTTGACTTTCTTCTTTTTTCTTTTTTCTTTTTAAAAATGTATTTGTTGGATAATATGTAGAGATCTTGTGCTGTCATTGCCTTTTTCCCTACATTTATTAATTTGTGCTCTCTCAAAGTTGATTATTAGTTATGATAAATCACTTTAAAGTATTAATATATTTACATATATGAATAATTTTATATTAGCTCAAAAAGATAGATCAAAAACAGAAAGGGTTCTGACATACCTTATAGCTCTAAGTTTCTTCATTTTTAACACATTATATTAAAGAAGTATATTTATGAAGGTTGATAATTCTGCATTAATGCAGTACTAATTGATCTTCACTATTTAACACAAAATATTTCATTTTGTGATGGTTTATATTGTCAACTTGACAACATATGAAATTACCTAGGCATCCAATTAATGTGCATTTCTGAGAGATTATCTTAATTAGGTTTATGGAGGTGAGAAGATCAGTCCTGAATGTGTGTGGCACCATTCTCTAGGCAGAGGTATTGGCCCACATGAAATGCTTTCATGACTCTTTGCTTTGACAACAGATACAATGTTACCATCTACCTCAAGTTCCTATCTCCATGATGAACTGTATCATCAAACTGCTAGCAAAAATAAACACACATTCCTTAAATTACTTTTGTCTAGTAATTTATCATGGCAATGAGAAAAATAACTAAGATTTCTGACTTTTCTCTATTGGCTTAAGACTGTGTCAGAGAAGAAATAGTAAGAAATATGCTAGGTTATATGTTGCAACTTTCTCAGCATACAGATTAATACCATGACAGATACTGTCTCATAGATTTTCTTGGCTCCAGTTCTCTGATGACAATGCAATGCAGTCCATGTAGAAGTATCCACAAATATGAACATATTCTTACTATATTTGAATTTCTCAGAATGTATTATCAGTTAATTCCTCAATCCATCTTAAGTGAATTCTATTGACTATTGTAATTTCTAGTGACACCCGTCCAAAATAAATGTCCCCTACACTCTCATGTGTTTGGAAAAATCATGGAACCTTTAGGAAGTGGAGCCTTGCAGGAGTAAGGCAGTAAGAAGGCATAGGTCTTGAGGTAGATTAGTCCCACCTTACTTCTCTTGGATGGATGTGATTTAACCTGTCTCTAGCTTCTGCCACCAGCCATGCTGCTACTTCCATGAAAGACTGTATGTCCCCTCTGGAAATGTAAATATACCTTTTTCCCTTAAGTCGCTTGACTTTGGATATTATCTCATAGCAACAGAGAAGAGTAACAAGTAAACTCTTGTAGCCTATGTCTCTAGTATGATCAAAATTATTGAGTGTTTACAGATAGTGGAGAGTTGTTTTCTTAAAAGATAGTGAAACCTTAACCTGAACTGGACAATTTCATTAACATTTTTACAACATTTTTACATGATCAAATAGCATCTATTTGTTTGAAAATGCTTAAATATTTAATTTAATGTTATAGATAAGATTTTATTGTTATAAACTGATTCCCTAAGCTTCCATCAACATAAACAAAAGATTGTTGATACTACACAACAATAATAAGAGTAAATACATGATTATTTTTCTCCATCATTTTCAGAGCTTTTTTTTGAATAAACAGAGCAATGTATCTTTGTTACAATAAACTGAGTATTTTCTGATGTCAAACGTGATCAATATTTCACACATTAATCTTTTGCTAGCACCAGATTTCTTATTATAAGAAATTCATTTTTAAATTGCTATTTTATATGTTGTCTTAGTTCCTTTTCCTGTTTTTAAGATAAAATTCTCTGACTAAACAACATAAAGGTTACAGTTAAAGGTACAGTAGCAGCCCGTGGGAAATCAAGGCAGCATGAACTTGAAAAAGCTGGTCACATTTCAACCACAATGAAAAAGCAGAGAACAATTAATATATGCTGGAGCTCCATTGCTTCTCTCCACTATCTCAGTGAAGAAATAGTGTCATCTAAATTGTCCTGTTGTTGCCACTTAAATTCATAATAAAGATTATTTCCTACCTAGAGGATCAGGGTCCTGCTTTCCTTGTAAATTGAGATTATAATGTTATATGACAAAAAAAAGTGAATTTGTACATGACAGCTTACCCACTATTACATTCTTTTCAGTGAGATGAGAATTTAGTTCAGTGGAAAAGTGGCTTGCATAGACTACAGGAAGCCTGGTTCAATTCACAGTATCTCTTAAACTGGGTGTGGTAGTGTAGTCTTGTAACCCAAGCCTTTGAAAGGTAAAGGCAGAAGAATAAAAATCTCAAGGTTATCCTCTGCTACATTATGAGTTTGAAGCCACCCTTGGATGCACATGACTATGTTTCAAGCAAGCAAATAAAAACAAACATGAAAACAATTAAGCAAGTATAGCTATTCTGAGATGCTATAATGGAGTCCAAAGGGAAAATATTTTTAAAAAATGTACACAAATGTTAAAACTCAGAGCATCATTTCTGGACACATCTACTAAATACAAATCAAAAAGAGATATGCAAATATTGCAGTACAAAAAGCAACACCTATTCTTTGTTGTACAGTATTTTTCCTGTTGACATGATATGGTGCACTTTTGGACTTTGTCCCCAGTTTGACCTAAGAGAGGTGGTTATTTTTCTGTATTTTTTGTGGCAGTTTGAAACATTTTTATTTTGGTGAAAGAGATTCTTAAATGGTCAGGTTTTTCAAACTGACAAGATTCAAAAGCAGTGTCTTCCCAGTGAGAATAAAATGACTAAAGAAACTGCTGAATAAAGAAACTGCTGGGTGAAGAGACAGGCAATCTGAAGGCGATTTCGAGCAGTTCAGCAGTCCATAGGAGATACTATGAGGAAGACATAGAGCAGCAAACTTCAATGTTGTAACTTGCACGAGTCTCACCCATGTTGGGGTTTATGTCTGGTGATGTAACTACCTTTGAGTAATCCTTGCTTTTGTAAGCAACCCTTACTTGGGTTACTTATAGTAACTCTATTGGCTTGTCAAGTTGAAACTTGTAATCATTATTTTGGTCTGTCTCCAAATTCCTATCTGGGGTAGATAGATGATTATACTACCATCTCTCCAGGAAAAGTTGCACAAGAGTCTTTTAAAAACAAGCTTCTCAAGCTGGAGAGATAGCTCAGAGGTTAAGACTTGCCTCGAAAGCAGAAGATCCTAAGTTTAGATCCCAGATCTCACCTAAAAACACAAGGCAGAAATAGCTGTGACCTGCATTTCTGGCCTTGAGGGCAGAGCATGTGAAATCTCAGAGTGAGACAAGGAAGTAGAAGCAATCCAGGATGACTCCTGAATTCACCCTGGGGCCTGCACAAGAACACCAAGAACACACAGTGTCCTATCACACACACACACACACACACACACACACACACACACACACACACGATTTCTGCCCCAAAACTGGACCAGGGCAGACTCCCTGCTCCTTAGGTAAGACCCCTAGACCATGCCCCAGGCCCCAGGTCATCTGCATGCCCCATTAATACAGTCTGCTTTTATGGCCCCTGGGAAGGCACCTAGGCCACGCCCCTGGTTCCCTGTCATCTGCATGCTCCATCAGCCACTCTGACTTTCTGCACCAGACCCCGGCCAGGGCAGACACCCTGCTCCTCAGAATTGAACAGAGTCCAGAGAAAACCCAGCAAAGCACTAGGGGACAAACAATTCTGAGATCCTCTAAAATCATATCATACAGAAGAGAATGTTCACATCCAGCTCTAAGACAAGTAAACCCTTTTTACTATCTTATTCCTCTCAAATATTAGACACTGTAGTTTAACATTTCCATGTAGCCACCCAAAAACCCATACTATACTACTCACCGTCACATATCACCAAGGAAGTAAACTAAAAACTAAACTACCATACTAATCTTCAATCCCTGTCTATACTAAACCCGCATTAATTGGTGTACTAACAGTCCAATAGCCTCATCTAGGAAATAACACCACCAGATAAGCACACATAAATCCAAGAAAAACACTAGCAATAACTTCTCAAGTGTAGCAATACCATCTAATTCAGTTGAGCAAAAAACACATGGAAAATAAAGGAGGTCATTAGAGAGAAAAAAAAAAAAAGTGTGCCCAAGTCACAGTGCAAATCCAGAAGAAAGAAAAACCAAGACAACAAAACTCCTACCAAGACAATTAACCCCATAATGACAGAAACCAACCAGAACAAACTCACAGAAAATAGCCAAGAAAGCCATACCCAAGATAAAGATTTTCAAAGTCTGACCTTCACTATGATCAAAACAATGAAAGAGGAAATCTGGGAGGAGTTAAATAACCACATCCACCACTTTGAACAGGAACAAAACAGGAACTTGGAGGAGATGAAAAAAGCAGTTGCAGAAACAAAAATAGGCATAGAGCAGTTAAAACAATCTCAAGCAGAGTTAAAACTCAAACTAAAAGACAAGCTTTCTTCAACCCAGAACTCAAAAGAGAGTCTTATCAGCAGAACTAAAAAGCAGAAAATAGAATATCAGATCTTGAAGACAAAGTGGAAGCACCAACCAGTTCAAAATCAAAGAGGTTGTTAAAGCAAAAAAGATACTTGAGAAGAATATTCAAGAGTTACAGGATATCTTGAAGAAGCCTAATATGCACATTCATAGAATACCAGAACAAGAATGACGAAAACAACACACCTGAGGAAAATTTTCAAATTATCATGAAGGAAAACTTTCTACATCTAAAGAAAGAGAGGCCCACCCAAATACAAAAAGCATTCCACACCCCAAACAGATATGACCAAAACAGAAACTCACCATGGCAAATAATAATCAAAAAACTACACATACAAAACAAAGAGAATGTGCTGAGAGCTTTAAGAGAAAAAAAAAGTCACTTTTAAAGGTAAACCTATTAAAATAACAAATGAGTTGTCAATGGAAGCAGTAAAAGCCAGAAGAGCTTGGAGAGATGTACTTCAAGTATTGAATAAGCAGAAATGTCAACCCAGGCTAAAACATCCAGCAAAACTGTCAGTCATGATCGAGGGTGAAAGAAAAATTTTCCACCACAAAGATAACTTGAAAACTTACATGATAACCAAACCAGGTGTTCAAAAAATGCTAGAAAACATACTCAAGCTTGCAGAAAAGACCAAGCATATCCTGGAGAAGGGAAGTATAAGACCACCAAAACCTACAAGCTAACTAATATTCTCATGAAAGCCACTAATCATAAAAAATGTAAGGAATTAAAAGTACTTTCTCCATTATAACACTAAATGTCAATGGAATTAACTCACCAATCAAAAGACACAGCTTGCAAACATGTATTAGAAATCAGAACCCATCCAACTGTTGCTTTCAGGAAATACATGTCACCACAAAATATAGGTACATTCTAGAAGTAAAAGGCTGGTCAAAAATTCAAGCTAATGGAACTAGGAAAGAAGCAGGGGGAGCGATTATGCTAATTCACAAAGTGGACTTCACACAAGTTAGGGCCGAAGCAATCATAATAGGACTTTGCATGACCTGCACTATGTCCAACACATTATTGACCCCACAAAGTCTAACATGGACTAAAGGCACTGGGATCCTTGGAGGCTGGGGACTGACAGTGACAGTAGTGTTCCTAAGCTTAAGGGGAACACAGGAAAGGGTTCTGGGAAATGCCCCTGGGTCCTTGCACCTCATCGGAGAGGAGGACCCAGAGGAGAGTTTGGCATGCACAAACTCTGGGGAGATACTCTGGGGATTGGGAGGGGGAGGCACTGGGGGATGGGGAGGAAGGGAGGGGAGAGAGGAGGGGGAAGCAGGGGAGTTGGGGGGAGGTGGAGGGAGGAAGGGGACGGGTGTACCTGTTAAGTTTGTATGAGTGGAAATAATAATAATAAAAAAAGTTAAAAAAAAACCAAAATGGACTTCAAATCAAAGAAAATCATGAGAGATAGAGAAGGATACTATACTTCAGTCATAGGTACAATTCACCAGGAAGACTTGACAATAGTGAAAATATATGCACCTAATATGGGCTCCTGAACATTCATTAAGCAAACACTGCAACATCTAAAACAAGAAATCAATCTCAAACAATAATACTTGGGGATTTCAATACTGCACTCTCAACATGGGATAGATCAACAGGCCAAAAATTTACCTAGACATATTGGAACTAAATCAAAGCCTTACTTAAATGGACCTTAAAGATATCTATCAAATTTTCCACACATGCACCATGGAATACACATTTTTCTCAGCGGCCCATGGAACTTTCTCCAAAATGGACCACATAATGGGCCACAAAATGAATCTCCACATATGCAGGAAAATTGAAATTATAGCCTGTACCCTATCAGAATACCATGGTCTAAAGCTTGACACCCTCAACACAACAAACAGCAGAAAAGACACTAACTTTTGGTAACTAAATGTACCCTGTCACACCCCCATGTTCTAAACTTGATACCCTCAACACAATGAACAGCAGAAAACACACTAAACCTTGGAAACTAAACACTGTGATACTGAATAGTAAATAGGTTCAGAAAGAAATCAAAAAGGAAATTCAAGATTTCCTAAAAGAGAACGATAATGAAAATAGCATATATCAAAATCTCCAGAGGGGCTGGAAAGGTGGTTTAGGGGTTAAGCCTCTGCCTTGCAGGCGGAAGGTCCTGAGTTCAGATCCTAGACCCCATGTATAGATGACAGGCGGAAGTGCGGGGGGGGGGGGAGAGAACTGAGTTTCTGGTCCTGGTAGGGTGGAGCCTGTAAATCCCCTGGCAGTGCAAACAAGGAGGAGGTGGAAGTGGTCCATGGTGGTTCCTGAATTCGTCTGTGGTTCTACACACACACACACATACATATAAACACATACATACACACACGCACACGCATACATGCACAATTGAATAAATAATAAATAATAATAATAAAAAATCTCTGGGATACAATGAAAGCTGTCCTGAGAGGTAAGTTTATAGCTCTTAATGCCTATATCAAAAAAATAGAAATATCACAAGTAAATAACAGCAATGCAGCTTAAACCGTTAGACACACAAAAGCAGCCCAATCCCAAAAGCAGTAGAAGACAGGAGATTAACAAAATCATGAGAGAAATATCTGAAATTGAGGTAAGGAAAATGATACAAAGAATCAACCAGGCAAAAAGCTGGTTCTTTGAAATAAATCAATATGATTGATATAGCCCTACCTAAATTAACCACCATCAAGAGAGATAAAATCCAAATTAAAAATATAAGAAATTAAAATGGAGTTACCACAACTGATACCCAAGAAATTCAGAATTATAAGGTAATATTTCAAAAACTTGTACTCCATGAAATTTCATAGCATGAAAGAAATGGATGAATTTATGAGTAAGCAAAACTGACCTAACTTGAATCAGGAAGTTTTGAATTAATTAAATAATGCTATAACAAATGAGGAAATCAATGAAGTAATCTCAAATTTTCCCACCAAAAAATGTCCTGGATCAGATGGATTCAGCACAGAATTCTAACCAGATATTTAAAATACAACTAACACCAATACTCCAAAAACTGTTCCATAAAAAAGCAAAGGAAGGAACACTTTTAAATTCTTTCTATGAAGCTTATATCATCTAGTCCCAAAACCTAATAAAATTAACCTTAAAAAAGAAAATTTCAGATCAATCTCTTTGATGAACACAGATGCAAAGATTCTCAACAATCTTAGTGAATCAAATTCAAAATCATATCAAAAAGATTATTCTCTGTGATCAAGTAGGATTTATCCCAGGCACACAAGTTTGGATCAACATATGCAAATCAATAAATGTAATTCATCATATTAAAAAAAAACAAAGTCCAGGACATTATACTTTCCACAGATGCAGAAAGAGCTTTTGACAATTTAAAACATCCCTTTATGATCAAAACCCTAGAGATAGTTGGAATGGAAGGAACCATTATCAACATAATAAAAACTGTATGCAACAAGCCAACAACAAGGATTATACTCAATGGGGAAAATCTTGAAGCATTCCTGCTTAATCAGCAGCTAGAAAAGGTTGTCCACTCTCAGGACTTCTATTCAACATTGTACTTGACGTCTTAGCTAGAGTCATAAGACAAGAGAGGGAGATAAAAAGGTCTCAAATTGACAAGAATAAGTCAAGATATCTCTATTTGCAGATGTCATGATCATATACCTGAGTGTTCCTAAAAGCTCTATTAGGAAACTCCTGCAACTAATATGTAAGTTCAGAAGAGTAGCAGATTACAAAATAAATTTGCACAAATCAGTGCCCTTCCTATATAGCAAGGATGAAAAAAGTGAAAACACCCTAAAAGAAACAATCCTGTACACTATAGGCCCTCAAAAAATGAAATACCTTGGTATTTGGGGGTGTCCAGGATCACAGCTCTATCCTGTAGACTGGTCCCACAAGTCCTCCACAAGGGGGATTGGGGAAAGGTGACTGTGCTGTCTGCCTGCTCCTAGCCCTAATTCCCAAGGACAATTAGACAGGAAAGGGAGTCTAGTCAAGCGGGAACTCCTTTATTGCAAGTCTGTAGCCATCCTATAAAGGTAGAAACCCCAAGGGGAATTCCAGGGCCAGGAAAAGGGCAATCAATCATCTTAAAGGTCAAGCCAGCATGCAGGCTGTATGTGGCAAAATTTCTTCAAAACATACTGAGCTGCCCCTTCTTGACTTCCTCCATCAAAACACCCTGAGCTATTGAAAACATCCTGAGCCCCCCCATCCTGACTTTCTCCATGAAAACATCTTTGTCTAAGCTTGCCAGATTGTTGAGGTCACCTAGACTGAGGCCCCCACATTGGTATAAATCTAATCAAAGTAGTGAGAGACCTTTACAATGAAAACTTTAAAACCTTAAAGAAGAAATTACAGAAGCCACCAGAAGATGGAAAGACCTTCCAAGGCTCCTGGATTGGCAGAATCAACATCATAAAAATGACCATCCTTCCAAAAGCAAAATACAGATTCAATGCTATAACCATCAAAATCCCCAAGCTATTTTTAAAGAAATTGAACAAATAATCTCAAAATTCATATTGAAGCACAAAAGGCCCAGGATAGCAAAAACACTCCCGAGTAACAAGAACACTCCTGGAGGTATTGCCATACCAAACCTTAATCTATACTACAAATACATTGTAATAAAAACAGCCTGGTATTGGCTACAAAATAGACTTGAATAAGGGTTGAAGACCCAGATGCAAGCCCACACAATATAGCCCAAAAATTCAATGGAAAAAGAACAGCATTTTCAAGAAATAGGGCTAGCAAAACGGGATATCCATATTCAGTAGGTTAAAACTGAACCCATACTTGTCACCATGCACAAAAATTAATTCCAAGTGGATCAAGGACTACTTAATATTAGGCCAGAGACTATTAAAATCCAAGTTGAAAGGATAGGGAACACCCTCGAGCTGATTGGGTTAGGCCAATAGTTCCTACACAGAAATCCAACAGCCCAGTCACTAGAACCAACACTCAACAAATGGTATCTTATGAAATTAAAGTGCTTCTGTTAAGATAAAGTGATTGTAAACAGAGCAGAAAGGCAACCCACCAAATGTAAGAAAATCTTCACAAACCATATATCTGATAGAACTCTATTACCCAGAGTACACAAAGAATTTAAAAAACTAAATGCCTAGGAGATGAAGGGCCCAATTAAAAAACAGGCCTCAGAACTCAAATTTTCCAGGGAAGAAATTGAAATGTCTAACAAGTTCCTTAAAAAATGCTCCACATCCTTAGCCACCAGGGAAATGCAAATAAAAACTTCCATGAGATATCATCTCACCCTGGTCAACATGGCAAAAATCAACAATACAAACAATACCAAATGCTGGAAAGGATGCGGAGAGAAGAGAACTTTCATACATTACTGGTGGGAATGCAGGCTTATACAACCACTCTGGCGATCAGTTTGGTGATTTGAAAAGTTAAAGATTGAAATGCCATATGACCCTGTTATACCACCTCTGGGAATATTTCTCCATAATCAAAAATTAACTACAATAACACAAGCACAACCATGTTCATTGCAACACTAGTTACAATAGCAGAGTCATGGAATCAACCCAAATGCCCAACAGTTGACAAATGGATAAGGAAAATGTGGTATATTTATACAGTGGAATACTACTCAGCTATCGAAAAAGATGAATTAATGATATTTGCCAGGAAATGGATGTCATTAGAAAAAATATATTGAGTGATTTATCCCAGACACAGAAACTTAGACACTGTATGTACTCCCTAGTAGGTGGCTCCTAGTACCAAACCCGCTTAATGACATATTCAAAGAAAAATCTCTGTAATGACTACTGTAATCACAAAGATTATAAACAGGAGGGAAAGGAAAGGAGCCCCCCCCAATAAAGGAAAGAGGGGATCATGTTCATTAGACAAAACAGGTCACCATCAAGTATTGCATGTAAGTAGCAAGACATCTGGTGAAACTCACTCTCACTTCCCTCTGTGGTCACTTGCAGCTGAACAGGTTTGATCTCACCAATCAGAGAGGATTTAAGGACTGGCTCATAGAAGGTAACCATCCTGCAAATCGGACACTGACACCCCGACCACTGTGTCCTACTCCTATTCTCCATCTAACTTTGAGTCTCCTCTTACAATAAGATATGAGTTCGGATCCTGGACCCCACGTATAGATGCCGGGCAGAAGCGGGGGCAGCCTGCGTTTCTGGCCCTGGTAGGGCAGAGCCTGTGAATCCCGTGGCAGAGTAAACAAAGAGGTGAAGGTCCATGGTGGTTCCCCAATTCGTCCTTGGTTCTACACACACATACACACACATACATACACGCACACACGCAAAATTGAATACATAATAAAATAATAAAGAT
Organism: Typhlomys cinereus; assembly: GCA_023101885.1. NCBI lineage: Eukaryota > Metazoa > Chordata > Mammalia > Rodentia > Platacanthomyidae > Typhlomys > Typhlomys cinereus. The sequence continues at coordinate 28,174 of JALPQD010000590.1, read as the reverse complement.
ATTCATTTAAACAGTCTTTTTTCATTGGTTAGGAGGTGACCTTGTTTAACAACCCGGATGTAGCCAAGGGTGGTGCAGGAAAAACAAAACTGAAAACAACAAACCATAATTCAGAACACCAAAAACCCTACATTAAGCACTTGGAACCAGACCAGCAAAATCTCTCCCCATCCTAAAACTCAGGGAACCTTGCAGAAGAGGGGGTGGCAAGATTGCAAGAGCCAAGAGGTGGGGAGGACCAACAATATATAAGATACTCCAAACAAGTTAGGGCTGAACTAGCCATCATAGGACTTTCCTGACCTGCACAATTGCTGACATATCAACAACCTTCCAAAGTTTAGCATGGATCATAGGGGAGAAGTCTCCATGAAGTAGGATCCTTAGAGGCAAGGGATTCACAGTCATAATAGAGTTCCCATACTAATGGGGAGCCTAAGCAAGGGTTTCTGGATATGTCACTGAGTCCTGAACCCTCACTAGGGTGGAGGACTCAGAGGCAAGTTTGGCATTCACACAAAAGGATGCTCCAGGGGATGGGAGGTAGGAAGGGGGAAGCACCGGGAGAGGGGAGGGGAGGGAGTGTGGTGAAAGAGCACACTAAAGAATGCTCAAAGGAAGGAAGGAAGGAAGGAAGGAAGGAAGGAAGGAAGGAAGGAAGAAAGGAAGGAAGGAAGGGAAATATTTTAAAAATGAAAATATTCTATTTTATCTTTCTTCTGTCTATGATATATTTGGTACTCAGAAGTTTGTGCTGCTATATCTTGGATGTATAATACGTGTTTCTTTTTTTAAATTTATTTATTTATTTTTCCGTTCATACAAACGTAATAGGTACCCCTGTCCCCTCCCTCCCTCCACCCCTCCCTGGACCTCCCTGTTCCCTCCCCCCTTTTCCCCTTCCTTTCCCCCCTCCCTCCCTTTCTCCCAGTGCCCCCTCCCCATCTCTGAAGCATCCTTTAATGTGTATATCAAACTTTCCTCTGGGTCCTCCTGTCTGATGAGGTGATAATACATGTTTCTTGAAACATATTATATAATATATTATAGGTCCTCTCATCACATCCTCTCAGCAATGAAAGTGAATGAATATAGCTAATGAGTAAATATTTAACTATGTACACTACACTTGCAAAGGCAAGCAGTTTTATGTAAATGCTTCATAATCTTCTTGAGAGTCAACCTGAATTTTAGTCATGGTTGATGTGCACCTCTATTAATATCTAATTTTGTACATTCTTCAGATTATGAAAATCCGAAAAAACTATGAGATTATTGACACTGAATATTGTTAAACATTTTGAAAAATCTTAACTATGCTAGAGTTATTAGTGACTATTCTAACATACTTAAACTTAACTTCCAAGGATTAACAAGGGATTCATAAATGTGATTGCCTTTTTGTTGAACCAGACCAAAAACAATGCTTTAATTCCCATTAATTAATGTATTCTAATGAACTTGTGCTTAAATATAATGAAAGTAAATGCATGTTTTCTGGAACATATGAGGTCTGTTTTAAATCCCACAAAGCGTAAATACATACAAAAATGAAAGAACCTATCCTAAACTCCACTCTTATACATTTATGAACACCAAAAAATTTCTATCATGATCCATGAATTTTCCCCCTTTAAGAACTCATAGACTAGGGGGGAGGAGGAGACAGGGAGGGAACTGGTCTACCTATTAAGTTTGTATGAGCGGAAATAATAATAAAAAATGTAAAAAAAAACTCATAGACTAATAAGAGAACCATGAAATTTCCTTTCTGCTATTACAAAACATTGTTATGAGACACTTAGAAGCAAAGTTCTTCTCTTAACCAGACATCAGAAAGTCAGGAAAGAAACAACCATGGACACAGAATATATTTTTGACCTTTACAATGTTAGTTTTGGTTGGATACAACAAAAGTTATTTGACTGGGTAAAAATAAGAATTTCTCATTTGCTTTCCAAGTAAGATGTGTCTGTTCTCTTTTCACATATAATTGTCATCTTGCTTCATTCTATCTTTATTATTCTATCTGCTTTTCAACATCTATTTTATGTGGACTATTCACAACTTTGTATAGCCATAAAGTACACTGATAAATACATATACATGGAAGAGTGACTATTGGTGACAATGTGAAGTATAATTAAAATTTCAATGTCCTATAATTCCATGCCTAGGGTGTATAGTTGTTTTAAGCAGGCACAAATTCTTTGCCTGTTCACATATGACATGAGGTTTTAATAAAAACAAAAAGAATTAATTGATGGTTTTAGCACCCCAAGGTCTCCCTATTTAGAAGAAAGATAAAATAGAATATTTTCATTTTTTAAAATATTTCATTTCTTTCTTTCTTTCTCTCTCTCTCTCTCTCTCTCTCTCTCTCTCTCTCTCTCTCTCTCTCTCTCTCTCTCTCTCTCTCTCTCTTTGTCTCACACATTTTACTTTTTCCCAATCATAAAATCTCAATATGTACCCCGGTTTTTATTTTTTCTTTTATTTTTATAAAATTGCATACACGAATGTAGTGAATTTATAATATTTTCACTCCTTAGTCACTAATCCCATCCCCCCTTCTTTTTTCCTTACAACTCTTCATCTGTTCTGTCATACTTCCTCCTATTTTCAGATATTTTTCACTTGTATGGTCTACTGTGTTTCATCTACTTTTTCTTTGATTACATATGCCTGACATGATTCATGTTCAAATAAATATTATAGATAAGTGTATATTCCATTGAGGAAAGCATTCTCCTTTTCAACCCATTGTCATTCGTCCTCATCAGTCTCTCAGAGTTGTGGAGCTTTTTTGAGATATTTCTCCTTTTGTCCTGAGATGAAACAGTTCCTGTGCAATTCTTGTGAAAGTATGCATACCTGCCATGAAATCCTGTATATCACAGTCTTATCATGTACAGAAGATAATGTCTGGCCCAACATTATCCCACTTCAGGCTCCTACAATCTTATAACCTGTTGTGGTTTGTCTGTATGCTTGCTGATAAATTCCTGCAAAACATCTTAGGGAAAAGGGGTTTATTTTCTTAACAATAGTCTGGTTCCTTGTACAGCTTAGCAGCACAGCCCATACCAACATCAAAGGTTGGGGGAATTGGCCACACCATATCCATGTAATAGCTGAGATATGGACATTAATTTCTTACCATACCATCAAGTCTGGGAAAATATGAGAAGTATGCCAACTTTCTCAACCAGCTTCCTTTGTCTTGTTCACCTGCCCAGGGACAGTCCCACCCGTCATGAATTGAGCTTTCTCCATCAGCTAGAAAATTTTCTTCAGGTTTAATCTAAGCTTATTCAACTACTGATTCTCTGCAAATGTGCCCAGAGCATGAACCCTCAACTGTCAAGTTGATCTAGTTCTAGGTTTATTTCTAAGTGATCTCTCAATTTATGCTTATAATAAAGGGTATTTATGAAGCAGTTTGGTGTACTATCTTCCTAACTAAGCATCCACTGTCTGAAATTCCCCTGAGACCCTTCCCTTTCATAGGGTCCTGTTCTTATTACAGTAACAGGAAGGTGTTCCATTCTGATAAACAAGCCTTAAATCTGATCAGAAATAGATTTGTTGCAACTTGCCATGGTGATTGTTATAACAACTTGTAGATTTAACAGATTAATGAAATATTTGATTGCTTTTCTCCCTTAGTAGCTTCCATACTACTCTCTGGTACCATGTAAACGAACAAGGTGGAAACTCCTAGACAAGTTCCAGTTACTAATATTTATCCTAACCATGTGATCTGTGTTGTTGTGTTTTCAGTAAATGTTTTCAGTCTTAATGTCAATTTCTGAAGGGCAAGCAAGAGCAATACCTTCTACTTCTAGTGTTGTTTCAAATGTCTGTGTTCTAGGTGGGTCACCTAAGGGAATTTTTTGCTTTGTCCTGATTTTCTCTGCACTACTCTGCACAGGGACTGTCCATTCTTGTTTCTGTAAAAAAAAAAAAAAAAAAAAAAAAAAAGCTGGGGCTGGAGAGATGGCTCAGGGGTTAAGCCTCTGCCTTGCAGGCAGAAGATCCTGAGTGTTGGGCCTCTTTACCAGGCCTAAGGCCTGCTAGAACTTCTTGAGCCTGGCTAGAGTTTCAGGACCTGACCTGACTTTAGGTTTCGAATCTCATCTCCACAGGAACGTTTCGTTTCCCTGGGATGATGTCACACCTATTCAATCACCTTCTGGTCACTTAATCACTTCCTATTGGTTACCCCATAATCACACCACCCTTCACCCTTCCCTCCGCTGCACAATCTACATAATTCACCCACCTGTTTAATAAAGTTGAGTTCCTGCTTTGACAGACCTCCTGGCTCCATTGTGTTCATTGTGCCACGACACTCATCACCCGCTCAGCCACACAGGTCACCTAGCTGGTCCGGTCGTCCCTAGCCGCACTACCTGCAGTGGCCCCTGAGTCCTGCACCTGAGTTTGAATCCTAGACCCCATGTATAGATGCTGGGCGGAAGCAGGGGCTGCCTGTTTTTCTGGTCCTGGCAGGGTGGAGCCTGTGAATCACTGGGCAGAGTAAACTAGGAGGAGGTATATGCGGTCCATGGCGGTTCCGGAATTTGCCTGTGGTTCTACACACTTACACACACATATACATATACACACGTGCACACATGCACATATGCATCATTGAATAAATTAAAAAATAAAAGTAAAATAAAAAATAAAATAAAATAAGCTAAAATGTTTTATGACATATTAATAACATAGTAGTTTCCTATCTGGTTTCATTTCATAATCTTAGAGTTTCATTCTTTTAGTTCTTTTGACCCTCCTACATCCCATCATGTCATCCCCCCTAAGTATTTTCTCACATTATTTTCTTCACCCTGCCAAACATGACAATCATATCCCCTCCTCCAAAGTCTTCATCCTGATCTTCTCTCCCCCCCACTCACTCGTTGGTGCCTTTCAAATTTTATGACTCTCATGGGGATTCCTATATAAATACTTCAGTGAGGATTTCAATGCTAGCAGTTGTATGTAAGAGAGAATATGTGATATTTGTCTTTCTGTGTCTGAGATACTTCACTCAATATTTTATTTTCCAGTTCTACCCATTTGCCAGCAAATTCCACATTATTCTTCCTGATGACTGAATAACATTCACTTGTGTGTATGTACAACATTTTCATTACCCATTCCTCTCTTGATGGCCACATTTGCTGACTCCACTTTCTTGCTATCATAAATAGAGCTGAAAGGAGCATAGAAAAACAACTGCCTTTGAAATAAGATATTGAGTCTTTGGGAGATATTCTTGGAGTGTTATAGCTTGGTCATATGGTAGTTCCATTTTTAGCTTTCTGAGGAAACTACACACTGATTTCCAAAGTGGCTGAACTAGTTTACACTTCTACCAACAATGAATAAGTGTTCCCACTTTTCCACATTCTCATCAGAATGAACTGTTGTTTCTGTTCTTGATCCTATCCATTCTGACGGGATAAGATGGTATCAGAGGGTAGTTTTAATTTTCATTTCTCTGATGGCTAGGAATGTCAATCTTTTTTAAAGATATTTGTTTGACATTTGAATTTCTTCTAGTGAGTTTTTCTATTTAATTCCAGTGCCCATATTTTAATTGTACTGTTTGCTTTCTTGGAGTTTAGGTTTTTTTTTTTTTTTTTTTTTTTTTTAGTTCATTGCTTACAATGAGAGATAATTGTCAATTTTCATTCTTCTACATGTAGATGTCCAATTTTGCCAACACCATTTGTTGAAGATGCTTTTTTTTCTCAAGCATATATGGCATATATGTTTGGAAACCTTGTCCAAAATCAAGTGACTGTGTATGGGAGATTGTACCTGGGCTATCTTTTCTAATCCATTGATTCATGTATCTCTTTATTTTTTACCAGTACCATACTGATTTTATTACTATAGCTCTGTAGTATAATATAAAGTCAGGTATAGTGTTATGTACAACAGTGTTTTCATTTGCTGGAGATCATATTGACTAGTTATGGTTTTTGGCTTTTTATATGACTTCTGAGATTGTTTTTCCAGTTCTGTACAGAATTGAATTGGGTTTTTGATTGCAATTGCAATGAATCTGTATATTGTCACTCATAGGATAGTCATTTTTATAATATTAATCTCATCAATCAATGAACATGGAAGGTCTTCCAATTTTCTAGCTTCCATTCTAATTTCTTTTTAGTTGGGAGATTTGCAGTTGATGCTTTAATTTTATAACACATTGTTGGTTTGTTTAAATGATCTATTTCATTTTGAGTCTATTTTGGTAATTCTTATGTGTTGAAGAAATGATCCATTTCTTTTATATTATCTAATTTAAAAAATATGAAATTTCAAAATATGTCATTGTGATTCTCTGGATTTCTCTGGTATCTGTTGTAATTTTAATTTGTACACATTTGTTATTTTATTTATTTGGATATCCTTTGTTTTGGGAAAGGTGGTAATATGTGTTTATCTTATTTGTCTTTTTATGAACCATCTCTTTAATTATTTTTTATATTCTTTTCAATTCAAATTCATTGATTTCTGCAAAGATCATACACATATCTTCCCATGTACTGTTAGGATTACTTTTTCTTATTTTTCAAAAGCCTTCAGATATAACATTGTCATTTTTTTTTTGGTGAAGGCATTTAATGATATAAATTTCCTCTTACTATTGCTTTTAATGTGTTACCTAGACTTTAGTAGGTTGTGTCTTCATTTTCATTGGAATCAAGAAAAATTTTAAAAATTGGTTATTTTATTTATTTTGGATTCATTCCTCATTCAAAAATGTCTTCTTTAGCTTCCACAAGTTTGTGTGATTTCCGTTGTTTCCTTTGTTATAGATGTCTAGTTTTATTCCATGTGGTCAGATAATATATGGACTTTCCTGTATTTGTGGAGACTTGTTTTGTGTCTTAGCATATGCTATATTTTTGAGAATGTTCCATGATCTTCTGAGAAGTATGTATATTCTTTGGTGCCTGGATGAAATGTTCTGCATATACCTGTGAAGTCCATTTGATTTATGATTTCATTTAGCTCTTATAAGTCTCTGTTTAGCTTTTCACCATTCTTTTTTATTCTGTGTATTTGTGCTTCTATATGCCTCGTGAATCTGACAGGCATTTCTTTTCTTAAGTTAGAGAAATTTTCTGTGTTATGTCATTTATTTTCATTATGGATCTCCCTCTTGTGTGTCTGTTTCAAGGAGACCCAGGATTCATATGTTGTGCCTTTCTTCGGTTTTCCAAAGTTTCTGTATGTTACTGTGTTAATTACTCTTTTCTATTGCTGTGAGAGAATACCCAAATTAAACAACTTAAGGGATAAAGGAGGTATTTATTCAACTTACAGTTTCAGAGAGGAGATACAGTCTTTCATGGTAGAAATGGCATGGCTTGTGACAGAAGCTGGAGTAGAACTAGGTTGCTGCCAACATCTTGGACAATGAGAGCTGCTAGACTGCCAAGTTCAAGAGCAGATCTTTCCCAGAGGTAGAGTTTGATTAATCCTCCTCAAGTTGCTCCTCTTGTGACTGCTCTCCTCTAGCACAACCTTAGCATAAGCAACATATGAGGGACACATTTCAAAAATTTACAGTTTCATTCATATGTTTTTTTAGTGTATCAGTTTCTATGATTTATCTATCAACTTCTCCTGTCATGTATTCTAGCTCTCATCCTCTGTCTTCTTTGTGATCAATTCTATTTTTGAGACTTTCTATTGATTTTTCTTATTGCACTATTTGAATTTTTAGTTCCAGTACTATTTCTGCCCAAGCTTTTTTCGTTGTTTCCATGTTTGTATACAGATTACTTTATTTGAGCTTATTGTATTTATTTATCTTCATATTTGTTTAAGTGTTTATCTATGTTCTCTTGAAAATATTTGAACAAATTTATAATTGATCTTTGGAAATCATTGTCTTGATTATTGCTTTTTGGTATCACACAATATGTTATCTTCTGTGGGATCTGAGTTCTTGTATGTGATTTTGAGTTGAGATATGTTGTATTTTGGAATCTTGTGCTTTTTTTCTATTTTTCTAATGTTATGTGAACAATTTGTTTGTTGCTTATTTTCTTTGATTTATATTTTTAGTTTGCTTGTGTCTACTGCATGAGTTACAGTTTCTGTTAATTTTTACTGCTTTAAGGACAGGTAGTTGTAGATTAAAGTTATATCTGAAGTCACTGGGCACTAATTCTTGGATGGGATGATTGTCTTCTTTCTGGAATGCCACATTTCAGGATTTAGATGATGTTTATATGGTCTATGTCTTGCTTTATGTTACTTACCAGATGTTGATGTATCCATTTGACACAGAAGGTAGTATGCCTAGAATTCTCACTGCAGAAGAGAGTGTAGGTGCTTCTCAAGGAAGTTTTGTTTTTGAAGTTTCTGTTATGCTGTCTCATTAACTGGAAGCCTTTTCTCTCTCTCTTTAGTCTTGTAGTTTGCCCCGGCCCGCGGGACACTCTGAGAACTGGATAACCTAGGAGAGGGGAGGACAAATGAAGGACAGGAGACACAAAGGACGAGAGCAAGTTGAGAGTTCCGATCAAGCTCTAACTTTATTGATCCAGGGGAGGGTTTATATAGTTCTAGAGGAAGGGGCTTCCCAGGGCAGGGGTTTTGGCGGGAAAACCATTTGGCCAGGCAGGAAACGTTGCTAGGAGACTGAGGTAGATAGGATAGATAAGGTAGTTAGCAGATAAGTTAAACCTCAAGCGGTTGTTTGTTGTTTCTGACAAAGGGCTCAGCTATGGGGAAAACAGAGACACAGACAGGCAGGCTTGTTTAGGGCTCAGCTCTAGGGAAAACAGAAACAGAGACAGGCAGGCGCCCAAGATGGTCACTTAGGCAAAAGTCTATTTTTTATGGCTCCCGGCAGTAGTTTGGTGTTAGGTGAAATCTTCTACCTGGAGTTTTTCATATGATTAGTAGGGTGGGGTGTGTGTGGGGAGAACTGCCAGCATGTGGGTGGGGTTGCACAAAGGAAGCAGAGTCAGGCAGGTTCCTGGAACCTTGGTGCTCATCTGGTGGGCTGAGGTATTACTTCACCCCATCTGAGGTTAAGGGATCATAATGGAGAAATATCATCTTGCAAAGAATGGATGAGCTGGATAATGGGAAGGAGTACACTGATTTGTGTACATAGCATGGCTGTTGAATTAATGATTTCACAAAAATTGTAATTTTACTTACATGACTTATACCACACAAGCCTGGGCCCATCTACGATGATAAATCATGTATGGGAAGTTAAAGGCAATTAATGTTTCCTCAATTGGAGATATATACATTTTTTTGTGGTGTAGCTACTGGTAAGTTGCTCTCACAAAAGTACATAGCCTTATATACATGCTCATTAAAGCTTCGAGAGGCACTAATTTGGGAATCTAAATTGTTGAGAAGAAGTATTTTAGCATGGGTGAAAGAGGATAAGAGAAGATAATAGATGATTTTATTAGTCAGGGTTCTCTGAAGAAACAGAATCTATAGAATGTAGTATGTATAAACAAGTTTATTAAAAGAAAACTCACAATAAAAATTGTGTCCTTCAAGATAGCCACACAAAACAGCCTCTTTCCTAGCTGGAATGTTACACAAAGCCAAAAGATCCTGAGAAGGTCTCAAGCCTTTGCTCCTCTGGAGGGTTGAAGATGCTGGGTTCCGATGTCAGCAAAGAACAGTTGGGTTGTCAGTGATGAACAGCCAACAGCAGCAAGGCCTAAAGACCAGGCTCCAAAAGCAAAGGGAACAGCAATAACATGATGGAAAAAGTGAAGCTCCAAATCAGCCAAGGAGGGAGGCAGCAGCAGCAGCAGTATCACCAAAGAAGGCCATATATTATAAAGGTGAACAACGTGCAGGCAGAGTGGACTGCACAACAAGTCAGCACTGGATAAGGAAAGAGCCAGTCCCTCTTCCTTATCCCTCCTATTATCCAGTCTACCACAGGAAAGTACCACCCACTATGGGCTGGGTTCTCCACAGCAATCAGTCAAGTACCTGCAGACTTGCCCAGAGGCCATTCTAACCATTAACCTTCCACAGATGCACCCCAGTCTGCAGCTGTCAAGTTGACATTGAAATGCAATCATAACAATGATGAATATGATTAAAGTAATCTTATGTATGTGGGCACATGTGTGCATGCATGCATACATGCATGTGTGTGTAAAATAACACCTAGGAATATCTCTAACCAAGAGTTGCAAGTCCTCCAGAATGAAATATTTGAGTTGCTGAAGAAGACATTAGAAGATGGAGAGACTCCCCATTCTTACAGATGGACGGAATTAAAATTTTGAAAATGGCTATGTATCAAATAATTGTCTACATATTCAGTACAATCACCAAAAATTTCCCCAACTAGTCAAATTAATCAGAAGCAAAAGGAGCAATGCTAGAGTTATCACTACTTGAAATGGAATTATATTGTGGAGTCATAGTACAGATTAACACAGCGTGATGCTAATACCAAAGCAGATACCTAGAGCAATGGAATAAAAACAAGGACTCCCAAATAAACTTGTAGAGTTAAATACCCTAATATTTGGCAGTAATTTCAAAACATATATTGGAGAAAAAAGAGCTGTGTTAACAAATGGATCTTAAAACACTGTATTTTCACATGTTCAGTAAAGAAATTGATCCACATCTCATCCTGTAAAAATCAATTAAAATGGGTACAGTATCTAAATGAAAGCAGTGATACTTTGAAACTGCTAGAGGAATGAATGGCAAAATACTTAAACACAGAGACATAAGCAAAGATTTTCTGTAAAGGAATCCTGCCACATAGAAAACAATCCCCTGAATTGATAAATGGGATTGGACGAAATTCAGAAATCGCTGCACATCAAGAAAAATCATCCCTAGAATGAAGAGGCAATTGACAGAATTGTGATAGGTCGTCACCAACCATATATCAAACAAGGGATCATTATCCAGTATATATAAAGAATTGCACAAATTAGACAGCACAAAACAGATTGCTCAAATAAAAGATGGATTAATGAGGTGGGCACATGATTTTCAAAAGAAGAAATTCAAATGGTTAATGAATACTTTAAAAATTGTTCAACATAAGTTTAATTTATTTTTTTATTTTTTAAAACAGTATAATGAATTTTATTTCATAGGTGTATTCCAATTTAATAAAGGCAGCCATGTTCAGATTTCATGATTAAACATAAAATTCATTTGAAATTCAAATGTAAGTATTCCCTTTTGTTTTATTGGACATTTACCAAATTCATACTTTTTCTTTGACATTTAAAACATTAAATCTGTGTATTGATTTGTATCAGTGAAACACCTTGTTTTATACAGTTACTATATGCCAAAAAAACTGCTTCAGAATAGGTACTCATAAAATAAATTTAAAATGTAAAACAATGAAGATTTAAAATATTCATAATCATAGATAATTACTGTTATACAATAAATTTTTTCTTCTGTTCTATGAAAATTTATACATTTAAAAATGATTAGGCTATAAGGAAATCTCTTTATCTTTCTTTTTACATTGTATTTCAAACTTTTTTCTTTTATTCTCAAATGTTCACCTTTTTAAAAATTTAAAAGCTAAATTTGGCATACATTTTTATATAAGATTTCAGAAATATATAAAGATCAGAGCTCTTTGCCAGCTCATATTCCAGTATAACTCAATGATGAAGAGCTCTAGTAACAGATTAATTTATATGTATATGGAAAATGTATGAATTTTCTAAATTAGCAAATATATCTGGTTCATTTTCTTTTTTTAATAAATATATATTTTTATTTTTTTCTGCTGATACAAACATAATAGGTACCCCTCCTTTCTTCCACCCCTTCCTGGACCTCCCTGCTCCCTCCCCCCTTTTCCTCTTCCTTTCCTCCCTCCCTCCCTTTCTCCTAGTGCCCCCTCTCCCATCCCTGGAGCATCCTTTAATGTGTATGACAAACTTTCCTCTTGGTCCTCCTCTCTGATGAGGTGTAAGGACTCAGTGGCATTTCTTACAACTCTTTCTTGTGTTCTCCTTAAGTATAGGAACGCTATTGTGGCTGTTAATCCCTTGCTTCTAAGGATCCTAGTGCCTTTAGTACATGCCAGACTATGAGGGGTCAATGATATGTTGGTCATTGCACAGATCATGCAAAGTCCTATTATAATTGCTTTGGCCCTAATTTGTGTGGAGTATTTTGCATATCATTACTCCTCCCATCCTGTTCTCTTACAATCTTACCACCCCCACTTCTGCAAATTTCCATGAGCTTCAGGATGGGGAGAGATTAGGCTAACCTAGTTCCAGGTGGTTGATAGAGAGTCTATGATGTTCTGACTTATGGTTTGTTGATTTTTTTTTCCAGTTTTGCTGCTCCTGCAATGCCCTTGGCTCCATTATGATGGGTATTGGATATCAGCCCCTTGCCAGAGATAAAAAGCTGTTAAAACAGAGTCTTAGTATAAGAGTAGATTCAAGGGTAGATGGAATAAGAGTAGGAGAGCACAGTAAGGGGAGAGTCAGTCTCCCATTTGCAAAATGGTTACCTTCTATCTGCCAGACTATATGCACTCCCTTTCTCATAAGATCGATCATACCCCATCAGTTGCAAGTGAACAGGAAGGAAAATGTGTGAGCTTAACCAGATGTCTCATTACTTACGAGCAGTCCTTGATGGTGGCTTATTATCTCTGTTGTGGCATGATCCCCTCTTGCCTTGTTTCTGGTGTGGCCTTGTTTCCCCTACTCTCCTGTTTATAATCTTTGCAATTACTGTAGGTATTACAGAGATTTATCTTTGAGGGTGTCTCTAAATGGGTTTGGTATTAGGATCTACCTATTAGGGAGTACATATGGTGCTTAATTTTCTGTGTCTGAGATACTTCTCTCAATGTAATTGTTTCTAATTCCATCCATTTCCCCCCAAATTTCATTAATTCATCGTGTTTGATGGCTGAGTAGAATTCCATTGTATAAATGTAACACATTTTAATTATCCACTCGTCAACTGTTGGGCATTTGGGTTTATTCCATGACTTTGCTATTGGAAACAGTGCTGCTATAGTTGTGCTTATGCTATCCAAGTGAATTTTTGCTGTTTGAGAGGTTATTCCCAAAAGTGGAACAGCAGGATCATATGGCATTTCACTCTTTAACATCTTTAAGAATCGCCAGATGGCTCGCCAGAGTCGTTGTATGAGCCTGCATTCCCACCAGCAATCCTCTCCAGCACTTGGTGTTGTTTGTGTTGTAGAATTTTGCCATCCTAACAGGGGTGCGATGGTATCTCAGGGAAGTTTTGATTTGCATTTCCCTAATGGCTAAGGATGTGGAGCATTTTTAAGATGTTTGTTAGACATTTTAATTTTGTCCTTGGTAAATCTTCTTTTAAGTTCCCAGGCCCATTTTTTAATTGGGCCATTTGTTTCCTTTGGTGTTTAATTTTCTAAGTTCTTCGTGCACTCTGGATAATAGAGCTCTATCAGATGTATGGATAGTGAAGATTTTCTCCCATTCTGTGGGTTGCCTTGAGCTCGAGTTACAATCTCTTTATCTGAACAGAAGCTCTTTAATTTCATAAGATCCCATCTGTTAAGTGTAGTTTGTATTGTCTGCACTATTGGATTTCTGATTAGGAACTGTTGGCCTAGTCCAATCAGCTGCAGGGAGTTCCCTACCCATTCAACTAAGGTTTTTATAGTCTCTGGCCTTATATTGTGGTCCTTGATCCATTTGGAATTAAGTCTTGTGCATAGTGACAATTACAGCTTCAGTTTTAATCTTCTTTTTTTTTCAGTTTTGATCTTCTGCATGTGGACATCTAGTTTTGTTAGCACCATTTATTGAAGATGCTCTTCTTTCTCAATTTGATTTTTGGGGCCATTTTGTCAAAGATTAAATGGTTGTAGTTGTGTGGCCTTATATTTGGATCTTTAACCCTTATCCATTGATCTGTGTGCTTATTTTGGAGCCAGTAGTGGGCAGTTTATATAACTATGGATTTGTAGTATAGACTAAGGTTGGGTATGGTGATACCTCCAGCAGTGATTTTGTTACTCAGGATTGTTTTTGCTATCCTGGGTCTTTTTTGCCTCCATATGAATTGTGAGATTGTTTGGTCAAGTTCTTTAAAGAATTGCTTTGGGATTTTAATTGGTATAGCATTAAAATTGTATATTGCCTTTGGTAGGATGGTCATTTTTATGTTGATTCTACCAATCCAGGAACATGGCAAGTCTTTCCACCTTCTAGTATCTTCTGTAATTTCTTTCTTTAGGATTTTAAAGTTTTCATTGTAAAGGTCACTTATTTACTTAGTTAGGTTTATACCAAGGTATTTCATCTTTTTAGGGACTATAATAAATTGGATTGTTTCTCTCAGGGCTTTTTCACTTTTTTCATTCTGGGCATGTAGGAAGGCCACTGATTTTTTTATGTTTATTTTGTATCCTGCTGCCCTGCTAAACTTCTGTATTAGTTCCAGGAGTTTCCTGGTGGAGTTTTTGGGATCACCCAGGTATACGATCATGTCATCGGCAAATAGAGATAACTTGACATCTTCCTTGCCAATTTGAATCCCTTTTATGTCCCTTTCTTGTCTTATGGCTTCAGCTAAGACTTCAAATACAATATTGAATAGAAGTAGTAAGAGTGAAGAGCCTTGTCTAGTTCCTGATCGAAGCAGGAATGTTTCAACTTTGCCCCATTGAGTATAATCCTTGCTGTGGCCTTTTTGTATACAGGTTTTATTATATTGACAAAGGTTCCTTCCATTCCAACTGTCTCTAGGGTTTTGATCATAAAAGGTTGTTGGATCTTGTCAAAAGCTTTTTCTCCATCTATCAAGAGTATCATGTGGTCTTGGATTTTGGACTGGTTTATATGGTGAATTATGCTTATTGATTTGTGTGTGTTGAACCAACCTTGTGTGCCTGGGAAAAAGCCTACTTGATCCCCGTGAATGATCTTTTTGATAGGTTTTTTAATCCAATTTGCTAAGACTTTATTGAGAATCTTTGCATCTGTGTTCATCAAAAAGATGGCCTATAGTTTTCTTTTTTAAGTGTATTTTTATTAGGTTTTGGGATTAAGACACTATTACCTTTGTAGAAAGAATCTGGTAGTGTTCCTTCCTTTGGTATTTGATGGAACAGTTTAAGGAGTATTGGTGGTATTAACTCCTTAAATGTCGGTAGAATTCTTTGCTGAATCCATCTGGTCCAGGACATATTTTGGTGGGAAGATTCGAGATTACTTCATCGATTTCCTTATATGTTATAGGACTATTTAAATAATTCACAACTTCCTGTTTCAATTTTGGTAAGTTGTGCTTACTTAGAAATTCATCCATTTCTTTTGTCAAATTCACAGAATATAAGTTTTTGAACTGTGACATTATAATACTCTGAATTTCTTGGGTATCCATAGTGATAACTCCATTTTCATTTCTAATTTTGCTAAGTTTTTTTTTTCTCTCTTGCTTTTGGTTAATTTAGCTAGGGGTGTATCAATCTTATTGATTTTTTTTCAAAGAATGAGCTTTTGACTGGTTGATTCTCTGTGTCATTTTCCTAATCTCAATTTCAGATATTATTCCCCTTATTTTCTAGTCTCCTCTATTCTACTCCTATTGGGATCAGATTGCTCTAGTGTCTCTAAAGCTTTAAGCTGCATTGTTAAGTTATTTATTTCTGATGTTTCCATTTTTTGATGTAGGCATTAAGAGCTATGAACTTCCCTCTTAAGACAGCTTTCATTGTGTCCCAGAGATTTTGGTAAGTTGTATTTCATTATCGTTCTCTTTCAGGAAATCTTGAATTTCCTTTGTAATTTGTTCCTGAATCCAATTCTCATTCAGCATCATAGTGTTAAGTTTCCAGCAGTTTGTGTATTTTCTGTTGTTTATTGTGTTGTGGATGTCAAGCTTTAGACCATGGTGGTCTGATAGGGCACAGGCTAGAATTTCAACTTTCCTATTTTTGTGGAGATTCATTTCGTGTCCCAATATATGATCTATTTTGGAGAAAGTTCCGTGTGTTGCTGAGAAAAAAGTGTATTTTTTGGTGCATGGATGAAAAGTTCGATAGAGATCTGTAAGGTCCATTTCTTTAAGGGTTTGGT
Organism: Typhlomys cinereus; assembly: GCA_023101885.1. Lineage (NCBI taxonomy): Eukaryota > Metazoa > Chordata > Mammalia > Rodentia > Platacanthomyidae > Typhlomys > Typhlomys cinereus. The sequence goes on along the minus strand of JALPQD010000590.1, from coordinate 12,053 downwards.
TGAGTTTCAAAGTGTCTCTGCTAAGCTTTTGACCTGTTGATCTATCCCATCTTGAGAGGACAGTGTTGAAAAACTCAAGAATTATCCTTTGGGGTTTATTTCTCGCTGAAAAAGCTGTAAGGTTTGCCAAATAAATGTGGATGGTCCCGTATTAGGTCCATATATGTTCAGTATTGTGAAGTCTTCCTGGTGAATTGTACCTGTGACTAAAAAGTAGTATCCATCTGTGTCTCATGAATTTTTTTTGGTTTGAAGTCCACTTTGTCTGAAAGTATAATGGCTACCCTTGCCTGTTTCCTGGTTCCATTAGCTTGCAGAATTTTTAACCAGCCTTTTATTTTTAAGGATGTGTCTGTTTTTTGTAATAAGATGAGTTTCCTGAAGGCAGCAGATTGATGGGTTGTGGTTTTTAATCCAAGCTTGTAATCTATGTCTCTTGATTGGTAGTTAAAACCATTGACATTTAATATTATATTGCAGAAATTATTTTTAATTCTGGACATTTTTTATGTTTAGTGGCTTTTGTAAGTGTATTTTTTGACATTTAGGTTTTGGTGGTATTATACTTCCCTTCTGTCCTCTTGGATACACTTGTTTTTTTCTTCAAGCTTGAGTATCATTTCTAGCATTTTTTGAAGGCCTGGTTTGGTAGATATGTAAGCCTTCAAGTTGTCTTTGTGCTGGAAAATATTTCTTTCTCCCTCGGTCATGATGGATACTTTTGCCGGGTATATCAGTTTGGGATGAAATTTTTGCTCATTCAATACTTGAAGTATGTCTCTCCAAGCTCTTCTTGCTTTTACTGTTTCCATTGAGAAGTCATTTGTTATTTTAATAGGTTTACCTTTAAAAGTGCCTTTTTTTTTTTTCTTGAAGCCTTCAGCACATTTTCTTTTTCTTGAGTGTGGAGTGTTTTGACTATTATTTACCATGGCAATTTTCTCTTTCGGTCATATCTGTTTGGGATGTGGAATGCCTCTTGTATTTGGATGGGTCTCTCATTCTTTAGTTGAGGGAAGTTTTCATTTATGATAATTTGAAAAATTTCCTCAGGTGTGGTATTTTGTGATTCTTGCTCTGTTATTCCATGAATGTGCATGTTAGGCTTCTTCAAGGTATCCCATATCTTTTGAATATTCCTCTCAAGTGTCTTTTTGGCTTTAACAGCCTCTTCCATTGAGTTGATTAATTCTCCCACTTTTTCTTCAAGATCTGAAATTCTGTTTTCTGCTTCGTTAGTTCTGTTGATAAGACTCTCTGTTGAGTTTTGGGTTGAAGATAACTTGTCTTTTAGTTCAATTTCAAACTCTGCCTGAGACTGTTTTAACTGCTCTAGGTCTGTTTTTGTTTTTTGAACTGTTTTTTTTTTTTTCAACTCTTCCAAGTGTTTGTTGTGTTCCTGTTCAAAGTGGTTGATGCAATTGTTTAACTCCTCCCAGATTTCCTCTTTCATCGTACTAATTATGGTAGTGATCATGCTTTGAAAGTCATTGTCTTGCATCTGGCTTTCTTGGCTATTATCTGTGAAATTTGTTCTGGTTGGAATACATCATTCCTGGGTTAATTCTTTTGGTGGGAGATTTGTCTTCTTGGGTTTTGTTTCTCATGGATGTGCACTTTAACTTGGGCATTGTTGTTTTGTCTCTTAAGACCTTTCAGTTTCTGTGTGTTTTTGACTGAACTGATTTAGTTGGTATTACTACTCTCGGGCAGTTATTACTAGTGTTTGCCTTGTAGTTGGGTATGTTTGTCTGTTGTTAGTATTATTTTCTAGATGAGGCTATTAGGCTGTTAATACACCAGTTAATTCAGGTTAAGTAGACGAGGAGTAAATATTAGTATGGTAGTGTGCTTTTTTAATTTAGTATCTTGGTGATATGTGAGGGTGAGTGGTTTAATCCCTGGAGCTGTATATATTTTTGGAGTGGCTGTATGGAAAAGTTAATCTACAGTGATTAAGATTAGAAAGGAGCAGTATGGTAAAAAAAAAAAAAAAGGTTTACTTATATTTGGGCTGGGTATGAAGAATCTCTCCCATGTGAGAGGATGATTTTAGAGGACTTCAGATGTATGGCCTTTGTCCCTTACAGCTTTGTTTGAGTTTCCTTTGGACTCTTGAATTCTGAGTGGCGGTGTGTCCTCCATGCACCATAAGGGAGGGTCCCTGGTTGGCCGGAGGAGCAGATGGGCTGATGGTGGTGGCAGAACTCTTCACCTGGGACCTAGGACTTGGCTTAGTGTCCCACTCAAGCTCCAGGGATGGAGAAATGTAAGCAAATCCTGTCCCGGTGGGGCAGGCAGGTGGGCAAGAGGAACAAAGGGGCTGAGATCTGGGGCCTGGCCCAGGCAAAGGGAGGCAGCCTTGGTTTTGCACGGCCTGGCTGGTGTGAGGAGCTGGAACAAAAGGCTACCTGGGGGCTGGGGGTACTCAACTGGGATGGAGGACCATGAGCGAGTCCTGTCCCAACATCAGTTTAATTTAAATTAACAATGTTTTTAGATTCCATCTCACTCCATCCAGAATGTTTTTCAAGAAAAGTAAGAAAAACATTGGTGAGGATCTGGAGAAAGATGAATCTTTTTTCACTGTTGGTTGGAATGTCATTTTAATAGACTTTATGGAAATTAGTATGGATATGCCTCAAAAAAGAAAATAAAGATATTATATGACCCAGTTATACCACTTTTGTGCATATATTCCAAGTGAGCAAACAATAGAAATACTTGCTCATCCATGTTTATTGCTGGATTATTCACAATGGCTGAAAAATGAAATAAGCCTAGATGTCTATCTGTGGAATAATGAATAAAGAAAATGTGGTGCATATGCAGAATAAATTTTTACATAGCCACAAAGTAAAATAAAATCATGTCATTGTGTTGTAATTGTGTTAAGGAAAATCAGTCAGATTCCAGAAAATAAGTGTCAGGTTTTCTCTTAATTGCAACCTCTAGATATAAATATACCTTATATTGTATGCAGTGCATATAAAACTCTATAGGTGAATATAGAAGTTTCTATTTTATGTGTGTATCTATGCTTAAGTCATGAAACTGTAAAGTAAACCACTAGAAGGCAACAAAAGATCTTAAGGTGGGAATTAACATGACATGATAAAACATGTATTATGAAAGCAGGGAAGCTATGATGGTAGAAGTAAAAGAGACAGCTTAAGGGCAGTATGGAATAGATGGGGAGAGCAGTAAGGTAGGGAACAAATTTAAACAAAATGCTATGACTTATGTGTGGCAGTCACATAATGAAATCCTTTACTTTGTATAGTAATTAATAATAATGATAATAGTAATATTTATTGCTGATATCATGATCTAATATGAGACAGTTAGTGTGTTTGAATAATGGAGTTTGAAAATTAGGTTCAGAGAATCATTTTTATGTGTAAACAAGTTCTCCTTTTTTCTTCTTTGTATTTTCTCTTCATTTTCTCCCATTTCTCTTTTACCTTATTTTGATATATAATAAGGGTCCAGTAACTATTGATAGGAACATATCCTAGTTTATATTTGATTTTATTTTCCTTAAATTACCAAGAGCACATTATTTAACAAAGTGAAGTTAAAATTAGTTAGGAAAATGTTCTTGATCAAATAAGGAATCCACTTATCTCTATGACCTGAGAAGCTAAGATTCTCTTTGCTCAAAGCACACAATTTCATACTTATCTCTAGTGAGATATTAACTAGGCTTCTTGATATTTCTCAATTCCTTGTTCCTAAAACATTCCAAATCCTTCTAGAATTATAAGGGGAAAACATGTCCTCTTATACCTAGGTACATCCATTTGTCTTTTATGTGTATGTGCAAAAATCTGAACAACCACAAGTTTTCTTCTTAAGAAACTTTACAACTTACAAATTTTATTTAGTGTGTGTGTTTGTGTGTCAGAGGACACTGTGTGTCCCTGTGCAGGACCAAGGGTGACTTTGGGAATAATCTTCAATTGCTTCTACTTCCTTCTAACTTAGCTCTGGGTTTCAGGTGTAAGCCACTGCTCTTCTGCTTGGTGTTTGTACATGGGATCTGGAATCCAAACTCAGGACTTTCAGCTTGTGAAGCAGTGTCTTAATCCCTGAGCCATCCCTCCAGCCTGGGTTACAACTTTTAAGTGAAGAAGGGAATCTGTGATTGGAGCACCTGCAAGTTGAGTTTAACTGTATTAGAATGTATTCATTCACAAGGTGCTGAAGAAAATTTTAGTGAGATTTCTACTTTAGATTTCTACTTTAAAGGGGGGCATAATTTCACTTTTCACTCTGTTAGATGGCTTGGTAGTTCTCCTTTTTTATGTCTTTGAGGAATGACCTCTGGTTGTTTTCTATCAACCAACAGTTTCATTCATAACTTCCCTTCATGCATGCCTATAATTATCTTCTAAAAATATTGAATTTCAATGAATGAGGATAGTAAGAAAGGAGGCTGATTCTTAATTTTGTGTGATAAAAAATAATGGAGAGGTACAATGTTGTCTCTAGTTTAGGGATTTCTGTTAATTTCTATAATTTTTTTCATCTTGCTTGAAATGATTCTTATGAGGTTAAATTCAAAGTTCCTAAGTTTTACTGCATTAAAGAGATTCACTATCATTCTCATTTCCAATTAGTGATATATCTATGATAATATATCTATTATAATGCTATTTATTGCAATTCTAATTAGGCCAGTGTCACAAAATAGATCCTCCTAAAGCAGCAGTAATAATAGCTCTCATTTATTGAGTGCTCACTGTGTGCGAAGCATTTAATGTATATTATCTCATTTCATTTTGACAGTAATGCAGTCTAGAAGGTACATTATTATTGTAATTGTGTCCTCTTAATCATATTGTCCTACTTCATGGAGTACATTGACCCTAGAAAGCACTCTGTTTTATAAGGTAGGTTCCTTATGGAATGATGCCTTGGATGAAGGAATGTATCATTTTGTCATAAATTAAAAGAGAAAATTTACCATGCTTATAGATATGGGTCCACCCTTCTCACATGAAGAATAATACATCATTTGTCTATTCATACATTTATTCAATGAAGGTATAATATATTAAAATAACTATAAAATCACTTTAATTCAGTAGCTGTCTTTTTGTCTCCAATTCAAATTGTCTATACTGTTGTTTTCAATTAACAAATAAATGGCAGATGAAAATAATAATAATGGTGACTGAAAATTGCATTTGAAGTAATGTACCAAAGTTTAAGATCAATCTAATTTTCATGTAGTGTATCATGTCTATATGGAATGCCAATTCAGTTTTATTTCAGTGAGATACAAGTAATGTATGAACTAAGCTTTAGAAGCAGCAGTTTGAATTCTTATATAACCTGGGTGTCAACTTGACACACCTGGTATTAACTGAGACCACACCTGGAAGGATCAACTGAGACCACTTGAAGGGATTTTACCTGCTCTAGATCCCATAGTAACCTCCCAGTAATGGATCGTATATGAAGGACCACAGAATACAGGAGAAGAGACATTCCAGGAATGTTCAAGCCATGTGGAGGTCTGCTGTGACTTAGCCTGCTCTCTGCCTTCCAGCTTCAGCCATGATGCTTCTGTCACCTTGAAAGACTGTTATCTATTTCCCTTATTGAACTGTAAGTTGAATGAATCTCCTTTCATCCATAAGTTGTTTGACTTTGGGTGCTCTGTCACAGCAATAATAAAGAGTAACCTTTACATAACCTTTGATAACTTTTTCTAATTATGATTTTTCCCCATAATAACAGAAAGGACACCTCTCCTGCTAAAAGCTGATCTCTTGGGCATTTGAATGTGTGATTCTGAATCAGGGACAGACTAAAAAGATTGATGAATCTGAGAAAGTGTGTTGGTTTCTCATCCATACTTGTGTTTTTATTTTTTTCTATTCCAACTTCTAGTTGCCTTGTTAAGATCTTTGATGACATCTCTGTGTGTTTCCAGACTTTTGTGGCTATGTATGGTGGTATATACTATGGATTTGTGGAACCATATAAATCGGGTATCAGTCCTTATTGCAAGCATTACATATTTAAATCCGTTTTTAAGTTTTCTGAGGGAGAAAAACAAGATTTTCTGGTCAAAACAATTAGTCGTCTGTTAACTTTCTCCGACACATTGAAATAGTTTTCAAAGAACAATTTTGCACATTTTCACTTAGACAAAAATAGTGTAATGGTACATAGTATCTCTTGCTGATATGTTTAGGTTGCTTACACATCCTTTTTTTTCTATCTTTTAGCAATCCAAGGAATTTCCACAAAATAATATAATGTTAATCGTTTTCTATTTTGTTTAAGCAATACGTGCAAATACCAGCCCTAGCAGAAATGACTGCAGGAAATTTTAGAAAGTTAAGGAGGAGTATATAATGTATGTGTATTTCACTTAGTTAGGAATTGAAAAGGTAACATGTGAAGCATAATAAGTACAATGTTAAAGTTAAATTTAAATTATTTAAGAAGCATAGTATTAAAAATAATAAACTTGTTATCTATAAATTTTACTGTCAGTATTGTAAAAACATTTCATTCTCAACTGTTTATTGTTAATGATCACAGACTATAAACTAATATATCTTTAAATAGTTAAATCTAATTTTAGGATGACATGAAGTACAAATCCTGAAAGTTATATGAGTGCTGAATAAAAGACAAAATTCACTCTGGATTAATTCTCATTGAATACAGGAACAGGCAGAATTACTTGATTGCTAATTGCAAAATTAGTACAATTTTAAAAAAACTAAAATAAAATGGGACTTCACAGTATTTTTAACCTAAGAGTGTGTTTTTGTTTTTGGAGTCCAAATGAACCTATGTGTGTGATCTTGCACATAGTAAGTTCATGTTGAATACACAGAATCAAATAGAATGATATTTATCATTGAGTGTGTGGTAGACAAATAAAGATGGAGTGCAAAAGCTTCTTTCAAATATTTTCCATTGCTCTTCATATCATTTCATTATTTTTCACAATGAATAGCACTGCTGTATATTCTTCAGTGTTTTCTACTATTTAGATAAGCTTTAATGGGTGATTAAGAATTCTTAAAAATAACACAATAAAGAATCTATGTTCAAACATGTTTGATGAGAAGCATAAAGACTTTTTTCTTCTTTGACTTATATTCTATATTCATCAGGGTTCTCTAGAGTCACAGAATCAACAGAATGAATATATATATATATATATATATATATATATATATATTCCATATATATATATGGAATTTATTTAGTTGGCTTGCAAGCTATGGCCATGGTCATCCAACGATGGCTGCCAGTAGCTGCTCAGTCCACCTGGCCCATGGGTGATGGCTGAAGATTGGAGGATTCCTAGACAGACTCTAGTCGCATTGAAGACTTACAGAGTTTGTGGACCGGAGACCACAGCTTCAGAGAGTCTCTTCTCTTCTCCTCTGTATTCTGTTCTGTGACTTTTATGTGTTCAACTATTGGGAGGTTCCAATGGGATCTGTGATGGTTCCAATGGGATCTGGGGCTGATCTTTGTATTATCCAGATAATCTCTTCAGGTAGTCTCAGCTGATCTTGCCAGGTGTGGTCTCAGCTGATGTTAGTTAATGCCAGGTGTGTCAAGTTGATACCCAGAATTAACTATCACATATACTAATATACTCTAGTCCAGCCATATAAGATTGATGACTTGCTTATAACTATATTTTGTATAATTATTACCTCCCTACCATCTATCTAGCTTTTTGTCTCTTCAGGCATCTATGCAGCTATTCAGTCACAATATGTTGTATTATTTTCTGTGTGCCAAGCACTAAATGAAGCATAGCATACAAGTATGAATAAAAATTCTCAAGAGACTCAAGACCTGAAAAGAGAGGCAAATACGTAAAAGATCATTGTTTCTATGGTAGATTACAATGATAAGGACATTCAGAAAGATCAGTGAGATTCTCAAAAAATGGTTAAATAACCAAGAAAGTGTGATAGTAATTCAGATGAAAATAGTGAAGGAAATGATGAAGTAATTAAAGCAAACTAGGAGGATATAAGTCATGGGATTTCTCATTTTAGTCAGAGGTAGAAGAAACAAACATATGGAAATGAGAACATGGATTAGTCTTTTTGAATAAATATATAATGTCAGTAGTAGATTTGGAAATGTGAAGCTGGACAGTGTGGCATGACAATCACAGAGACGTGTGTATTTCATGCTGAAAAATTTTCTTCATTTGGCACTTTTACTTTTATCAAGAAATGAGTTCTGGATTACATCTCAAAAGTAGATTGCTTAGCTAGCATGAAGAAACCTTTCATTTAAGCAAAAGTATGCAAGAATAAAGGAGGAAGAAAGAAAAGAAGGAAAGACTGAAGGAAGGAAGGAAATAAGAAAGGTAGGAAGGAAGGAAGGAAGGAAGGAAGGAAGGAAGGAAGGAAGGAAGGAAGGAAGAAAAAGAGAGAGAAAGCTCAGTCCTGCTATATTTATGTGAAATTCGTGAGATATTTTCCCATAATTTTTACATTTTAATTTATCATAATCTTTGCAATAAAGTTTTTCTATGTTACATTGATCCAGTAACGAAAGCATTGTACCTAAAAACATGGTGGTAGTGATACAAAATTCTTTTTTGAACACAAATTTTAAGATAGATTGACTAAATCAGAGCTATCTTTAAGTTTTAAAACACTCTTGGCTAACAAAATTACAAGACAGTATTAACATAACATTCAAGTTTGAAAGTTTCCCTGAGTACATATGATGGAATATATTCTTCTTCAGTTCTCATACAAAGAAAATTAATGTGCATGCTTTTCATCTGAGCAATCTCTTCAAAAGATATCTATCATGGAAAATTAAGGACAGGTTATTAAAACTTATCTGATAAAATGATAATCTAGGCTTTTATCATTTACTATTATTTTCCCTGAAACATCCACAGACATACTTAAATGACAATTATTTTAAGTAATGACTTACAGATTATCAATAGGGGATAATTTTTAAAACTGTCACATTTAAAAGTAAAGGATGGCAATATTTGATATGGTCGAAGTTTCCAAATAAACTGTAGTATTCTGTCCCTATGCTTATTTGTGGAGATTTAGCCAGAAAAAGGAAGTAGGTCAGGAAAGTCCTATATAATGCGTAACTACAACATTGAAATCAAGTATCGAAGTCTCAAAGAGATTATACTTGCAATAAATTGAAACCACTGTAATAAAACTGTTCACTGAATTTCTTCCCTGCCACCCTGAGTTAGATATTGAGATGTCAAAGCTGAAAAATTGTTTCCTGCCCTGGATTCATAAGAGATACAGAAGGATACTACATTTTAGTCACAAGAACAATTCACCAGAAAACTTCACAATATTGAACATATATGCACCTAATATGAGCTCCTCCACTTTCATTTAGCAAACACTACAATGTCTCAACAAGAAATCATTCTGAAAACAACAATACTTGGGGATTTCAATACCACATCCTCAACATGGGAAAGATCAACAGGCCAAAAACTCAACAGAGACACATTAGAAATCAATCAAACACTTACTGAAATGGATTTTACAGGCCTCTACTGAACCTTCCATCCAAGCACCAAGGATTACACATCATACACATCAAACCAGGGAACTTTCTCCAAAAGAGACCACATATTGAGCCACAAAACAAATCTCCACATATACAGAAAAGTTGAAATTATAGCCTGTAACCTGTCAAACCACCATAGTCTAAAGCTTGTAATGCATAACACAACAATTAGCAGAAAATACACTAACTCCTGGAAATTAAAAGCTATGATGCTGAATGAGGAATGGATTCAGAAAGAAACCAAAAAGGAAATTCAAGATTTCCATGATGCAAAAGATAAGGAAAATACACCACATAAATATCTCTGGGACACAATGAAAGATTTCCTAATACGTAAATTTATAGCTCATAATGCCTATATGAAAAAAATGGAAATGTCACAAGTAAATATCATAACAATGCAGCTGAAAGTTTTAGAGACACAAGATCAAACCCAAAAGCAGAAAAAGAGAGTTTAGCAAAATCAGAGGAGAAATATCTGAAATTGAGATAAGGAAAGTGATAAAAAGGATCAAGATGACCAAAAGCTGTTTCTTTGAAAAAATTAATAAGATTGATACACCCCTATCTAAATTAACCAAAATCAAGAGTCAGAAAACCCAAATTAACAAAATTAGCAGTGAAAATGGAGTTATTACAAAGATACCCAAATTAGAAATGAAAATGGAGTTATCATAAATCATATCTGAGAAATTCAGAGAATTATAAGGTCATATTTCAAAAACTTATACTCCATGAAATTTGATAACAAAAGAAATGCATGCATTCCTGAGATTCTCAACAAATCAGATTCAAAAACATATCTTCAAAAAAGATCATTCACTCTGATCAAGAAAGCTTTATCCCAGGCACACAAGGTCAATTCAACATATGCAAATCAATAAATATAATCTACCAGATAAACCAATCCAAAATATAAGAACACATGATACTCTCAATAGATGCAGAAAAAGCTTTTGAACAAGGTCCAACTTCCTCATATGATTAAAACCAAGAAATAGTTGGAATAGAAGGAACTTATATCAACATAATGAAAGCCTTATACAACAAGCCAACAGCAAAGATTATACCCAATGGGGAAAAACTTGAGGTATTACCACTTTAATCAGGAACTAGGCAAGGCTGTCTACTCTCACCACTTTTATTCAATATTGTACTTGAAGCCTTACATAAAGCTATAAAACAATAGAGGGAGATAAAATGGATTCAAATCAGAAAAGAAGAAATTAATATATCTTTATTTGCAGATGCTATGATCTTATATCTGAGTGATCTTAAAAACTCCCAGGAAACACCTGTAACTAACGTAAGTTGAGCAGTGTAGCAGGTTACAAAATAAACATGCAAAAATCAGTGGCCTCCTATACAACAAGTGAAAAATTCCTAAGATTAAAAAAAAACCCATTTACTATAGCCCCTAAAAAAAGAAATATCTTGATATAAATGTAACAAAAGAAGTGAGAGAACTTATAAAAAAAAAACCTTTAAAACCATAAAGAAAGAAATTACAGAAGACACCAGAAAGTGGACTGACCTTTCATGCTCCTGGATTGGCAGAATCAACATCATAAAAATGAACATCCACCAAAGCAATATACAGTTTTAACAGTATACCAATCAAAATCTCAAAGCAATTCTTTAAACATTGACCAATCAATCTCAAAATTCATATGGAAGCACAAAAGGCCCAGGGTAGCAAAAATAATTCCGAGTAAAAAACCCACGGCTGGAGGTATCACCATATGAAACCTTAATCTAGTCTACAAATCTGTAGTAATAAAAACAGTCTGGTTCTGGCTTCAAAATAGACATGTAGATCAATGGACAAGGGTTGAAGATCTAGATATAAGCCCACACAATTCCAGCCATTTGATCTTTGATGAAGGGCCCTAAAATCCAATGGAAAAAGAGCAGCATCTTCAACAAATGGTGTTGGAAAAACTGGATGTCTACATGCAGATGATTAATACTGGATCTGTACTTGCCACCATGTACAAAAATTAATTCCAAATGGATCAAGGACCTCAGCATTAGCCCAGAGATTATAAAAACCCTAGTTGAAAGAGCAGGGATCTCCCTCGAGCTGAATGGGTTAGGCCAGCCATTCCTATACAGAAATCCAATAGCACAGGCACTAAAACAACACTCAACAAATGGGCTCTTCTGAAATTAAAGAGCTTCTGTTCAGAAGGAGACTGTAAATCAAGGAAAAAGGTAACAAACAGAATGAGAGAAAATCCTCACGCACCACATATCTGATAGAGCTCTACTATTCAGAGTGCACAAGGCACTTAAAAAACTAAACACCAAGGAGATAAATGGCCCAATTACAACATTAGTCTAGGAACTCAAAAAAACTTTATAAGAGACAAAAAAATGTCTAACAAATATCTTAAAAAATACTCCACATCCCTAGCCACCCAGGAAATAAATCAATCGCACTCCTGAATCGTGTGTATGAGGATGAATCTCAGGGTAGTGTT